>JBAMNC010000190.1:0-679693 GCA_037902135.1 Cetoscarus ocellatus | reverse complement strand
CTCTCTCTCTGTCTCTCTAACGCTCTCTGTCCTCTCTCTTTCTCTCTAACGCTCTCTGTCCCTTCTCTCTGTCCTCTCTCTCTGTCTCTCTAACGCTCTCTGTCCTCTCTCTCTGTCTCTTTGCTCCTGTACTCGTCTCTGGTTCTTGTCTTATGGGCAGCCTTGTATCGTTGGTGTGGACGGCCTGCTGCTTTGGACCTACAAAGCTTCAATAACTACAAATACAACTTCAGAGAGAGATCAATAAGTTAAATTCATGGAAGTTCCTGCAAACAGCTCACATATATTAGTGTGACCTTGACAAACAATCATGGATGACCTGCTGCTGTGGACCTGCTCGACTCCATGTGCAGAAGTTCATCATTTAACATAAATGTATATTTTAGACCAGTTAAACCCATTTTAATGGCAGTTCAGCCAGATGCTGCTATATTCATCAACATCAGTCCTCTCCATTTTGTTTTCATTATAGATGTTAATGTTAAAATTAGATTGATCTCTCTATCAATGGTTTTATTGATTGTGTATCCATAGTAACTATCTTTAAGACACACATGGACATGAGGTCCCTCTTGAAATTGAGATGCCATGTCTCAAGGGGCTTACCTTGAATACACAAGCTATATTCAGCCGAGACAAATGTGGTGGGAACAGATTTATGATCTGTGCGTCCATGGGTTTGTCGCTATCATAAATTCTTATTTTTAGTCCCTTTGTGGATGAATGGATGTGTATATACAAATATATATATGTATCTGTATATATGCATATATGTGTATCTATAAAATGAAGAGTTTGTCTTCAGCCTGCTCTGTTGTAAAGTGCCTGGAGATAACACTTGTTATGAATTGATGCTATACAAATAAAGACTGATTGATTTATAATTTCTATATCAGATTAAAAAGATGCTAATGGGGAGTAGCATCCAGCTGCTTCTCCACCCATTAGCACAATGACAAAAATTCAAGTCAATTAGGGCTGGGCAATTAATCAAGTTCCAATTACAATTATGAAAACAGAGTAATCAAGATAAAAAGATTAGATCACATGATGTACGAATGTTTTGTTTTACTCCATCATTATTATTATTAGCATTATTCTGACATATTTTCACTTTTACATCTGTATTTCTGTACGTTATTTGATGATCAAAATGATTGTGTCAAAAGCAAATATATTCAATAACAGCACACGGTGCATGTTTAAAATTAGTAATCATGTCTTATAATTGTGATGTCAATATTTATTACAATGATTGCAATTAGGATTTTTACTGTGATCGAGCAGCCCTACGGTAAATGCATTAAATAAAATTGAATTGTTTCAGAAGCTTCATTTGTTTGCAGTTAAAGTCACAGATGACGGCTGTAGTGAAGTCCAGATTTTGGTGTTCAACAGGGTGTGGATGTAAAAAAAAGACATGACGACAGGCGGGTTTATTTTGTAAGGAAACTTTTTATGTGTGCTTTGTGAAACTCACTTTATCATTAGAGACAGAAGGCGTTGCAGTTTCCAGTACAGCAGATAAGGTTTGATATTAAAGAGTACAAAAAAAGGAAAATCACAATTCCAGAGTTCATTTCTCTCCAACCTCTCAGGGAAAAAATAAAACAAGAGAAAGAAAAAAAAAAAAAAAGAAACAAGCTTTTGGTCCGAGTCTTTTCTTCTCAGTTCCTTCCCTGTCTGATCCTCCCTCTGTCTCCCCCTCCTCACCCCCGCACACCCGAGGAGTCGACCTCCTCAGACTGATGCCCGCAGCTTCCCCCAGAACTCAGATATTTAACACGCTATGATTGCATAGATTTTTTTACACAACAATTTTTCCTTTTTGATATTTTTTATTTGCACATAATGGAATGTTTACAGACAGACCCCTCCCCAGTCGTTCCCCTCCCTCTTTCCTCAGTAAATGTACTTTTTCCCTTTTCTTCAGAGATAAATGAGGGGATGGAGGGATGGGGGAGAGAGGGAGGGGGGAAGGAGGGAGAGAGTGGGAGAGCGAGGTAGGGAGAAAGACAAGAGAGAGAGAGAGAGAGGGCTGCAGAAACCAACAGGCACGTTCATTTTTTATCACTTTTTCCAGAAGACAGTGGACGCCCTATCAATCAGGGAAGTGCCTCTATCAGCCAATCAGGTTTGTCTATGACACTGAGATGATTTTTATTTCTGTGTGGTTTCTAATATACTTTGGCTTCAAAGCTTCTTATATGTGTTTTTCTTAATATTGTGATGATGACAACAACAACAATAACAAACTAATAAACGCCTCAAACAGCCACTCATGATTCGGTGATTTTTTAATATTTCTGTATGTGGTTTCCAGAATATAAAACCAGACTAATCTCAGTTACTGAAGTCTGACTTATGTAAGATTTTTTATTTAAAACACGCACCACTTGGCAATAAAATGCCTGTTATAGGACACTTGCATCCACGCCGTGGCCAACAATGTCATCTCTGTGGGTTTTCTGATATATGTGGTATGAAACACTTACATCAGCCAATGAAATATTTATTTATTTTTATGTGTATATTCATTTATTCAGCAAGGACATACAGATACATTGGTGCTGTAGCATTTAATAATGAACATGTCCCAGATGCACCGCGGCAAGTCTCTGAGCTGAATGACAATTTAAAACACGCAGCTTTTGGAAGATACGGACAGAAATAAGTAACAGAAGACTAGACTTAGTAAAAGAAAGTTCATAATAATTCATATTTCTATTCATAATTCCATGAACATAAATCTGGACTAATTCTGCTTACAAAAGTATCAATAATGTATTTATTGTGTGTTTAAAATAAGCCCCTGGTGGTAAAAATGAAGATAACTACACCAGTCATGAGATTACTGAAAAAAAGATAAACTAGAATCCACACCGCGTTCAACAAAGACTTCTTCTATGAGTTTTTGAGAAACTGTTACCAATCAGATATTTTTAAAACTGGACTGATTTTATTTAGCAGTGAATTTTAGATGTAAGTTTTTGTAAATAAATTCTAGAAAATAAATGAACATCATCTGCCTTCCATGCTTCATGGTTCTGGTTCATTCACTGTCCTCACATGTGGGTTCATTTATGTGAAAATGTGCAGAAGATGAAAGTACTTACAAAAGAAGTACAAAATAAATCCACCAGGCAGTTACATAAAATTTATATTTCTGGTCTTGTTTGCTTTTGACTGATCGGTGTATTAGTTTGTATTTTAATTGATCACCTGGTGGCAAATAAACAAGAATAATTATGTCTTCAATGTGACGTATATGATCTAATAACACCGATGTCTAGTCTGACAACATTTTCTTTATGTTCTTTATGTTTAAATGGAAATAAAACTAACAAGAAGTGTGAGACTTTTCTAACATCCAGTCAAATACATCAGCAACATGAAGGAATATTTGTACTTTTGTAAGTTGTTCCTGTAGCACCTGTTGGCAAATAAATGAGGATCTTTAAGCCTGTCATGGTACGAGCATCATCACCGTGGGCAACAATGATTTTAAATGTGTGTTTTTGTCGTTGAAATAGAAGGAAAACTAAAATAAAAAGACATCTGGAAGCTCAAACCTATCCACTGTAGAAACTGCTGTGTTTGGCTTTTTTCATTTTTTCATTTTCTCTTTTATTTTCTAATAAATGTCTCTATTTTCATTCTACTGGAAAGCCTGCGTTGATTATTTCCAACCACTTGGACCATGTTTGTGTCATTCTTCGCACTGAAAAACAAAAAAAGTATGTACAGCGCTGAGCCCCACCCTCCCACCTGCACCGACCCCCCACTCTCACCCTCACCCTCACCCTCACCCCACCACAGCCACCTGCTCCAGAAAAGAAACAAACGAAAACAGAAGAGGTCATAAACAAAGACAGGAGGAGGAAAAGAGCTGAGGTTAGACAGGTCACCTTATCCAGCAACAGGGAATTATGGGTAAATATGTCATTTTATCTCTGGTTGGTCATAAACCCGCCCCCCTCCCTCTCCCCCCGCAGCATATATCTCTCTAGGATCTAATACACAAACCTCGCCAGTCGCCACGTCAAACCCCACACCGCCCCGCCCCTGCCTCGCACCCTGAACCCCACCTGGCAAGAAGAAAAAATCATAATAAAATAAACAAAAATTAGCATAAGTATCAGATTAGCTTGTGCCCCTCCCCCCTCCCGTCCCCACCCCCATCCTTTAACCCCTCGAAGGCAGACAGGGTGAAGCTAAGGACATGACTACGACGTCCGTCCCCTCGTCCTGCCTCTGCCCCCCCCTCCGGAGACGCCTGCTCAGATCGACCTGTGACCTCCATCCCTCTCCACTCGACGACGTAACGGAGCTAAAACATCCCAAACCAAACTACAGTCCAATCAACACCTCCTGACCTCTACACACGCCAGGGCACCTCACAACCACTCAAACCTTCGATTGGCGGCATCTCCTCCGCGCACAGAAACCCCCCCCCCCTTCCCCCCCCCCCCGTTTTCCTCGTCGTCCTCTACAGGTCGCTCTCTCCGTACAGGGCGGTGGAGAAGGACATGTAGTCGAGGGCTCCGGGGACACAGTCGGGCCCGTTGTAGGGCGCCATGCGGGCGATGCAGTACTCGGCCTGGTCGGGCGGGAGCTCCCTCCTCAGCTCGTCTGCGGTGATGAAGTTCTGATGGAGACAGAGGGTGGGTGGGGTAAAGTCAGTGTGTTTACATGCACTTAGAAAACTTGATTTATTGTGTAAATGCCACTAAAACGGGACTTTTCAAGATGAGGAGACCTGCCGGTGCAAACAAATCTCATTTTTCAACCCAAAAACACATCAGGGCTGGGCTTCAGTTAAATGTAAGTACACATCTTAAACTAGGGCTGTGAGAAATACTGATGCACCATTAAATCACTTTATTTTAGGCCTGGGGCGGGCAACTTTGATTACTAAAAGTGACGCATATTTTTTTTCCTGGCTGGATCCAATACAGTAACTGTATGACCCCGTTTTTTATGTTCAAATGTTCTTTATTTATACAGCCCTTTGTAACAACCCTGACGGTGAACCAAAGTGCTTTACAATAGATAGTAAGTAAAAAGCAATAAATAAAAACAATTAAAAACAATTAAGAGCAATAAAAACAAAAAAAGCCATAAAATATAAAAGAGAAAAAAAAATACAATACAATAAAATAAAGTAAAATAAAGTAAAAGTGTCACCACACTACTGGGTATTTAAAGCCATCCTAAAAACATACGTTGTTAGTCTAGATTTGAAGAGGCCCAGGTCAGAAATGACACACATTTATATTTTTAGATTTTAGATTTATATTAATATAGATTTTGTATACTGCAAAAAATCTTTGATAAGAAAGCTTTTTACCTCTAAAAATGTTCAAACAAAAAGGCAAATTACTTCAAAAAATTAACAAAAAATGTCAAAATTCTTTAAAATGCAACTTTTTTCCAGTTTTTTTGGAGCATTAGCAGATTTTATGCTCTTTCTAAGCCCCAGCTGTAGTGCAGAGTCACCATTTTATGTGTTAATAATTAGTAGATTTTGGGACATTTGTTTCTGTTTTCTCAGAATTATTATTATTATTTCTGTCACTTGGACAGATGACAAAGTTTAACCATGTTGCAACCGTGCTTTACATAAATAACACTGATTAGAGATTGATTTTTTAAGCAGTAAAGATTGTGGGTTCTTTATTCTAAAATAATAAATAAATAAATAAATAAAGACTATAATTACTATAATTACAGAGCTTTACACCTGAGGTCTGGGGCCCTCTGATGGGCCATGGAGGTCCTGCTGATGGACTTCAGTTATTTACAATTTCAACCCCAAGTGTTACTTGAACCACAACTTAAATGATCTTAAAATGCTGAATTTTTATTTTTTAAGTCCAAGACCAAACAAAACAAACAAACAAAAGAACAAACAGATCATTTTAGCCTTTTGTAATTTATACTGTCTGATAAACAGAACCAATGTCTCAGTTTAACTGGTGTTGAATTACTGGAAAAGTTTCATTAAATATGTTAGGATGCTTCTTCCTGTATTTTTAAAATCATGAGAGGCTCTAGGACAGAGTTTGCAAATTGCTCAAAAAGAGAAGATTGTAAGAAATTTAGCAGCGAGAAATCTGCATTTTGGCTCAACCCACAGTCTTTTCACTCTCAATAAAACAATAAAGGCTGTAACTCTGAGGTTTAATCTTTAAATATACAAACTGTGTTGGATGCTCTGCTTCATGCCCTCAGATTTACCTTTAGAGAAACCATCAGGTACAGAGCAACACACTGACCTTATCGGCAGCCAGGATCTTGAAGGAGGCGATGACCTGGTCGGCGGTGTCCGTGTCGGTCGTTTCCCTCGACATGAAGTCGATGAAGGCCTGGAAGGTGACGGCGCCGCTGCCGTTGGGATCCACTATGCCCATGATGCGAGCAAACTCAGTGTCGCCCTGGCAACCATACAACAAGAGGTTAACCCGGGAGAGGCAGCATGTAGCGCTGACAAACACAGACGGAGCATGACGGACAAAAAACTAAAGTGAATGAAACATCAGGACCACCGTGAAAGTCACAGTGCAGGTCATTAAAAGGTGAAGTGGTTCCAGTGTTTGCATTTCACTTCAGCACATGCAGGTACGTAAAACATGATCTCTAACTAAAACTAATGAAGCAGGTGACACACAGAGACCATGCAGCAACACAGAATCTGGATGGTTTGTATGAAAAGCTGCATTTTCCTTCATCAGTGAAGCAGAAATGCAGCGATGAAAGACAGAAACAAAGTAAAGACGAACAAAAAGAACAAGGAGATCAGGGAGCCTGCAGGTCTCTGTTCTTAAGACATTCATCTGCTGCGGGGGGAAGGACACGATGGCTGTCCTGTGTGTCAAAGTAGTCCCAGAGCAAAGAGGCTTGGTGTGGAAAATGAGCTGTACACGAGTTGAATTAGAGCTGGGATTTTTTTTTTTTTTTTTTTTTAAACCTCTTTAAGTTGTTCCTCAATAAAATCTGAGACATGTTTAACCACGCCTAAAGCCATTATTACCATTACAGGCATTATTTTATCATATTTCGTGGCTAAGTTTGCATTAGTTACCAAGTACTAGTAGTGGGGCAAAAAATAGATTCAGCATAGTATCGCGATATTTTACGTGATGATATTATATCAATTCAAGGCGGCAAAATATTGATATTATATTAGCCTGTATTGCAAATATGAAATGTAGTCTGTGGTACTTGTGAATAAAACTAAATCCATTCCTCTATCTGTCCACTGGATGGTGCTGCTGCACATTTTGAGGGGTCAGAGGTGACAGTCAACGAGCAGATCAGGAGATAACACCAAAGATGGCGAGACAGGAGAGGGACTCCCACTGCAAACCTCTCTAGTCTATCAGAGCACTTCCACAGCCGATGCTCCAGTCCGGCAGCGGCTCGTGGCTGGAGCGGCACTTCGCTTCGCTACGCTCGAGATACGCTGCAGGTCTGTTTTCAGAGCGGCCGCTGCCAATCCTCATAAATTCACTGTCGTTCAGAAAGCACCAGAACGGGAAGTCAAACATGTGGAGTATCCGATACTTTCAAAATAAAACAATGCACGGGCTCCCGAAAGTAAATTTCCTCAATAGTGGTTATTAAATCACAACCGGAGGCACAAGCATCAGGTCAACAGTCGGTCAGAGGGTCCCAGAGGCAACACGACGCCATGGATGAAGAAAAGTTAATCGTAGAGGTACAGAAATATATAACATTATATATGGCACCAAACATCCTTTCTACAAGGATAGAAGTGATACAAATCACGAAGCTGTATGGTTGGGATCAGCAAAGCGACCTTAGAGAAGTGAAATGATTTGTTGTTTATTTCTTTTCTCAGTTTATAACATGCTTTCTTATCATGTGATATCGCAACTATAATATATTAAAAATAATATAATATAATAATATATATAATTTGCAAAATATCAATATATTGTCTTGCAATACTGGCACATCACAAAAATCGCAATAATATCGAATCGCGGCTCAAGTATCATGATAGTATCGTATCGTGGGGCAACTGGTGATTCCCACCCCTACCAAGTACATTTGTACTTTATTTCCTATTTTTGATTTTTGTTCACTAACAAGGTAGAAGGAAGATGAATAATTTTCCAGGAAAATTCAAGCTTTTCCAGAACATTTTACTTTTTTCCTCATTTTCCATATGTTTTCCATGACTGGAAAATTGGTCAATCATTTTCCAGGTTTTCCATGACGCGCCGGCTCCCACACCACTGATGCTGGTGTCTAAACTCTGCATCAAAAGCTCATTTCCAGCTCGAACTCGTGTGTCGACCTGCAGACTCCCTGAGCGAGCGTCATGCAGCAGCAGCAGTACCAGGCTGTTTCCTGTAGAAATGAGGAGAGCTCGGAAATCATCTGAGACCATCTGTCCTGATCGCTTCTGTGGGACGCCACAGCACAGCCAAGACCGACAGGACGGGGGAGTGAGGTGGAGTGAAGGGTGGAGAGAGAGAGAGAGAGAGATAAAGGTGTCAGAGAGGAAGAGGAGGAGGAGGATGAAGGACAGACAGACAGGTATATCGATGTAGAGAGAGTGAGTGATGGGGGGGGTGAAAAAAGATAAAAAAGCACAAACAGTTAACAGCGACAGTCTCAGAGCAAAGTAAACCTGATGGACAGACGGACTGACGGACAGACGAGGAGTGAGAGGGAGCCTGACGGGCTGAAGCAGCACAAAGCAACAGAGACCCCCGGTGGACAAACAGGGACACGACACCTGTGGCCTCCATGCTGACGGACTGACACCTGACTGACCCTGAACACCAGGACCTCAGAGCGGGAGAGCTGGACCGTCACTGAGCAGGTTTGTCTCTAATAACTGACCTTTTACACTTTATTATTCACTCTTTTATGATTTACAAATGTTTCTTTATACTGTACATCAGTCTGTTTTCTTTCCTCTAAACTGTTTACTGAATTATGTAAAGGTTGCATAAATCTACGCTGGTTTTGTCTGACTTAGTAATCACGGAAAAACTCTTGATTTAAAAACTGCAGAGATGTGGACAAAAGCTGTGTACAAGCAGTCTTCACATATATAGTATTATAATTCTGGGAAATTTCTGATACTGAGTGGAAAACAATTACCTTCTCATCAGTAAATTGGTACTCCTGTTTTATTTAATACTGAAAAATCTATTACTTGAATGTTTTTTGAATTTAATATGGCTAAAATTGTGTCTTTAGTTGAACTTCAGTTTCCCAGATTATCATCATCCTGTAAGTTATTTCAAGCTGTGGTTTCTGGTCTATCTCTATCTGTGATAGTTTCTTGAAAGCCTCCTTTAGATGGGCATATCTTTTTAAGCATGACATGTTAATAAATAAACAAATCAAAAAAATGTCTGAATGGCATGTAAAAAATATTTGATTCTTTAAAAGAAAGACGAATGCATCGTCAGCACATGTTTTAGATATTTGACAGGATAAAAGGTTAAAGCTTCATCAGGACTGATAATATAAAAAAATAAAAAACACATTAAATGCTTAAAATGGACCAAAAGCCAGAAAGTTACTTAAAGAACAGAGTTTATTTTACGGTTTATTGTACATTTTCAGATGAAGAGTGTGTTCTCTGTTTAAGCCTATTTGTTAGGAAAACTTGGCTGCTAAACAGTTAATTTTTTCTTGTTCACTTTATTTAATCTCCTTCATTTATCTATTTGTCGGATTGACAGAAAGACTGTGAAACGCTGGTATGGGATGGGTCCCAATGTGATATCTCATCACCCCTGAGGTCAGGTATGAGGAAAAAACTGAAATGTTATGAATAAAGTTGAAAAAAAAATTTAAGAAAAAGTCTAAATAAAATGTTAAGAATGATGCCAAGAGACAACATCAGGAAAGAATTAGAAATATTGAGAATTAAGTTGAAGTACAACATTGAGAATAAAGTAAAAATTAAATATTGACAATAATGTTTAAATACAATTTAAAGAATCAGAACAGTATTACACTTTGTTTTTGTAGTACATAATAAAAATAAGAGTCTCGTCTCAATATTTTTCCCCTTCCTGGACTGAATACTGTTTTGTACAAAAGGGACTCGGACTGGAAATGGATTTTTAACATTAAAAGCTGCTAAGTAAGTACAGGAAACGTGTAGAATTTTTAATTTCAAGTTGATTGTAGACAGAATTAAGACCAACTGGCATCTTTCTACACTTAATAAACAAGTTTCCTGAGTGCCTGAGAGGAGGAGGATTTCTGATCAGATCCTAAATCTGCTCTGCCTTCAGTTGATTCTTCAGATCAAACCTTCCTGTCAGTGATTCCTCTCTGCTCTCCCGCTCTGACCCCTGATAACCTCCACCTGTCCCGGAGCTCCTACCTGTTTGTCGTTCTCCACATCGTAGCCCAGACTGATCAAACAGGCTTTGAACTCCTCAGCCATCAGGGCCCCGCTGTGGTCCTGAGATCGGCCAAACACCCAACGTCATGAGGATGAACCAATCATAACACAGGGATGTGGTGGTGGAGGTGGAGGGTGACCATGTGATCCACAGCATGCAGGGAGGAGATGAGGACAGACGGACAAATGGACAGACGGACGGACACACAGACATTCATGGATGTTTAGACAATGTCAACACTCACAGCTCAACAGGCGGCCATGATGGAGCCGTGATGGACGACACATGCATGTGTCTGAATGGGACAACACATCTCTCAGTCTAATTATTGATATTATTATCATAATAATTATTATTATTACTATCAGAAATATGAAGAACGATATGAGCGTGACACGAAACTGTGTCGAATAAAAACAAGAAACGTTTGGATTAAGAAAAATGTGTCACTCTAAATGTATAGGATCCCCCTCGGCCCTTTTCTATTATTATTTTTTGCTTTTATGTATTTTTTGGTTTTTTGTTTTTGGTTTATTTGCATTTATTGTTTGACTGTTTAGGTTGATATAACGCTGATCATTATAAATGGTGTAATAGGGAAAGTTGAACCAGAGTTTGCGGTTATGTTTTGTTAAAAAAAACAACAACTGTATCAGACTGTATCATAAGTTTGGGAAACTAATAAAAATACCTTGATAAAAAAAGTGTTCCTCCGACGAGGCTAAGGAACAATGACTAAGCTACAATTTCCGTTATTCCCACTTTTTTATGAATTTATCATTTTTACTTTAACAACATAACTATCTTTATGTTACATAGAAGAAAGGAATATGTGAATATTCTCTTATTTAAAGCAGCAGCACGACATAGGTTACCTTGCAGTGCAGCTGGATCCACCTGATTCAATGTCTGTTACCAGGCAGATCCATCTTGCCAAGCTCCAATCGACAACGACTGTGCTCAACCCAAAGTGGGACGGCCCAATCAGAGTCATTTACAGCAGGAAGAGGCGGAGCTATGAGTAAGACAGCAGGAAGTGACTGTTCACACAGAGATTAGCATAGATGCTAACGGCTTAAGCAGCAGCTTTATCAGATCTGGTTGGCATTTCTGGATATAAAGGATATTTTCACTCCACTTCCTGACACACCGCAGCTGTAGCCAGCCTACATTATCTGATTGGTGTTAGCATCTATGCTAATCTCTGAACGAGCACTCACTTCCTGCTGTCATCTCACTCGTAGCTCCACCTCTTCCTGCTCTGAATGACTCTGATTGGGCTGTGCCGCTTTGGGCCGAGCACAATCATTTAGATTGGAGCTTGGCAACAAACATTGGATCTGTCTGATTACAGACATTAAATCAGGAGGATCCAGCAGCACTGCAAGGCTAGAGATTCATTTTTTGTCCTTAAAATGAATATTTGAAGGCCTCCTGGTCGCTGTGAGGATATGCGGTTGGCTGTGCCACTTGGACTACAGTCAAGGACTGATGCCCCCCCACCCCACGGGGTCGCCTGGGTGAGGCTGTGTGCTGATTAAAGACCAGGGCGACCCCGTGACCCCGATGTGCCCAGGCAGCGACATGAGGTGTATTCTTAAAAACAAGATGTGATGTGTTCCCAGCAGACACGCTGATGTGACAGAGGACTTCTGAGTGGATGAAGAGCGACCTGAGTGACCTCAGACAGCACGAGTCGATAAACGCACACACAGACGCTGTGAGGCGATGGATGACGGTGGAGTCTGTCTCATCCTTATGAGGCTCAACAACAACAACGAATCACCAGGATTCACAACAACCACAACACACAGAAGTTTGCTTTTACACCAAATTAAATACCTCTGCTGAAGACAGAGTGAAATGATCATCATCGGAACCAAATCACATCAGGATTAAAACAATACCCCACAGGATCCCTGAATTCACAACGTCTTTGTTAGAAAACCCCGGAGTGATCGCCGTGGTCAAACATCAGGATGGGAACTCGCGTTTGGCTCCTCTCTCACCCCCATGTGAGGTCTAAACATTCATTTTATACATTAATATATGAGCATAAACCGATATCAATATTTAAAAAAAAAAAAAAAAACTTATCTGAACAAGCTGATGAATGTATATATTTGGGTTGGGAGCTAAAACATTAACTATTTTAACCACGGCACAAAGGTGTCATCATCAATATCATCATCATCCCTAATCCACTCGTGACAAATGTGTGATTTATACATATATTAATATTTTATTATTTTGTATCACTATCTCTAGTTTTTCTCCAGTAAGAATAAATGAATTCCCTGATTCCCAGTTTAGACCAAACATTTTAACGGGCCCCCTGTGCTCAATATGTGCAGAACAACATTATGTGATATAACATCCATAATATTACAATATTTACTGTGACTATGCTGCACTTTTGTTTTGTTAGATTATTCCTGATGACATTTATATAGTTGATGTTTTGTTTGTAACCTGCCAAACGTCTACAGATGCAGTTTAGCAGTTCTGCTAACTCCAGCGTCTGTCCTGGCGGTCTCTGTTCACTCTTCACTGCTTCATTCATGACTTACTGTGTGGAGGTTCGAGAAACGCAAACAATAACGGTAAGTATTAAGTTACAGAAGAGAGCAGTAAAACCATCACATCACTGTGAATCCAGCAGTATAATTTTATGCTATAAAATGTATGATTTGTTTAATTTCAAAACAGTAAAAATAATGACCAGGGGAAATATAACTGATTATGCCACAGCACTCAGAGGCTGTTTGACACCAGAGTCTGTATGAACTATGGGAGCAGATGTTTTTATACAGAATACATTTATTTTTCATTTGTTTTATTATTTTAGACTGATATGAAGCAGAGATGGTTCAGTTAATGGCTTATACCTGTGGATCAGCTGTGAAAAGATTAAAACTAAACTTTAGTTACAAACAGGTAAATATGGACTCTGTTATGCCCTGGATTTAATGTTAATTTCTTTTTTGACTGTTTGCATTTTTGCCCTTAAATACTTACATTTCTTTTTGTTGTTGTGTAATTTAAAGTACAGAGCTACAGGGTTGTCTTTAAGGATATAAATATATTTATTTTTAGAATTAGGGTGGGTATAATAAGCTTATGCCTCAGCCTACACCATTTCAGTCTAAGTCCTAAACATCTGGTTGTGATTTTGATCACTGATTTAAAAATACTGAATGAATAATTTAATTTAATTAAATTGATTTGATTGATTTGTTATTCATACTATATACTGATGTTCATTAACTGAGGATTATTCTGTTTGACCAAATTTCATTTGCTTGAACTGTTGGAAGATTCTGTTTTATTCTTCTTCTTTTCTTTAGGAGGTTCACTCGATAAGCCCTTATGGGTTTCTTTGGCCCCTCCGGCACATCTTCTTTTTTGTTGTTGCTTTGTTTAGTTATGTATTATTATATTATGTATTATTATTATTTTTTCTTCTTTTTCATATTGTGTTTCATTTTATATGTGCAATAAAAAAAATACATAAATAAATAAAATAATGTCCTTTAAAATAAACTTTGAATAAATGCATAAATAAATAATAGAGTTAGCATTTGTAACAGCAACCAGTCAACATCAGCAATATGCATAAACACAGAAAAAAAACAGTCTTGCTCTTTTTCTATTTTAAAAACACAAACATATATCCACAAATAGGTGTGCTTGTTCTTGTCTGTCAGAATAGTACGGCTGTGATGAACTTTTAAGTTTTTATTTTTTAATTTTCAACCTGGACAAACCTGAAAAGGCCCCCAGCTGAACTTTCACATAAATGTCAGTGAGCCGTTATGGTGTAAATAAAATGGTAGTTAGTTGACGTTTCTAATTATTTAACAAGATATAAACTATTCTTATTACCCAATCCAAATCCTCCGGAAATTAAGTCAAATCTGCGTAAAAGGACAAAAATAAGTGAAGTAAATGAGCCTGCAGCTCGAGCCCTGACCTTGTCGAAGTGGTTGAAGGAGGCGCGGTACTCCTGGAGCTGCTCCTGGCTGATGCCCTTGGCGTCACGCGTCAGGATCTGGTTCTCCACCTCGTTGATGGTCCTGGCGATGGTGGTGAGCAGCTGCTCCCAGCCCACACGGAGGTGCTGCAGGAGGAGGAGAGGAAAAGAGGAGGAAGCAAAGCTCGTCACTTAACGTCTCCTGAGAGCTCAAGGCAAATACCGAGCGGTAATCCGTGAGGATGTTGACAAAACAGGCTTTGTGTGCTCGAACATGTCGCGCTTCCTTCCCTCCTGATTCGATTTTAATTGTTAGCTTCTGTCTGACACGGAGCACCAACCGAAGACACAACGTCCTGCTCTCCACATGAACTCTGAAACACCATCACGTTTCCTTATGAAGCACTGGGGCTGGGAAACAGCTACACATTCAAGACATGAAGTAGCTTTAATTTACCTCGTAATTTACAAAGATGTTCAAAACCGGGGGGGCTATAATCTAAGGGGGGAACATAATTTCATTTGTCCCACTGTCCACACAACTCTTAAAATGCATTTCTGTTTGTGGTGTCAAACTCTGGAACATTGTTACTTCAAAAATATACAACATAAAAATATGTAAATCACACTATAGACATGTATTAATAGATTCATAGAAGTAATTTAACGAATGGTTTAACACCTAAACAAATTGATTGCATACAAGTAATATTAATTACTTCCGCCAAGGAGGTTATATTTTTGGCCCTGTATGTCTGTTTGTTAGCAAGATTACACAAAAACTACTGGACAGATTTTGCTGAAATCTTCAGGAGATGTTGGTAATGGCCCAACTTAAAAATGATTAGATTTTGGTGGTGATCCAGATAACCAACACTACCAAAGAATCATTTTTGCTCAATAACTGTCTAACTAATAATTATATCAACATGATTCAGAGTGCTAGGTGTGGGTTTTCAGGGTCATGAATCATATTATGGTGGTAACTTTATCATGGAACTATTGCTTATAGATGTAACAGCAATATGTGAGCTACCTTTGCGGAGGTTTGTGCTCTCTGAGTGCTTTCTGGTTCTGTATATTAACACTGATTATTATTAACATACGCGAATACTTACATTAAGTAATATAAAATGTAGTTTATAACAGATGTACTGTGGAGAAGCTTATTGTATATGTGTACTTAGTTATGAGATGGATGATTATGAATACACAAGTGTACATTTAAATAAAAATCTTTATGGATAATCTGTAAATATATTATGTTTATATATTAATAAATATAATACATATATTTACCTTTTCTGAAGTACTTACTTATTAGTGTGTTTTGTTTGTTCTCTTGGAGATTTATATGAAGAATGGCCAATGACCCATGTATTTATACTGTTTCCATGAATAATGACAGCTGGTGTGTACACGTGAGTACATACAACATGTGTATGTACTCACGTGTAAATATATTTGATGGACATACACAGTTGTTTGGTTTACATATTTATTAATTTGCTTTGCCTTTGTTGACTGTTTTCTTTAATTTTGAGATGAATAAAGAAACAGAAATTCTTGTCACACATGTTGATGACAATTCAGTAAATGACCTCATGACCTTTTTAGTGCTGAGTATGGGTCTGTGGTGTTACCTCCATCGTGTACTGGGTGTACTGGTTGTCAAAGATGAGGGCCTCCTGGATTTGCTGGTGGCATGCCTCCAGAGCGGTGATCTCCGGCGTGTAGCATACGATGCTCTCCTGGTAATCCTTCAGGCTGGTCAGCTGATCTTCCAGAGTGCCGTTCATTTCAATGGATATCCTGCCAATTTCCTGGAAACACAAGCACGTCGCGTTTACCAGTCTGATCAACTTAGAAATGAAATTCAGGACTTTGTAGAACAAAACCCCATCACTACACAAGAGACTCAACTCGCTTGAGAACGTCACATCTCTCACGAAAACCAAAGCGGAAGTGGGTCAACAAAACAAAGCCTCGGTTTAGGAGTAGAAGAAAACAATGTGAAGATAACATAACATAATGGAGTAACAACAAGCACACAGGACTGTTTAGGGTTGCTGAAGAGTTTATTTAATGACTATAGGCAGAGACAGGCTAGCACTACCGGTTCACTCCCAGCGTTTCAGCTAAGCTAACTAGCAGTTGGTGATCTTTGTCTATCTCTTCCTTGTAACTGCACGTACAGTCGAAAGTATGCTGTCTACCTACTTGTCCTGGACTCTGGAGAGGGGTAAGACAGAAAAACAACAAAAATGTTGGAGTGTTCCTTTAAAGCTGAATGTCAGAATCAGCCAACATGAAAAAACTTCACTTTTGTTTGCTGCTGATATTAAAGCCTTACATATATTTATAAGAATGCAAAGCTTTGAAGAATAAGCTTCAAAATAAGGGCAAATTTTCTGTTAGCAGACTGTTAAATCTGTAACCTTACACACCTAGACGGGCTGTTTAATGTATTTCACAGGGTCCTTCTGGGACCTCGGAGGTCATTATTCAGTTGTGAAATTCATGAAAATCAAAATAAAGCACTCACAAAAAAATGTTCAGGGAGCATGAACGGATTATTTACTTAGGCAGCGCTAACCATTAGCTGAGAGAGCTTTAAGGCATTCTTGAGATATCTGGTTCACAAGAACAGCCAAGACAGACATCCCATAAACGTATTACCTTCAGCCCAGTGTGGATGTTAATAAATCAAGCACCTAAAAACATTAGTTCCCCTCCATCAGAGTTCTTCCAAACAGCTGACGGTCTTCTCTTTGAGCTCCCTGGTTTTCACTGTTGGCCTGAAACAGGAACAAACTGCTCCCAGCTGAGCAGAGCTAACGGGCGGCGAGGATGGACACCTTACCTCCATCTTAGCCTGGATGTAGCCCCCGACCTTGTTGGCCTGTTCGGCAAACTTGACTCTCAGGGCGTCGTTGCTGTTCTGCTTGTTGAGCTCCTCCTGCAGAGCTATGTCACGCTGTGGCACCATGCCCATCGCCTGCAGCACAAACACGAAAACATTACAGAAGGAGAACAGAGAACACCTGAGAACACAGAAGCAGCTGGAGAAAGTCTCTGAGGAGTTTGACTGCTTTATATCAGGGTATCAGAAAATAAGACATCCTGGTTCAGCGTACCTTTTCCCATTTCGTGTCGATGCTCTCAGGTGTGATGGTGGTGTAGGGGTTTGCTCCGCAAAGCTTGATGCCGTTGCTTTGGGCGATTTTCTGCACCTCAGCTTGGATGGACTGGATGGCCTCTCTCTCCTTGTCTGCCTCTGAAAGGGTGGATTTGAACTGCTCGTGGGCTGTGATCAGACCCTACGGGAGGAAGAGCGAGAAAATATTTAATCCTAATGACACCTGAAATTGACCCAAACAACAGATGGGCCGCTTAAAGGTGCAGTGTGTAGAAATTGGAATTTTAACGACATCTAGCGTTCAGATTTTGGAATGAGCCCATCCGTTACTAAAACATCACATCACTAAGTGACGAGAGCCGGTGAAGACCAAAATGGATCATGAACAGGGCATCATTTACAACAGTTACAAACACTGCGCCGTCTTCTTCTCTTGTAATACCCGCTCTCTCTCTTCTTCCTCTTTGCATGCCATCCAGGTAGATTTCAGGACTGGCGGCCAGACTCGTATTCAAAAATCGCGTTTCGCTCTTTTTGTCCCCAAAACCCGTCAGTAGACAACATGGCGGATTGTTATGTCAGCCTCCACAAAGGGGAGACCCGCGGTAAATAAATATAAAAAGCTTTTTCTAACTTAAGAAACGAAAACAGAAGTTTTATGGGATGATTGTAAGCCTATTTCGACGGACTTTACATACAAATAGAAACATATTCTATATTCACCGTTTCTGTTCGGCAAAATGCTGTCAACTTCTACAGACTACAACTTTAATATTTCACTAATCCATCTGGGAAAGAGCCCATAGAAAGTGTTTGGGGAGGGCAGAACTTTTCAAAAGCATATCCAGCAGGTGATTGGACAATTGTTCCATCAATCACAATTACAGGGCTCCCAAGTCTCATGCATTCAGCGTGTGACACACTCATTTTAACCTTTTCACATGCTCACATGCCAAACCTGGTATTTCTCACGCATGAAAATTTGTGTAACGCCCACCGAGTTACACCGCTGTATATGCACTCATAGAACGTGTAGCAATCATAGCAATCTGAGCATCATAGAGCTGAACGGGAGCTTGACACGACCCAGCCATCAGATCAACTGCCCATCAGCCAATCAAAAAATAACATACAGCCTTATATCAGCCAATCAGATAGTAGCACTGCTGTATCCGGGTAAGATACGGTTAATCTGACTGCAGCGACGTTCTGAGATGAGGATGCATACTTCACACTCACGGTGGGAGAGCCTTATCCCATGAGTACAGTAAGTTAACTCATCGTTTGGTTTTGTAGCCTGCTGAATCATGAAATTACTTATTATAAAAAAGGAAAATGAGAGCTTATTCTTATTCTTCCTCCACACCTACCATTAAACAGTAAAGCAAAGTCTAATCACATTGACATTCAAACTGTGATTACCAGGCATCGTATTAAAACAAAAACATCAACGCTAAGTTAGTCGATAGTTATACTCAGAACATGAGAAATGCTTGGCTATAATTAAAAGCAATAAAACTGCACATTTTTAGTCTGATAGAGCATGGTCAAATGTTGGAGGGAAATAATAAGCTCTACAATTATTATTCACCAAACAGATAGTGACGCAGGCAGGCGCTACTGCGCTACAGAACGTTAGCCACTTTAAAACAAACTCTCATCAAAACAAGAAAGTGGAGCAGAAATATCTTTACCGTAGAGAAGTTTGTAGTACTGATGTTTGTTTTTTATTGAATAAAGAAATGTGTTCCAGATCTGATAAAACTGCTATTGAGGCTGTTAGCATCTACGCTAATCTTTGAACAATCAGTCACTTCCTGCGGTCGTCTCGCTCGTAGCTCTACCTCTTCCTGCAGAAAGTACTTCCTGGACTTTAAACACAGCTTCTTTAGGTTGATTAATTGACAATATTAGCAACAAAATTCCCCCATGCTTAATTTAAATACAATAATGATATTTATCAGGAACTGTAGAGTGGTGCAGGGGTGGCGTAGTTTTATAGGCTAATGCTGAGGTTAGCATCTGGCTGGTTCCCTTGACTGCAGGCCCACGAAAAGCCTGTGGGGTTTTTACTGTGTACTGGATCACTGCTGATAATAAACTCTGTGGAGAACCAAAAGAATTGTAATGTACATGCTCTTTCCACAACATTTTGAGCTTAAACATAATTGATGAGAAAGGCTATTAGTAAGCTGCTATGAAACTACAACATGGCAGTTTACCATAGAAACAGCTACTATAGTTCTTATGTCAAACGTCTTCTGACCTCTTGTCTGAGAGTTTCCTCTTATCCAAAAAACAAATTAAGTTGGCTCTCATGGCTGAGGCAACAGTGTATGAATTATTGTTTATTAAAAACAATCAGAAAGGCTTGCAGTTTGGTTCTCTGCCATTTTTGTAGTCCTTACTAGCAGTTAATTAGCAACTGTCATTTTAAACAACAGCAGTTTAAGATTAAAAATTAGGCAAAATCAGATGAATTTTGTTGTTTCAGTTAAAACATTAAAATCTCGAATGTTCCTCACAAACTTTATTTCAGGCCTTTAGCCAAAACCAGCACCCTAAATCCCATTCACTTTGAGGGGTTGGGAACCAGGAAGTGCTCAATGCTAACGCACTTCCACGTTTTTATGCTCATTCCTGCACCGCTCCACTCTTACCACGACTGGTGGATTAATCTGGCCTGTTTGTTGTCATTAAGAGCTTCACACATCAAACTGTCAGGTTTTAGCCACACTCCAAAGCAGACTCTCCCGTCAGTCACCTGGATCTCCTCGATGTTGTGGACGATGAACATGTCCTGCAGATCCTCCATCGCTCCCTCCATCCAGTTGTTGAAGGGCGCTGCTCTCTTGGCGTACTCGAGGTAAAGCTCGTCTATTGACTCCAGCTGCTTCTCTGTCCTCTGTTGGCAGAAAAAACACGCACAAAAAGATAGATTTTTCATCCATTTTATGCTCTTTTTTTTTTTAAATAAAAAAAGAACTGTAGGTGTGCAGATTAATACTCAGCTGGAACTACTACAGAGAGTCTGAACACGACGTCTCGGTCAAAGCAAGTGTTTCTGGTTATTGTTACTTAATAATATTCACCACGGGCAACAGATCCTGAAGTGATGTTATTGAAACATTTGGAGCCGTAACATCCAGTTTGTGATGAACATAAAATTGTGATTCTACAATAACTGGCACCAAATCACTGAGTGGACATGCGACCAGGTGTTGATGAATATGAACACTGTTTCTTTCTGTCCTCAATTTTTTTCCTCAAGTTTTATGCTGTTTTTGCTTTATTTTTTCCATGAAATAAACCATTGATATCTTAAGTGATGTGGCAGAGATCATTTTCACATGCTTATAGCTGACATAAAACCCAGAGAAGTTCAACATCAATGGGGATAAACAACTTAAAAAAGTAAACACCTCAGATTGAACACAAGTAATTTTACTGATAGGACCTCCTTTGGCCAGTTATTGATGCTATTGTAAGAATAAATGGGAGGAAACAGCTGTCAAACGAATGTCAGAAAAAAATACAGAGCTTGATCCTGTGACTCAGGCTTATTAATTCTGCATCATAAACAAACTTTACTCCTCCAGAAGTTTTATTTAGTCATTTTTAAACAAAAGTCATGATCATCCTCACAACTACCTTGGCTTTCTTAAAATCACTATGGAAACATCTCTTTTCAGGTGAGTTAAAGCATTTTTCTCATTCTCGCCACAAATATCAATTACCAGATACGTTGTTCTGTGCCACAATAATGAACTGAAGTACATACTTAACACTTTGAGGACCAACAAGGACGAGCCACATTACTTAATTTTACATTTCAGCATATGAACTTTCTTATTTCCTTTTTGTAGATTTAAGATGCACAGAAAAGAATTTTCAAAAAAATTCACAAATTTGCTTTTATAACTAGCTGATGTCATTTTTGGTATGAATTCAGGATAAACAAGAAGTTTATCAAACATTTAAACTGAAAAACCTTGTGGTAAAAGTAAAGGACAGTAATAATTCTCATAAAGCTGTGGTGAGGGGCTTCATTAGAGAGTTGACTTCAGTTTCTAAAGATTAATGTTTAAACAGTAAAGTAATGGCCATTTTATTGGTGTTTATGTCTGTTGGTGTGTGTAGGACACCAATTAATCCACAAGAGGGTGCGATTAGATTGTGGGCCATCAATGAGTGTGTGTGAACATATAGGTAGGAACCTTTGTGACATCAGGTGTTGCTTGACGGGGTGGAGCACTAATGGTTTCTGACTGCAACGCCGCACCTCGGAGACATTATTGTATGAGGTTTGTTTTGTCAAATTTGGACTGTTTTGCTTTAATGGACACAGTTTTTTGGACTCAATTGGGTGAGCAAATAAAAAAGAAATAACCACAATTTAGGAAGTCGGACATCATTCACTGCAAATCACAGTACAGGGATGAAGGCGCAGCACGTCAGTCACTTAGCCCATCAGTAGCCCGTCAAGGTAGCTTTTAGCATTGGGCTTAGCTATTACAGGTAGGATAAACCAAAATAACTTAACCTATCTTACCCACACATAGACAATACTTGCAGAAGCCTCTGCTGTATATTAAAAGCACCCCCTTAAAAACATTTTCCTTTCATTTTCTTAAAAAACAAAACAAAAAAAATATATAATAACCACCCACGAACAAGAGAGACGTCCATTAAGCACCGTCTCCTTTTAAGAATGAAGTCTTTCAGTCATCGTACAGGAATCAGCTGAAATCAGCTCGTCGGAGTGAACTTAATAAAATCTGCACAGGCTCAAAGCTTTGTTGTGCATCCTCAGCTTAAGTCGTACCTCCAGGGACTCTTTCCGGCTCTGGGTGAGAGCTCCCAGGGTGTCCCACTGATCACAGATCTTCTGACAGCGAGCGTTGACGCTGGCTGAGTCGTAGTAGTCCAGTTCACTGAAAACACGAGCACAGGCTCAGACCACACTCACATCAGCTTTAATGCATATATATATATATATATATAAACATCTACTAAATCTGTTTCTGTAACGTGTCTTTTTTACTTGAGTTCCTGTGCGATGGCGGCGATCTGCTCCACTCTGTCCTGATGAGCGGCCAGGTCGCTCTCAAAGGCCTCGTGTTTCTTTAGAAACGCCTTCACCTCCGACAGGGAGCAGGTCTCATAGTCCTTCTGGGTCAGCATGGCCTCCTTACCTGTGGACACAAAACTCATTCATTAATATATTCTAAATGATAAGGAACACTTATTAAGGCCAATTTTTGAGCTTTTAGGATTATGAAAAAAAAAAAAAAGAGGGATGGAGTGAAAAATGACAGAAACTTCACAGTTTTTAAAATTGGGCTAAATAAATTAAGTCCATTGGATTGTACTTTAATGTTTCTAGATGGATTTAAAGTCTTTAATTTTTGGCATCAACCCTCCAAAATTCATGGGACTGCAGGCGCCTCGAAGCGGTAACACTTGCATTGTATACTTATATACCTGAAACTGTGTAATGGATCTTTATGCAGACGACTCTGTTCTTGATAAACTGTGATTTGAATAAAGTTCTGTAAGATTTAAGTTCCAGTTTTAATTTTTATCACTTTGGCTGTACAGCTTTCAGTACAGAAATGTCCTAATAATAAAGTCCAGACAGATCAAACAAAAAGTTGATAATTAGCTTTGAGTCATTCAGTAACTTATTTTTCACAGCATGAACTTGATTTTTTTCTGTTTGAATGTTTTTCATACCATCGGTCCAGCACTCGTGGATAGCCGCCTTCTGGTGGAATTTCTCTGCCAAATGTTCGAGTCTCTCCAGACGTCTGATCTCGCTGAGGATCCACTCCTCGTAACCTTTCTCTGCTCCCTCCAGAGTGTGCCACGCTCCGTTGATATCCTGCAAACAGCACAGAAACGTCATGTTTGTCAGCAGGCGTGTGTGTTGGTTCATGTGCGATAATACAATTCCTCATGAGATAGAGTGATACTATGAACAAAATGATACTTCACTATTTTGTTCACTAAAATGTCGTTTACAAATTGTTTTTACAACACTAAGAGCCCTCAATACTGTATGCATAAAAATACAGATTTTAATCAGTGCTTTTTACCCAAAGCGTGGTCCCTGCAGCATTTATAAACTTTATTATCCGTCCCAGAGAGAAAAATAATAGCAGAAAATGTAACAGAGATGGAGAGTAGAATGGCTGAATGCCTGCTTGGTAGCTATTTTACCAAATTTCTACAAGTTGTTGAATTAAAATATAACATACTGCTCTTAAATGATTGATACAGTACTGTACCATAAAATAAATCAACAGGGCTGCTCAATTATTTAAATTGATATTGAAAAACACAATTATGAAACACGTATCACCGATTTTAAAGCACACAACCTTGTTTTCATAATTATGGAGGGCAGTAATTGTACTTGAGAACAGATTTCAAATGTCTGCCCAGCTCTTCATCCTGACATATTGGTGTATATCTAACACTGAAATACTCTTTATGTGTAATTCTTATTGCACGTGTTAATTTTTTGACTAATTATTTTTGTCATAGTTCTCGTCAACAACTTTTTTCCCCCTGATGAAAACCAGACAGTTACTAATAAAAACAAGTGCACATGGACAAAAAGCAAAACTAAATAACTGACATTTTCGTCAACAAATAAAAACTACACAAAAATGTCTGACAGATACTTAATCCAATCAGACCTAATTTGCTCATGTAGAAAGTAGGGACAAGTTAGGCATATATCCAATCACAGCTACTTTGGTTGTGTGGAAAGGTTGGATGAGTTAAGAGGGACATCCAATCACAGCTGCCTTAGCTTGGTGGTGGTGGGATAAGTTGTGGAGCGATCCAATCAGAGCTCCTCTCTTTATGAATTGATATATTCATGTAGAGCAGGTTCACTGTTTGTTGTCACTTCTGGTATTGTAACTGAGATGCTCTGCCAGGTAGCCTAAATAAAGGTGACTGCATTTCACACAAAAGTTCAATTTGTTTCTGTTCATTTATACATTCAGACTTTACTAGCATTCAGTAAAGGGTTATTAGATGTTTGATTTTATCCAAGTGTAAAACATGACTTCAGAAATTAAAACAATTTAGATGACTAAATTATGACTAAAAGATATTTTATGCAAAAGACTAAAAACTAACTAAAAAAATGCTGTCAAAATTAACCCTGTATTGCGCCCCCTATTGGGAAACAAAGAAAAATCAGAATTTGGGCTCTGAAAGCACAACTTTCACATTTCCTCCAGCCTGTCATAAAGACTGAGCTTCTCTCTGAATTGAAGACAGACATTTTAAGCATTTATAACATAATCATGACAAATACTTGACAGAAACGTTTACTTCTATTGTTCATGAAAAAGGGTGAAGAAATGTACTCAGAAAGGACATTTCCTGAGACATCTATTGACAAAAAAAGACAAAAAGACCAGGCGTGTTTTTATAATTACAGTATTAAAAGGGTTAAGCACTTACAGACACCATGCGTCCCTCTGACGGCATGAAGGCTGGTCTGTTGCTGAGTCTCAGTTTGGTCTGCAGAGTGTTGAAGCTGATCTCCAGCTGACATTTCTCCTGGACCTGAAGACAAGAAGGGAACATTTAACTTCAGGACAAACTCCCAGGATGACGTCCTTTCCTTATTTCATGACGGATGCTCAAAGGATGACAGTCCAAACCTTTGGCGGCTTGTGGACACAGCGGTAATCTCTGAAGTCCTCCTGTTTGGCCTGCATATCGTTCACGGTCTTCTCCTGAGTTCTGTTCTCCAGCCACGGGATTGTACGACGGATCCACTCCAACAGCTGCAGGCAGAGAGGGAGAGAATCAGCTGTGACACTTTCTCTGTGAAAGTTTTGCCATAAACACGACATAATTACTGAGTTAAATGAACAGCTTTAAAAAGATTCTGTAAATATTTATGAAGAAAACAGAGGATTTAGAGTGAAGTGTCATCACGGTCTGTAGGCATTGTTCTCACATCGCTGGCCAGCTTCTCGTAGTCCTCCATCATCTGTTCGTTCTCCTGGTTGACAGCGAGCACTTTGCAGATTCTGTTGGCGGCGGTCTCAGCCTATGAGGAGACAGCGTGATGAGTGTCGCTTGCACTGATTGGATAAAAAAATGATCAACACGTCCACACACTGTGGCCAAAGCTTAGTGACAACATTCGCTCAAGCTGCATTTCCAAACTGAGACACTTCAGGATTTAACCCACTGATACAGACTGATTTAAATGTTGAAAAACTCAAATCCAGGAGAGTCTGGTTTCTGGTTGATTGTTAAAAACACCTCACTGCACATATTCTACATCACATTCATCTGACAATCAGACTTTATTTTAAGACGAACAGAAACCAGAACATGTGGCCTGAACGCAGAGAAAATATCCTTCAGAGAGAGAAGTGCTTTCAGTGCGTTTGTTTTGTATCTAATAAAGAAATGTGGTCCAGCCTTCTTGCTGCCAGGCATGTACACTACCTGCTGCTCCATTGTGACCCAGTATATAAACATTACACACATTTTTGCACAGCTAAAGTCTTTACACAGCATCAAACTTATTTGATTGCATTGCATCTGTTAAGAGTAAGAATATACGATGAAGGATTTTTGTCAATCTTTCCAAACTCATCATCAATGATACGGTATTGAACCTGATATTTGGTGTCAAGAGCATTAAGCCTCCACTTAACTAGAACTGTCCTGTTCTTTGCATTTTAAATGAATATCTTTATTTAGGTTACATAAATGTTAAGAACAAACAAAGAATACAATCATTTACCACAAACTTGTCAATAACTGAAAAAGGTATAGGCTGAATATTGTGGCTTATTTTTGCCTCTCCTGTACAATCCAAGATAAATTTGACATGCAAGGATAAAAATATATAAGACATCCTTCTTAAATCATACAACTGTAAAATCATTATCCCTTAGAAGCATTGATTAATTTATGCTTTAGGGTCTTTCTGATCATTTTAACCCCATTTGTATTTAATAATTATTCAGACTTTTCTTGTTTCAAACATAAGCACACCTCATAAATTATAATTTCCTTCTCTTAGTTAAAAAATGTTTGAATACAGGAGGAAGAGTGTTATTGACGGCACAAAAAAATATCTCCAATTTTTTTTTAATAAACAATTACTTTAAATTTTAACAGAGAAGATCCAATAAAAACTGATTCGTGGGTTCCATGGTTACTGATTATTCTGATCGCTCTTCTCTGTAGTTTGATTATGGGGTCTAAATTTGTTTTATATGGATTTCCCCACGTTTTGACACAGTATGACATATAAGGCATTATGAGTGAATAGTAAAAAACTGAAGTGGAGCAAGAAAAACATTTGATTCTTTAATAAATGAGATTTTTGATCTCATAAGGAGGACATTCAGTGATGAGATGGAAAACCATCATGGTACGGCTGTACATTTTGCCACAACTACAGCCAATATTGTGATATTTATGCCCTAAATATTGGCTGTGAATATCTGCAAAACATTTAATATGTGCCTATAAAGATATTGTTTTGATTATATAAAATATCAAAACACTAGAAGCTATTTTAATATCATATTTATATCACATTGTTAAAAAGAGCTTTTAGTGTTTTTACTCCATCATCTGAGTCTGACTTGCAGAGTCACCTTAAACTAGAGTGTCGTTTTTGTTCAGAGGCTTTTAAAAACAGAATTAAGGATCATCTGATCAGTGTCTGCACTTGTTTTATGTCTGAATGTTGATTTGATGTTTGATGAAATCTCTGTGTGTTATGATCTATTGTTTGTTACTCGTGTGAAACTTTAAAGGTGCTGACTTAAAAGGCACTCTTTAACATTCCTGGTAAAATAAAGGCTAAATTAATAAAAGAAAATGTCTCACGCATCCCTAATATGCAGGTTTTTACTAAATGTCTCATGTTTTGTTTGTTTGAGGGTCTTCATGGGCCCCAAAACATTTTCAGGCTTCAAACTGGGCCTCAGCAAACTGTAGTTTAGTGATGGTCTGCATAATCTAAATGACAGATTTCAGCTCATCGGCCCCTAAATAAAGATTTTATTACTCAAATGTTTTGACCAGACTTCAGGTGAATGTAGCTCAAAGTGCAGTGAGATGTTTTCAAGAGAAATCAGACAAGACTCAAGTTCTTGCTTCTTGTTGTTAGACCTCAATTAGTGCCTCAACTTCTGTTTTTCATCATATCTTTAAAGTTAAGAGCTGCATCTTCAAACCTGAACACACCAAACGCAGGCAGTGAACAGCATCGAGTTTACATCAAACCTCAGGCACAAACCACGAAATGAGTGAAAACAGACAAAAACTGAAATCTCTGTCAGTCAAATTAAAGCTACATCGGACTGAAACATGCTAGAACAGGTTAGTCTGAAGTGACAAACATCACTCTGTGTCTTAGAGCTTCATGCGTCTCCTGTCAAAACTCAGGAGTCAGTCTGTCCATCTAGTTACAGTTTCATGAAGAGCTGACGTCCATCAGCAGGACAAGACCCTACTGAACCGCTGGAACAATAAAACACAGGACACACACTGAAACAACAGCATTTACTGCTCACTAAATACTTTGTCTAAATAAATCTCAGATGTTTTCTTTTTAACTCTGATGCCTCTTCGCTGTTCTCACATTTAAAAACTAAACAGACATACATTATCATAAATACATCATATTATAAAACAACAATCTGAGTGGAAAAGTGTTAATAGCAGAAAAGAAACTTCAAATACATTAATCAGTGTTTTCCCAGGAAACAAATCCAAGAAGGTCAAACGAGGGGTCAAAATGACCACAGTACTGAAATGAATTTGGTTTTTGGAAATGAAGAAATTATATTTAATGGGAAACACGGTCAATGTCCAAAAGAAATAAAACAGAGAGAAAATGTTTGTTGTTGTTCCAGAGTTCCCATCATTCATGCTGATAAATCAGAGACCCGGTCATACGGACCAAACTGACATTTTAATGATCAGTGCCACAAAATTTATGTTTGAACTTAACAATTGTTTCTTTTGTGTTTTTAATATAATTCGGAATGAATAACCAATATAAGGTTTTCATGATGAACATAATCAGGTCTTTTTTACGTGTATAAACCACCAACTGTAGAGACAATTTGACAAAAACATGTGACGTCAGACGTTTGATGGTAAAAAGGGGCCTTAGAAACACTGTAGAGGACAATCAGTGCACCCAACCATACACGCCTGACTTTGGATCAACCTACTCACAGACAGAGAGGCGGGACTCAAGGCCATCTGACCAACCACATTCCTGAGCTGTCCTCTTTAATCGGGGACCGTTAACTTTTGTTACCGAGGGCCACATTTGATTTGTCGTGGTGCCAGAGGTTAAAGTCCTGTCACGTTTAGGCTGCTCGCTTTCACCATTACAGTTATTTTGATTTAATAAGGGGAACAAAAAACATTCTCATAAGGAGGTTTTATTAACAAGATTCATATCTTAGCTCAAATGCATGTAACAGAATCAAGTTAATGAGCTAAACAAAGAATTCAGGCCAGAATTACCTGCATTTTTTATGCAAATAAAGTTTTTACTTCTTATTTCACTAAATTGTCCCTCACAAAGGCTTTCTGTAGTGTATATTTAAGTTTTAAAGAAAAAATTACACTCTATAACAAATATGATCTTCATTTCTTGAAAGTATTACCACATTCTATTTGACAGATGTTTTGTTTCATTCTTTTATTTCTTTTATATCATTTTTTTGAACCACTGGGGACCACATTTGGAAAGTATGGTGGCTGCATATGACCCCAGGGCTACAAGTTGCTCACCCTCATATAAAATAAAGTCAGAAAAGCTCAACAAAAAATAATTAAAACAAAGACAGAAAAAAAAACAGTTTGTTTCTCTCAGCAGGTGAGCATGCACGTTCTTTTCTTGCTGCTGTTTTAAACCAACCCTACGTCGACAAGATGTGCTCCTGATGAGTTTTTCTTCTCGATTCTGGACAAAACATCCACTTCAGAAACTGGAACACCTTCAACAACCAGCTTGTCCCTGTCCTGACTAAACCATGAATGATGGGAACCCTGGAAAGTTGCTGGAGTGAGGTGTTAGTGTGAGTCTTCAGCATGAGAGGGTTACCTTCTGAGCACCAGAGAAGGCGTGATAGAAGCAGGACACGTAGGTCATAATGGCCTTCTCATCCGGCCTCAGCGTACCCACGATGTCTACACACCACCCAGCAGCACAGAGAGGGTCACACAGAGGGAAACAGAGAGAGAGGCAGCGTGAAGCGAGAGCAACCCAAAGCTTCATGATCCTCGCTCCATACAGAGAGTCAGAGCGAGGAGGAGATCCACAGCTTCAAGGTCCAACTCGTCCCAGCCTGACTCCATGTCAGAGGACGAGGAGAGGAGAAGGAGAACAGCTGTCTTTTTAGAGGGTGGAGGGACACAAACACACACTTTAAACTGATCAATGAAGCCTCGCTGTTTTCTTTTTAACCATATTCTCAACCGCGCTTCATTTTGTGAGTTTGAATGAGTCTTGATGGGGATGAACGTGTTGAATTTGTCGTTGTCGTGTTAAAGAAGAGTTTCTGTAACTGATAGGGACACACAATAAAGTCATCTATCTATCTGTGTATCTATCTATCTATCTAGGGCTGGGCAATATGGCCTAAAAATTAAAAACAAAAATCCACAGTACTCTATTTACCATTTTAACCGATATTTTTCCCTCTCAAAAAACAAACCCTCCAAGTGACACATAAATGACATGAATTAGGTTTTGCCTTTATATTATCAAAATATATTCTCACACCAAACAGAATTTCCTCCCTAAGGTTAAAGTGCATTTCAGAAAATGTTGATTTTGCAGGTTTTCTACATAAACACTGAACATATTAACATGGAGCTCTCTGATCAGTACTCAAGCTCACTGAAAAACAAAGTTTAGCCAAACTATGTGCTTGATCAAAACCTGACAGGGCCTTCCATCATAAAAAAAATATAAATTTACAGTATTTATATTTTCAGACACTATTTTCAGGCACAACTTACAACAAGTAATTTCCTATCATGACCTCATCCTGCCGTCTTGAGGTCACACTAACGCTCTCAGGACGCTGCTCTAAAACATCCGTCAGGAAAACAAATCACCATCTATTCAAAATCTTTCATTTCTCCTGCCATCAGGCTGTTGAACTTTGGTAGAAGTTGTTTGGAATGAGATCCTTGTCGTACGTCGGCTTTTCTTGTAATTCTTAGATTGGGGTCTTTTTATTCATTCTCTGACTGTAGACTTATCTTGTGATGTGCATTGTATCTTGATAAACTGTATTTGTTGATCTTATTTGAATTTTTTAGTGCTCTTAAAATCTTTATTTATTGCTCTTAACTGTTCAGTTAGGCTTTTAAGTCCATGTGTATTTCATGACTGTAAGGTCCCACGTCCTGAAAAATCAATTTCCTTTGTTTTCCTGTTGTTGAAGTGGCTTGTGGAGCAGGAGAACATGACAAATTTGACTAAGCTCTCAGTTCATAGAGAAATATTTGATGCCTCTTTCACAAAAAATGTTCCTTAAAACACTGTTGTTTACATCCTGGGGTTTATGATGTCATAGCTATACAGCCTCCATCATGAATTATGAGGCCGTTTTTTTTTTTCATCTTAAACCAAATCACTGCTTAATAGACGAAACATGATGTAGACAGTCAAACATGCCAGAGCATGGTAAAGGAGGGTGCCAACGTGCCATAAGCAGCTCTGACCGTGTACTGGTTATTGAGCTTTGTTTTGTTTTTTTCTGGACAGCTGTGTGCTAAAATGTATTTATGGTTTGGTCAATGCAAAACTGAAATGCCCTTTGGGATGAAAAATGAGACAAAATCTGCAAAGTTGGTTTAACAGTCCAACATGTTCAAGAACACCAACTTTCCTCTGCAGTAAATAATTCACAGAGAACGAGGTGCACATGCAAAGAGTTTAGCACTCTGCGCCGAGCGTCTCCTGAGACCACCGAGCCTCACAAACAAGCTCTGAACGGGCCAGAAAATGAATTAGAGCAAGAGGGCCAAAACAAGAGACGCGTCAACGGGCTTCCTGTTAGAGCCCTTCAGGGTGAGGGAATATACAAGGGAGGGGTACAGATTTAGATGAGCTACCAGATTCAGTTGACAGCTGGTGAAAGTAATGCTGCAACTACCTGTAAGAACATCTGAGGCCTGCAAACTCTAGAGTAAAAATGGGCAAAAATAACTGTTGAGCTCTGTTGATACAAACACTGTCTGGCTGCAGAAAACTCAACTATGAAGAGGAAGTACTGTCTCATTTTATAATGAAATAATAATCAAATAATCATATACTGTGTGGCTAGTGTTGCATCAATTGAGAAATCAGATCCCAAAGTGATGTACGAAAATAAAAACCTGGCCAAAAGCTGCTTAAGATAGAAGTTTTGTTGCTTTTATTAAAAACATCTGAATATTTACTGTTTTCCCCGCACAGTGATCTTATAGTTTTGAGTTTGTTACTCTTGTTTGTGTGTGTTTGTGTCCCAGTAAATCAGTGTCCTCGCAGAGCTGTAGAGAGATAGCGACGCCATGCTGGACAGGAAGCAGCACCGTGTTAGTAACTGGGGGGGTTAAAGGTCATGGCACAGGAGGGGTCATAGGTGGGGTCATAGGGTACCTTCTGTGCTCCAGAGAAGGCATGGTAGAAACTGGACACATAAGTCATAATGGCTTTCTCATCTGGACGAGCTGTGTTCACAATGTCTACGGGGGGGAGACCGGGGTTATTGACACAAACAAACACATCAAACAGGCACGACAGAAAACAGGCACGACCACGGAGATGAAACACTAGAGGATGCACACACAGATGCACATTCAGGGTTCAAGCAGGAACATCTAAGAAGACTGTGACTGGATTATCAGGCAAACAGAAAAAACAAGACAACAAAAAAATACATGCATGGGTCAGACCAACATGTCAGCTTATTCAATTTATGACTTAAATTTGTGAATATACATATATATCTATATTCTTCAATAAAGGTAAAGCCTTTAATGAATCTAAATTATACTGTAGGACTGGACAGCAGTGGTCTCAAATGAGAGTTTTATTCTGCTGCGTTCTTATGACACATGAACAGGTTGCTGCTTGTGCTGTTTGGGTATGATTGTGAGGATGCTTTACTTTAAATCATGCTTGTTGTTGATGTTGTTGGTTAGATCCTTTTGTGCTTATCGTGCCTGTTTGGCACAATCCTCCTATCTCCAAAATGGTTTCTTTTAAGGAAATGAAAAACACTCTACAACTGAATGAAGTCATTTCATCATGAAAATGCTGCAGATTGACCTTCATTTCTGAATTGAAGCGACAAAAATCACGTCTGTTTGCTTCTTTAAATTTCATATCAGGTTAAATTAAACCCTTTTAGCACAAACAACCCTGAGGTTTTCTAGAAAATGCACAGCATAAAAACTGTAACTAAAAAACAAGCACCCGAATCCATAAAATCCAGGGTTCAAGCACAAGGTCAAAATCCAGCACTTTCCAGCTTTTTCAGGCTGCATGTGTGAACACTTTAGAGCTCTGCTATATTACATACATAAACAAATACATACACAGGTGAATCTTATTGATGGGGATGCACAGTTTTATCAGGATAGTATCAATATGTGTAGATAATATCTCAAAATGTTAATAATTGTGTTAGCAGATAAGAAAGTTTTTGACAACCTTTACTACCTTTATTACGGCTGTAAATATCTGTACAATGTGCACATGAATTTGTGAATTTGAAGTTAATTTCTATCTTCATTCTTCATGTTTAAAGTTCATGTTAGGTTGTAAGAAGTGACGCTTTTAGATCAGGAACTTAAATAAATTGACTTGTGAACCTGTAGTTTGGTTTAGTTCTAATTTTTTAACAAAGTAAGTTATTACAGAAAAAGATATTTTTGGCTCTACAGATTTCCTGGTCCATATGTTGCTGTTTGTAGCCCTCAAAAAGTCATATTTAGCTTGTTTTACTAAAGATTTTAAGTACTGGTATATTGCTGTTTGCATCCATTACTTTGGAAATATTGACATATTTGACTCAAATATTGTGCGTCCGTCATTGTTGCTCATGATTTTGTTTCCTCATTGTATATAAAAAGCACAATTATCCTGCTTTAAACAACCTAAACATTTTAACAGAAGTCTAAGAAAGAGAAGAAATTACAGTTAAACAGGGACTGACAGGTTTTTTTCATGCAAGTGAACTTTTTACCAGATCTGTGCTAAAGTAAATAAATAAATAAAAAAATGAAAAAATAAAATCGATACAGCAGTAAATCGTCACATGACTGATTGAAATGATCTCTGTTCATTTGCAGCTGTAACCTGAGCTCAAATTAAAACGAAATGAGTTTATTTAATAAAGTAAACGTCACTTTAACCGTCAGTCCTGCGCCTGCATGTTGGTCTGCCCTCTTTACTTCAGAAAGACGTTCAGACATAAGGCTCGTTTTTAACAGTCCAATAAAACAGAGGAGACGGAGGAAGAAGAACAGTGAGGTGGAGGGAAAGGTGGAGGCTTCATCCATGTTGGAGATGACCTCCATGATCTGCTGTAAAAGTTAAAGATGACAACAACAACAACAACAACAACAACAACAACCACAGCAGAAGCTAAAGGTGCTGCTTCTACATGCACATCAGCACTGTGACTGTTCTGAGAGGCGATGATCAGAGTCTGCTGGACATCAGTGATTGGGTGTAGGTCGGGCATCATTTGGGCCTTTTTTTGACACCAGAGCTAAACTGAGTCTTTAAAATGTTTCACTGCCTCAACATTTACTGTTAAGAGAAATCAGAGCGGCCGGATCGTTCACTAAGGTCCAGCTAACCTGAGGATGCCCGTTTCCCTCTCTGTCTGCTTCTTTAGATCAGGCATGAGCAACTCTGATAATCCAGAGGGCCACATGAAGTCTTTTCTCACTGCTGAGGGACACATTTGTACATCCACAATTGGAAAAATAAATAAATATACAAAAACAGAAAATATATAAAGCTTTTTAGAAACATAGTTTTAGAATTACTGCTAAACTTTAACTCAAGAACAAATAATTATTCAGACTTTATTGTCCTTGATTCAGAATTTAAGCTTCTTTTCAAATGTAGTAAAACAATGAGTGAATTTTAGCACTCTCTGTGGGAAAATTAGTTTACATGCACAATTTACCAACACCTTGCACTATATTCTAAAATGACATTAAAAGACATTTAGAGGAACAATTATGTAAAAGCACATTTTTTATTTACATATCCTGATTCATGCATGGTTTTTGGAGAGGACTGGTGGGCTGCCCCTGCTTTAGACAGATGGCAAATGTGCAATATTGGAGAGATTTACGTATGTTTTGCTCTGAGGTAAAGCGAACTGTACCTAAATTAAGCATTTAAATCTCTCCTGTTCTTCAGTCTAGCAGATACTGGATGTGTTAGTACTGATACCAAACCAGAGCCAGTTTGAAATACCAGTCCCAGGTCACAAGTGGCTCTGACACACATGGATGGGACTTGATAAAACTGCACTGATACCAATGCATCATCCATCCTGCTTACCAACCCAATTCTTTACTGATTTATTCTAAAATAAAGAATATAAAGCACATTGTTGTCTACTTTTTATGCAATACCAAAGCAGTTCATGAAACTAAACTGTCATTTCAGGCTTCAGCCATCTTGTGCTGTGCATGTAGAAACAGCCTCTTAAAAACAGTCAGCGTTATTCACATAAACTGGATGATTAAACAAAAAATATAAATCTGTACTCAAACGAAACAATAAGAAAAAGCCCTTCCAGCCTACCCTCTGCGTCCAACATCTTAGGGATGTCCAGGTGCTTCTCAGCCACCTCGAAGGCATTGTTCAGGTTGCCCACAGCGTCGTCCTAAACAAAGAAATCAAAGATGAATTATCGTAATGCTTATTTACTGCAGTAATCAGAAACTTGGCTGTTATCCTAAACATCTCAATAAGGTTAAATACGTGTGAGTGCTGACCTTTCTGAGGCTGTCGTAGTCGATGAGGTCGGGTCTGTGTCTGTGGATCAGAGCGTTGAAGGCGAGTCCGTCCTTCCAGCTGTGACGGAGACAGAGGAGGTGAGCAGGAGACAGAAGAGGGCAACACGGTCGCACCAATGTTAGGTTTCTATCTGCTAATTGTGTAAGACTATATCAATACTCTAATTTATGAAGATATTTCATGTATTTTTGTAACTCTGCATCAACAGTTTTGGTGCTGCACTGTGATGTTTCATTAGTCAAAGATTTGTTGTATTTTGGGACATTTGTCTTTATCTCAGTGAATCCCTCATAATAGAAAAAAGACTTTACACTGAGAAAAACAGTGATGTGTTGCCCTGTTTATAGTTTCAGTTTATTTTTCAAATGTTTATGCATCTTCTGTTACGTATAAACTGTTTACCTACCCTTAGACTAGAGATGGAAACTGGAAAAGATTTACTGATACCAATGTCATTAACGATTCTACTTATCAATTCAATTCTTTAACGACTCTCTTATCAATTCCTGCTGATTTTCTGTGAGGCAAAAAGTCGGTCTACACAGGTTTTCAGAGACAACAACGTCAAACACATGACACTCCAGATGTTCTTGATAAGGCTGTGCTGCAGAGATATATGCTTCTGCAAGCTCCTGGTCCTTTTGTCAAAAATTATGACACAATTCTGACCTCCTTTGTCCCTCAGGCCATCAGATTGTATAACTCCTCACTACAGGGGAGGAGGAGTAACAGGAAGACTGAGGATGGGAAGGAGCGGTAGCCAGTCTGTAGACTTATTTTTCTTTTTATTTATATTTCTATTTATATCTGTCTCTTTTTTATACATCATCTCTGCTACAAATTATGCTACTGGAATCTTAATTTCCCTGAGGGAGGCTCCCTAGGTGATACATAAATTTAATCTAATTTCTGCCCCATTTCTGCCACATACTTGACGTCTTTGTTGTCATTTTTGCAGTCTGCCTCTGATGCGAGCGTGACACAGAACAAAGTGGAAGGAAATGGACTGATAAGTTCATTTCCTTCCACTGATAAGAAAAAGTCAAAATTAGTTCCTGCTTAACCAGTTTGACAAAAGTTTAGGAGTTAAGATGCACTTTTCAGATCTCAGCCTGAATAATCACAATCAGAAGATGTTCTGTGAAACGATGTTGAAGCTCATCCAGCAGGGGGCGACGTCAACACACTGAAACAGCCATGTGCTGGCTAACGTCCTGACAGCAACATGCTTTTAATGCATCAACAGCCACTGTGAGCTTAACGCATCATCATAACACACAAATTAATGTTCTCAATATACTGACTGAAGCACAATATCAGCATGTTTTTGATTTCTGTGTTTTAACTTCATTAGGGAGCAGATTACTGACGTCTCAGCAGAAAAACAGTGACAAGTTTTCCTACTTCCTAATATATAAGTAGACTTTCCGTGCCCTGTTTGTCTGTAAATGTCTTTAAAAATATCCCAAAATATTCAGCGCTGACAGCTCACACCCCAAACAGCCCCTCAGTAACAGTGAGTGTTTTCAGAGCGTGCTCGCGTGTTACCTCATGTGGAAGTTCTGCACATTGACATTCTTGTAGGGAGCGGTCTTCCTCTGGCACCACAAGAGCAGACCCTCCTTCGCAGAAGTTTCTGCAGGGAAGAAAAGAGACGAAGAAGAAGAAGAGGAGGAGGAGAAACAGAGGAGAGTGTCAGTGAGGAGAAGAATAAATGGCCCTCTTTACTCATAATCACACACACTGATTGTTTTAATGTGTTAATTAAACACAAACAGAGTGACTGTGATTCCTAAATTTAACCTGGGAGCTCTGACAGTGGCGGGGTGTTTTGGTTTACTGTGTGAGCCTGAGCTAACATCAGATTTATGTGATACCAGGAGTAAAAACAGTGACTCAGTATTTCTTAAAGAGGCCAACACCCACCAGAGCTAATACAACACAGACTGGTTTTAATTAGCAGCTCAAGAGCCGTCGCAGCTCCGATAGGAACAATTAAACTGTTTTAGAGCTGTGTAAATAAAAATACAGATATTTATAGAAAAGCTGGAGCTTTTCTGCAGCTGAAGTTGTGATGATTTGTTGCCCTCAGTTGACCTTCACAGTTAAAGTCTTCCCTGAGATCTTAATGCTGAAATCCAGATTGCTGAACAGCTACCTGGAGTAAACACAAAAACGAGTCCCTCATGAGAACAGGCTGAAGTTGCAGAGCTTGGCAGAAAACATCAAATCATTATGCAACAGCTCCTCTTTGTGGAACCACCTACGACTCTTCTGCCTCTTTGAAGCAGCTCCTCTTACTACTGCTGCTGCAGCCTCCACTCATGACTACTACAGGCCTTCGTACCTCAGCTGGGAGTCTGGGACTATCCCCCCTCCGCTCTACTCCACCTTCTCCTTTGTACCAGAACCGTTTTACAGCTCTGCTTAATTGCTCTGTTTCCCCCTCCCCCTCTTTACAGTATTACGACCCCTCTTCCTCCTCTTGGTCTTCCTCCTGCTCCATCACTTCTTCTGTGTTTCCTGTTTTTGTGAGCCCACTGCCAAGCGAAGTTACCTTGACAAGAAACTTCTATAAAGGTGCTGGTTTGGCAGAGACGTACGCAACCAGGCATGTCCCATGAATCAGGGTTCCCACTGTTTTCTTGAAATGATTTTCCAGGACTTTTCCAGGACACCCCCCCAACACACACACACACACACACACACACACACACACACTGAAGTGTACCTTACATTTTGTACATTTACCCAGATAGATATGATTATGCCTCTTCCGCCCCAGAGGTCTGATTTACAAGATGTGCAGTCTATGGCTGTAACAAATCTATGAATTAATCTGACATTCTCAGAAATTATGACAAATTTATCACAGAATAGCACAATCACACCCACAGATTCCAGTGTCACATAACAAACTCCATTCCTTAGCTTTTTCATATCTGTTATATTCTATGTATGACACATCAATCTACAACACGGCCCGATCAGAATACTTCAGAGCAGGAAGAGGTGGAGCTACAAGCGAGATGACAGCAGGAAGTGACTGCACGTGCAGAGACTAGCATAGATACTAACAGCTTCAGTAGCAGTTTATCAGACCTGAACCACATTTCTTTATTACATGAAAAACAAACAATGTCACCAAAAGCATTTCTCTACAGTAAGGATATCTTTGCTCCACTTCCCACATGTTTTGATGGAGGCAGTAGCCGGCCTACTGCATTATTTGATAGCCTGTAATACATGTGATTGATGGAATGATCCATCGTCCAATCACCTGCACCTGGCTTATGAAAGGTTCAGCCCTCCCCAAACTCTTTCTATGGGCTGTTGCTTGGCCATGGGCAGCACTGTAACTTCTCACTTAAATGAAAAACAGATTTCTTTTATAAACAATTGACTTGCAGCACTACCTTGTACGATTTCTGTAGCGTCAAACTAACGTGAACCCTGAGATCATTCAGTGACACCTTCCTCTGACAGTGTGGGACAGGCCTGTTTCAGCCTGGCTGTTTTCCATCACTGAACCACCCTGCTCACACATGTGCATGTTTGTGCATGACCGTGTTTGTTCAAGTCCTTCTCCTTCCACTCTACTTCTCACAGATCCAGCCTCAGCTCCCACTTCTGCACATGTGCGCTCCTGCAGATAATTAATCTAATAAAACAGACTCAGTGGGGCTGCAGCAGGAGGCCTCCTCTGCTGCTGCTTTAAAAGAGTTTTTTGTAAATGAACCGAGTCGTGACGAGTCGTACCTTCTACAGAGATGTCCTGGATGGCGAAGCGGAGGATGATGGTCCAGATCATTCCCAGGGTCATCTTTGCGTTTCCGTCCACGATTTCTGCACACACAAAGAAGAAAAGCTGGTCTATCACTTCTGTTTTCATCACCTTACATCTGCTGTTTCTTCTAATAATGCCAACACACCCACATGCAACTGCACTCAGCGGCCCACTGCTGCCAAATCCCAGGATTTTTTTCTGCAAGTGTGAAACTCACACACCGAGTTCTTTCAGAAAATACAGGCCGACTTGGAAGCTAAAAAACAGTCATTTGGTGTTTGTTAGACAATTAATAAAACGATTTTCTGGAGATATATTTGGACTTAATAATTCAAGTAGTATACCATTTTATTCCTCAAAGGAATTTCAGTTTAAGAACAATTTTTTGGCCAAAAAAAGGGCGTTTGCATTGAAAAGGTGTTTATTTTCATCATAGTTTTCGTCAACAACCTTTTTTCCCCTGATGAAAACTAGACAGTAACTTATAAAAACAAGAGCACATGGACGAAAACTAAAACTAAATTAACCACTTTAGACCTAATTTGGTCATGTAGAAAGTAGAGACAAGTTAGGAATATATCCAATCACAGCTACTTTGGTTGTGTGGAAAGGTTGGATGAGTTAAGAGGGACATCCAATCAGCTGCCTTAGCTTGGTGGTGGTGGGATAAGTTGTGGAGCGATCCAATCAGAGCTCCTCTCTTTATGAATTGATATATTCATGTAGAGCAGGTTCACTGTTGTCAGTTCTGGTATTGTAACTGAGATGCTCTGACAGGTAGCCTAAATAAAGGTGACTGCATTTCACACAAAAGTTCAATTTGTTTCTGTTCATTTATACATTCAGACTTTACTAGCATTCAGTAAAGAGTTATTAGATGTTTCATTTTATCCAAGTGTAAAACATGACTTCAGAAATTCAAGGTAAAAAATGTTCACCCTTTACACCTCATGTTTTAGTCGACTAAATTTAAAGTAGAATTCATCGACTAAAATGTTGTGAAATTCCATCTACTAAAAATAGACTAAAATTAAATCAGTTTAGATGTCTAAATTATGACTAAAACTAAAAGATATTTTAGGCAAAAGATTATACCTAAAACTAAATTAAAAGTGCTGTCTAAATTAACACTGCTTCGACTGATTCTCAGAGGCAGAAAAACTTCCATCCCGGCACATGAAACCAACATCGTTTCAGTCATTGTGCTGTGAGGGTTCCCATCACGATCCGCGGATCTTTTTCAGGTTAATGAGCACACAGACAAACATCGATCAGGACGGTGAGGCATGCACGCTGATACGCTGGTGAGGAGGCATGTGGTGCAGCTCAGATTCCACTCATAGTTCAGATGCTCCAACTGTTTGTACTTTCACATGCTCCATCTTAGTTTATCAATCACAGCTCCGGTGTCAGCTGTGTATTTACACATGCATCTCTCTCATGCTTCATGTTACATTTAATATCCATCTCAAATAAAGATGATTTTAATTTTGACTCACCATTTACAGGTATATCACACAGAAAGCTTTTAGACTTATGGGAAAATTAAAGTCCCTCTGCTCTGAGTTAGCAGCAATGTACTTGCTTTTTTGAGTCCTGAACTTGATTTTACTCTGCCTTTGAGATTTCTTTTCATCATTTTATTGGTTGGTATTTCTCTCTCATAAGCCCTGATTAAAGCAAAAGTGTAAACACTTAAGTTCTGGGCCCTTTAAGCACCGAGAACACCACTGAAAGTACGTCAGACAGGAGTTGTCACCAGGAGTCCTTAGCCGTGTCAGTGCAGGGATGTTTACGACTTAAAGTTTGGAGAATCCTTCCTCTCACACCACTGTTATAGTAAAAACAATCTTTATGGACAGTTTTATGTTTTTCAGTTCATTTGGATCAATAATTCTGTTGTGTTGAAAAGTGAGGGACAAGGAATTATTTATAATCAAAATGCTTGACAGTAATAAGCTAATTATTACCCACCAGTGTGAGTTATACTACGCTGAGTGCGTGTTTACTTTATGTAAGCGTATACAGTTCTGCAGCACATTAAGGCACATGGAGCAGGGCAATCCACCAGAGGGCGCTCACAGCACAATGCTGCTCTCACACTTTGAGAAAATGGAGGTTGTTTGTTGAAAATGTGCAAAGCAGCTGGCTTACTCCCATCCACGACTAATCTGCTGGCCCCGAGTCAGCCTTCCCCCCAAGCGCAGCCGTGGGGGAGTGCTCGACCCCGTCTTCCTCTACAGGCCCTCGGCTTGAGAGGCAGAAAAAGGCCATCGGGGATAGATTGCAAGATTCATATCTGAGGACATGCAGCCCACCGGCGTGGCCGCTGGAGCAGTTAAGAGTGAAATGAGCTCATGGAAATGCCTCATGTCTGCGTTGCTCCTGGGCTGTACAGCTGAAAGATTCTGCGTGTTGCAACCTGCTTACTCAGTTTTTTACTTATTTTTTATGCTCTTATCTATTTTAATGTCTTTTTTCAAATTTCTACTGCTATACTGTATATAAGAGCAACTGAAACAACCAAATTTCCCCTTGGGGATTGACGGAGTATTTCTGATTCTGAAGTGACATCTTTAAAAGCTGCTGATGGACTGCACACTGAACCACAGCTGTCCTCTCAGCACACAAGTGTATAATTCACTGCCCTGAGTGTAAAACTACAAAGTGATAAAAGCGAAAAATGTTAATAATAATTTTAGATGCTGTCTAATACATACTTCAGGACATAGTTGGGTGAATATCTGAAATGTTTTAACTGTTAGGCGGGATAATTATGACACAGAATTCTGATATCATCGAATGCCTTCAGCTCTCCCCCCAGATTTTCCTCTTCCATCTTTAAAGTCGACATTTATCTCTCTGCCAGTTTCCAGCTAATGACCTTCAGTGGGCTGCTTTCAAAAAAGGCCAGAAACTGACCGAGAGAGGGATTCAGAGAGTGAGCAGGACTGCAGCACTTTGGAGTCCGACGGTCTTCAGTACGAGAGGTTTCATGTTGCAGGAATAACGTTTGTCCGGATGGAGCAGCAGAGAGGTCACTCTGCTCCAGATGACCGTGACACACACACACACACACCCACACACACACACACGGCTGTTTCTCTGATTTAGTTGCAGTCCTTGACCTTTGTCCTTCAGCAGCAGGACAGAGAAAAACATACAACTTACTGACGTCTAATCTGGAAAGTTTTACGAGCAAAACGAAACTCTGATTCTCTTCATTTGAGCTGAAATGACTTAATATGTCACCAGAAGAGAGGAGCTGCAGCATGTTTTGAAAGAAGTTAATAAGAGAGGGACACATTTGAAGGTAATAAAAAGCACGAAACGCCTGCACAACACATGTACAGATATCCAGAACCCACCAATTCACTATTTTTAAGGTGAAAACCAGTTAAATCCACGGATATTGATGAACTGCAAACAACACTAATAATGTACAGGGCCAAGAATAATTCATGACCACCTACAATCCAAAAACTTTTTAGAGATTGAAATGGTGATTATAATTGAAGGAGAAATTTTATTTTTAAAATTCAAAGGTCACGCACATGAATGAAAAACCTTTGTGTTTCACCGTGTGGTGCTGAATTATGGAATGGGTTGATACAGGATCTAAAGCAACGCTCATACCTGATGAAATTTAAAATAATGTATAAAAATATAATCTTCAGTAGATGTATGGATAAAACCGGAGGTAGCACACTAAACTGAAGGATGACTACTTTGTTTTGTTTTCGTTTTTGTTTTGTTAGATCACTAAATTATTGCATTTTTCTTTTGTAAAATATGGAAGCATTTATGTTTAATTACCTGATGGAGAAGGGTAGGACTTGATCAGTTTTACTTCCTTTCACTCCTTTTCAAATATATTGTATGACTACACTGTATTCTTTCTTCTACTTCTGTTTTTCTGTCTGTATATCTGTTTTTCTGTCTTTCTTTTGAATATATTCGTAACAATAAGGTTCAATTCAGTTCAGCAGTTGGTGCAGAGTTTTCAGTCGAACACCTGAACTCGGGTGACTCTCGCTCAGCAGAGTAGATAAGTTGGTCCAAGAGCTCAAACATTTTTAAGATCCTTTTCCTTCCATGTAGAAATTAGAAGTCCATGCATCATGCATCCCTGTTTTTCCTTTTTGGATGGAGGAAGATGCAGATTGAGCCAAAGTGTTTTTACGTGCTGCTTTTGATTTTACGTTTGCACTTTTACCTCATTACTAAGTTCAAGTAGGAGATAAAGAGAGACTATTGTACTAAACTTAGGACGTGGGGGGGTATTTAGGACCTTGACGTTTTGATTAATACAGCTCAAAAGGTCATTTTGCTGCTATAGTTTAAATATTTGTCTTCGGTACAGAAAAAAGCACTGCACAGCTTTTGTTCACAGCCATTATTTTATGGGTCGGGTTATGGTGAAGCACATCTAAGCAGAGCTCCTTCTTTCTTTTTGATTCGCAACTAACAGAAACGTTAAGGTTTGTGGGACTGTTTGTTCATGTATGATAAAAAACAGGTGTGCAGCCGGGCTTTGTGAGGTTGATAGTGGTTTATATTTAAGGATGAGCATTGTGGGATCCTCATACATGTGTGATTTTGCACTCTTGGGTGACTTCACTGTCCCCAACACTCAAAAAGTCCTTAAACAAAAAACATGGACACAAACAATTATAGGGTCAACATTAGAGTGGAACAAAACAAAAATAGGTTTGAGGTTTTATCGACTTGAGCGATGTTTTTTCTGTGTTTTTAGGTCTCTGCTGTCTATTTAAAAGAAACTGTCAATGCCTCTTGTTTTGGTTTAGAGCTCTTGGCGGTCATCTTTGGCGAAATGGGGTCTATTTCTGGACCCTTGCTTGAAGAGCACAGACTTACCCTCTGCTCCGATGGAGACCAGTTTGACCCCCTTGCTGGCGATGAAGTCCAGAGCTTTATTGACATTGTTGATCTTGTGGACCCTCATCTTTCCCCGCTCAGGCTTGGGTAACCGTTCTCCTGCAGGTACACACATAAAACAGTTAGACACATGAACACACACACACAGGAACAACCAGAGAGAGAGAGCGAGCTCCTGCAGTTTCCACCGGCTCAGCAGAACGACACTCAGTCAGGATGCTAACGTTACAGCTGGGACATCAGTGTCGCTCACAGCAGAAAAAAAGCTGACATGAATGTAAAAAAGAATCCGCGTGGAGTCAAAAGTTCATTATGGGATGACAGCAGTCCAAATAATTATCTGCTCTGCCAGAAGAAACTCTTTCCTGCTGCAACCTGCAATTAGAGACAAAAACCTCGAGAGGGTCGTCTCTCACAGCAGCAGATCTGCAGCAGGGTGTTTCTCAGTCTCAGATCCGAGGTTTGAAACTGAAGGACCACGCCCTGCAGAGGACAGAGACTTTCTGCATCTAAGCGTCTGAGAACATTTTACACTCTGACAGACAGCTCGGAGACGGCTTTGAAACTCAGTGAAAGAGTGCAAGTGTGTTTTGGACGGCTTCCTCGAGGCTTCTGCCTGAAACACTTCAAACAATTTGACACCAAAAGACATCCGAAGCTGAATCACAATCCTTTACTTCCTATGTGGACTGAGCTACAGACCATGATTTTTAAAGATTCACAATGAGATACTGAGAGGACATAGGACAACACAATACTAATCAATATAAACTCCTCAAAAAAAGGGTGGAAACATGATCAGGGTTCCCACTCTTTTCTATACCTACATATTTTCTAAATTATTTTCTTGATATGTTTATGCCTCTTCTGCCCCAGAGATCTGATCGACAAGATGTGCAATCTATGACTGTGATATATCTACAAAATATTTTCTGACATCCTTAGAAATTTTAACAAATTCATCACAGAATAGCGCAATCACACCCACAGATTCCAGTGTCACATAACCATCTTCATACCTTAGCTTTTCCATATCTTTTATCAATCAAGCTTTATTTATATAGCACTTTTCATACAAAGAAAAATGTAGCACAAAGTGCTTTACAGGCAGATAGATACATTACAATAAGATAAAAGAAATTATGACCCAAACCCACTCCACCCAGCCCACGAACCCACCCACCCCGCAATCCATACCTAGTATTGATAAAAATGAATCATAAATAAAAGACAATAATAAAGCAGCAACATTGTTGTACCCAGTACGCACCGAGGAAACGCCATCTTCAAGGTTTAAAATGAGTAAACACTGGAGGTTAGGTTAAAGTGTAAAATTAATGTTCTTTAATGATAAAAAGCTTTTTTGGTGATGTCCCGGATATGTGGTTCAAAACTAAGATCTGAGTCAAATAAAACACCAAAGTTTTTAGCCTGCCCACACAGATTAAAAGATAATGCTTGTAGTTTGCTGACTAGTTTCTATCTCTTGACCCCTGAACCAATGACTAAAACCTGAGTTTTGTACTGGTTGAGCTGTAGAAAATTCTCTGCCATACATGATTTGATATCTAAAATACAGTTAAAAAGGGCATCGAGTGGCCGTGTGTCATCAGGAGACACGGCAACATAAAGCTGAGTGTCGTCAGCATAGCTGTGGACATTGATGCCATGTCTCCTGATGACATCTCCTAATGGAAGCATATAAAGATTAAAAAGAGTAGGGCCTAAAATTGAACCTTGGGGAACACCACACTTAATGTCATAACATTTTGATGAGTGATCCCCAAGGTTCACATAAAACTTTCTATCGCTAAGGTAAAATTTGAACCAGTTAAAAACAGTGCCAGAGATGCCAATAAAATCATGGAGTCTATTTAAAAGAATTTTGTGGTCAACTGTATCAAATGCGACGCTCAGGTACAATAAAACTAAAATAGAGGGTAATTTATTTTATAATTTATATATCTTTTATATTCTATGTATTATACATACTACATACATACAGAGGCTACGCACACATTTTTTAACACACTTGCGTTCACTAACAAGGCAGAGAGAAGCAGAGGGAGGATAAATCATTTTCCAGGACAATTCAAGCTTTTCTGGGACATTTTAATTTTTCCCTCATTTTCCACATGTTTTCCATGACTGGACAATTGGTCAATCATCTTCCAGGTTTTCCAGGGAAACCTGATTATTTTGATTGATTATTTCTCTCCTTTAATAATATCAAATGCTATCGTATCTTATATCGTTCGAAAGCCTGACTGGTCACCTTTACAGTAAGGTACAACTTGTAAGGATCATGCATTTGTGGGATGACCAACACAGCTAAACATAAACCACAAAACGTGCCAAAATGCCCTCTTTTCCTGGAAGAAAGCCTACAGTTCCTCACTGAAGCAAGGGTGAGGAACCATTCTTCTTGGGGTGATCTCTTCGTGGGACGCCCACTTCACAGTCTGTCCATCCCCAGTCTCACAGAACAACCAGGGCTGACACCGAGTAAAGCTGCCACTCTGCAAACCAGAACACCAGCTTCCAGTTGCAGGGGATTTCTTGGTTTTCTTTGGCTCTTCTCACACAGCAGAGCTTGTTAACTTGTTTTACATAGAAGAGATAGCAGAGTATTCATCCATTTCCACGAGTGAATCTTTTTACTGTCACTTTTAACGCCGTGGGAGAAACTTTCTTAGTCTCACAGAGAGCTGGTTATTAACAAATCTCTGAGTCAACCCTCATCAGAACAAAGCACTACACATCCTTCCCTCCATCTCTACAATAAAAGCTCTTGATGTGGCCGACTGTTTACAAGTGGAAACATTGGACACTGAAGTAAACATTTAACGGATGTGGTGTGGACAGTGAACATGTGACAGCTGAAGCTCTACATTCAGTTTGGACTCGGTGTTCAGGGAGGCCATGACGGGTCTGCGTGGATCCAAACCCAGCCTGTGCCTGTTATTACAGGCCTGCTTCCTTACTCTCTAACCCTCGATTTATGAGCTTGTCAACAGCTCTATCATCTTGTCTGCTTCTGCAGCCTAGTCATCCACCTGATGCAACAGCTATGAAAAACCTCAAGCGCTGTTTGAAGTCTTAATATTTAGAAATAATAATCTATCGTTCAATTATGAGTTGAAATTAGCATTGAAGCAGGGTGGTAACCACTGGCAATGAAGGAATAAGAACAAAATGTGAACAAGCACAACACTGCCGATGCTTGAGTGTCCAAATGACGGTGGCTGCAGAGACTCCAGGACTTTCACACCTTATGTTAAAAAGCAGATTTTTACCCCTGGGAGTACGCGAGAACATTGCATGGAGTACGTGCAAACATTTAATAATTTATTTCCAACTTGGAAGTACTGAGATAAGCCCGTCAAGAAAATGGTACGTGTGCGCTCCGACTAGTTTCCCCAGGAGACTATAACCTGTGGCACAGCTGCTGCTAACCTGCAGCCAGGCAAATATGGATAAATGACGGAAACATCCAGCTGCTCTGGATTCAGAGGAGCCCACCGAGAAACTATTTTGTTAAGTGTTTTGTTCCTGATTGTTAAATTTTAAATGCACGTTTAAGGGGACTTATTCAAAGGAGCTCCAGTGTTACAACTGTTATATATAACAAAGCAGGTCGATTATTTTGAGTTCATATCCATTTATTTAGATTACTTATTAATTTTCAAGGCAACTTTATTTCTATGTTTAATTTGATTTAAAAAGAGGAACATTTCTGAGAAATAAAGGTTCAAATTAAGGAGATAAAATAAAATATTTTCATTTAATAATCAGTTGTGTTACATTTTACTTTTGGAGAACCATAAACGCGTATGAGTGAAGGGGAACTCATGGTATGACACTGATATGATTTAAGGTTTTTCAGTCAGGGCCATTTATGACCAAACTACAGGACCAATCAATCTGGCTTTTTTAAGACAGCCTGAAGTCCTGTCTCAACCCAACACCTTTGACAGTAGTAGGTTGATCTGAAGTTAGTATGACAAAAGTCTCAGGCGCGAGGCCACAAACTACCTATCAGAGTATTAATGCTCTGTGGGGCTTTGACACTGGTGCAAACGTCCTCCCAAACTGTCGGGGGCAGTTGCATCTACAGCCTGGTTTCCAAGAAGTCATCGAAGAAGAAAGTTTGTTGTTATTGGCAACACCACAGAAGAAGAGGAACTGTCCTGCTGTTCTTTCATTAAACAGTAACAACAGCTGCTCCTCAAACTTCACCATCTTCCTCTTTGTCTTCTGGCGGCTGTTGCCCGTAAAAATGAGGACAGGACAGAATATCGGCTTCAGAGAGTGTGGACAGGGGGGAGGCCCACCATCAGTGAGAACATCAGCCCGGAAACATGAGGACACGAGCTGCTGGGCCATGTCCCAAGACCTTAATGTGGTGCAGATGACAACAGTGATGAAGACCATGATGTACCTGAGATGACCTCCAGCAGCAGCATGAGTTTGAGTCCATCTCTGAAGTCCTCCTCGATGTTCTCGATCTGCGTGCCGGCTTTCCTCAGGTGGGAGTTACACCAGGCAGTGAAGGTCTGAGGGAGAGCACAAAAACAGGAGGCACACCGTTAGAACTCAGTTTGTCCAGCGATTATGACAATAAACCCACATGAATGAGAATAAAAGACAAAAAACTGAATTGAATGGACAGGAAGGGAGGTCAGAGAGTGGCTTTGAAAAGACAGGAAGCAGCAGAAAAAAAGGGGCGGAGACAGACGGTAGAACACAATCAAATCTGAAAACACGGAGCGATCTCAAAACAACACTTTTATCAAAATGTCAAACTCATGAAAATGTGCTGAGAGCAGTTCAATGCAGCACAAATCAGCGCTGACTTTGGCACACAGTCACCGCAGAACAAAAAAATCCAGCTTTGAGTTTAATCCCACAATAAAAGACGAATAAAAAGCCAAAGTCCTGTCAGGGGCGTCCAGAGTTAAACACATGAGAGGCTCCGCACTGATCCATAAAACGTGAAGAACGGAGCGAGTCAAGCATCTGAGATACCCGTAATAAAACATCCAGAATCACTAAAACAGACGCAAACACAAATCACACACATCAATAGCGGCCTGGAGTCTGTGTTTTTAGTGCTTCTGGTGAGCCGGCATTCCTCACGAGTGTGTTTCCAATCATTTTATTGTGAAGGAGCTCGTGGCAGCGAGGTGGGCACGGGGCTGTGGAGGAGCTTTGTCACGCCACGCTGCAGAAATCTCAGCTGTGGCACATCATCAATCATCGTGTCAAAACACTTCAGGGCCTTTTCTCTGGATTCTTACAGAATTCAAGGCAACTGGGAGAAACTGCCAAGCAACCAAAAATACATGTTTCAGGTCTGGATGGAGCTGGAGTTCCTCAACACGTCAAAAAAAGATAACTCTTTAAATATACCAGCGTTCCCACTCTTTTCTAGAAATCATTTTACACGCTCTGAAGTGTCCTTTTCTACAGTTGTGCCTCACATTTTGTACATTTACCCAGGTTGTTATGTTTATGCCTCTTCCACCCCCGAGGTCTGATTTACAAGGTGTGCAGTCGATGGCTGTAACATACCTATGAAATATCAGACATTCTTGGAAATTATGACAAATTTATCATACAATAGCTTAAGGACAGCCACAGATTCCAGCGTCACATAAACAAATGAAGTTATAATATTGGTGTGGGAAATTCTCAGGTTAATCCAGCCTTCTAAAAAACAAGATTAAAGGTTGATGAACATCATCTCTAGCTAAATCCACCAACTCATATTAAACTTAAAATTTATTTCTAACTCTCAGGCACGAACATTGTCTGCAAGCTATCTTTTTAGTGTGGTTTTTATGTAGTGTCTTAACATTATAAATGTATGGTTTATACTTATTTCTTTATCCTTATTTCCTCTGCTTTCTTAGAAATGTTGCTCCAACTTTTGTCCTATCCTGATAAAAAAAAGGCTTTAAAGTCTTTCAGGACTAAAACCAGCATCCTCACATCCAAACTGTAACCTTTTTTTTATTCTGAACATTTGAAAAGACATTCATGGTAATTATTTGGTGTTTAATTTCAGTCGTTTGACTCTAAAAAGTATCTAAAACCAGCATCATCACATCCAAACTGTAATCTGAGGGTCACAACAGTAACAAACGTCTCCCTCCATCATCTGGATTCAGGAGTATTTATACATTAATATTAATATCAGTGTTAAAGTGGAATGACCGTCAGTCCTGTGACACCCCGCCCTGCACTGTTCACTGTAAAACAACATTATGACAGGGTGCTGCCCGCTGCCCTGCCCCTCTCCCCACCGGCCCACTGTGACCACCCGCACAAAGCACCCATTGAGCCCCGTGGATAATAGCACCCTTCAGCCCCCCGTGCCCTCCCCTCGGCCCGCTCTCGCTCTGTGACCCTCCCCCTGACCGTCCCATACCAGCCCCCAGCACTCACAATGGTTCACATACGTGGGGGTGGGGGGTCCCACACTGAGACCGGACCAGGATCCTCCGAGGGGACGGAGAGGAGGGGGGAGGAGGAGGGGGAGATACATTTCACATAAACAAACAGACACACAAACAGAGTGAAGAGTGCACGGGGAGATAATGCCCCCCCGCCCACACACAGACGACCAGATCTGACAACAATGCAGCAGGAAGTGGACCAGCGCTGACAGGAAGTCAGAGCTCCGTTAGTGACAATCAGGGAGGAGCTGCTCCGTCACTTCACTAAAACAAACAGAAATCAAATAAAACACCAGCACCGGTGAAAATATCTTCACAGACCAGAAATCAGTGGAAAAGCTCTCAGCTGTGATCTTTTTCTTCCTTGTATTTTCTTTTTTCCCCCAATCGCTTAGTAGTTAGTTTGTTTAGGTTGTTTTTTTATATTTATTTTTTTTTTCGTATCTATTTATTCATCCTTATTATTCTACAGGGTGGGCCATACGTTTCCACACATAGGAAAAATAATCATTCATGTTGTACAGCTGTTTTTATTTATATAATGTGCTCTATATGATTACCATTGTTACAAAAACGCATACTAATACTTGTTTTCCTCTGTTGATGAACTTGAATTAGCACAGTTGAAGTTATACTTGTACATCTTCTTATGTATGGAAACTTATGGCCCACCCTGTACTTAAGGTTTTGCCCTTAAACTACATAAATATTATTTGCCCACCCGTTAAAGCAACAGTACTCTTTGTCATATGAACACTTGTGACTGACTCCCCCTACCCTATCTCATTTGTATTTCATTACTTGTCCTGTTTGCCTTTTTATTCTTATTACTATCACTGTCTTGTTTTTAATGGGATGTTTGTTATGTTTTTGACTCTTGTTATTGTCTTATTATCTTCTCCTGTATTTTCTAATTTCTAGTAATTTTTTTTGTACCGTTTGTATTGTACTTTAATCCTTTGTATGTCTCCTTAAATGTTTGCATATGAAGAAAAATCAAACACCAGCAAATGACTGAGATTTAACCTCACTGTGAAAGAGCCTGATGTTCTTCAGCATCATGCTACCCTATTAACACATTTATCAGTTAATTTTCTATATTTATTTTTGTTGAACTCAAAGCAAATCATACGAGGGGAGTTTTTACACTTTTTAAAATCAATGTTAAAAGTAAAAATATGAATAAAGTAAATAGAATATAGTGTACAATATCATTTGCATAACAACATCATAGGCAGAAAACGCCACAAAGTTCATTATTAGTTCAGACAGATACGAGATTTCTGATGTGATCTGCCTCTGCATTGGTCGTAAATATCAGTGAATGAAAATGAAAAATGACCTGAAAAATAATCATTAATACTGCTGTGATGCCATGATACAACTCAAACTGATCTGCCAGTTTTTGAAAGTTGTCAAAAACTCAACTCAAAGCCCCCAACCTGAAAAATATTCAATATGATCAAAGATTCAGCACCAATAATTTCAGAACATGAACAAGTTTTCATACAATCCAAAATATAATTTCAACTATAAATACATGACTGTGTTAATTTGCCAAACAAATACATTAGAAATATTGTTTAAGGCAACAGTTTCTGGAGTAAACGGAGAAAAGAGGAAGTGCTATTACTGTCTTAATTTTGGGTTTTTGCTAATTTGTAAAGAAACAAAACTAAATGGCCCCAGTCTGTAAGGCGCTCGCTATATTTGCAATCAGTGTATCTTACAAAGAACGAAAGAAAAGTGATTTATACTAAATTTAAGATGGTCATTTTCAAAGCTGTTTTTTGTTTCTTCGTTTGATTTTAAATGATGCAGATGAAAAAGGTGAGAAAAATATGAATCTTAAAAAACACGGAAGACAAAGATATTATGAATTACTTAAATCATGGAACATACGTTTTTTTAATTGTTTTTAATTTTCAGAAAGATAGCGATAAAAAAAATACAAAAAGTGTTTTTCCTAAAACATCAAATGCCCAAAGATGAGAGATAGATGTTTGTACAAGGTTGTTTATTATTGGAAATATTAAGTTGTCATTAATTAATATCAATATCATTTTTGAAACACATTTTTGTGGGGGTGTATTTGGTGTTGTGGGGGGCAGACATTAGGTGAGTCTCACTCTTACACACATTGAAAAGACCCGGACTGGTGAAATATTTATCATTTTATTGATCTGTCTACCTGACATGTCCATCTTGTAAATAAATTAAAATACCATAACAGTGACAGCTCAGTCTTCTTTGGGTTTTTCTGTCTCTTGGTCAAAAAAGGAGGAAAATGCCTCCTCAGTTGTTGTTGGTGTCGTCGTCTACCTGAGTCTAAACTCATCAAACACTCACAGATGGAAAAGAAACATCCTCAGACTTTCCAGTCCAGCACTTCCTCCTCCTGCTGACTTTATCCTTTGACCTAAATATGATCTCACCGCGCTGTGACACTGATTTACCTCTGAATTGATATCATATGATATCTCAGGCAAGAGGGAGGGTCACATGAAGTTTGGACCGACTTTTATGAAATCAGAGCAGCTTGACGTCTCAAATATGATCTTAAATATTAAAGAACAGTCTGTGCCTTGTTTCTACAGTACAGGGTTTGGTGTTTTAATTATTAAAAGGTACAAAAAGTTCTGGAAATGGTCCAGAGGACTGTCAGGAAATGGACTGAAATGATTGTGGAGTAATCCTTCAGGGCAGCTGAGCTAAATCGATGCCAACTAAATGGCTTTGTTTTGGTTTTATCAGGCGCAGATTGATTTTTAAAAGAACAACAAAATAGGAGCGAGAAACCATGCAGAGACTGAATGGACCTGCCTGAGAGAAAAAGCTTCATATCTCTGGGGAGATTTTGAGCCAAAATGACTTTATGAAGGTCCTACTGCAGCAGAGAAAGACAAGCCTCCTTATTGAACTCGACTGTCCTCTTGTTTACAATCCCGTTAAAATGTCTGATTGAGTTGGAACTGTCTGAGATATTCACGGGTATCGCTTCATTCAAATGTAGTTATTTATTTAGTTGTTCTTATCTTGATTGGAGAATTATGTTTAATATTGGCATTTTTATTATTTAGAATATTTGGGCATTTGTTTGGGCTTTTATTTTGATGGGTTTGGCTGTTTGGCACCAGGTGGTTTGGATATAAAGGGGCAGGTAAGACAGGATAGGCGGGCACCAGGGAAGATGGATGGTTTTAACCACGAAGTCAGGAAGGAGAACCAAGAGCGCACAAGGACACCAATTTGTTTGCAATCCTTAATAAAACAAAGGAAACTGTATCTGTGGCTCGGACATTGACATTTTTTTGATCCTGTGTAAGATCCACTCTCTCTGTGCCACAGTAGCCGTTTTGAGTGTAAGATTTATAGTATGTTCTGGAGCTGATGAAGCCACTATAGGAACCATAACTCAACTTTCCTGTTCATGTAAATATATTAATCAGAGTCTGAATAACCTGACTCAAATGATGTTTGAAAGGAAACAAGCTCCCCTTCTGTGCGATCCTTTAAGGGTCTGTTAATCATTTAGGCACCAAATAATCTAAATGAAGTCCAATCATGTCCTAATCCCACTGTAAGCTCTGTTTTGGTTCAGTTTAAACACTCTCTTGAACATTAGTTAGTAAGCTGCTAATCTAATTTCCTTCATTGTAAGCATCTTTTATGTGAGAGGCTTTCAGTTTGAAACGATCTGAAGGTAATCTACTTTGTGAATTGACCAAATTAAAAGGTGACCCGGCTCTAATTCTTACAGGGAGTTAATGGAGCAGACAGGACGGGTGCCAGTGAAGCTGGTTAAAGCTGCCGCTCCGTGTTCACTTCACACTCACTCACCAGATCAGACGGTTCAGACCGAGGATTTCTGACCCCGGCTGAGGACACACACAAAGCTGAAGGGGAGCAAAGCTGGATCTGGGAGTGTTAAATAGGTTTACATTTAGGCACGGAGCTCTTATCCTCGGGTATCAGTGACATAACTGCTGAAGCTACAGGAGAACATCCGCGGTTTTCTCATTACAGCCGGGACGACTGATTCAACATGAGAGCTCGATGACGACGGGACCACGAGCTGCTTTGGACGAACCAAAACACTGAGGTATCAAACAACCAAACCAAACTGGTAAATATCAAACAGTGTCAACACCTGCTGCTCCTGACCTAGGCACTGGAGGAGGAAGATGCTGCGACGATAACAGATGGAACCATTTTGAGGCCATACTGAGGTCATAGTGGTGAGAGGGAGCTGAGCTGAAAGGCCAAGAACTGGATTTACCACCAGATCTTCGTTGCTACTCTCACCTATGGCCACGAGCTGTGGGTAGTGACCGAAAGAACAAGGTCACAGGTACAAGCGGCTGATGTGAGTTTCCTCTGCAGGGTGTCCGAGCTCTCCCTCAGAGATAGGGTGAGAAGCTCGGTCATCCAGGAGGGGCTCGGAGCAGAGCCGCTGCTCCTCCGGATGAGGTGGCTCGGGCATCTAATCAGGATGCCTCCTGAATGCCTCCCTGGTGAGGTGTTCAGGGTACGTCCCACCGGTAGGAGACCTCGGGGAAGACCCTGGACAAGCTGAAGGGACTATGGCCCCGTTTACACGACAAAGTTGTCACCAGAAACGGAAAGGTTTTCCTTTGCGTTTCCAAAAGCGCTCTGCGTTTACACAGATCCGCGAGAACGGCTGAAAATGCTGTAGCGTGCAGGCCAGGCCAGTAGCTGGTAACAAATACTACGAACATTCTGCTTCTAGTGCAATAAAATCACTGATATGTGAGCAAAACCTGACACCTTAACTTCTGACTCAACACCTTCTCCAGAAAATGAGGCGCGCATACGTGAAAAAGACTTCTGTTCTTAATTGTTGCTGATGTGAGGAGGAGGCAGAGGATATGAATGAGGGTTAAAGGTCATCTGGGTGCAGGAATGTTTGTTGCAGAAAGTGTGAGTGTGTCTGGAAGAGTTTAGCTTGGTGGCAGATATACAGCTGCCTCCTCGCGGCTTTACTGCGGCACCACTGTGAGAAAGAGAGGGAGCCTGATGGGGTCCAGCGGGGTCAGCTGTTTGATCTCTCCTCTCTAACACACATGTACACACACTCATATACTCATGCATGTGCTGGAGTCGTCAGGGCGACCTCTGCAGTCCTTAAACTCTGATCTCTGGCTGAGCAGGCAGGGTGAAAGGTCAGGGTTCAGACAGATATCAGTGTTTGATAAAGAGGGACTGAGCTGTGACTCAGACTCAGAAACATGCGACACAAACACAGAGGATGTGATGATGACAGGGCTCAATCAAATGTGTTTTCTCTTAAATCAGTTACTCGTGTCCTACTTCACCCACATCTACACAAACAGACACCACACCTTTAACAAGAATGTGCCCAAGAGACACAAATTACATCCTACAGCTACACACACCTATCATATCATGGTACAGCTCTGATGCTCTATTTTTAGCATCCATACACACCAATTATCCCCACACCCCTGTCTATCAGTGCATGTGTCATTTTCTCACGATAAATTCCTGAAGTCGTATCAGCATCAGCCCACACTCTCATCAGGGTGTGTCTTCATGCACCTGGGATGAAGATCCAGGTTGATCGTTATGTTATTGCTCAACCATTGACCGTTTCTCTGCATGACGTCAACGGTGTGTGATTTCTGTATCCCACTCCCTTTTCTTTCACCGATGAGCTCACTCAAAAAACAAGCGTTCACGCTGACGGGCTGTTTGTGTGACGGCTCGTCTCTTTCCTCATCGGTCTCAACAGTCTCATTGTGACACAAACATACTTTAGACGCCTCCACACTTGCATCAGATTCAGTTTGGCTGTACTTTTGTATAGGGAAAGCTCAAAGGTCACAGAAGTATAGCTGAGTGATACGGACCCAAATTAAAGCTCAATGAAGACATGATATTATTAACCTTTATTTAAACAGGTTTGTCCCATTGAGATCAGCAGATCTCTTCTGCAAGGGAGACCTGAACAAGAATGGCAGCAACACACAGTTTCATCAAACAGTCACTCAGACTCCAACAGAGCAGAGGAAGTGAGGAAACAATTTTCAGTAAGTCTTTAGTTAAAACAGTGACATTCAGAAAGTCTGGCTTCCAAAGTCTTCACTGCAGATTTAAAAACATTCAGAAGTTTTGCAGCTTAAATTAAGTCTGCAGATTATTCCAAGTAAGAGGTGCAGAGAACCTAAAAGCCTTCTTTCCTAATTCATTTTGGGCTCTGGGAACAACAAACAGCACAAAGCTGAGTGACCTCAGGTTGTGTAATCCATCCTTTAGGATTAATAAAGAGGAGAGATAGTCGGGAAGTTTGTCAAGAATGGCTTTGTACATGAAGATTCCAATACCAATGTCCAAGACGACGTGTACTTAAAGACGTCCAGCTGACTTTAGAGTATAAAGTACAGAGATGAGTCAGAAATCCACAGTTTGTGATAAATCACAGCGCTCCTTGTTCACACTGTCCAACATCTGCAGACTCTGGGCAGAGGCATTCATGCATAAAACACCACCATAATCAAGGAGAGGTAAAAACAGACTCGACCAGTCTCTTTGACATTAAAAGAGAAACAGGAATTGTTTCTGCAGTAATAACCAAGTAAAACTTTCTAACAACATATTGAATGTGCTATTTAAAAGAGTTTTCATTAAGTAAAAACCCAGATACTTAAAAGATACAAGCTCAATTTCTTGACCATCCTTATTAGCAATTTTCTCAGACAGCGTTCCTTTTGTTTCTCTTGTAGATGTAAACAACATGAGTTTAGTTTTTCCTACGTTTAGAACGAGCTGCAGCTGGCTAAGCTGATCTTGGACTAGAAAGCATGCTGAAATGACAAAACCAGGGTCTGCTTGGGTTCAATCCACATAAACCACGATTCACATTCTGATTAAAAAAAAAAAAAAAAAACGTTACAACTGTTAATGAATCTAGAGCCTTGTTTCCACCCAGAGGGCTTTCACACAGTTCAGTTCCCAAACCTAATTTTGAACCGGCCGGCTTGTTCAGACCAGAAAAAAATTTGTTCAATTTGGTTCCAGCTCGTGAACCATGATATCATAGGTGGGCGTGTGGTATTCTGTGCTGATAAAATGAGCAGAAGTCGAGGAAGTCGAGGAACATGGAGAAGAAGAGCGTACGGTGGTCGAGTGAGGAGACGAAATGCTTGGTGACAATTTGGGCATCACCAGAATTTCAACTGAAGCTCAAGAGCAGTATGACATTGCTGGATGAAAACAAAAACCTTAAGTAAAGCAGCAAACACTTTTAGAATATCGATGCATTCGTCATTTTGCTGGTGTGTTGTTTACTCCCGCCTGTGTAACATGGAATAACGCCCTCCCACTTTCTTTCCACTTAAACTGGTATAAACACCTCCACCTGTACCTGCATCTTTTTTTAGAACTGAATGTTCACAGAATTTTTGTCCAGAATTAATAAAGACTTGGATCAAGTAGCAGACTTGATTATAAAGCCCTAACAGTTCCCATCCTTAATTTCATTTACTTACATAACTATCTTAAGTTAATGTATTATTTGCTGTGTAATATGTCACCTATTTCATCTTACTGGGCATTTATTGCACAGAATGTCTTTATGTCACTTAACTAACAACCCACTTTACAGAATATCTTACACTGTCTTGTACTGAAATATAACTACTTTGCATAATAACTATTTTTACATAAAATATATGAAGTATTTTACATTATCTATGCTTTCTTCTTATGCCATTTGTAACTCCTGAATCAATTAACTTTCGCTCGGAGGATCTTATCCTAGTCCTGTGAATAAAATTGAAATCACAAGTAACTCATTAAACAACTCCATTAAATGCGCCTATGGACTTATATATTCATACACTTGATAAAGCAAGCAACAGCCAAAAAGAAATCACAGAAAAACATATTTTAAAATTGATAATAAACAAATTAATGTAATACGGCATGTGGCACGGCATTGTTTAATCTTGATTGCCTTGTTTTAATGACCATTAGAAGCCAAAACTGTGATTGAAATGGAAGTGCAATTAATTTCCCAGCACTATTTCCTGTTAGTAAAATAATAAAAATGCTTCTTGATTAAAAAAAAGACAAATTGAATTATAATTCCTCATTCAGATTAATCACTTCATCTGATTATGTTTGGGAGCAATGAGATGATACAGTTAACGTTTCAAGGCTCTGCCGGGCGTCTTTATTCCCAAATAAATATCAAAATAAACTGTAGCAATATTAACAATTCTTTTTTCACCTAAATTTCAGTCAGCATTATATCTTCATATCTTAAAATATATTCCTGAGCCCATCAGCATCATGAACACCAGGACTTGACAGCAGTGTTGCACAAACATTTTTTATCTCCTACATCCATGTTCACAGCATATCTCTCAGTCTAACACCCAAGGTCTCCCACCTCTTTATTTATCTCTCTCACACACACTCACACACACACTTAACCTATATACAGGCAGCAGAGCACACACTCTCTGAATGCAGTTTAGATAAGAGTTTAATCCAGATAAACCCTCACATTTCTCACTGCTTCATCCAGATTCAATTATATGACAAAGCTGCAAAAAAACAACTTTCTGTGAAAACTTTGCCGGCTGATAATTTGAATCTTTTGAGTCTGTGGGTTGATTTAATTAGGCGGCAGGCTCGTCCTCCACGGAGCGCTTCAGCTGCAGATCTAAATCTGTGAGCATCAATAAAAACCTCATCAGACTGCAGCGAAAATATAACAAAATGGAGAAAAGGGAAAGTAAGTTTGGGTGGTTTGTGAAGAATTTTGCTGCTGAGTTTTTTTATGAAGTCATATCAATAAAAACAATCTGAATAAATAAAGAAGAGAGAAGCTGAAATCTCCAGGGACAAAAGTAGTGCTAGGAAACTCACTTCTCTTAACGCAAACAAAAGATTAATCTTGCTGAATATTTACATGAAAAGATCCAAATCAGCTATATCTTTAAACTGGTAATGCCAAGGCAAAGCAATCCTCTTCCTGTTAGCACGTTAATGAGATTTTCTACTATATGTTAGCATCAAGCTAACAGGCTGCGAAGCTCATCCTGGTTCATGTCTTAAACTTTCTTTAATAAAGAGTAATTTTCACATCCCTTCGACACGGAGGTGTGACTCCAGCCTCTTTTATGAATGAGAAGCATGAGGAGGAGACTCACAGCTCGAGGGGATCAGGAAGTAAAAGTGACCCAGCAGCAGATGGCTGGTTGTTTCACCAAAGTGCAGTTTTGTTTTGCTGCTGCTAGTTAAACAGTTATACAGGACCTGCTGGCAGGAGGTGAAACCTCAAAGACGTTGGACAGAGCTGTACTGAACTGGACTGGGCTGCACCAGACCAAACTGTGCCCAAACCGAGCTGGCCTGGCCCCGTGAAGAAAGCCGAGTGACTAGTCTGGCCTGACACAAGGCCTCCTATTCTTAGAGGCAGGCCAATTAAAACGGGGCTGTGGCGTGAGACAGAGCAGCTCTGCTAACTACCGACACACACTGTTGAGCTTCAGACGCTGCAGAAAACACAGCTCAGTTATTCTGCAGCAGGCGGCGCAGACACAGCAGTTTGAGGGGATCTCCAAGTCAACTTACAAACAGGCTCTCGGTCATTATGTAACTCAGTCCAACACAGGAAACTCAAATGAGCTCTTAGAAAGAACACAACAACCAAATCAACAGGTCATGAAGACGTGACCTTCAATTGCACTTATCCAGGTAATCCTCTTCATAATAAACTGAGGTGGGGTGCTGGTTTGGCAGAGCAGTGAGCAGCCAGGCACGTCCCATATCTGCTTCAGCCGGCCCGGGTTTGATCCCCGCCTGAGGCCATTTGCAGAGTGTCCTTCCCTGGTCTCTTCACTCCTCGTTCAAGCCTTTCCAGTGTCTCACTCTACACTAATAAATAAAAGCTCAAAAATGCCTAAAACATATTAAAAAGAAACTAACATGATAACATTAACATTTTATACATCCATAGTAACTTTATCTTTACAGCCATAACGACATGAGGCTTCCCTTTAATGAATTTATATTCAACAAAGACAAATGTTGCGTAGGGATGCACAATATTATGGGTTTGATATCAGTATTGGTCGATATTGAAATTTTGGCAGATATTTACAGCCGAATATCGGCCACACATATCGGCCATATATCGGCTGGAATATCAGCAAATTACACAAGTGTACAATATTGATGCACCTTCTCATCCCCGCATGGGTACATTTAAAAATCAAGGGTTTCATTTGTGCAAGAGTTAAATGCTGCTTTTATTGTTTTACAACTGTTACTCACACAAAAATATACTGCAACGCTGAAAGAAACAAGTCCATTTTCGTTAAGTACAGAGCTTGAGCTCTTGACCAGAAATATCGGTATCAGCGATAACGAATTAAAAATGTCAGCATGTCGGATATTGGCAAAAACCTAATACTATGCATCTCTAATGTGGCGCTATATCGATAAAGATTGATTGACTGAATCTATATTCAGCAGAGACAAATGTGATGAGGACAGACTGATGATCTGGGCGTCCATGGGTTTGTCTCTATTATAAATGCTTATTTTTTTACTTTGTCTCTGCCTGGATGGATACATCTCTGGATGTATGTATGTGTGTACAGAAATATATTTATTATATGTATGTGTATATAAGCATATTTGTTTATCTAAAAAATGAAGAGTATGGCTTCAGCCTGCTCTATTGTACAGCACCTTGAGATAACACTTGTTAAGTACTGGTGCTATACAAATAAAGATTGATTGATAAAAAATGATTGACAAATGTGTTCCAGGCACTGGCTGTATGTTGCTTGATGATTAAATTAATCAACACTGCACAATATGTTAATATTATCAAATGTAAAAAAAAATTAAACAATGGTTGATGTATGTCATTGTAGAAATATGACCTTTTAATTACAAGTATATGTTTTATATGGCACCAAAACTGTGTTTCTGTTTGATGCTGCATTAAGTTTAGCAAAGTTACCTTCATTACTGTAACTCTATCATATAATACTCCCTCTTCAAAGACCAACACGTCTAACTGCTGATTAATGAAGGAGCTGTCAGATGTAAGTTGTGGTCCATGCCATCTTAGAGCTAACACAGCTAACACCCTTGAAATGAGATTAGCATGTTGTCTCTTTATTTAATAAATTACATTCAAACAGGGCTAACCTAGACAAATGTCCAACCCACTGCTAAACTTCACTGCAGAGTTCAAATAAAAGATCATGGGACCATCTCAAACCCCAGTGCTGAGATTCCTGAACTCTGCTTGAAATAAACATCATGACAACTCATTTTTACAACCGAGCTGGACTCAAAATAAATCCAGAGCCACAATGAAAACACAAACACTTAAGGGAGAGAAAAATAGCTCCACAATGGATTCCTCTGCACTCAGTTTCCATGCAGCCGGTTCATATAACACAGCTGTAACTGGATCTGCAGCCGCCTACTGTGGAGCTGCTGCTGCGCCCCTCTACTATCACTGAGCGGGAACACGACACCGACCCTCAGAGGACGCGCCGCGACCTCGGACGTTCACAGAGCTTCAGTGTGTTTGACAGGCGAAGGCCTGAGAAGAAGAGGAGGCCTCCAGCTAAACCGGAGAACAGCTGTTTGAATGTTTTAAAGCCCTGGGAAAGTGAGGATGTCCAACACACATGAGAACACACAACTGGCAAATAGAGCTGAGTCAGAAATGATGAATGATAAAGAGGAAGAGGAATGCAGACGAAGGCCAAGAGCTGAGGATCTGCTGAGGGAGAGGAGAAGGGCCAAGATATTCATGTTCAGAGTAAGGCTGGGCAACATGTACCAAAGATACAGCATGTGATGCTTTTCAGGGATGAGAATCGAAAACCAATTCTAGTTGAGAATCCATACCTAGCTCAAGGAATCAATATCAGTGGTGTTTATGCTTAACAATTCCTTATCAGTTCCTTCCTCTAAGTACTGATTGCCCTAAAATCAAGTATGTCACACTCTAAAAAGAGGCAGTCAGCACAAACAACAACAAAGAAAGATAAAGATGTATTCATGGCAGACAGGAGACAGATTGGGTCAAAATTGTGGCTCATATCTACACAAAAATGACGCTAACCACACAACAGCCAGTGTGCTTTTAAGCAAGGTTGGGTCACCAGAGACTTGCTGTGGAATTTGTCACTGCAGCAAAGCAAAATAAAAAAGGCAGTGCCATGTGATCACATTTGTTGACTTGAAAATCTGCGTAGGCCACTTTCACCACACAGAAAATCCACAAGAATTAATAAAGATTGAATCAAAACAGAATCGATAATGGCATTGGCACCAATAAAATCATATCTATTCCCGACCATCCTGATCCATCCTGCCTTATATCAACAGTTCACGCGTGTAGTGGTTGAGTAATGGTGATGGATGTTGTCTTGGCACTCTCAGGGCTCTTTAGTACCACCTGAGTATTGTTTAAAACTCAACAGCCTACCTGTGTATTGTTTCTGATCACATCTATCCCTTTATGACCACAGAGGACCATCTTCTGATGGTTCATTCCAGCGAGATAACGCTGCCCACACACCTAAACATCTATTATCTACATTGCTTCACCCTTTCAGATACCGGGGGGCTGGAGCCTATCTCAGCTGACTTTGGGAGAAGCAGGGTAGACCCTGGACTGGTTGCTAGCCAATTGCAGGGCCACATAGAGAGATAGACAACCATTTAGGGTCACACCCACACTTAATGGCAACTTAGAGTCACAAGTTATCCTGACAAGCATGTTTTTTTTTTTCATTAACTTTTTATTTATGAAGTTTTATCATTTGAAAATCGAAACAAAAAAATACACTGTTAATGAAAAACAAAAATAAAATAAAATAGAATAACAAAGGTCAGGAGGTCATGGAGTGAGCTTTGCCTTAAGCAGAGAAAAGTCCACTTTGATGGGTTATGATGCTCAAACTTGTGCTGCAGTACACACCAGTGTGTAAAGCACATGCATACATACATCTTTAAATATATCAATTCACAAACACACAAGCAGAAATATTATATAACATGACACACATTACATCAGCTATCACTGAGATCTTTTTCATTGGCTATATACATACACCATTTATCCCTTTTCACCTTATTCATTTTTTAAATCACAAGCATGCTTTTTGTCAGTGGAAGGAAGCTGTATTTTCTGGGGGGAACCCACGCATGCACTGGGACATGCAAACCCCTCACAGAAAGGCCCTGACAGACACAGGGATGAACCAGGCACATGCACTGCCTACTGCAGCTCCATGCAGCTTATGCTCCATGTCACAAAACTCAAACTGGTTTCTTAACCATGACAATGAGCTCACTGGACTCCAGTGGCCTCCACAGTCACCAGATCTCAATCCAATAGAGCACCTTTGGGATGTGGTGGATGGTTCTCATCTGCTATCACATCAAAATGGACAAAAATCTCTGAGGAATGAAGACAAGTGTACCTAATGAAGTGGCCATTTGACTGGAAAAATGTTAAGATATGACTTTTGGTGCTTTGCTCAGCCCTGGTAGAACAGGTAAGCGGTCACCAGAGGACAGATCACGAAGGGTAAAGAGAGTGAGGAGGAGGAGGAGGGGATGAAGCAGGACTCGGCTGCAGAGATTCTCCTGCTCTTATTATCCTCTCAAGCCTGGACAGGTGATCATTAACGTGCACACGCACTCACAGACAGAGGAGCCTCCCTCTGGCTGCGTGTGCTGACAGGTAGTCAGTAAAGCAGGGCTGTAATGTGGGGACAGTCTTTCACCACACACATGGACACACGCGGCTCCCAGAGGAGCCTGACTAACATGTAATTGGCGTGTGCTAGCCTAATGCCCCTCAGATATAACATTATGTGAGTCAACAGTTTAACGCAGACTGTTTTCAGCCAGCTCGCTCTCCTGCTCACAGACAGACAGGCTCAGCTCTCAGGGGGGAGACTCCATACAGCTGTGGACAGAAACAAAGGAAAGAGAGGATTAAGGAGAGGAGGGGGGAGGAAAGGAGATGAAGAGGAGAGGAAGGAGGAGGAGAGAGTGATGAATGTGGGAAAGAGGAAGAAGACAAGCAAATAAAACAAACATAGTAAAAATTGTTGGAGAACAGTGGTGAGAGATGAAGTGTGAAACGTTAAAGAGCTCCAAGAATGACGTCTAAATCTTTGTTAGAGAGAAGATGAGACTCAACGATAAGAACGAGGATGGAAGTGACACTCGGCTGTGAAGGCCCTCTGAAGCTGCCATTGGCCGAGTTTCTGGATTTTTTTATTGGATGGATCCTTTTATTTGGACTGCGCTCATGAGCGAGTGTGAGAACAAAAGATGTGGGAGTGCACAGAAAGTCCGAAAACTGAGGCAGAGAAAGATCTGAATTTACACCAGAAATCAAATGAAGCAAGCTAATAAAATACTTTTTCATTCTGCTCAGGGATGCTCCGCTGGATGCCTCTTACTTCTGTGGCAGCGGCGGTGCATGTGTGTTTTCATTTCAGTTAGCATGTTGTGCACTCAGCACTAGGAGGTAGTGCTGAAAGAGTTATTGTTTCAGATCAAAATTGCAATTTAAGACAACGCAATCACGTGATCACCAAAGCTGCAAGTTTTTGCAATGCTCCTGACTGCTTCTCTCCCTTGTGTGTGTGTGTGGGGAAACATGCTGCTGTAAGATTTCAAGCTGTATTGCAGCATGAAAGCACACAGATGTTACAGCCTCACAGAATAAATGCAAATGTCTCGAGGTGTAAAGATAACTGAGCCTGGTTGCAGCAGTTTTTCGTAAAGGCTTTCAGAACTGGGCTTGTGAGTTTGGCGACACCATCGACAGCTCTGTATCTCTTCATATATTCAACCAAAGTCATGCAGCCTAACAGGCACACATCAACACAGCTTCCTGACCACTTTAGGGTCCAAGACCACCACTTGAGAACCCCCCCCTCTAACAGATGTGCTGTCATTTTATGGGAGGAGCGTTGAGGGATGAGTGAGGAGAGGAAATAAGGGAGGAAGAGAGGAGTGGGAGGTGAGGGAGGGTAAAGTGTGGATCAGTGTGGTCATTTGTTCATTTATTTATGCCTCTTCCTGTCTTTGTTCCTCAAAGAGCCTGAGCAGGGGTCGGATTGCACCCACACAGACCTGTGCAGACTATTTCTGGATCACCAGGTCTTGGTGCTGGGGCTTGACCCGGGTGCTTTAGGGTTAGTACTTCAGCACACACAGGCTGCATGACAGGAGAAAATAAGCAATGCAAACACGTCCACATGAATACACAGAAGAAAATGTCTCTGAACTGTTTGTCAAAGTCTTAGAGACACAGACCTGGACTATGTGCCGGCTGTTACTGAGGACAACAGACTACAACGTCCAAACAGACGCTCGGACTTGTTCCTGCTGTCAGACATGTTTGTTTTATTTAAACTCTAGCACTTTGGCAGAAACTTCAGGGAAACTTCCAGAAGTTTACGTGCACTGACTCAAGAATCACTCTGTGAAACAGCAGAGAGGGTAAAGGAATCAGACCTGCCTCCTACAACAGAAACTACTTCAGCTAAACCTACATCTGGAATGATTAGACATCACTGATCTGATGGTGATGAAGACAACATTCATCATTTTGTTAGCATTTAAGAAATGAGTCAAGTATAAAGCACTCAAATTAAAAAGGATTTTCTTTTGTACAAAAAACTGTGTGATAAATATAAGCAAAGTGGCCGACAGGCTCTGTCAGTCTGACTACAGGAAATACTTGAGTATTATGAAGATGTATATAGGCCCTGCTAAGTGAGGCCACTGAAGGAACTGTGGTGTATCCTGTGAGTTTCTGTATGGATTAGAAATACTGGACAGGTTGGGATCATTTGACTCTGAAATATCACATCAGTTCAGTTTCAGTGAGCACATGCACGACTCTGATGTTACATACCTCTTTCAAATACTTAGAAAACTTATGGCGTTAGATTTAATGTTTTAATATATTAAATGGTTCCAGTGCTTCAGAAAATCAACATCTTCAGTCATGTAAGTAACTTAAAGATGTTGCATAAGTAAGAGACAAAATCAAATAAAATGCATGTAATTCAAGCCACGTTTATATCTTGAAATATCTCAGAAAGTATGATGAGTTTGCTTGAAATTGTTAAAACAAAAAAGTTAACCAATATTTGGTGCCTGTGAAACCTGCACTGTGGCCCTGGTACCAACACCCTTTGATTTTGAGTATCATATCACTGCAGGAATCATACAATACATTTCTTAACAGAACCAACAGTTCCTGAATGTCTCAACCGTGCCTCTCACTCTGCTCGGAGCTCTGGTTGTTCATTGCCTAAGACTCGCTGACTCTTTTCTCGGGCCTCTAACCTTCTGACTGAACACTTCACAACATCATGAGGCCTCGTCATCCCGCTGTGTGTCAATACAAACGGCTGATGACTTTGGGCAGATTACAGAGTTACATAACCCTGTGTTGACACTGTCCACCACAGAATCCCTCAGCTCATTTCTTAATCCACCTCAATTATGTGCAATTAAAAAGCAATGTCAAATGTTTGTCTTAGTTTTATCACACATTCTGCACACAGAAGGTTTCCACTTTGTGTTACTGTCTTATTATCCATGTTGATTTGTTCATACGGGGACCTGAACCCTCGCCCCGTCCATTCCCTCACATGTACGTCACTCACAGACAGGACCCTCAGCTTAAGAAATCACCTGCAGATTAAAAATATTAATCCTCTAAAGTATGTGTGATCGCTCTGCTTCTTAAAGGGCCACGTTTAAGAAAATCTCTCCTTGTTAAAAGGTGATTGGTGTAACTGTGGGAGCGATAAGCCGAGGGAGTCACCGAGGACAAATCCCACCCAGAGAGTCAGTGTCTAAAATAAAAATTAAAGTCTCTGGTGAAATCAAACTGGGAACTGAGCTTAGTGTGAAGTGCTGAAGGGCTTTTGTCCAGGCTGTTAATTTTTAAGCTTTCATTTTGTTTGTTTCTCCGAGTTAAGCCGAGAGAACGTGACTCTGTTTGATTTTAATGCTTCAGTGACAGCTCTGTGGAGTCTGAGGGACGATTTAATGAGACACTGGGACTCTTCCTAAGATTAGATGGAGGGAAGAGGGGCCCAAAAGAAAGGGGGACACTCGCCGAGAAGTGTTTTTATTCTTTGATCTGCAGCCATGACGGGGAAGAAAGAGAGGAGAGACAAAGAGAGAGGAGTCAAGGTGAGAAGTGGATGTTAACGGACAAAGATATTCAACATTTCTGATACCTTTTCAATCACATTCTTAAAATATTACATTTGTGATTGAATGATCAACAACATCCAAAGTGGGCCTGTGCTCAAAATATTGATTCAGCAACATATACAAATCACTAAATAAAAAGTATGAGCATCCTTACATATTTTACAGAATTTATTTGCCCCAAATGCCGTGACAGCAGTTGCAAAATACAATATCTCACACGGTGCAGCTGAAAACATGGGGGTAAAAGCCAAACCACATGACGCAGAGCATGTTACAAATTTTCTGAAGAATTGAAATTCGAGTTTCTTAAGCTGTAAAACCTTTAAACACTGACTTTCACCAGGATCTGGTGAAAGGTGAAGTCAATGTTCACAATCTAGCAGGTATGTATCGTACAGGATGTACAGCAGGTCCAGAAATATTAACAGGTCATGACCACACAAATCAGTCACTGTGCTGATGAAGGAGCCGAAACATGACACTGAGCCTGGAGTAGAGTCACATCCTTCAAATTAAAATGCTGCTGCACACACAGACATCAGCTGCCTACTTAAGTCATGAAATACAATTAAGTGACCAGCAATTAAGTAAAAGCACATGAGCACGATGAATCAAATAAAACAAAGATGCACCTGCCCATCAGTCTTAAAGAAACTCAATCAACTCTGCAGCTGAAGCACAGCCATTTTTCATAGGAAGTATCACTTCATTATTAATGATGACTAATGCGACAGTAGTTAAAATCAATTAAAGATATTCTGCATTTTGAGTTTTGAATGATCAGGTCTTCTCTGTGTGAAAGAGCATTTCAATGCACAAGATAAAAAGGTCCACAGCAACAGAACTGAGTTGACATGAGGAAGGGAGCCTTAAAGCGTCAGACTGCCCCACAGGGAGTGAGAATACAGCTGGATCAGGGCTACTCAGTATTCTAGAAGTTTTTCGAGACATTAGTAATCATGAACATACTCTAGCACTCATGAGGAATGAATCAGAGGTGCAGCAGGTAGTGCTAGTGCCTCACAGCAAGAGAGCTGCTAAGTTCTTTTTTTTTAATCAACCCATAAGTGCACACAAACAAATAAATGTGAACACACAGATATGTGCGTACCAAGTCGTGGTGCTGATTTACAACATTCTATACATTTAATAAAAACTAAAAAGATACACATTGACAGAGAAGAAAAAAAACAAGTGGGTAAAGAAGGAGGAAAGAATAGAGTGATCAGGACAGAAAGACAAAGAAAAAGGAGAAACAAGGCAAAACAGTGGAGTGACCAAATGGTCTTGAATGAAACAGAGTGGTATATTTGGTCGGTATTTTATGATGTGTTTGGTATGGTCAGTTTCCTTTGTGATTTAAACAGATTTCCATTCTCAAATTCTTACATTTTATTTTTCCCTTTCTCCTGTGAAAAGCCTTTGTTGCTAGTGTGACTCCCGGAGTTGGTACAGGTCAAGGATGTACCCGCCTCTTGCCTATGTCAGCTAGGATTGGCCCAAGCCCCCGGTCTGGATAATGGATGGATCAATTTCCATGTTAAAAATTCTATCATGACAACAAACAGGGGGACAAAAAGGCCAACTTAAGAAAACAAGTGGAGAAAAAAAGGGAGTTTACAGTATATGCCATGGCTAAGAACTTTCCAGATGTGTATGATTCTCCTCTCTGAATAATGCCCCCATTGTCACCACAGACAAATCAAACAGTATTTGTCGTCTCGCTCTCTGCGTCTCTGTCGTCTTCTGAGGAAGACTCCGCCCACTTCAGCTGACAAAACAAACCACAAACATTTCTCCTCAGATGAGTCGACTGCTGAGGAGCGACAGGCCGTCAGGAGAAGGTTGAAGAGAGAGAGATGGAGGAAAAACCAGCGTCAAACCCTGCTGAACATGACAGAAACGTCAGGAATGTCAGCTATGCTCTTCCTCCCTCTGACTCCCTCTCTGCTTCATCTTCACCCTCTGCTGCTCTCAGTGCCCTGATCCCTGCTCCAGCTTTATCCTGATAATCAACAGAGGAGTTTACAAACTGATGATCGCATCAGACCGAGTGAGTAACCTCGTAAAACTCCTTTAAGTATCTGTGGAAGGGTTTTAGGAGACAGTTTACCTCAGACACTTGATTTCAGGACATTGAGGTCTGTTTGTCAAGCTAAAAAATAAACACATCAGTTCATGAAGGTCCAAGTTAGTAGAGATACATCTGTGTGTGGAGCCTGTTCAAAGCCAATGATCATCATACAGTATGAGCTGCACAGTGAGGAATGGAGGATTCACCTTCCCTGTCTTTAGCTCTCACAGACATGTTTTGTTGGCAGCAGATGCCTTAAAGCTAACCATGCACAGCAGCTGGATCCACCTGATTCAGTGGGCCCAACCAGAGTCCTTTAGAGCAGTGTTAATTCTGACAGCACGTTTGTATTTAGTTTTAGTCTTTTGCCTAAAATATCTTTTAGCTTTAGTCATTATTTAGTCATCTAAATTGTTTTAGTTTTAGTCTAGTTTTAGTTGATGAAGTTTCACAACATTTTAGTCGATGGTATCTACTGTTAATTTAGTCGACTAAAATATGAAGTGCTAAGGGTATTTTTTACGTTTCCTTGAATTTCTGAAGTCATGTTTTACACTTGGATAAAATGAAGCATCTAATAACCCTTTACTGAATGCTAGTAAAGTCTGAATGTATAAATTACCAGATTTTTTTTGTGTGAAATGCAGTCACCTTTATTTAGGCTACCTGGCAGAGCATCTCAGTTACAATACCAGAACTGACAACAAACAGTGAACCTGCTCTACATGAATATATCAATTCATAAAGAGAGGAGCTCTGACTGGATCGCTCCACAACTTATCCCACCACCACCAAGCTAAGGCAGCTGTGATTGGATGTCCCTCTTAACTCATCCAACCTTTCCACACAACCAAAGTAGCTGTGATTGGATATATTCCTAACTTATGACCAATAGGTCTGATTGGATTAAGTCTCTGTCAAACATTTGTTGATGAAAATGTCAGTTTATTTAGTTTTAGTTTTTGTCCATGTGCACTCGTTTTTATTAGTTACTGTCTACTTGTTGTGGAAAAAAGGTTGCTGATGAAAATAATAAGTCAAAAAAATAAACACAGGACGAGGTGGGAGGTACGAGCGAGCAGGAAGTGACAACTCTTATAGAGATTAGCATAGATGCTAACAGCTTCAGTAGCAGTTTCATCAGATTTTGACCAAATTTCTTCATTAAATGAAAAAAACAAAATAACGTCAAACACCTCTGTAGTAAGGACTCCGTTGCTCCACTTTCAACATGTTTTGAGAGTTTGTTTTATTAAGAGGCTCACATTCTGTAGCGCAGTAGATTGTCCCGTAATAAATGTTGATAAACAGAACGATCGTCCAATCACCTGCTAGATGTGCTTCTGAAAGTATCCGCCCTCCCCAAACTCTTTCTCGGGACTCCATCCCAGATGGATAAGTGAAATATATTTTATGAAGTGGATAATGTTCTGTATGTAGTAGCCCCTGCCTACTACACTTTCTGATTGGCCCTTAATAAATGTTGATTGACTGAACGATCAACCAATCACCTGGCAGACATGCCTCTGAAAGACACTTTCTCTGGACTCTGTCCCAGACGGACAAGTGAAATATTTTGATCGGTCCATCTGGTGTGTCAGGTTGCCTTTAAGCCCTCAAAGACAGACATTTCTCAGGGTTGTTTTTGCTGCAACATGTCACACATTTCTGTTCTTTGAAGAATTTTAATAAAAAATTGTCATTTTTGGCTCATTCATATTTTTGGTGATGCTGAAAAGATGTCATGATACAACAGTTTCACAGCATCAGCGAGGTCCTAGCCAGTGGAGATGACGTGTTTAAAACTCTATATAAAACATGACTTAATTTTTTTTAAATTAATATTGACTTAAAGCCCTTTAGTTACCTCTGATTGTACCTCTTTACTTTGTTTAAACCAGCACTTTACAGAATTTGGACTGAGCTCGTGTTTCCCTCCATTTCTCTCTGTGTCTGTTTCTCTCATATCACACCATCACTTCTTTCCCTCCTCAGCCAATCAGCAGCCAGCCTCTCCACTTCCTGTCTTCAGAGGCAGAGCACAGGAAGCAGCGTGGGCGGAGGATGTTCATTCTCCAGGAATGTACACGCCGAGTCCAACTACACAGGACGTAAAACATTAACCGCTGAGCAAAGCAGTGAAGTGGATCCGAGGCGTTACGGCCTCATGTGCTGTGACACATCGCCATGACAATGGGGCCAGCGAGGAAAGTGCACAGGAAGTTAGTAAAGACCTGCTGCTCTGTGATGATTAGAGCGAGCTGCTGACTCATGTGGAGAGCTGAGGGAGGTCAGCAGAACAGGTGTCTGTGCTGCAGGTGAGGGGCGGCGGTGCTGCGTCAAACACTTCATCTGCTGATTAAACTCAGAGGGTTTTACATCTGCTCTCTGTTTTCTTTGGTTAAAACCACAAAGACCAGGTCGACCGTATCTCAGTCAGTTTATATCAGATAATCATAACAGCGTGTGACTGAAGGTCTGACTGACTCACTGCGCTCACTCAAACATTTATGGAGCTTTTCCACCTGTGGGTATGGTCTCATCCAGGCTTGGTAACAGGAGATCTGTGTCCCATTCGAGGCCATACTTTGATTGTAATTCCCTATTTTAGAGGGGTGGTCAGACAGCAGCTGTGTTAAACTGCCACGAATGTCCCACGAATCTACAATGGAGGACGGTAGGGGGACAGCGTGGCTGGCTCTCAGTCTGTGGTCTTTGTCACAGGACACAAGGAAACAAATATTTGATTATTTATTTTTTGTGCCTTTATTACTGGAGAGACAGTGGATAGGCTCGTGAAAGAGAGCGAGAGAGAGTAACTCAAACCGGCCACAGGATGGTTTCGAACCCGGGCCGGCAGAGGCATATACGTGGGTTGTGGGTCGTGCCTGGTTTTTCACCAATCCGCCAAACCAGCACCCCTGGTGCAAGTTTTGTTCCTGAGATAGCTTCGAGCATGGAGACAAAATTCTGTTTAGAAAGGACAAGATAGTTTAAGAGGTCACACAGCGTAGTGAGGCCAACAATAAAGCCCTTTACACACATACAACCCTGGTATTTCCTGGAAAATACCTCAGTGACCTACACAGAAACTACCCCAACATGTTTGTTCACACTTGGCCCACACAACAGGCGGTTTTACCGCTGTGTGCATGTCAGGCAATGGAGGTGTGGGGGTGGGGAGGGGCAGCAGGTAGATTTCATCTGCTTACTAACACCGTGCGAGAACGAGTGATTGTTTCAAATCTATTGTTAGTCCAGTGAAGGAAGACCTGACAGGCGGCAACACACAGTTTCAACAACACACACACAAACAGACAAATTCAGGCTTATCCACACAAGTTTTAATTATATAGACATTTTGTCCTCGTGAAAATGGCATTTCAGGAGCTCAAAAACAAGCTCCTGAAACTTTTGTGGCACCAGCAGTCAAGTTTTAAGGATCCAAGGCAGAAATTGTCACAAAATTTACAATTTCCAATTCTAAAAAATAATTAGAAGTTCCACTCATTCAAGCAAAAACGTCAAATTCATCCAGATTTCTGCTCATTTATTTCAAAATATTTGTACCTTTCAGTCAGATTTATGAAAGTAAAGTATCAAGTCTTTCATGAGTTTCAGATGCCACTTTGCTTGAGATAGATGCTTTCTGCACAGATCTGCATAAGCTGTCTAATAAAAAATGATGTAATAGCACAATTTGCTTTTTTTTTGGCATCCAGACAAGCGTACTTGTCTGTGCTGAACAAATTTATGACCAAACACAAAAATCCAGCATCAGACCCTGGAGTGACCTCTTTTCTGAAGAATATAATCAGTTTCATGGCCCTTAACAGAATCAATTAGCTGATTGTTTTTCAGAGGTATCACACTGCATCAGGGTGGAGTTTTCAAAGTGCAATCATCAAACTATCGTGCACTAAAACTGAAGACTGATTCTGTCACACAGCTTCATAAATACACATCAGACTCCTCCTCTTAATGAACACACTCCTTATTTCACAGACACACCTCAGTCACACAAAAAGGATGAATAATCAGGTGTTTAAGAGAACAAGAGCAGGTGTTGCAATCACTGACACTTAAATTTATAATAAAGGGCATTAACTGCTCAAGATGAAACTGTTTCAAAAGAGCGGGAACTGAATGAGTCAACCTGAGCGTCACATCACAGCCAACACATACGACAGGACAGATGTTATGACTAATCTATAACTTCACACCCTTAAAGATCAGTGTTCATTATGTTGACTAATTATTTTCGTCAACAACTTCTTTCCCCCTGATGAAAACTAGACAGTAACTCATAAAAACAAGCGCACATGACAAAAACTGAAACTGAATTAACTGACATTTTAGTCAACAAATAAAAACTAGACGGAAATGTTTGACAGAGACTTAATCCAATCAGACCTAATTTGGTCATGTAGAAAGTAGGGACAAGTTAGGAATGTATCCAATCACAGCTACTTTGGTTGTGTGGAAAGGTTGGATGAGTTCAGAGGGACATCCAATCACAGCTGCCTTAGCTTGGTGGCGGTGGGATAAGTTGTGGAGCGATCCAATCAGAGCTCCTCTCTTTATGAACTGATATATTCATGTAGAGCAGGTTCACTGTTTGTTGTCAGTTCTGGTATTGTAACTGAGATGCTCTGCCAGGTAGCCTAAATAAAGGTGACTGCATTTCACACAAAAAAAATCTGTTAATTTATGAATTCAGACTTTACTAGCATTCAGTAAAGGGTTATTAGACGCTTCATTTTATCCAAGTGTAAAACATGACTTCAGAAATTCAAGTAGGGCTGAACAATTTATCGCTTTCTGATCGAAATTACGATTACAGACGTGATCATGTGATCGCCGAAGCTGCAATTTCTTGCAGTGCTCCTGACTGACTCACGATCTGTTGTGTCAACTATTAGCTAGATGTTGTCACATGTCAGCGCTCATGTCCAAAACCATCACAGGTTGACATGCTGGTTTGGCATGTCTGGCTTCTTTCCTTCATTGGAGTTCTTGAATTTTGTTTTCCTATTATTACTTATTTAACATTGTGGGGTTTTTTGCATTTTATTGAACTTTCTAACACAATTAAGGATTTTTTGCACTAAGTCAGTCAAAGATGGCTCTTTTAGTTCTTCAGTTGTAATAACTTTCATTGGTCAAGGACTTTATAGAGTGAATATGCATGTTTCTTGTCAATAAATACATTTAGAAGCAAGTCTTGTCTTACAGTAATAGCTATTAATGTTTGATGGTATGATGTAATTTTCTGTCATGTTTGTAAATGTTACTGTAAATATAGTGAATACTGCACTGAAATGAAATCACAATATCTCACAGAAAAATTGCAATTTGGTCTTTTCCGAAAATCATTCAGCCCTAAATTCAAGGAAACATAAAAAAGGGCTTACACTTCACACTTCATAGTTGACTAAATTTACAGTAGGTTTTGTTGACTAAAATGTTGTGAAATTTCATCGACTAGACTGAAATGAAACAATTCAGAGACTAAATTATGACTAAAACTAAAAGGTATTTTATGCAAAAGACTATAACTAAAACTAAATTAAAAAGTACTGTCAAAATAAACTGTTATAGATCTCACTGCTGTGTTTGCCACTATCATTAACACATTTCTATCTTTCAGAAGATACACAATCAGCAGTTAAGTCAGGATTATTAATATGAGAGTAATAAATGAAGTCAGTTCATATAAGATGTCCTCTAACTCGGCTGTGATGACCTTCAGATCTTTAACTTTCAGCTGCTGCAGCTCGAGTTAAATTTTCACACAGACGAGAGCAGTGATCCGCCACAGACAGGAAAACTGTGACTGTTTAACACAAAGGCCCTCCGACCTTGACTCTGCCCCTCTGTGATGTAACTTTTGGCCCTTTTCGCTCATTTATCGCTCATATTTGTGCGGACCCAACAGAAGCCCTCCGTTTCATCAGCCTGACCTCCTGTTACTAAACCAGAGCGCTCCAATCGGTGAATGAGCTGAGGTCATTATTATCATTACAAACACACACTCTGCTGCGTACAGTGCGTGTGCATGTGTGTGTGTTTGCATTTCTAACAGTCCTAATCAGGAGCTTGGCAGGCCTGATAGCGGTTGGCAGGGCGAAGCGTCAGCTGTTTGTGTCGGCCTTTTATTAAAACCGCTGGCTGAATCTTTCCAGAGCTGCGCGACAGTTCTGCGGTTCTGTTGTTGATCCGATCAGGCACGGGGAAACCCACTCACTCCACCAAACCTGAGCCTTTTTTTTTTTTTTTTTTTTACTACAAAGCTCAGAGCTGTTTTGATGCCAAAACACCGATGGTGTGTGGTCTTTAGAGCCTTTCAGGGTTTTCCAGTGTGAGACAGGTTTCTTTAAGTGCAGAAAATGACGAAAAATAAAACTGATACTTAAGAATATACGGCATGCTTTTATTTTGAATCATATTACAGTTATTTGGGATTATTGACGACTCTAGAAACGGATGAGAATGAACAAAACAAGAAGAAAAGGGACACGACAACATCTTCTCTTCCTGTTATATATTTTGAAATAAGCATAAAAACAGCAACTAGTGAAGGAAGCATCTATCAGCCTTATTATGGACAATAATTGGCATCAACACTCACTTGCCACTTCATTAGGTACACCTTGTTCACGGCAGCCTCACTTTTTCGTGGATTCAACAAGATGCTGAAACATCCCTCAGATTTTGGTCCATATTGACACGATAGCATCAGCAGATTTGTCAGCTGTATATCTACTGATGTTTATTTTATTGACACTTTTATCAATACTGTGTTAATTATTGGAACTTAAATCAAATCCCACCGACAACTGAGCAGCTGAGTTAAGTCTGAGAGACGAGGGTCAACTGGATGGAGGGAAGGACGAGGAGGTCCCTGTGAGACCCCACTCTCTAATTACCTCTGCCAAGGAGGTTCTGTTTTTGCCTGCATGTGTTTGTTTGTTAGCAAGATTACGCAAAAACTACAGGACGGATTTTGCTCAGATTTTCAGGAGATGTTGGTAATAGCCCAACTTAAAAATGATAAGATTTTGGTGGTGATCCAGATAACCACCATTAGCAAACAATCGTTATAGCTCAATAACTGTCTAACTAATAATGATATCAACATGATTCTGAGTGCTTGGTGTGTGTTTTCAGGGTCATGAATCATATTATGATGGTAACTTTATCATGGAACTATTGCTTATAGATGTAACAGCAATATGTAAGCTACCTTGGTGGAGGTTTGCGCTCTCCGAGTGCTTTCTAGTTTATTTATGACCACCTAGACTTTGAGATGCACTTGATTATATGTAAAGTGATAACAACAACATTGAACATCTCTACTAGTGAAATAGTTTAAAGACAGGTCGACTTTCATGTCTGCAGAGAGCAGAAATTAGTCTGGACATGAGCCTTATGTTCCAAAATGTACAGTCAATCGTCCTCATGTGACTTGATCTAAATAAAATAACTACATACACCATCATGTTGCAGCATCCACAAGACTGATCATCAGTACGGATCATAACAAATGTTTATTTTTGAATCATTAAAAATGCAGAACAGTTTTTTACTGATCCAGGTTTTGGTCACCACCATTTGTCACCACCTCTTTATCCAGCTTCGCTCTCTTCTCTCCAGAACACTGCTCTTTATTATTTCAGAAAGCGTGTCATAAAACCATGGACTTGCTAAGAAACCAGCGCTGGTTTCAAGAGAACTGTTTGTTCACCACAGACTTCTCTCAAAATGTCTATTCTGAACAGCCAGTGATGAAAACCATCTGAAACCATCCGAGGCCTGAGAGGAAGTCATCGGTCAGAAAACAGAAGTAATTATCATTCAGTGTTTGAGTGTGGGAGAACTCATCTTCTTATTCTGTATCAACTCCTCTAGAGAAGGGAAATGAAACTGTTCACTCTAAGAATAAACAAACAAATGTTCAACAATAGAGCGAATCTATAGCCTGTGAACACGTCTGTGAGCAAACGCCTCTATATATAGATCGACTCGCTGTTAAACTCAGTGACAAAGACAGAGCGACTCAGAGCTGGGTTATTTTAATCACTATGGGAAAATAAATGAGTCTACAAACTTGAGGCGTGAGTCAAAGTCTGCTGAGTTTGCACCATCAATTCATCCACCTCACGGTCAGACCAACAGCACAAAATAAACAGAAGAGGACGAACAGGAGGATTATTGAAAAAACGGAGACGAGGAGGAAAGAAAGACTGTCAAACAGGGCTGAACAATTTTAGGAAAAGATTTTCCTAAAATTTTCTTCAAATCAAGCTTCAGTGTAATATTCACTGTGTTTACAGTATAGACAACAGTAAGGAAATCAATGATCAAAGCACATAACACATTATTCATCATCTAATACTGATGATAAATAATCCGTTGTCATTATTTAAGGGATACTCCAACTTCTACTCCTAAACAGAGGCTTTGTGTTGTTGACCTGCTAACCAGCACTTCCGTAAATGTAAATCGCCTGTAAATCTGTAAAATATTATGTGTGTATAGTTGGCATAACAGATCCTGGGTCAGTCAGGAGAACTGAAAAAAAACCCTGCAGCTTTGGCCATCACATGATTGCGCTGTAGTTTCAATCTGAAAACGATAAATCTTTCAAAGCAAGAGAGGGGAAACGTGATGTGACCATGATGTTGAGACGTATAGACATATTTTTAATGAAATATAGGGTAAGACAATATCATTAACATCAGTATAGTGGCAGTGTAGCTCAGTCTGTAAGGGCCTGGGAACTGCAGGGTTAATTTAGTTTGAGTTTTTGTCCATGTGCACTTGTTTTTAGTAGGTACTGTCTAGGTTTCGTCAGGGCAAAAAAGGTTGTTGACGAAAACTATGATGAAAATTGGATGGGAGTTGGTTTTTTTTGGTCCATGTTGCCCAGCTCTAGCATGAAGGACTGCAGCAGCTCTGCCCGTGCTCATCCTCACAGTGAAATCCGTGCATGTGTGCCCGGTATGAGGAGCATTTTTCCACAGCTGTAAATCCTCATTCTCCACATTCCCTCTAAAACAGGAGACTTTGAGCCTGACGTGCCGCTGATCTTGTTTCAATAACAGGGACGGGGGCGATCGTGCATGCACACACACCTCAGAGAGAGACACAACAAAAGACGGGACGACAATTAAACATTCAAACTAAACCAGATGGTAAATATGTGAATCATGTGCACACGGGGGACGAATGCAATGAGGAGGGAGAATAAAAAGCAGCACACAGGGCTGTGTGTGTGTGTGTGTGTGTGTGTGTGTGTGAAAATGTGGCCAAACGGGAGTTTCAGGCCGGCCCAGTTGCCCGGCAGCAGACAGCATTGTCACGGTAACAGGCTCTTCCTGCCCCTCCTCCTCGCCACCACCCGCCTCGCGCGCTTTTACCTTATAAGGCAACGCATTTAACTGCCTGTCACGGCGACAATGGTGATGTAAGAGGGCAACAAGGTGCACCTCCCGCTGACACACACACCCCGCACACACACACCCACACAAAAACCAGACGTGCACAAAGAATCTGAATTAAATCAAAACATGAGAAAACACAATCAGGGTGACACCGTGGACCCTCGCAGCTCTACACACATGTCCTCTGAGTGTGGGTGTGTGTGGGTGTGTGTGTGTGTGTGTGTGCGCGCTCTAAACTGCAGGAATGTGAAACACGACACACACACCCCCCCCTACCCCACCCCTCTGCTTCCTCTGAAGCTGCAGAAACAAACAGCAGAGAGACGGACAGACAGACGAGGGTATGGACAGACAGAGAGTGATGAGGACTATAAAAGTGAAGGAGTTGACACTTCCTGTAAATAATCAGCTCTCTCAGGTCGTGTCCTCAGACGGCCTCTTCTCTTACTGAGTGAATTTAACACCCTGAGAGTGAAACGCAGAGCTGAGAGGAAGTCAAATCTGATTTAGGAGCTGAATGAGGCTAAATATGAAACTCATGATAAGGGCAGGGAAATATGGACCAAAGTTCATATCTGACTGTTTCTGACCTTCAGGATGAGGAATGAAATTCTTCTAAATATTTTCTTCCACTTCAGGAAACTCACAAACAGTTTTGAGTCAAATCCACATGAGATAGAAGCCAGATGTAACACCGGCATTTTTATCAACAGCCAACAGCACAAAATGACATTAAAATAAAATGTTTGTGAAACCCATAATAGAGCACAAAGCATTTCCAATAATGTGAGGCAAGTTTTGGTGGGAAAACTGTCCCATGTCGAACTGTTACAGATTCTTTGGAAATACCTGAATTTACAGCCTGATCCAAATAACCACCAAAACTGAATCACTACCTCCTTGTGCCATGACCAACACTCTCTGAAAATGTCGTCTAAATCTGTTCATCTGTTCAAAATGGAAAAAAATGGATGGATGAGTAGTATGGCTGAACGATTTTAGGAAAAGATCTAATTGTGATTTTCTGGCAGATATTGTGATTTCAATTTGATTCCTGATTTTATTCAAATCAAGCTTCAGTGCAATATTCACCATGTTTACAGTACAGACAACAGTAAAGAAATCAATGATCAAAAGCACATAACACATCATTCATCATCTAATATTGATGATAAATAATCTGTTTTCATTATTTAAGGGATACTTAAACTTCTACTCCTGAACAGAGGCTTTGTGTTGTTGTAAAATAGTCGACACAACAGATCCTGGGTCAGTCACGAGCGCTGCAAAGAACAGCAGCTTTGGCGATCACAGGATTGCGTTGTCTGAAATTGTGATTTCAGTCCAAAAACAATAAATCGTTCAGCCATAATGAGTAGATTGATAGATGTAAAGGATGAGGAGGTGGACTGATGGATGAATGGATGGAATGAGAAAGCTGTAGTGATGTTTGGATGGATGGATGTTTAGTTTAACTACGTACAAAGATATTGACATACATAAGAGATCTCTGAATACTTCATTTGAGATGATTTGCTGCAATTGAGCTTTGACACAGCATTCATTAAACTGTAAGGGCACAGAAACCCACTCTGATAACATACTATTACAAACAGAACCCAATAACGGATAATATCTGTTTTTTTAACTCAAATTTGACTGACAAAACTGTAACTTTTATAGAAATCAGTGCAGTTCAAACCTCTACACTAAACTTACTGACCTCACTTGTTGTCAAACAGAAAAATATAAAATTTTATAATGAGCCACAGCATCAAAAAAAAGTAAAATCCTTGATAAAGTTGGACATCTTTAGTCGTGTTTTAACCCAAAGTAGCCTGAAGGAAACGAGAGGGCAGTTTAATTCACAGGTCTGTTCATATTCCTCTGATATTTCCAGCATCTCATACAGACCAAAAAAAAAAAGTCTTCTCTAACAGACGGATGGAAAGCAGAAGAAGTGTAAATTGCACAGACTCTGGAAATCTCTCTCTCTCTCTCTCTCTTTGGGTCAAAAATGTGACTGATTTTTTCAGAGCGTTGGTGTTTTCCAAACAAGGTATCAAAAGTGTCCTGGTGCTGAGATTCTGTCGCCCGCTCTGCACTCGTCTGGATTTTCTGGATCTCCAACAAAAGCAGGAAGTAAAACTCAAATAAAAGTGCCCTTCCTGTAAAACACACCAGTTAAAATCAGCCCTTAAAATACTTAACAAAGGGGCAAAAGTCTAAAGTCGAGATGATGCAAACTATTTCCAGACTTTTCAAGGACTTCCTGGAGCTGCCCGTCATTAGGAGGAGGAAGGAGAGCTCGTAAAGACGCTGACAGGGTCCAGGCCCGCTGCAAGGAGCGCCACATTGTTTGTTCCTCTGGGTTTCCGCTTGTTGATGACCCACACAAAACACACACGCACACACACACACGCACACACACGTCTAGCCAAACCCCCCCCCCACCACAGTCCGGCTCTGTCACACATTCCTGAGCTCACCCTGCCCTTTACAGCTTCATGACTCACTGGCCCGACGCCTGTTTAACACACACGCAGGCAAACGCATGCCAAAGCAAATCGACCTGCAAATGGACATTAATCAACCGCTGAGAGTGTCACAGCGCAGACACGGAGCAGAGAGACAGTCAGGGATTACCAGGCATTTTCTGCTAAAAAACACTGTTCTGTGTTTGGTCTCTCTAGTGTGCAATAAACCATATTTATAAGCATATTCTGTGTATATAGTCCTACAAATAAATATCTCAAATATCTCTCTTTTCCAACTTTAATACATCAAACATGTACATAACAGCTGTAAATACCACTTGTATATATTTTATTTATTTTCATTCATAAGTTTCATTCTTTCTGTCTCTTTTTTGTATTTTATCACTGCTGTAAAATTGGAATTTCCCCTTGAAGGACTAATAAAGGAATATCTTATCTTATCAAAAAGTACCAAACAAACAAATAACTTTTATTTCATAGCACGGAGGGAAAAGTAGGATGAAAACTTCAAGTACTGCAGGAAAACTCCTTAAAATTGGGCAAATTGGTGCAAATCTAAATGTCTGAAATCAGGCAGATGCAACGACTACAACGACTGAGAGCGGCCCAAAACTTCATGGTCCAATCCGCGTCCTCTAGAGCAGGAAAAGGTGGAAGTTACAAGCGAGATGACACCAGGAAGTGACTTCTCGTAGGAGGAAATTGATAAGGTTTTATTGATACCAGTGCAATTAAAGATACTGCTTATTGTCCCAATTCTTAAATGACTCCTTTATCTATTTTTTATGTAGAAAAGAGTTGGCAAAAATAGGTTTTCAGTGGCAGTAATGTCAAACACATGACACTTAACACAAATTAAGACACGATTTTGACCTCTCCTGCCTCCTGTCTGCCATGATTTCTGACTCTGTTGTTTTATCTGCTGACTGCCTCTGATGACAGCGAGACGACCTTGATTTGCAAAGCATGAAGAACAAACTGGAAGAAACTGACAAGGTCATTGACAACCAAAAAGAGTAATGATGCTGATTCCTTGAGGGAGTTGTTATCCATTCTCAACGTGAACTGGTTTTCAATTCCCATCCTTAGCTCATATGTGATTAGCACAGATGCTAACAGCCTCATCAACAATTTTATCAGAGCTGGACTGAACTTCTGCATCAAATAAAAAACAGTAACACTAAAAGGATTTCTTTCTATGAAGGACATTTTTGAGTGAATGTGAGTCTGAACATGAATGTGAGTGAAAGAGTGATCGTCCAATCACCTGCTGGATTTGCTTCTGAAGGTTCTGCCCACTCCCAAACACTCTCTATGGACTGTTGTCCAGATGAACTAGTGAAATACACTGAATGGTCCATCTGGTGTGTCAGGTTACAGGTATTTAAGATTATTTTTCTTGTCGACATGATAAGGAATTGATTTAACTTTTATCTCTGCTAATATCATATCCAACCTGAAAATTCTGTTAATGCAGATTATGTATGTAAATGGAGAAATATGTTGCCTTTCAGTCTATCTTCAAACTTTATATTAATATCTTCATATATTTGAAGATCACTACGATGCTATGAGATATCAAATACAGTATCATCAATGTTTTTTGGGGGACAAGTACAAATACAGAGGTTTATCTGTAGCAGCATCATTATTATATCAAGTTTTTCTGCCACTATGACAGCAGAATCAGAAATACTTCATTAATCCCCAAGGGGAAACTGGGTTGTTTCAGTTGCTCTTATACACAGTATAGCAGTAGGAAATATCAAATAAGTACATTAAAATAGATAAGAGCATAAAATTTAAATAAAATAAAATTAGATAAAAATAAATTAAAGGAAAAATTAAGTAGGCAGGTTGCAACATGCAGAGTCTTTAAGCAATATCAACTTCTTCATGAAGGAAAAATAAGTAAATTGAGTAGAAGTGAGATTATAAATCAGGCCGAGGAATTCACACTATTAACATGAACACTATTTACAATATGAACATAAATATGACAGCACTGGTTGTCCGAAAGGCAAAGCCAAGAGCTCCTTTTTCGGTCTAACATCTGACATGAGATCAGATTCTTTTGTTGTTGTACTTTCAGCAGCAGGATTTATTCTGTCTTCTGGTGCTCATGCAGGAGAACAACGTGAAACACGCCTACATTGGTCAAATCACATACAGCCTAAAAGCTCCAGGACTCATACATGAACACACCCCTCCCACACCAACCTAAAACCTTAAGTTGATTTAATGCAGTGATCCCCTGCCCCAGATACACACTCATGCAGCACTCTGAACACACACAAACACACACAGGACACCCCCTGAGCCCCTCAGGGTGCAGGGCTTAGGGGGTTTGTACCACTGTGTGTGTTGGCCGGGTCAGTGGGGGGATCAGAGCTCCACACTGACACAATCCCTTTAAAATGACTTTAATATCACAGACCCCCACCCCCTCTGCTGCGTATGGATCAGTCCAGGATGTGTAGACGGTGAATCAGTGAGTCTGATCCTCTGAAACTCTTTCTGTGCATCTGAATATGAACAATAAACAAGCGGATGGTTCACATCAGCTGCAAGAACATCGGTCTGCAATCATCACACATCATACATGAGTGTACTTGAGTCAAACTTTGAACACATACAGCACACAAACGTACACACTTACAATAAAAAGAAAATATAATGATGGCAGCAAAGAACACAAATGTACCATAATGATCCATCTAATGAGGTTTCAGTTTGAAACACATTTTCTTATGATTAATACTGAATCCAAATATAATATTTCTTTGACTTTTAAGTTAGAATCAAATGTTTTTTCTTGCTTGACATCAGTTTCTAAACCAAACTGACCGTCACAATTAGAGAAACGGGTCATTTCTTCTGTGGGAAAGACTTCCTGTTCCTACAAAAAAGTAAAGTTTATCTGTTAAAGCATCTTTCCCAGAACAAAATGCACAAAGCTGTTATACAGGCATGGATACCAGTTTGGAACAAGTTCTTAAGAGCCAGGATTCATGGATTTGATAAGACTTTAACATTTTGGTTCAGCTTTTCTGTTCCTAAAAGGTACATAATCCTCCAGGATTAAACCTGACGTGCTGCGATAGTATTACACCATTTATGACGCAGCATGCAAACAAAGATGTGGGAAGAGGATCATTTTGTACCACAGAAGACATCTGATTGGCTAAACTAGACCTGAGAGATGATGAGCAATACTGGGAGAAAACGATGTTGCAATATTCCTCCTGCTGTGATATACACATTGCATTTTTACAGGAACTTTGCAGATACATGCTGTCTTTTTATGAGCATTTCCTGCAGCAATACTAGAAAATACTCCATGACTAACACACTGTTTTGAACATCTTAAAGGTTTCTTATTTACTCTGCTGATCTTTTTGAGGATGGAAAGTGTCCAAAGAAAGTCACGTTGTTTAGATGTTTACTAAGGACACATACATATATATTGGGTGTTTTTATGATTAAAAGAACCACAAAGAAAAAAACAGCTGAAAGTCCTTGTTTGACACAGTCGACTTGGGCTGTTATACTGCTGTATCTGAGAAAAGTGTCATCTGTACCTTGGTTGCCAACCAGGGAGAATAAAGTGACTTACACATTAAGTTTAAGGATTTTGCACTAGAACATATGTGTAGGCCCATTTTATCCTGACTTTATTGATGAAAATAAATATAACTGGTGTTGATTATGCACAGAAATGTATCACATTTGTCAAGTTCAGACCTCAGGGGGCTCGATTCCTCGAAGGTTCTATTGTGGCGGCTCCAGGGAAATAAAGTTCAGGAACCACTGACCTATTCTGTCTACACTTGGATGTTTGAGATGCAGGAAACACACAGACGGTGCATGCACTGTGGTCAGTTCACAATAAGCCTACTGAGGATATACAGACTTACTGTAGAGGCAAGAAAATGGTCAGTTTTTGTCTCCATCAAACACAAAAGGCAGCTTGACATGCCTTAAGTCATGTGACTGATATTGCACATCCTGTGATGTAACTGTTGCACAGATAAATGTTGCAGGTGTGATGTTAAACTATACTGCTCAGTTCTAGTCCAAATTCAGGTCTGTTTGAAGCTGGTTCTGCATTTTTAACAACCTGGAAATCAATGCAGTTTGACTTTATCGATATTTTATGGAGAGTCATGGTTACTGAGACATAACATTTTATCAAAGGTAGCGTACACACACAGAGCACTGGCTGCAGCAGGACAGACTTCCTCCTCCTATCTGCTCAAATCTGCATTAAAATGTTCCCAAAACAGGCAGATATCCTGCTCTGGACGTGGACAAAGACCAGCCTTTAAGGACATCCCTCTGGGCTTTGGTGAACACTGATTCATATTTAAGGCCGTTTTCTGATGTTTTTAAGATATTAAACCCAACAGTTTGAGGACAACATCCTTCTGAAGACTAAGATGAGAGGAGGTAGATGATGAAATGTTGAACTTCCTCCAGTTCATTCACACCTCTGTTTTCGCAGAGTTTAACTGTCGACATCCAGTTTCCTCCATTTACTGACATTTCTCTTCTAAGAAGCAAACACGAGGTCTGTGGGTGAAAACATGTGAGCTTCATCTGTGTTCAAATGTCTGTTGGCCGTCACAGCTGATGTTAAAAATAATTTTTTCTTTCATATATCCGCTGATCAGATCTCCTTTATGTATTTAATATCTTTATAAGTTTAAGATTCATTGATGAAATCCTGATATCGAGTTTCATACCACAGCAGCTGGTACTGCAACCCTGCTTCAGGCCTGTTGCTAAGCAACCAGAGACTACAGCATCTTATTTTTAGAAGGTTTAAAAAGCTTCTGGTGTCCGTAGTACGAACCAGCCCAACCAACATGCACTCACTCCTGCATGTTTTCTGGTTTTACCATCAGGATTCATCCTCTGATCCTTCTGATGAACAATAATGACTTCATCTCTGCATCTGTCTGTCTGTCCTCCTCAGCCTCGACAACACAGTCCATTTACCAACTCATGCCTAAGGATGGGAAATATCACGAGAATTTAAAGCATGAGGAACTTCTTTAAACAAGATAGAAGCTGGGACGTACTGTTGATCTTGATATAGTTAAAGCTGATTAAAACAAATGCTGTTAAGTGTAATGCTCCATAAAAAGATCATTTTTAGGACAAAACTCAGACAGTAATGTGCTTTAGCCCACACAAAATCATTTTAAATGTTTATTCTAATTGGGGGAGAATTGTTTTAATCATTAAAACTTTAATGAACTTTTATATTATTGGCTAGAATTAGGGAAGCATGATATTGGATTTTTGGCAATAACCTATTTGCCAACATTTCTGAATTCATTATTTTAGATACCATTACAAGCATTTTTTTGTCAATAGAATGTCTTTACTTTACAAAAATGGACTTGTTGCTTTGATTGTGACAGTGTAGTTATGTGAGGAACAGATGCAAAACAAGAAAAACAACTCTTAATTATTGAAAAATAAAACTCTTGACCTTTAAATATACTCATGCAGTGATGATAAGGTGAATTATTATGGTGCATTGAAGTATTTCGCAGATTTTACAGCCGATATCGGGCATATATATGGCCTATGTGTCTGGCTGATAAGTTTTTGGGCCAATATCTGCGGCAAGCAATACCATACCAACAATACTGTGCATCTCACGTAAAAACAATTTACACAGAATTACTTTAGATGCTGTCTGGCATGTGCAATAGGAAAATCAAGCCCTGATGTTTTGGGAGTCTGCTCATGGCTCTGCTCTCGCTGTGAGAGTGAATGCAGTCATACAATCAAAATATCAGACATGTCAGAAATCCTTGTGCTTGTGCATAATTAGGCTCAAATTCGACTTCAAAACCAGTTGTAAAACTCAAAAAAACAGCTGAGAAAGTCCTTAAAATGGCACAGGGTGCACCAAGCTTTGGAATTTTTGTTATTTTGTTCTATACTATTAGCATCAGTTCTTTTTTAACTTGAATCAAGCCAAAGTTTGGCCTTCTGAAACAAAAACATTTGTATTTATTTACAAAAAAGGTGACTGAACTATCAATCATTTATTATCAGTTAGCTCAAGACATGCCCTCGTCCAGCCTGCATGTGATAGCAGAGTAAAGGTCTCTTTAAGGCAAAGCAGAGACTTCTTCCACAACACGGCTCAGCAGGAGACCCATCAGTTTGTGCACGAGCGTCAGACTAAAAGCAGAAATAACCGTCACACACACAAAGGTGTTAAGAGTCTAATTCTGCTGCTGTGAGCTCAGCAGGAAACACCACAGCGAAAGGCCTTCACGTCTCCGCAGCAGAGGTGTCAAAACCAGAGAGCTGAGCTCAGGCACATATGATAAGGACCGTAGACCGTGAGGATGTGGAGTTACTGCAGGGTACCAGGGTCTGCGTTAACGCCACGTTTACGTCCTACAGCGCTGTGAGTCAGAGCGGAGCCAACACAGGAGTCTTTGTTAACAGCAGAACAGTGGCTAAGTAATCCCTGCAGCTAGCTTTGATTGGATCAGACAGGATAGTGGAGTTGTAGCTGATGGCAGGGAGGGCAGACGACTTCCCTGACCCACATTTGGAGCAGGAGCAGTGACGGGATGGAGCACTTTCTCCTGCGGCAGCTGGTCTGACCGGAGAGTCAACTCTGACTCTTAAATACTGCATCAGCTCAGACAGACAGAGGTTAGGTCATTCTCAGTCAGGAAATTATTCTGATATGCTGTAGATATTTTAACTCAGTGATGGTTGTCTGTCTCTCTATGTGGCCCTGCGATTGGCCAATGTCAGCTGGGATAGACTCAAGCTCCCCCTGGCAACCTGAAAGGGATAAACAGTGTAGATAATGGATGGATGGAATTTAAGAGCTCTGATGAGAAATCAAACTAATTAGCAGGACACCTGACCATCAGTCTCCAGTTCTCTGCTTTCATACTGAAGTTCACAGCTTTGTATCATCACCTGTTGAATACATCCCCACCTTAAAGAGTCCAGTCTGTGTGCCCTTTAGGGTGTTAAAGGTCTTCTTCACATGATGAAGCACTTCTTTGAACAAGACAAAAGGTTCCCAACATTAAGACCTTTCCCTCTCTTTATGGTGCCATTAGCATCCTAAAGCATCTCGCTCCCTGGGCCCTCCAAACAGACCTACCACTGTGATATCCTATGAGCTTTAAATGGGCAGGAGCCCAAACAGACTGTCTCAGACAGAGAGAGAATACAGGTGGATCAGGAGTACTCAGTATGAGAAAGTTGTGATTTTTTTTTTCAATCATACTTCCGCAGTCATCAAAAATGAATATATGAGCCAGAGCTAAGTCAAAATATGAGCTCTTCAACTGAGAGAAGCATCAAAAGTGTTTTGTTTGCTAAACTGCTCGGGGTGTCAATCTGTTAATCGATGCATTAATGCAGAGACAGATAATAATTTAATCTTGCAGAGGCTGCTGCCTGACTGCAACATCAGTTTTGTTTCTGAAGAAACAAAAAACAGATAAAAGAAGATGAGAACAATAAAATGTATTTCCTATTGTTTAAAATGAAAATACATTTTTGATTAAATTGATTTCAAAAGCCATTTCTAATTAGTGAAAGGAGCACAATAATCAGACTGCTCTTATTATTTGATTTAAAGAAGTAGTCTGATGAAATCAAGGACACTTCTTACTGTGCTGCATTGAGATGCAGATCAACAAGGAATCACAATTGTTAACAATCATAACCACTGTTAACCAGTGAAGATGCACAGCTCTACAAATTACCTCAAGATACTTTGACATTTTAAGTCATAGACTTCAAACGTTCTGGTCCAAATGGTCATAAATCAGCTTTAATTTGTCATCAGTTTGTTCTTCTTCCACAAAACAACTTTATGACACTATCATCACCATTTTCCACAGACTCACTGCGACATTGTGCTTGCAGGAGGCTAAACTGACCCCGCGCTGACAGGTGAATAAAAGCAGCACTGCAGGGATTCATGACACAGACAGTTCAGTTTTTTTATTTGCATGTTTTCTCTGATCCTAAAGGAGCAAATGAGGCACAGACACACTGAGTGAACACCAACTCTTCCATCCCCATGCAAAGAGTACTGTGTAATTACAATAAACAGAAGTTACAGCAAAGCAATGTGGTAACCATGTGCTTTCTCCTCCCTACGTTTAATATCCACAGTGAAGCAATGTAAACTGAATGTACTACGCTGTGTTCTCAGTCAGACTGATTGATTTTATCTCCATTACAACAGTTCAGCCTAAATGTGAGTTAAAATCAATGACTTGCTAGTTCAGGTCAAACCTGCACAAAAAAGCAGATTGAGTTATAATCTTGGTTAAATCATCAGGAAAAACTGCAGCACTGAAGTCTAACTGCACTTTAAACATCAAATTTAACATTTTAAAGACCTTTTAATGACCCAGAGACACTTTAATTCTTTTTTTGAACCTCTTAGCAATTCACTTTTCTGATTAAATCGGACTGAAGTCTTTTTTTTCCACCATGTCCAAGCCTAGTGTCCTGGTTCAGCTATTTCCTTCATGTTTCTTCTTGAAGCCAAATTTCCCTGAGATTAAACATTTCTTTCCATTCATTAGCAGCTTGTGAATGCTTAAGAAACAGCCTGTTATAAAAACTTCCCATAATGCTGCAAATCCACAGAAAGATCTATTTTAAAAAAAACATACAAAGCTAACTAGACAGTATGGATTAAATAAAATCTAAGGCAAAGTGCTACCAAAAAATGTGATGCCTCATAAATGGAAAAAGTCCTTTTAGGTGTTGTCTAAATGAGGCTTTGTGAGACTCTCAAAGGTTTGGTGCAGACCTGAGGCCAAGGCTCTCCGCTGAGATGACTACCTCTCTATTTATGCAACTTCTCGTGCAATTTATGAGCAATTTTTGCAATTCAAAGCCAGAAATGACCCGTATTTAGTGCCTGTGGCTTCTGTTCATGCTGCCTTAGTATCAAAACAAGCATCCATATTGTTTTATTTTTAGAAGTTTTGGGTCAACCATGCCATCCCTACATCAGCCCGTGAACACATGAAACATTATTCAGGACAGTTTAACGTCCCTAATGTGGCAGCTCAGACCAAACAGCAGACAAATTCTCCTCTGTCCTGCGGTTCTGCTCAGCGTACAGTGATCTGCAGGCATTCCCTCCTTTCTTGGCCGGCCATCTGCTCCGTTAAGGCGGGGGTGACACACAAACACACAGTGATCCGTCTGTCTTCGGGGCCTGACTCAGAGGGCTTGCCTGCCTGTTTGCGTGCATGGTGGTGACTTTATATTTGAAACAGGGAAGGGGCAAAAACCTCAGAAACCTCAGAGCCTTCCTTCCTCTTTCTGCAGATACTACAACTCCCAGGAGGACAGACGCTGTTCCACAACCAGCTCCTGATCCATTTATTCTGCTCTGAGTGAGATTTATTCCTCACTGCTCGGTTCAATGAGAAGCTGATTACTTACATTACATTAACACCGTCTCTTCACACACTGAAGCCGTAAACATCGACTCTGGGGAAGATTTCAACTCTCTGCCAGGAGAGTTCAGAGTGAAGTAAGAGCAGAAAAAGACAAAGAGGGAAAGAATCCTGCTGCTTCCTGTCTCGGTTTCAAACCCTGAGGCCAACAGCAGCAGCAGCGTGTTTGGATGATCTGTCTGTTCAGCTGCATAAACTGGCAGTGAACCTGCAGGAGGACTTTATCATCCATCTGCTCTCTGCTCTACATGCCTGCACGGTGGTCTAAATACAGTTTCACATTTACAGGATGAAGGACTTTAAAGAGACTTAAGTCTGGTTTAAACTTCTGCATCACAGCTACACCATAACGCTCCACGCTGTCTTGAGCATTCATACTCACACATCAGGGCGTCCAAGTCTCCCTGCACTATCCCGCCAAAATGCTCTTCGGCAGTGCAGTTTCTATTCTGGTCTCGTCACTTACTGTTTGTTTGTACACAGGAAACCCATGAAAGCTAAAACAGAGTACGATGGTGGAGTACAGGGCGATCACAAGAGGAGACAAAAGACGGAAAAATACAGAAACAGTGAAATGACGGCCTGAGAGACTGAGATTTGCACCTCTGATATCTCAGCTAGTAGAATTTTAAAGAATTGTTTAGTCTTCAGCGAGAGACTGACTGTCACCTGATGCAATGCAGTGGGCCAATCACAGGGCTCGTATCCTGCCCCATTCTGGTGAGTAGCTATATTTTTGTGGAAGTGTACGTTGAGCTACCTGCGTGGGCCTCTTGGGCTTTTAAGGGCATAACAAAACAAAAAGCAAGGCAGATGCATACAGGGCACTGAAATTAAACACAGCCTTAAAGGTTAAAGTTGAACAAAAATGGAATAATTGTGTATCTTTAGAGGATCAGATGCAGCACTTTTTCCCTCCCCTTTGGAAACGTTCAGCTCTGAGGGAGTGGGGAGGCTACAAGGATTCCCTTTTGTCCACACAAAGAGTCCAATTTCTAAATCTGCCTGGGACTGAAACATCACAGCAAGTAAAAGCTCTCTCTCTCTTTTCTGTTCGACTAGCAGCGAGTACAGTTTGGCCACTGGGGGAAATGGCCCCGATTGCAGGGCCGCAGAGAGAGACAGACAACAATTCATGCTCACACTCGCACCTAAGGGCAATTTAGAGTCACCATTTGACCTAATGGGCATGCTTTTGGACTGTAGGAAGAAGCCGGAGCACCTGGAGAGAACCCACGCATGCTCGAGGAGATCATGCAAACTCCAAACAGAAAGGCCCTGACCTACACAGGGATCAAACCGGCAACCTTCTTACTGTGAGGCATATGCACTACCTACTGTGTCACTGTGCCGCTCTGGAGGAAATAATGAGCTCTGTACTCTGTATGTAGGTGGAGGCTGTATGGCTATGACATCATAAACCCCAGGAAGTAAAAAACAGAGCGTTTTAAGGGACATTTTCTTGAAAGAGGTAAAGAGAACTGAGAGTTTAGAACGTGTCATGTTCTTTTCCTCCCCAAGCCCCGTCTAACAATATTAAAAGAAAAAAAAAAAGGTTTTGCTGGACACTATCAGCTGAAACACTGAAGAACGATCAATGAATGAACATGTGTGAAAATGCAAGTACATGAAAAATAATAGATGGAAAAAAGATCAAACAAGCGCAGTCTCACAAGTGGCACGGTAACTACTTAATCCGGATTATTCAGTTTTCATGACTGTAGGAGGCTTTAATTATAAATTAAATTGGACTTCATCAGTTTCTCAGCTCGACCAAGTACGTTTTTCTAAATCATGAGCCAATACTTAACTGTGACTTGAGGACCTGCACCTTTTTCACTCATGCTGGAGCCTGTGCTAGAGCAACTGCACCAAGAAAAGGGTCAGCTGTGCATGAGCGCAGCTTGAACTACTCACGCTAACAAACAAAGTGTTTTTGGTTGTCAAACCCTCTTCAGTGTAATAAAGACCGTCTGCTGTGAGGGTGTCCTTTTTACTTTGGGTTGTGTTCTGCAGAATCTTCCTGAATTATGTGTTTTTGAGCTCCCAGAAGGCAGAAATTACTCAGATCATCATTTTAAATCTCAAATATTTATGAAGTTTCAAGCTAAGCACAGAAAACAATGAGATACCTAAATCCAGAGCTCCTCTTTGTGTTGAAATCTTCTATAAAAAAAAAAAAAAAACTACACCCTATCATCTATCCCATGTGTCTGTGCGTAAGAGCTCCAGGCATTCGGTCTCTGGGGGAGCTCCTGAACTATGAAAGAAAAATAAAACAGACTGAAGTTCTGAGCCGGCCCCCGGGCTGGTTCTGGAGATGCCTGTCCAGAAAAGTGCATTGTGGGATATATTAAATATATATCCTGCAGCAGCGATAAGGATCCTCTGAGCTGAGCGAGTAAATCACAGACACAGAAAAAACAATTTGGCTTTGTAACAGCAGCGGTCAGAAACACACCGAGCGTGTCCTATAAATAGGAACAACACTGCGATTATCCTCTTTTGTCTGAGCCTGTTGCCTTAACGACTCCGGCAAGGACTGAATAATGGAGAAATGTCAGAGAAGAAATAACGTGGAGAAGGAGAGAGAGAGAGGGAGCTGCGTGGGATTAGCTGCTGAGCTAAGAGAGGGCCCTCGCTTAAAAATAAGAGCAGAGGAACCTGGAGGTCGGATCATCAGTAAATATTTAACGATGCTGTTGTTGAGATCCCCAAACAGCAGCATGGGCTCCACTGACCTGCGACTGTTTCAGGTGACAAACCAGCAGGAGGGTCACTAATGTAACTAAGAGCTTATTACCCTGATGTTACTCTGTTTTCTGGCACATTTACTAATTCGCTTTGTCATATAATAAAAGCTGATGAAGTGATGTAACTCCTGGCACAGACGCTGATGATGGTTTTCACACCTAAAGCTCTGCTGAAAAAATGTTGACATTTCCTTTAAATCATATCATGTTCACATTGCAGTTCTGTAGAGCATCACACAAAGACAGACTGTCCTTACCAGTGTTGCCAGATTTTTCTACTGAAATAAGCAACCAGGCCGATAAAAACAAGCCCAAAACAAGCAACCTCCAGCATTTTTCTGTTCAGAGAAGGCTTCATAAAGTGTGTTTTCATTTTCACCTATGTCACATTTCAATCTCACCGACTTTTTTTTTCTTACGTGTTCCTTTATTTACTTCTTCAACATCCTTTTGTTTGGAGGTGGAACATCCTTTTCTTTATGGAGCAGTGAAGGGAGTGGCTACTGTTATTTATAACTCTGTTATCACTAAACAGTCTGCCTAACCTTGATTTTTGTAACCAAACAGACATAGTCAGGCTTTTATCTAAGTTAATGTTGATCCTCTACAGGTTTATTATGGAGAAAACAGTCATAGCTATATTAGAAATAAATCTAAATCTGGCTATAAGGATTTCTTTTTTGGTGGAAACATCATTTTTGCCCCGCTTTTAACATTAAAATTTACATTTGTTTTTGGAGTGGGACAAAATAATATCTATAACTTCTGAATTGAGATGTGCATCAGAGCTCTCTTGGGTCTGGAGGCAAAACAAGCCCAAATGAGCAACTACACTTTTGGAACCAGCCCCAAAAACACAACCTGCATCTGCCAATATTTATTAGCAACTTTTCAAAAAAAGGAGCCCAAGTCGCTTATAAAAAGCAGACCTGGCAACTCTGGTCCATACATCTTCCTCTGCTTGTCCCTCTGTGTTAGTGCACTTTGTCATGACTACAGGCCGCAGTCTGCCTTATGTGAAGGTAGTTAGCAGGCTAAGCTAACAGCAAACAGCACTATGATTTAAGAGAGGTGGTTAAATAAGATAAGATAATCTTTTATAGATCACCAGAGGGGAAATTCCTGTGTTGCAGCAGTACAGGGGGAATCGAAGGGTAAGTAGCATGCAATAAAGGTCAATAACATAGCATATAATATAACAGAAGTGGATCAATAAACTGTTCAAACGGCAAACAAAATGTCTCATGATCAATTATGTAGATGAGCAGATTTATTAATGTGCGATCAATAATCCAGTGATGATCTGCCAATGAGCTGCTGAGTTATGTGAACTCTTCCCGTTTTCATGTGCTGTAACACCTGAGCACAGACAGTGACCCTGCTGGATCAAAGTTACTTTTGTTATCTGTAGTTGGCATGCCTGGTATGATTGAAACATAGGGGTGTGTCCGGTGAGAGTCTGGCCATACAGTATGAGTGAATAATAACTGGATGACATGATAGATCACAATATACTATAAACAGGGCAATGCATCACTAGATTGAGCTAAAAAGCCTTCTTTTAATTGAATTTCACCACATAAAACCTACATTATTGTTTAATCAGAAAATACAATTTCCAATCTGTGTTACAGTTATTGTTATTATTACAGAAATAATAGCAATAAGTAACAAAGCAAGGACGAGTCAAATGGCTGAATATCTGCTGCCAACTACCAACTAGAGGCTGCTCTATTGTAAAGTGTCCTGAGATAACACTTGTTATGAACTGGAGCTATACAAATAAAGATTGATTGATTGAAATGGTGAACACACTTGTCAGAGCAACACTCCCAAAGGATCTTGGTATGAAAACCAGCTCACATGTGAATTTAACTGCAATTTTTGGTATTTTAAACAAGAAATATCTAAAATCTGCTTTCTTAGAATTTATGTACTGTTGCTGTGGAGTCAAACTTGTGTTAATATAATTCATCTTTTACCAAAACTGTATAAAGTTTGGAGTACACGGATGACTTTTGGGATACATACTGCACAGTAGCTGATTTATTTGGTTAATATAGGAGAAAACAGTCCATCTCCACATGATGTGTTGTTGACATCATTTACATTTCATTGAGAGCAAGAGCATGAGAGTGTGTGGGCTCAAGTAACTGCACACTATCCACTGTGTCTGTTGCGTGCACGAGCGTATGTGTGTTCCCGTGGGCCTCTTCTCTTCACCTTCTCGCCCAGTGCCCCACTTTGAAGCTGTTCAATAATACAACGAGGAGCTCGCAGAGGAAATCAGAGACGACCTCGGAGGAAACAAACACACACTCTGTTTGAATGATGGTCTGTTTGCTCCGTCTTCACATGTTGAGTCAAAAAAGCCGCTGTGACAGACGGAGGCATTCGTCTCGGCATCACAACAAACACCAACCAGAGAATCCAACAGGTGATTCCCATCCCACCTGAGGCTCCTCGCGCTCAGGTTTTAACTCCATTCGTCATGAAACCACAGTAAATCACAGAGATTTGATTAATCTACAAACACTGGAGCTTGCAGACACATGTATGATCACACTTTGTTTTCTGTGTCTCGACAAGCACGGCCTGTTTGCTCCCCCGCCCTCCCGCTCACACACAGCAGGAGGGAGAAGAACCTGTCTAGGTGTGGCCATGTGTGCAGATGTCCATCAGGCTTTATTCAACACATTTACTGTGAAATTCAGGGGCTGTCGACTTCAGTATGCTCTTATGAAACAGAAAATAAATCAGCTTTTGAGTCACTTTAACCTGCTGTTCTCAAGTCTTTACTGCTTACATCTACTTATGTGTTTAATGTTATGTGTTCAGCTTGAATCAGGGATGAGAAACTTTGATAAAAATGACCCTCATGTTCGGGGGATTGAAGGATTTTCTCAACATATTTATTACAATGATTTATAATTTACCAGAACAGATTAAATGGTAAAAAATGGTAAATGGACTTGAGCTTATATAGCGCTTTTCTAGTCATTGACTACTCAAAGCTGCTTTACACCGCAGGTCACACTTACCCATTCACACCCATTCTCTCTCACATTCACTCACTGATGGTTCAGAGTTTCTATGTTGTTATCCATCAGTATCGGCTAACACTTTCACGCCCTTTCATGCCCATTTACACACCACTGACGCAGCAGTGGGAGCAACTTGGGGTTAAGTGTCTTGCCCAAGGACACATCGCCATGTGCCGCCCGGAGCTGGGCTTGAACCTGCAACCTCCCGATCACTGACCAAGCGCACTATCCAGCTGCGCCACCGACGCCCCAATTAATTGTTGCTGACGTAAGCATTTATGCTGTCAACACTTACAAAGACTTAGGCCCTGTCCACATGGAGACGAATATGTTTTTGTTTTGTAAAGACAGCATCATGTCAAGAAATGTGTCCATCCACACGAAAACACTGAAAGCACTGTAGTACATATGCCAGGCCTGTAAGTGGCGCTGTAACTCTGCTGCAGACAGACACCTTAACCATTGAAGAAGACATGGAGTATGTGCATACATCATGAGAAATACGAACATTTCCGTGTCCTCTTGTTGCTCACGGTGGTCGTAGAGGAGCAGAAGATTTTGCTGTTAAAGCCAAAATAAGCTTAGCAGCTTCTGTAGCACGAATGTGACGCCATATTTCACAACTGTTTTTGTTGTTGCTGGGGATTTTGTTTAAGCGAGAGGTGGAGCTTTGACGTCATAGTTTCTGACAATCAGTATTTGTTGCTCAAAAATGCATGACCTACATTTTCAGATTTATCCACTCTGAGACACATATTCATAAATGTGCATTTTCAGGCACCTGAAACGCTGTATCCATGTGAACAAAACGCCGTTACGATACAATGTCCAGAGAATTCGTTGGTTATTCAAGTATATTTTTTACATTTTAATTTCTGTTCAGAGGAATGCATAAGCTGGAGTTTCACAGAAGCCATTACAGACAACTATAGCTACATTTTGTTTAGAAATGTTTATTTTTAGTGTTGTGTTGTCAAAAACTGATCCAAGTTTGATATTTGTGAAAGGAGGCAGCCCGTCTGTCTTTAAAGGTCTTTCAATAAGAACTGTTTGTGTTGATTGGGCCTCATTTCATTAACATAAAGAATTAAACCTGATGCTGATTTTAGACACGGATGTCACTTATTCTCATTCGAGCTGTGAGGCAGCTCAACTTTTCGTAGGTCCAAGACTGGAGCTCCTGGGGACAAAGTTCAGGAACCATCGTTCTAAGACTTTCCAGCCTTCACTGTACTCCAGGAGAGTAACTGTGACTAAGTGCGGCGGGTCGTCTGTGATCACCTTTCTCGTCATCTCAGATATGTGTCAGATCTGGAGATAATCCGGTCATCTGAGCCGGGATGTAATCTGCAGCTGAGTGGAGGTGGAGGGGGGATCTGACAGATGTTCAGCAGCCCCGTCGGCCTCCAGAGGACGACCAGATTGAGGACAACGTCAGACGGGGGAACAATGCAGACTCACTTCACTCTGCCGACACATACTGAAGCACGGCAGATACTTTCATTTGACCTTCAATACCAAATCAGACCTCCATCTAAGACCTCGACAAGTCCCCTCAAAGATTAACTCTGGTTCTTGGAGGCCTGCCTTGTTGTATATTGAGCATCATTGTTAAGCACATTTGGAGAGAAGCCTTGAGACAACAGAGCTCAATATTAGGACTCCAGAGGGACTAAGCAGACTTTAATTAAATTTGGGAGATTAAGAAAAAACAGATTAAAAGAGCGAGAACAACTGGAGCAGCAGGGACAGAGATATGCTGACTTAGAGTTTAAAGTCTCCAAAATCAGAGGGTCTTACTTATTTAATATTCTGCTGACCTTCATGTAAAAACAGCACATGGTTCCTCCAAACAGCACACGTATATTAGTATGACCTTGACAAACATCGTTTAACATTAATTCATACTTTTAGATCAGTTAAACCCATTTTAATAACAGTTTAACTAGTTGCTGCTACATTAATCAACATCAGTCCTCTCCAGATTATATTCATCATAGATATTAATGCTAATATTAGATTGATTCCTCTATCCGTGGTTGTTTTGATTATACATCAATAGCTCCTATCTTTACAACCATATAGACATGTGGACCCTCTTGAAAATGAGATGCCACGTCTAAAGAGGCTTACCTTTAATAAATTTATGTTCAACAAAGACAAATATGGTGCTGTATAAATAAAGATTGATTGATTGACTCTATATTCAGCAGAGACAAATGTGACGAGGCCAGATTTATGATCTGGAAGTTCATGGGTTTGTCGCCATCATGAATTCTTATTTTTAGTCCCTTTGTCTCTGTCTGGATGCATACTTCTCTGTATGAATGTTTGTACATATGCAAATAAATGTATTATACATATTTGTATATATATATGTATGCATATATGTGTATCTATAAAATGAAGAGTTTGTCTTCAGCCTGCTCTGTTGTAAAGTGACTTTAGCTAACACTAATTATGAACTGACATTTGCCTCATATTGACATTTTTATTTCTGACTTCTACTACACTAAGGACGTTTCAGAAAGTTGTGCAGCTACGTTCACACAGAAGACCACATTCACAACTCAACCACCATCGACCGCACACACCTTAAAAAAGCCTCCAGCTCATCTCCCCACAGCTCAGAGTGAAACCCGCGGCTCCATCATCGTCTGTTATAACTTTACAGGACGGTTTAAAATTTACCACAGAGAGAACACAGCATTGCTTCTTTCTCCCCCTTTTCTCTGATCAATTATTTAACAGAAGTGACCCCCTCGTCTCTCTCTCAATCTTTCAGGTGCAGGATGATAGCAGAGCTCTGAAGTGATGTTTCTAAAAATACAGAGGCCTGCAGAGCGCTGATGTTCAGCTCAGAGAGGCTGCAGACTCACAGACATGTATGAACAATATCTGCTCTCTGCAGCATGAACACAAGACATTTACTGTAAATGCAAACGAAGGAGAAGCACAAGAATTATGTATCTATAAATACTGCTGAATGACATTACAGCAGAGCAGTGACTATAGCTTCATCACAGTTAATCACATTTTTAGACTTAATCAGGATTATTTGCAGTTTTAAACATTTTGAAACTATCTTAGAGTCCACATTGAATATGTGAACATTTCTTACCAATACATGTAATTTTTTTCTCTGAGTAAGAAATCAAGTCCAGGTTTATGAAGTTTAAAGCTGAGACACGTTCCTGAGAAACTGTTCCTTATTTTGCATTTACTTCGTCTCAAGCCTAAGAATGGACTACAGCCCTATCATCTATCCAGATATGTTGGATATTCTGGCCACATGATTGCACAGCTTAAAGTGGGGCATTGGGGCATCAGTGACTACATTTAAGTTAGGGATGCAAAATATTGGATTTTTGCCAATATCTGATATGCCGATATATTTTTATTCCTTATCCCGATGCCAATACCTATACCAATATTTCTGGTCAAGAACACAAGCTCTGTACTTAACAAAAATGGACTTGCTTCTTTCAGTGTTACAGTATATTTTTGCAAGGAACAGATGACAAGAAAAACAGCATTTAACTCTTGCAAAAATGAAACACTTGATTTTTTAATGTACCCATGCAGTGATGAGAAGGTGCATTTGTGTAATTTGCCGAAATTCCAGCCGATATATGGTCGATATGCGGGGCCGATATATCGGCTGTAAATATCTGCAAAAATTTCAATATCGGTCGATACCGATATCAAACTGATAATATCGTGCATCTCTAATTAATTCCAATCAATGTCAGAGTCTGGTACGTCTCTAACAACAATCAGTGGGTCAATGGTTCAAGCTCTGGCTGTCACATGTCCATGTGTCCTTGGGCAAGACATTTGACCCCAAGTTGCTCTCACAGCTGCATCAGTGGGATGTTAATGTCTGTTGAATCAGCAGATATTCATATTAAAATCAGATCAGGGGCCAAAAAAGCTGATCGATGCGTCCCTACACTTCAGGATCTCAGGCCTTATTTCCTCTAAAGGAAAGAAAAATGACCATCAGATGGAACAAAGCCATGAATGCCGTACAGTGTCTTTATTTTTCTTCTTTAAGTGACACCTACAACAGAGCGTCTGATGTGAGGCGAGCGCTCCATTAAAGCTCCGCTCAGCTGTTTGTTTTCAGGAACTGACTGAGCAGCTTCATCTCAAACAAACAATCATTGTTCCAGCGTTCCTCAGTTTATTTCCCTGTATGTTTAACATACGGCTGATGTTCCTCAGAGCTGTAGGTGAGGACGTGTGTGTGTGTTGGGGGGGGGGTCTGGGTCTGGTTAACTGCAGTGTTTACCCGCCGCCTCAGACAGACCAAGCCACAGCTATGTGACTCTGCTGGAAAACTGAAGGAGGGGGAAAACCGCCTGTCAGACCCCAAAAACATCATGTAACGGTTCCCCCGCCCTCCACACGGAGAACACACACCTCAACACATCCTTCTCTCTGCTGAGTTCATACAAACAACACCAACACAAAGTATGCAACCGCAGAACACACACGGTGACGCATTCAGGACACGGTTTATGCATTTTCACTGTGTGGCATCAGCTCCACTCGCCTATCTCTACCTGGAGCCCCACTCCCCTTTTTCCACTGGGGATTATACCTGGAACTGTTTTTTGGCATTGATTCTGCGCCGGTACCACTGCATGGCATCGAGGGGCACTGATTTCTTTGCTTGGTCAAAGATACTTGATGGAGAAAAAGGTATACATGTGTTAGGGCTGGGCAATATGGTCTAAGAATAAAATGCCCTATTTTTTTCCCTACAACACTCTATTTAAGGTTTTAATCGACTGTCCCTCTGAAAGAAAAAACAAAAAAAACCTCCCAGTGACAAATAAATGATATGAATCAAGTTTTGCCTTTATGTTGTCAAAACATATTGCAAAACCAAACAGAATTTCATTCTTAAAGGTAAAGTGTGTGTGTCATAAAATGTTGATTATGTAGATCAAACAAAGGAAGGTTTGTCTACAAATACACTGAAAGCTCAGGTATTTCACAGTATATTAACATAAAACTCTGACACGACAAAAAGTTAATATGGTAGGGTAACAAGCCCTGTGCAGAGCATGGTCTGAAGAGAGAATGCAGAGCCGTTGAAAACATGGTGCTGAAAAGACCAATTACATTAGCCAGTCAACAAAGGATGGGACAGGGATAAGATTTTATTGATACCAATGCCATCATCAATTCCTATTCCTACAGTCAACCAATCAGAATAGACTACAGGGAAAAAGATTTTAAGTGACAGGAGCTCCAGACAAACTGAGAATAGAGGTGGATCAGGGTGAAAACTAGGGGTGTCAAAAACAGCATTTTGATCGATGCACACATCGATGAAGATGCATCGATGCAGAGACAGTCAGTAATCGTTTAACGCTTCAGATGCTGCTGCGTGACTGCAGTCAGTTTTGTCTCTGAAGGAGAAAAAATAAGTTTATGAAGATGAAACCTGTAAAATTTATTCATTTAAGTTTACAATGAAAAGATATTTTCACTGCAGTTAATCCAGACAGTCATTTCTAATTAATAGAAGGAGTTCATGTTTATCTTGAATTTCTTTATCTAAAAAGTAGTCTGGTGCAGTAATATGGAAAATCAAGGATACTTTGCGTCAGGATGCATCATGATATCGAATCGAATTTAATCATTAACTTGATAATCATAATCATATTAAATCATGAGACTTTTAAGATGCACAACTCTGCAGCGAAGTAGCATTTTTTGGACATGTGAACATCCTCAAAACAACAATATGAGCTGAAATCAGTCAAAATATGATCATATTATGAGTTGTACTATGGGTGATGGCAGCAAGAGGAGCTGGGACTTGACCTGTGGTTGAAATACTCCTCTAATATGTTTTTTATCTAAAAATAGAAAATACAAAAATGTTGATCCAAGTCCCCAGAGCCTGAAGTGAAGTCTTCGTATCGTTTGTTCTGTCTGGAGCAAAGACTTTCAGCTCTCAGCCTGCTGGTATGAAACACAAATTTCAGCAGAGCTTCCCGACAGAATACAGAAAATATTTAGAATTCTTGCTTGATTGAGAAATTCACAATAAGTCAGTGATAAGTATGATGCACTTCATCTGCTTCCTGATTGTTCCAGCTCTTCTGTTTGATCGTCTAGTTTGAGGAATTCTGTCCAAATGACACAAATCCAGCTCTGCTCTGGACAAATATGAAAGAGGAAGAAGGAAATACTGGACATCACAACAGTTTTTTGACAATGGTAAAAAGGATCTGGGAGCTTATTGAAAAATAATTCAGGATATTCCTTTAAATCCCTTTGTCCAGGATCCACTTGGCGGACAAATGGAAAAAGAGGGGGGTCCCAGCTTCAAGCTAAAACCATCAACATGCGCACTGGCAGCCAACCAAAAGGAAATTCTTGGTCCCCATTGTTGCCAATTTCAATTCATCAGAGGGAAATGCCATTTACTAATCCTCATATAACTGAGCACAAGAGCCAAGAAACAAGCCTGTAAACTCGTAGTAGGAGCGCTGGTGGGGCTGCGGGGGAATCATGGATTATATGACATGCGGATGCACCAGGGTCCTCCGCTCTGCCCCGAAAGTACAACACAGCCTCCCCTGCACACAAAGAGTGTGAGGGGAAACAGACCGTGAGGAAATCTCTTAGAAAGAGAAACACATTAGGCTGCAGCACCTCGACGCAAGCCTGCAGCCAAACCAGCGTCAGTACGAGCCCGGAGCTACACGCTACGCCGACTGCACCCCTCTGATTGGACGGGTGTTTAAGTTTGGTGCGATGGTCTGCAACAAAGCAAAGAAAAGCCGCTACAGGGCGGTCAATCACAGGGCGGTGATGTCTGAAAATATCTGTGTGAACTAATATTCAAGCAACAAGCGGCGCCATGACTTTAACTTTGACTTTCCCCCACCCCCCCCACCCCCGGCCCTGAGGAGGATTCTCCCTCTACCCTGCACCGTACAGACCACATCTGCAATCCCACAAACCCCCCCGACTCTTTTCTGTCTCCTGTTCGCAGAAAAGCAGGACACCCCGCCCCCTTTAGTAAAAAAAAAAAAAAGCCCCCTCCCACTGGCCTAGCAGGCTATAATGGGCCACCAAAGGAATGTTTCCCCCTCCATGCTCTCTCACCGCCACCAATAGCAGAACAGAGAGACAACAGAGGGGGAAACAGAGAGGGGGTACATTCCTCTCTCTCTCTCTGCGCCGTCCCCTCGCTCGCTCGCTCTCTGGCTGCCTGCTTGGCTGACTGCTTCGTTGTTTAGGTCTGCAGGCTGATTCTGGATCACGGTCAGCTGAGGCGGAGGGCTTTCCCACAGCTGACCTGGAATCAGCTGGCAGAGAGGGGACGACCGAAGGCTTCACTTTGATTATCTCACGTCCCAGATTTCTACGGTTAAGTTCGAGGGGAGAGAAGATCTCGAGGTTCAAACTAACTAAATCCTGAAAGAAGAAGAAGAAGAGGAGGAGGAGACTCACAGCGGTGCTTCCTCCTGAGACGGTCTCTAGAAAAATGAATCAGAGCGTCACAACCGAGGCTTTGATGGACTCCTCTATCAGCTGAAGAAATGCTTCACTTCAGTAAATGTCAGGAAAAACTTCAATGTACTTTGAGTGGTTTCAAGAGCTTACAGCACATTTCTTAGGGATCTTTCAGCTTTTCTGTCATTTAACAAAAATATTCAAATAAACTGACTTTTTTTGGATATAAAAGCGTTTTATGGCAGTTTCACAATCTCAATATTCTTTTTGTTATAATTTTTAACATTAACTTGCAAACTTAAGTGCATAAATATCCTGTTAAATGTGCTGACCTGAGAATATAAGTCATTTTATCAAAACTTAAACTTGAGTTTGGCAGCAACATATTGGAGAATTTGCCCTTTCAGCTGTAATGGTTTGATGAAGAGGCCGTGGGAGTTTCTAATAAAAAAATAAGTATGAAAGATTTTCTTCTGGTATTCTGAAGACTTTTATTTATTTTTTTCTACTTTATTAAGGGTCATTGTATAACATACCTACAGTCTTCCTGGGTTACATTCTTTCCTTTGTCATTCATACAGTCTGATCCATGTTTTTTCCCCTTATTTTATAAAATATCAATACACATCTTATTACAGGATAAATAAGAGCAGAACAAGGGGTGTTGTCATATTGTCATATAAAGTTACAGAGAGAAAACTTTTTTTTTTTCTTAAACACAAGTCAGGGAAATACACATTTTATCCACTACCTCCAAATTTCCTCAAATTAACTGTCCTGGAGCCTCAAAGAAAAAGTCATTCACTGAAGACCTTTATGAATAAATGTGGATACTTTAAGCACCATTTACACTGCAAACGATCTCTCTGCTTTGACACATCACTGATACATTCTAGTTCTTCCCTTTCTAAAACTGTCGGACTTCACACCCCGAGTTAAAGTCTAGTTAAATTTTATACCAACATTTTAGCATCCTGGACGCCACAACCTGAAGTGTCACTCAGATTCATGCACCGCTCTCACTCCCTTGCTCTGTTGAGCGAAAGGGCACAAACACTTCACAATGATCAGGGTCGTGTGAAGATAAGAGAGGGAGGGAAAGACTGCTTCACAAATCGTTTTACTGATTTTATTCTGACAGTCTGTGACCCAATAAAAACGAGGTTGTGACACAAACTTCGGTAAAAGCTGCTCGAAGTACATGTGGTAATACCTTATAAGGAGGCTCATGGTCTGAACCATTTTTGTGATATTGTCAGGCGTGCAGCGTATAAAGTAACTAAGAATTAATCCAAACCTGAACAGCTGGAGTCCAGTCCCAGAACAAACTGAACAGATTTAGATGAACATCAAACCCGAATATTTTCATTTCACATCCAAGAATATGATATCAGGACGCTGCCACAGCAGTTCTAACATTTTTGACACAAAGATGAGCACAGAGGGATGCATGATATTGTTTTTTTTTGCCTTCATCTGATCTGCAGATATTTCAGAACTCATAACCACTGCTACCAATATTATTTTCATCAAGAGCACAAAGTCTTTACTCTGCAACAACTGACTTGGTTACTTTAAATGTGTTGTGGATCAAATGATTTCACTGTGTTAAGAACAGATGGAGAAAAACTTCCTTTAACTCTCCAAACGATATGGTACATGTGTGTATCTAGCTGATATTACAGCCAATATAACGGATATATACAGCTGAAATGTATAGCCAATATATAGGCAGAAGATATCAGCAAAACTGTGATTATCAGCCGATACCAATACTGTACCAATAATAATGAAAACAGATCAGAGTTTGTCCATAAGAGCCTTTTTACATCCCTGAATCTGCTGTTTGCTGTGCCAGATTTCAGCATTAAATTGGTTTGACATGACACATAAACCTCTGAAACTGATATCTGTTCTCCCGGCATATATTTGTTTATGGCTGGTGTTCGTAAAAAGGGTCAATATTGATGTCGAACTAATGCTGATGAGTACACTGAAAAAATTCAGATCTAAGTGAGAGTATTTGTCCATTTTCAAGACAAAAAAATCTCACTAGACTTGTTGTAATCCACAGTTTTCTTACATGTCTGGATTAAGATCCTATTGAAGATATAAAAACTAAAAACAAGGCCTGAGTTGCTTGTAATTAAAAGTAAAATAATCTGTCAGTAAGACAAGCCAAACTTAACTTGAGCAGATATAAAACCTTAATTTAAGACCCTAACTGAGTCAAACTTTCCTTGTACAAGCATTTCAATGCCTTATTTTGGCTTTTATTCCTTAAATTAAGATATTTATCTCGACTGGTTAGGTGAATGTGGATCAAAATAAGTGTTTCAGATATTTTTGACTTGAATATAGACCAACACACTTGCCGAGTTTTTGCTGTGCATCTTTACAATCAATCGAAATGTGTTTCAATATTCAAACTCAAGTACTTAATTGATTAAAAACAAGTACTTACAATATGGGGATTTGAATGAAATAATCTATATAAAACATGCAGGACCGTTACTGCTGAGGTTGATTACTTATTGCATAACTCAGAAACCGATCCTGGCCTCACTGGTTCACCCAGAGACTGAAACACAGAGCAAACATCTTCACTGCTCTGCTGTTCATCTCTTCACACCACAGGCAGAAGGAATAAAGACAGATTTGCACACAAACACCTGAAATCTCCAGGCAGGACTCCATGATCTCCTCAAACAGCCCTGCACTCACTACACAAAACCAGATCTGAGATTGTTCCTGTACCTGCCACACCCGATTCAGGTTGTTCCTGCTGCTCGAATCAGCCAATCAAACACACACACAAAGAAACTAACAACCAATCCCAGCTGTGCTCTTTAACTCTCCACAAACAGAGCTTTGTCTTCTGCCGTTTATGGAGCAGAGAACACACACCGTCATCCTTCCTCCAACCATTCCAGCTTCCTTCATTCTTTAAATGTTGTTTTTGAAACAGGAAAAACAGACAGCACCGCCGTTATCACCGCGTCAGATCAGAGCGCGGTGAGTGACGACGGCAGGAGTCATTGTTCGGTCCATTTGTCCTGACAAAGTGTCGCTCACGGCTCGTCCTGAGCCAACACGGGGCCATCTGAACCGGCTCCGCCCGCCCGCCCGCCCGCCTGCCAGCCCGTCACACACCAAGCATGTGAAAGTGGGCGAGAAAAGAACAAACTAACATTGTGTCCGGCTGCCCACCTTGGCAGCAGTGGAAAAATAAATCAGTGTGTTTGTGCTGCGAGTCCCGGAGCTGCTTGGGTGTGCCAGGAGGCCGGGTCCAAAAACACACTCCTGCTGCTCAGTCTGAGGAGGACACATCTGCACCGAGCAGAGGAAACAACTCCACACTAGGATCATAAAAATATCTTTGGCGATGGAGACTAAATTAACAGTGTTTAAAAGGATGAGTTCACAAATTAAATTAGACCAAACGCTAATTAAAAGGAGTTTTCTTTGTGTAAATCCTGCTGCTGAGGGCTGAACAGATGCCGAGTGCTTCTTAAGGCTGATTAATAGCGAGAGTTTTTAACATTTATTGATATATTTTCAAATACATCCAGACAGCATTGTTTACAGTGTGGTGCAAGAATATGTCCTAAAACACACGAGTTAGCATCTCAGCACAGATGGCTTCCTTGTTTCAAAGTTTATGGGATTTAAAAGTGGTTTTATTCTGTTAAGTGCCTGAAACAAAGTCAGTGGTGAGCACATGCATATAAGATTTAATGTTTCTTTTTGGATTTTCCGCCTTTGGTTGAAATTTCCTACTGGGAAGTCAGACAATCTTCAGCAACCCCGACTTGTAACTGGAACATTTAAGTGTAAGTAGGTTGTGACTAAATTCCCTTCGCTGTCAGTCTGCTTTGGGCTGAACTGATGCCCAGCTTTTATGGCAGAAATAAAAGCCTTGGTAATCTGCTGCAGAGTGCTCTGGACTGCCCGAGCTGAGTCGGAGAAGAGATGCAGCAAAGTGGAAGCACCTTCACTGAAACACAAACTTTTAGGAGAAGGAAGGAACACTTGTCAAGTGGAATTAAGGGGAGAGGAGCAGCTACATCCTCATAACACCCCCTTTGGGCGGAATTCGCTACTGGAAAGTCGGACGATCTTCAGGTTCCCCGACTTTACCAGCTTGTAACTGGAGCATATAAGTGTAAATGGGTTGTGAAGTAATTCCCAGTTCACACATGTGACTAAATTTCCACCAATCTCAATCTGCTTTGTGCTACTTTTACAGCATTTGGCAGAAATAGAGGCCTTGGTTATCTGCTGCAGAGCGCTCCAGACCGCCCGAGCTGAGACGGAGAAGAGATGCAGCAAAGTGGAAGCACTCTCTCTGAAACAGATCCTTCAGGAGAAGTAATCAACCCTTGGCAGGTGAAATTAAGGGGAGAGGCGTGCATCACAACCATCTGCACCACTGGTAGATGAACAGAAAAAGCAGATCTATATCACGAATCACTATTCAGCTAAAACGTGTTCTTGCTCCAAAACGCCCTGCCCTACGTTGTCTCCATATCCTGGGGAACTAGTGTGCTTTCAGTAGTTAATTTACTGCATGACGCTTAACTTGGTTATCAAGGAGGGAGTCCACACCCTGAGATAAAATCAAAAACCCAACTGTGACACCTTAATCCAAACCAACACACCCGGGATCTCTGCTGTGAGATCAAATTATCCCGGTCCAGATTCAATCAGCGCTGAGCGAAGTAACGGATCAGGATGGCTGTCAGTTTAGGAAAATGAGGAGTCGGTGGCTGCACTTAAACCACAACACCACCTGATTTACATGTAAACTGATCAGCGATAAAAGCTGCACACTCCTGATATCTAAGGAAAATAAAGGTGCACGGTCTCTGATGTGACTACTCTATTCTACACTGAACTTGTTTTCATTCATTTAGTTTCTCTTGCAACAGGACTTTGACTTTTTTCTGCAGTTATCGCTCACATCCAGTGACTCGACATGAGGCGGGGACCTGTCAAAATGTCTGCAGGAATGTCCTTGTTCCCTCTGCTCTTAAGGACATCTCTGTACTGAGAACAAAACTGTTGGCATTCAAACTTATTTTTTATCTCTTTATTTATAATATCATTCCATTTATTTTTTTTCTGTCCAGACTTGAACCAGCGTCTTACTTCACGTGTGAACTCACCAAACCGTCTCACTGCAGAGGTGAGCGGTGTAACTACTGTTTATTAATCTGATTTTATAAGAACATCACACTGACAAATAAAAGTAATAAATCAGTGCAGAGTGCTCGGGGCCCTTTGGCTCTGTGTACTTTGCAGCTTTCTCTGTTCGCTCATCCTCCGCCCACCTCTCTGTGCTCTCGCCCTGCCTCATGACAAGAGAAATATGCAGGGCCTAACTGTCGCAGAGACGATTTGCATGCTGCTGCTGGTGCTGCCACTCGGCTCAGAGTCACAATAAAAAGCTGCGGTGGCGTCACTGCGTGCTTTGACATGCCTGAACGTGTGGTGGATCGGAGAGCGGTGAGAAAAGACTTAATAACATGTTTGTCAGGGAGGAGCTTTGACTCACACACACTGCTCTTTACTGGACTCAGACGGCTCCGTCCAGGAACTCTGGGGTGTTAAAAAATGTTCCAAATGGACGACTGGAAGCAGACGGCAAGGACAAAGCTCTGCTTCTGAAAAAACTCAGACTGAAGTAAAACTGAAATATTCAAGTCACAGAGCAGACAAAGAAGCAGCCATTCATGTGCAGAGTAAATTACTGCTGTATGGGTGTGTACTGGTACATATAAGTATTACGACATTATGATTATGAACTCTTCACATCATTCCTCCACAGATTATATTCATTATAGATATTAATTTCAATATAAGATTGATCTCTCTATCCATTGACATGATGTCCCTCTTGAAAATGAGATTCACATCTCAAGGGACTTACCTTTAATAAATTTATACTCAACAAATATGGTGTTATTGGTAATGGACCAACTTAAAAGAAAAATGATTACATTTTGGTGATGATCCAGATAACCACCATTAGCGTTTTTTGCTCAATAACTGTCTAACTAATAATGATATCAACATGATTCTGAGTGCGAGGTGTGGGTTTTCAGGGTCAAGGAATCATATGATGGCAACTTTATCATTGAACTATTGCTCATAGATGTAACAGCAATATGTGAGCTACCTTGGTGGAGGTTTGCACTTTCCGAGTGCTTTCTAGTTTTTTTTAAGTTTGAAAGAAAGAAAGAAAGAAAGAAAGAAAAAAAAGTTTGATCAATGTTCTTCTGTGGTGAGAACAAAAAGTCCTCATCTACACTTGTCCTCAGGAGGAGCAACTCAATTTTTTCGGATCAGTTGGGAACAGAGGACCTGTTGTCACATGTCATCCCGTCACCTCCTCCCTCACTTTTCCTCTCTCTGCAGTCTGAAGACGAGAGTAACACAAAAAATTAAAGCATTTCTGTCTTTATCCCCTCGATTCTGTTCCTTGACATGTTCTGGAGTCAGCTTGTTGGAAACTCTGCCGGCTCCCGTCCTGACCCCTCGAACTCCACCGTCACGAACTACAAGGACAAACCCGTTCCCACACTCATTATATCCTCTTCCCTCTCATATCCAGCTGGAGGAGTTTGCTCTTTTTTTGCGCAATAACTGGCACAGTGAGCGTGAATACACCGCAGGAATTTGCCCTTGGTCCCCCCCCGCCTCACTGGGGTTGACAGCACAGCACAGCACAGCTCGGGCCTGGCGGGGGGGGGCAGTGTCCCCTGCTTGTCCCGTTCCCAGTCGACCAAACACCGCCGCAGCCGCCGCCCCCCCCCCCCCGCCTCCTCTGATGGCCACAGGTTCTGAAAACGCAGAGAAACAGAGCCCTGCCCCGGGTTTGCACAACAAGCCTCGTTCTGTTAATGATTGATACATCAGATTTTCCTCTTGAAGAAACTTTGACCCGAATGAGCTCTGGACAAAACGCAGAGTCCTCACAGTCCATGAACCAGCATGTGAGGGACTCGACCCGCTGGCTTTGACAGGACTCAACGGCAGGAATGTGTGAAGTTGACGGCTATAGTGCTGTGTGGCCTAATAAAAATGCACGATTCAATGCTCGGCATGCTGTCACTCCACTAGAAAGTATGCCAGTCATCTGGTTTGTAAGAGAATAAGATGAACGCACACCCTCACAATCATTCCACACTGTTAGGCAATGGTTCTTCTAATTATCCTGCATCACAGTGACTCTACACTCCCTGATGAGGATCAGAGGGTGGAAAAACTGAAGTGAGGGACAGTTCAGTCTCTTATTGTCTTCTCACAGTTAGTTTAAACATTTTCTCTGGTGCTGCGATAAACTAACCCGACACACCAGATGGACCATTCCATATAATTCACTAGTCCGTCTGGGAAAGAGCTCATAGGTGTTTGTGAAGTCAGAAACTTTCAAAAGCATATCCAACAGGTGATTGGACGATTGATCCATCAATCACATTCACTCCAGGCCAATCAGATAATGCAGTAGGCGGGTGGTGTGAAGTACAAACCGTGAGCCACTTCATTGGACAAACTCACCAAAACATGTCAGAAATGGAGTGAAAATATTCTACTGAAAAATGCTTTGAGTGTTGTTTGTTTTTTATTGAATACACAAGTGTGGTCCTGATCTGATAAAACAGATAATGAAGCTGTTAGCATCTATGCTAATCTCTGTCACTTCCTGCTGTTGTCTCACTCCACACTGTGGGAAAAAAATACACCAAAGGAATCAAGTGTAAAATCATAGATATCATTATCAGCTCAAAAATTAGCAACAATGGCCCTGAATTTTGAATTTTGGCCATGAATAAACATTTTTAAAGCCTTGTTCAAAACACATTTTTGGTCAGTCAGGTTAATGCCTTTACAGGCAAACACTGGACAGGACGTGACTTAGATTTTCAGCAGGTAACATGTTTGCATATTCAAGGCAGCAATGTTTAATTTACCACCTTAAAACAGTTAACAGTAGTCAGACTAATAGTAGGACTTTCAGTTGAGAGAATGGCATCTGTGCCACGTTCCCAGAGCACCCTGGTTGCCTGCGTACAGCAATATGCAAGTTTGGCAGGAACAGACAGTCATCTCGCAATTTCATACTGCCGTGCAGCACAAGATCACATTTAAGTATAGGAAACCACAAGTGGAGAGGAGAGTTTGTGCATCTCCGTACTGTGTTTCACAATGGCCGAGGCCAAGAGACGAAAGTGGACAGTGACGAATGAGGCCAGATCAAGAGAGAAATGCTGGTGAGAGAGTGTAGTGTAGTGTTGTTTCAAGGTTCTTGTCCTGTTTATTGGATCATGTCTGCGTGTTTTTAATCAATCTCAACTTGCATGTGAAGGAGTTCTTTAAACCTCAGATCATAAACATGGAAACAACTGAACACATATACACAGAGTGCTCGACATGCAGACTGCACGATAAAGCACCAGGTAGTGCGTGTACCTCACAGCAATTAGGCCTGTGCTCAAATATGTATGTATGTGCTCAAATATGTATCGATACAGATTCTACAGAATCAATACTGCCTCAATGTTTTTTCAGTTGATGTCAGTACACTATGGGTAATGTTAACAATGGCACAGTTCAAAGTAGAAGCCAAACTACATGATGAAGCACATACTCCAAATTTGAACTTGGGTCTGCAATCTTTGAGGACCTGAATTTAAGTTTCTTAAGTTGTAGAATCATTTAAAACTCATCCTTGTTCTTTTTCTTCTTGTAATAAAAAACAAAACTTGTCAGGAATTCTGTTAAAAGCATAGTCAATGTTCACAATTTACGTGTATAAGGATACATACACAACATTGAGGTTGCTGGAGATACCAAGGCCTAACAGCAATTCAACTCTCTGAAATGGTTCAGCCTTTCTTTTATGGAATTTGCATGTTCACACAGTGCATGTATAGGTTTTCTCCTGGTAGTCCAGTTTCCTCCCGCCAACCAAAAACATGCTTGCTATGCTAATTTCACAAACTGGGCAGAGCAACTATGTTAGAGTTAATACATTAAAAGGCAGACGTGTCGACATCATATTATAAAATATGAGCAACAAGACGGAGAGGTTTTCAGTGGTTGTGCTAAAGTACTCCAACACATCACTTATTTTTAAAGGTAGTGATGCAACAGGTGCCTTTCTCTCTTAACCTGAGAAATTACTGTTGAAAATGTGGTTACCCAAACATGTTTAATGGTCTGTGCTTTAGCTTTAGCTCATTAGCTGATGAGTGTGGAACAGGGTAACCTCAGTCTGCTGAACATTAACGGATGTTTTTACTAAGCAAACATCGATAAAGTCTTGCAGGAGCATAAGCATCAGCCTGAGCTCAGCAGCTTCACAAGAGAAACAAGAGAATCAGGAGAGGCTGAGAAAATGAGGAGGAGGTGGTAGGAGTGAAGGAGGCAGAGGAGAGGAGGCCAGTGAGGCTTCTTCTTTAAAACAACAAGCCGTCTCAGAGCTATGTGTTAATGACCGGTTCGGTGGATGAGAAGTTTGATATCTGCAGTAATGATCGGTGTAGCATATGCTGCTCGAGCGGTTTCATGCTATTTGGTGTCTAAATATTTATGCAGAATATCCCAGGAGCTAAAATCTGCAGCCCGGTGAGTGGGCGTTCAGCTCTTTCTGTGCAGTGAGATGTGAACGTGTGGCTGCAGAAAACTTGTTTGTCAGAGCAGTGAGTGAAGAATACGAGCAGCACACACACCAGAATATTCTACAACAGGTGCGTTCGACATTACATCTCTAATGACAGCTGTCGTGTTCAACACCCATCCACATGTTGCTGACCAAAACAAATAATGACTTTTTTTGTTCGCTGGACCTGTCAGACGAGCAGAATGTGTGTCACATCCTGATTTACAAATCAATGAGAGGCAGTTAGTGCGTTTACATGCAACAGAAAAATATGAATCACAGTCTTAATCTGACTAAAACTGGACTTAAAGCAAGTCAGATTGCAGGAACACATCTAAATTAGATTAGAAAGTGAATTTTACTTTCATTTCGCCTCCAACATCCTATTGTTTATAATTATGGTAACTGGGAAAATTATTTTGTAACCTGAAAGCATTCAGCATGAAGCTTAATGCTAACTGCAGTTTGATTGATTTACGCTATTTCTTCTGAAAAATTCTCCTTTTCAGACTTGGTAGACTTTCTGTCAGGAGGTCAAGAGGTGTACCGGATGGGACATGGACCAAGTACATACAACATTAACTGACTTACTTTCATAATTAACTGGCAAGTCAAGCAAAAATCAGGCTTAATTCGTGTGATCTACCCCCATGTAACTTAAAACAAATCCTGAGTTCCAAACCAAGACTTGAGCTTTGCATTCGAGTCTGGATTTTAGGGTCTGAATAATAATAAAGGATCCTTGAATCTGTAAAACTGCACTTGGCATCCTGCACATGCTCCACAGTTTCCTTCCTGGAACTTTATCTGAAAGGTTTAACAGCATAAATGCTAAGCATAGCAGAAAAAATGATGACATCTGTTCTCAGATCCACAAGCTAGCAGATAGAATTCATCTTATTTGATCAATAATCAATCCCCAGATGTATTGACAGGCAAGGCCGGCTACAGTGAACCCAGTTCAGCACACAGCTACAAATTCACTGACTCTAAGCACCATCACAAGCTTCCTGTACCAGAGTCAACCACACTTACATCTTGTTATCAACTAAAAAATTGAACTATCAAATCCACCATTTTGCTAGCTGCTTGCTAACTTGGGCAAGGTCACACACAGGGTCAAAAATTAACACCTGCTATGCTCCAAGTGTGGGTTAAAATTCCATTTGGTGAGTAAATCACAAAAGGTCATGAGCCATATGACAGGTTAAAGTTTCTACTTTGACACTCAAACATTTTCTGATCCAATCAGTAAAACACATTACCAAATTAACTCGAGCATACGTTTGTGACACAAACACATAATTCAGGATGCTGGCAGAAAATAACAGGTTTGGCCTGTCATTTCTTCCTTCTACTTGCCACCTTGGCTAGTGAGTCGTAAAGTAAATTTCGGACACTGGCCAACAGGAAGAGGGTCAATCATTACTTGCTGAAAGATCGACTGCTCCCATCAGTACATCCCATTTCTGCTGGTGCTTGTATCCTGGGAAAAGGACAGTGGTCCAATTATGGAGTATTAATCATCACTCGACTGATGCACAATCCAATTCAAGACTTTAAAGACCTTTTTAAGGCCAAAACCAAGACCGTATGCTGGCTGCAAATAAATATCAATCAACACAGTGGCGACATTTTTCCAATATGCACATAAATGCTGCGTGTTCACAGCAACAAGCCAGGATCCTAAATATTACTTAAAGAATTGTTATCAAGGCACATATGGTTTCCCCAAGAGAAGGAGAGAGACACAATCATGACAGCAAGTGCATGTGAACAAAAGAGTTTGTCATTGTTTACTATGAAGCATGAGCCACCTCTGATTTTACCAAAAACCTGATCCAGACCATCTTAATCCAATGGTCATTAAATTTTAAGACCCTAACAAGCAAAATGAAGACTTAAGACTGTTCAAGGATATGCCTGAACCCTGGATCAAAAGAAAGATTAATCATTCTGAGTCTGTAAATGTGTCAGAGAAGTCCTTTTGTCACTCGGTAAAGTTCTGGATAACTTTCACCACTTAAAAGGCTGTAAATCTTCTTATAGTCTTGAGGTTTTCAACTAAAAATTGCAAACAATGTCAGGAATTTTAACCAGCATGCCATGAGTGAGACCAGAATCTTCCTGAAGAGCTCTGGATGTTAAAAAAAAATCATCCAGTGCAGGAATATGTTTCTCTGAATGTTAAATCACAGCAGCGTTGTAGTTAAGTGGTTCCTGAACGCACCTCGATGACACAGTATCAGTCCTCACGCTCTCTTATCAGCCCCACAGCAGCAGCCATCCAGGCAGGCAGACAAGAGGCCAGGACGCCGGGACACTGCTCTACACCCTTCAAATAAACACTCCGACTGCCAACTTACAGCCAAACACGTCTGCACAATCGCACTCGGGTTCTTGGAACAATAAGACAGTGAATCTGACCAGGCAGGGGTGCTTTAAAGACTCGAGGCTCCAAAGACAAAAACGAGGCCCCTCCTCATTTGGCTACAGTGACCACAGTGTGTGGACAAAATGATTCAAGGCTTTTAGAGATAAATAAAAACACAGGACCTCCATGATCTTCTGTCATATTCCTAAACAAACCAGACAAGGATGCACACAAAAGCTCGGCCAGTTCAACAAACTTGTCTGAATGTTGTCAACTTTTTGGAGCAATTTGGACAGTGTTGGGAGGTAAGCTTTTTAAACTACAAGATTTATAAGAGTGTTGTCCTTATTTTCTTTCACTCACCATCACCAGCCTGATTTTGTGCAATAGATTATGTAATGTCCACTAAGGTTGGAAGAATTCAAATTGCTGCACACGACTAAATTGTGCAGATATGTTGTTAACATTTGGAATAATGTGATGAACTGATAAGAAGAATTAGCTCTCTCTACTTTTCAGATATTGCCAATGTATTTGTATGATTTCAATGCAAATAAATGCTAAAAAGAAGCACAGTTTCATGACTTCAAATTGCAAACAAACTCCTTAAACTCTCTGTAATCCTCAAACAGGTTGGCAATTTTCCAAAGAGCTGGCAAAAACTTTTGCAAGGTCATTCTCTCTTTAAAATATTACCAAGATATTTGTCCAACTTAGACGGCGCTCTCTCTTTTGGTTAAAATATTGTGGGCAAATTCCTTCACACTGAATACATTGCATAATGATGTAGACAACATAAGGTAAAGTGGAAGGAAGTGCCGTGTTACATACACGTCCAATTAAATTACTAATTAAAGCAAATTAGTTTAGCTCTCATAAATTACAAGACAACCTAAAACAGGGTCTGAAATTGTGATTTTGATCGATAAATCTCTCACCCCTACTCACAATGAAAGAAAAAAGTAATTTTTTTCCAAAGTAGAGACTCAGTGCTCTTGACTTAACATAGATATCAGTGATAATGAGTTCAGAAAAATGGACAAATAATATAAAGTAAAGCAGCAGCATGTCCATCAATATCAGCTAAAATACTCATTTAAACGTAAGTAACGGCTTTGGCCTGACTGATGCATAAATTCCTTTCACTGCAAGTGAACTACTGAGGGTTTAAATCTGTCTACCATGTTCATAAAGCAGGAGAACTTCAGCCTGTTTAACATCTGCACTGTTTTCTACACACAGACTCAAAATCACAAAACATTTGGAAGAGGGTAGAGCTGACAGGAAGTGCTTTGGCCAGTTCCCTCTGCTTTTTTAAATCCTGCCAATATTTGAGGGAAAATGTTGTGAAAAATGTGTCACTTCACTGCTTAAAATTCCAAAAGGACTCATGACTATGTCGATATTAAACTCACTATTTTGTGATCTCCTAACGTCCTGCCAGCTTGGAAACATGATAAGTTGTTAAATTACAAATATGACTGCAGATCATGGGCTGCCTTACAGAAGCCCCTCATCATATCTGAGCTATGAATGCTGCTAGCTGCACGGATGAAGACCTCATGCTGGCTCTGCCCCGGGCCTCCAAATCTCTACCTCCACCCCTGCTCTGCACACCCACATCTCAGATTTTTGTAACAATGTGGCGCCCTGTTTCCGCTCCGGAGAGGAAAAAAGAGCCGGGAAAAGGCTTCAGAGAGAGAGAGAGGGAGAGCGCAGCGGGCAAAGAGGGACACGGAGAGCTTTCATGGAGGGACAGGAGGAGGTTTGGACAGAAAGGAGGACAGAGGAGAGCCGGGCTGGGCTAAAGTGGGACAGTGGGAGCAGCTGCGGGGTTTGGAGGCCCGCACTCGGAGTCTGACCTCCACTCCCCATCCCTCCCTCCCTCCCTGCCATTTTCTCCTCCTCCAGCTGGGGCCCGCAGATCTGGTGTCCTTACCTTCCTCTGCTGCTTCTCCCAGGCCGGGTCCAGCAGCAGGTCCCGGTCCCAGTCATTCTCCTGGTCGTACTGCTGCTGACAGTCGTCCAGGCCCGTGTTGGAGGGGAACGTGCTCTGAGCGTGATAATCTACCATGTCAGCAGAAGAAGGCTGAGTGCGCCACACACAAACTGTCAGGAGGAGGAGGAGAAAATAACAAATAAAAGTGGACAAAACGGCGAAGGAGGCCCAAGTGAGAGAGGTGCTGAGGGGGGGGACAGCCGAGCCCGGGCGCAGTCCTGGTCCTGGTCCTGGTCCTGTCTGTGGTTCAGCAGTGAGAGTGGGTCTCTGGTGTGGAGAGTATCCAGCGTGTGCAGTCACTAAATCCCCGCTGCTGCTGTGAGAAGAAAAGCTGTCCCTCTGAACTGAGAGGCTGCTGGGAGGAACCGGCCGCTCCTACAGGCTGCAGACGCGCCGACAAGCTGCGGGACCGCGGGGCGCCTGCTTCCGCTGCAGCCCTTCACAATAAAAGACCCGCGCCGTCACTGACACTCAGGGGCGCGGCTGGATATGCAGGGCCCCGTGATAGATATCAGACCGGGCCCCATCCCGACAGAGCGCTGCAAAGATTCTTAAAACACACATCGAAAAATTCATACGCCGAAACTGAGTTAACGGACCACTGAGAACGAATGCAGCCAGGTTGTTCTGTTCAAACATGCTAATAAGTTTCTAACAGACAAAACACAGTAAAGCTGAAAGTTGTAGAAGACAAGATGAATTAAATTATCTAATTTACAGTTTTAAAAATGTTTTTATTTATCAAATAATTAGCTCTCAAGAATCTATGATCCTTTAAGCATGTAAGAGATTTATAGCTTCTGAAGATTAGAAATTAGTGATACTCTAGGACCTGCTTTTTTTGTCAAAGACCCAAATATTTTAAAATGCTATTTGGCACAACAACAGCATAAACAAAACTGATATCCTCTAATATATGTTCTAAAGGGCCATTTTCTTAATTTGAATGTTATTTATCAGTGTTACTACTACTACTACTACTACTAAAAACAACAACAACAACAACAGCAACAACAACAATAAAAATAATTATAGGAATAATAACATCATTGTATAGCACTTTTCAAAAATTAGTTACAAAGCACTGTACAAGCTGTTACACCAACTGGTAACAGTTAAAATAATATCCGGTGAGACAAAAGGTAGTAAAATATAATATTAAACAATAGAACAAAGCATTAAAATTTAGAAATGTAAAAAGCAGGTCTAAAGTGATGTCTGAAATAATGAGCTTTAAGAGTGATTTAAAGGAAGTCAGTATGTTAGCTACCTTGTTCTCCTCATGCAGGTCATTTATGGGAGTCAATCACTGCAAAAATGCCTTAATATTACCTTTTTTTCCTTTTAAGATAGATAGATAGATAGATAGAAAATCCTTCTTGGCCTTTATTTAACTGAATACATTGCAAAGACAAGATGTTTCATACTAAACTGATAGATGCCATTGTTTTGTTTGTTTTTTTGTTTGTTTTTCTTGCAAATATTGCAAAGAATGAGAAAGTTGATGAATGCTCAAAAACACCATTTTGTTGGAGAACAAGTTAATTAGAAATCATTAAATAGCAGGAATGGGGCGAGGTTCATCACTTTGTAAACAACTGCATGAGCAAATAGTCCAACAGTTTAAGAAAAACATTTGTCAGTGTATAGTTGTGAGGAATTCATGGATATCATCATCTTGATTTAAGGGTAAGGGGATGCAACACAGTCATAAACATGCCCCTGTCCCAACTTTTTTGGAACTTGTTGCAGGTATCAAAATCAAAATGAGTGAACTATTGCAAGAAAACAATTAAGTTTATCATTTTTACCATTAAATCTATCTATCTATCAATCTATCTATCTTCCTGCTTATTTGCAAAACAGTGACACAGGACTTTTATTTTGAAGGCGGCCCTCTCCTGTCACGCTCCGTGACCTTGTACTTCCTCCTGTATTGACTCTTTAGTAGTTGCTATAGGCTCAGACAGATCATGAATATTCATGTCTGATTTGAACGTGAGTTGCTGAAATAATGACACGGTGAGACGTCAAACTCTGACTCATTTCATGGATTAAGCTTTTATTTATGTTTTATTTTAAGGACCAGATTTAACAGGGACTGAAACATTTTCAAGGTCACAGTGATGAGACAAAATATCTGCCACAGAAAAACAGTGAGCAGCATGAAGAAGACTGAGGACATGTAACTGAGACTGAAATTTGGAGAAAATATCAAATGACACTGAATTGAATTTTTATAAAAATGTTTAAATTAGTCAGATCAATTTCTTTTTAAAACCATCCTCTTCTTACATCTGAACAGACAAATGCATCTATGAGGATCTGATATACAAAATAATCTTTGTGCACATAAAAATGACAGAGATTATAGATAAAGAGAATGGTTGTAACTATAGGACAACAGTCTGCAAAGTCAAAGTTCTGTTTTATGAGCATGTGTTGCATGTTGCTTCAATGCAAAGAGTCCATTTATTTGTATTATAGATAACCAAAAAATTAGCTGAGCCTGATAGATTTTACCTTTTTGTAAAAAAAAATACCAAATTAAAGCTCAGACTCCCCCCTTTCAAACAAGCTAAACCTCTCCACCAAAACACAACCCAGCCATCAATAACAGAGCATCTGATGTGGGTGATTCGAGACGGTTTGCAGTTACAGGTTATATGTGGAATAAGTTATTAAAATTAAACTCAGACTACTGCATTTACCTTCAATATCCATTTCAAAGACCTCATAATGTATCTTAACTCAGGTTTTATTCTGTATAATTATTAGATTTATTTTGGTAATTTGTGATAATTAATTTGAAACTCAAATAAAGTCCACAAGTTCAGCAACACAAGTTTATGCTACACTTTAAAACTTAAAATCAGGGGAAGGCAGATGCAATTTTTGTAGCAAAAATAAATATCAGATCCAGTAGTATTCGAGGCAGTTTATTTTGAAGAAGGAAGACAAAGATTCATATGTATAAATATGGAAAAATGACAAGAGCAAAATGATAATACAAATGTAGACAAAGACAACCTGACCACAACAATAAACACCAATTTTATTTATTTATTTATTTTAAATGTTTAACTGATAGGGATGAAGAGTGGCACAGTGGTGCAGCAGGTAGTTCACGAGCCTCAAAGCAAGCTGGTTGCTGGGTCAAACCCCGTCTCAGTCAGGGCCTCTCTGTGAGGAGTTTGCATGTTCTCCCTGTGCATGTCTGGGTTCTCTTCGGGCACTCTGGCTTCCTCCAACAGATCAAAAACATGCTCATAAGATTGATTGGTGACTCCTTATGAATGAGCGTGAATGTGAATGGTTGTCCATCTCTCTATGCGGCCCTACGATTGGCTGGCGACTGGTTCAGGGTGCACCCCGGCTTTCTCCCAGTATCAGCTGGGATAGGCTCCAGTCCCCACAAACCCAAAATGGAAAAGCGGTGTAGAACTTGGAACTTCTGTCTGTTGGACACATGCTGTAGTTACTGATGTTTAAAGAGATTTAAGCTGCTGCTAGTTTTCATCTCCAGCCTCAAGTCAGAGAATTCATGATTCAGTTTAGATTCTGGAAAAGGAGCAGGAAGAAATACAGACTTATCTACTCCTTCTCCTAAAGGATCAAAAGTAAATAATTCAGCTTCCTCGTTTATACAGTATGTTAGTTAACATGCTAGCATACAATCATTGGTTCTTGTGTAAAATAATCAACATGTATCTTAACTTTATGAAGAGATGAATCTGAATAAATTATAAATCCCTAATACAAACCTAATAATATACCATAGACTTTGGGACATGAGAACAGTAAATGCTTCGATGCTTACTCACTTCTGTTTTTTAGGATCCATTCCTGCACCTCTGTTTCCATGTGCTTCATACATCCCCACCTAAAAAAATCCCAAACTATCCCTTTAGTCAGTGTTGTTATCAGAGTCACTGTTGTCTCATTTTACAGCTTTATGAACTGCAGAAAGTCATTTAATCCAAGCTGTGTTTTATACTTGCATACTGTTGAATCACTAAGTCCATCTCCAGTAGTGATGCTCAAATGGGGGGTTGTGGTCTTCGGGGGGGCACACAGCTACACCAGAGGGACACAGCAAGGCTACGTGTCAAGAACGCTCTCTGTTTCATGCTGCTAGCAAAGCTCAGCAAGTTTGCCAAGGTTGTTTAGGGTAAATCTATGACCAAAAATTAATCTGGAATAGATTTAGATGTGAATGTTGTATATCGTCATAATTTGGGAGATAAATTTTGCAGTAACATTTCCAATTTACTTATGGCCAAATCCCGCCCCCAAACACCATGGACCAATCACATTTCTTGCAGTTACACAATGCACTTGAACATCTGTCTCATCACAGTGTAATGGAAAACAGAAGACCTTGAACAAAATGAGCAGAGTTGAACCAAAATGGGCCGTTATTACATTTAGGGCTCGTTTACACGACAATGAAAACGTCAGAAAACGGAGAGTTTTGGTTGTGTTTGCGCTTTCCGTTTACACGAGAACGGTGCCTGAATCTGCAAACTATTGAAACCGGGGTCCAGAGTGAAAGTTTTGTAAACATTTTCATTGTCGTCTCTGTGTTAGCAGGGACCCCCGTTGTCAGGGAATACAGGAACACACGGTGCCTGTGCAGTACTCTTTCAGGTAAAGGTGCACGCGGACCCAGGAACAGCAACAGCAGCCTCTGTGGCCGACTACAGAGCAACATGAGTGCTAACTGTGCTCTGTTTGTTATCGCTCCTCCAACAAAATGAGGATTTGCTGCTTTAATACTCTGACCAGCGGAGACACAGTTGCTATATTCACCAAGGACCCCACAAACTTACATCGCCAACTACTGGTACTGGCATGCGTGCTACAGCGTTTTCAGTTGTTCTCACGGATTCGTGTGAACCTGGAGCACTTTGAAAACACGAAGGAAAAACCATTTAGTTTCTGGTTTTAATGTTGTTGTGTAAACGAGCCCTTGGAAACAGTGTTGTTTTTGACAGCACTTTTAATTAATTTTAGATATAGTCTTTTGCCTAAAATATCTCTTAGTTTTAGTCATAATTTAGTCATCTGAATAGTTTTAGTTTTAGTCTAGTTTTAGTTGATAAAATTTCACATTTATTTAGTCAACTAAATGTGAAGTGTAAAGGGTAAGGCATATTTTATGTTTCCTTGAATTTCTGAAGTCATGTTTTACACTTGGATAAAATCAAACATCTAATAACCCTTTACTGAATGCTAGTAAAGTCTGAATGTATAAATGAACAGAAACAAATTGAACTTTTCTGTGAAATGCAGTCACCTTTATTTAGGCTACCTGGCAGAGCATCTCAGTTACAATACCAGAACTGACAACAAACAGTGAACCTGCTCTACATGAATATATCAGTTCATAAAGAGAGGAGCTCTGATTGGATCGCTCCACAACTTATCCCACCACCACCAAGCTAAGACAGCTGTGATTGGATATATTCCTGACTTGTCCCTACTTTCTACATGACCAAATTAGGTCTGATTGGATTAAGTCTCTGTCAAACATTTTAGTCTAGTTTTTATTTGTTGACAAAAATGTCAGTTAATTAAGTTTCAGTTTTTGTCCATGTGCTCTTGTTTTTATTAGTTATTGTTTACTTTTCATCAGGGGAAAAAAGGTTGTTGAAAAAACTATGATGTAAATAATTAGTCCACAAAATAAGAAAAGCATGGAAAGCCTTTTCCTGTGGGAGCATCACCGTGTGTTCAGCTCTGCTCCTTCAGAGAGCACCAAACTGAGTATGTAGCTATGATCTAACATCTTGCTCCCTTGCAGATATAAACCACAGCAGTGCTGATGTCTCCTCTGATGATGGATCATATAAAGTCACCTGAGAAGTGAATCAAACCTTCAGCCTGAGAGCACAGAGGTCCAGATCATCTGAGAGCCACTGACCCGGAGCACTGGCTCTCCTGAACACAGAGGGGCCAGAGCAGCACCATCATCCATTACATCCGTCTGGCAGGGGGGTGGGGGGGCTCGGGCTGGTTAGCAGGGTGACGGTCGGCCTGCAGGATGCACCTTCAGAAGTAGGTCATGTTCAGACTGCCGTGGTCGATTAGTGTCAGCTCGGAGCAGCGGCGTGCAGCCTGAATCAGGAGTCTCAGCTCTGCTTTGGTCATGTGGCGTCTCACTGTGGAGGTCTGCTCCTGTCTGCTCTGTGATTGGCTGGAGCAGCAGTGAGTCATCAGTACAGAGGCTCTTATGAATGGACTGTTTCTGAGGAGCTGAACAAAGAGACAGCTGTGAGCGCTCACAGAGGAGGTGATGTGAGGGTGTCTGAGTGTGAGCAGCACGGTCCGACAGATTAATGAAAAAAAAAATCTTTAATACAGACATGCATGTTTCATTTTATCTCCTCTCCATAGATTTCCTCTCTCTTTTTTAAGAATGTAAGAACATAAATCAAAGAAATGATCACATTAATAATATAAAAGGCAGATGTATGTATACAGTATACATGTAAGGGAGTAATTTAATTCAGTATCGCAACATTAACGTTTATTTTATTTAATCTTTTTTAAATCAGGTAAGACTTGATGAGATCAAAATTCATTCACAAGGGTGACCTGGCCAAGAGGTCAGCAGCACACGTAATGAATACTACAGCACAAACAACGAGTTAAAGCAGACTAGGTTAGATTTAGATTTAGATTTACTGGTCCCCTGGGGGAAATTCATCTTCACTGACTGTGCATTATAAAGAGGCAACATTGCACATCACAAACAACAACAACAGCAAACAGCATACGGCCAACATAACAGTGAAAAACAGTGACAGGCCAGACAGCAGGGATCAGCCTTTTCCCAAGGCGAGCCCTTCTAAACTTCATCGATCTGTACCTGGGCCCTGACAATTATAATATAAACTGTGACAATTTAACAAAAGAGACATATTTTACATATAAGCTGCAACTGACAGTGTCCTCGCAAACGATCATCATCTTGTTTTTTACAAAACTTTCTGCAGGAGAATGATTTTTCCCTGAATCTAAAATAAATCAAGAAACTTTTCCTCCACTAAACCACAGTTTAATCTGGGATGTTGTCAAAGGGGGGGGTTAGGGAGATTTTAGGGCCCATGAAAGGGGGCTCCTATGAAATCATATATTATCAATATTTTAACACAAAAATGTGTAACTTTTTCTCCTCACATACAAAAACACCAAGCTTTTCTGGTTTTTAATTGCATAACAGGCACCTTTCTGTATTTTGCAACTCCCATTAAATAACATTTACATTGAAAAAGAGGCTAGATAGATAGATAGATAGACAGACAATAATATCTTTATATTGTACAGACATATACAAACAGATTTCATCATCCTAAATTATTCATCCTAATGTTGTCCCATCATTAGCAGATGGCTGAGTGTTGAGGCTGTGCTTCTGCACATGTTCAGCTCTAGGGTGAGACACCCAGCCCACGTCAGTGGCGTGTAAATGGTTATAAAAGCACAAGAGCACATGACTGTATGACACTGACAGACACGTTACACAGAAACCTCAACCATCGGTGAGTGACTGTGTTTACGGCCAAGAGTGACCAGTGTGCTGAAGGGACTTTGACCAGTCAAATAGACCAGAATACCATGCTGAAAGCTTGAGTCCATTAAGCATCACATTCACATTCAATCACAGGGCTGACACACTGAGACAAATGACCAGGCACACTCACAGTCACTCCAATGGGGTGATTAAGAAACATCAGTCAACCCAACAAGAAGGGCTCCCAAGGCCAGAAACCTCTGCCATGACATTTCCAACATTGTTAGCCAAATTATTAACGAAGGTGTGGAAAATTGTCCAATTGAAAAATGGTGAAAAAAAAAACTCCTGGATCCACTTTCGGATTTGGATCACAACAGAAACAGACTCATCTCATGTCTTTCTTGTGCTATGACCAACATTCCTTGAAAATTTCATCCAAATCTACTGAGAGCGTTTTGAGTTATCTTGATCACAGGCAGAAAAACCAAAGGACAAACCCATGGGAAAAACATGACCTCCTTGGTGGATGAAACAGGCTTGTTTTTGGTCTAAGGGAGGAAGTCAGAGTCTAAAATGCACAGACAGGTCATGCAAACGTCACACTAAGGCCCCGTTTACACAACAATGAAAACGGCTGAAAATGGAGAGTTTTCATTGCGTTTGTGCCTTCCCTTTACAGAGAACGGTGCTCAGAGTGCCTGAATCTGCAAACTATTGAAACCGGGGTCCTGAGTAAAAAGTTTTGAAAACGTTTTCGTTGTCGTTTCCGTGTAAACAGGGATCCCCATTGTCAGGGAAAATAGGGACATGCGGTGCCTTCACAGTACTCTTTCAGATGAAGGTAGTGCGCACACCTAGGAGCAACAACAACAACAACAACAACAACAACAACAACAACAGCTATGCCCAACCGATCAACATGTGCGCTGCTTACTGCACTCTGTTTGTTATCCAGACAGAAATATCTGGACAGATTTGTCCACTCCTGCGTCTTCGTGCATCCATTTGCCATTGTTGTTTGTGAAAAGTTTGTCTTCACCGGAAAACATATGTGTGTTGTAACACCACTGTTTCACTACAAAATTACATTGCCAACTACTGGCCTGGCATGCACACTACAGTGTTTTCAGTTATTTGCACATTACACATCGTCTCCATGTGAGCTCAGAGTGCTTTTGAAAACGCAAAGGAAAAATCTTTCTGTTTCTGGTGACAATTTTGTCGTGTAAACAGGGCCTAAAAGGCCCCATGTAACAGGAGGTTGGACCAGGGACCTTCTCGCTGTGAGGCAACAGCCCTGCTCACTACACCACCGTGCAACCTACTGTAAGACATTCTTATTTACAATAATCCAAGAATCAGAGATGTTGCCTAGCTCGCAGCAGTGATTGTCTTTTGTGATTTCATAGGCATCACACATTTTTAAAGACAGGTTTAGAAACATTTCTCCCGTTACCTTCACCACTTTTGGCTGATGTACAACATCGATCACCTGTAGGCTCTGAGAGCAGTTTAACACCATAGGACTCTAATCACACTCTCAAAGCAGGAGTGTTTGTATCTGAGTGCTTTCACTTTAAAAACTGATAAAGCTGAAGGACGGATATTTACAAATTCCAGACTTCAGCAGAGAACAGAAGGTCACTTCTCCAAATCCCCCCTGTGGTCTCTGGGACTCCACGGAGAAGAATGTACGAGGGAGGAAGAGCAGCAAACTCTGCAACTGCACAAATAATTAGTGAAACTCTCCAGCAAAGAAAAGAACACAATAATGAGACCAATGCACGCAAAAAACACTCACCCTCAGAAGCATAACAACTGTCTGTGGCTTCAGACTGAAGGGGAGCAGACATGAAGAGGTCAGAGAGTCCTCCTGCTTTATGGAAGGTCAGTTCAGACACAACCAGCGGGACTGCAAACCAACACCAGAACAGTAGCTCCCAAACCTCCTCCACAGGGCCCCTCTTTGGCAAAACATGGTCGACCCCCCTCACACCTCAGACTGTCCGTCACCCCCTTTGCTAACAGAGCCTCTTTCTCCTTAAATGTATCTTGATTTCTTCTGAAAAGTAAAAAAACAAATTAAAAGTGATACTCCACCGGAAACTTTCACAACAGAAGCCACTGACTGTCATACAGGTGAGGTCAAAGGTGAGATATGGGCAGTCTCTCACACTTCAGCCACTCACAGATGGAGGACCATGAATGGCTATAAATACTTCAGCATATCCCCAAATTAAAGGGATTGTTCAGGAATTTTGATTTGATGACTTGACATAAGCCTGAACATCAGTCACTGCAACAGAGACCAGCTCCACATCCGTACAGAAACACTCAGCACAGCTAGTGCTACATATTGCTGCACATGGGCGAGCTTTGTGTGAAATCAAGCTACAAAAACAGCAAAAATGGTTCCAAGCTTTATCTAATTTATTGACAACAGCTTAATCTCTCACCACGCTGCTTTGTTTTTTTGGCACTACTTAAATAAACGTGTCCTGGCTGAATACAGTCTCACTTTCATTTTGCTGAGCACACAATTAATACTAAATCCCAAATAAAGATTAGCAAACGTAACAGATGTTAAGAGATGATCCTGCTGATCAGGCAGAATCATGTTTTTTGTCTCAGTTTACTCAATAACAAACACAGTCTGTTCCCATCAAGTACATTTTTCTTTAAACCTTGGTATCTATCTTTACCAGACAATCTATCAAAATAAGCCAAGACCTACTTTAAAGATAAACTTTCATTAGTTTCTCCTGGTTTTTCCTGATAGCTAAAATAAAACTGAGAATCTGGTCCAAACAGCAGGGAGGGCTGCTTTCATGTCTGAGCTCCAACGTCCAGTTTTGTTGCATGTTAACTTTAGTAAAACTGAACAGAAAACTTTCCAAACCTGAACACAACAGTGAACATTGTTCTTATCTTATCTGACATCATTGTGGGCCACCCTTAGGGGCACAGGCCCCACTTTGGGAACCACAGCACTTGAGCATCAGTTTAATGTCATGACTGAGTAAATAAATGTGAGACCAGAGTACTGAGATCATGAGAGGAGAGCATGTTAGTCGTTATTTACATACATGTTTATACAAATCGACCTCAATCTTCATGCCTCTTCTTCTTCACGTCATCTGCCTTTTACTGTGTTTACACTCACCTTTATTCACTCATTCATCCAGCTTTTTGTCTTTGCATGAAATTAAAAGGACTATTTTAAAGATTTGGTTCTTTGTACTGAGTATACTGAATATTCTTTACTCAGAATGAGAGGCGAATAGAGGACATTAGCACAAGAAAGCACTTTATTTACATTTTTACATTAATAAGGAATCAATTCAAAATAATATTGTACTGATTTGCATACTTGCCTCATAGTAAAAAAAGAAAACAGGAATTACTTTAAAAAAGAGAGAAGAAATGCATTATGGAAATGGTTACGACATCTTAAGTCACTGAAGTATAACATCACAGACATGCTGGAATCAAAAGTGTTTGTTGATTAAAGTCTGTGTTGTCTTATCTAACTTCATTACCTGGATTATCTCACTTATCAGGATTATTTAGTTCACTTTACAGAATTATGCTTTATTTTATTTACCTAAAAGACTCTGAATGAAAAAAAAGGAAACCAAAAGAGTCCTGAACAGATATTTATTCATATAAAAAACAATTTCCTGTGAAAACAAGAGCATTTCTGTTGTTTCTTTTTAACATATTTTCTAGTCATTTACACAATAATAACGTCTTCATTTATACAAAAACCCCTGAATGATAATAAGCCAGCGTTTTTATCTTTAATGATAACTGAGTTAAGAGATCCAGAAAACAATGGAGATATGATGATAGTCACAGTGAAACTAAGTTATAAATGTGTTGAAAGCATGATGCACGCAGGTTTCTTTATGAATATAATGTTCTGTGAATTACTGACATCTTAAATGTTCTTTTTCAAGAGGGAGATGTGACTGAGATCTTTAAGATGGTTCATATGTTCCCTTTGATTGTTTGAATTAATCATACAAGATAAAAAATAAACGGTAGAAAAACATCTTCCTGAGCCTGAGATCCTGAAGATCCTGAAAAAACAATAACAAAACAAATCTGATGAATCCACCTGAAGGAATCGGGTCAGTTGTACATGGTCATGTGGAGCCACTGCAACCAATCAGAGAACAGAAACACTTATTTAAAACAGATCACTTAGATACTGACTTTACATATAATCTTTATTTTTATGTTTGATTCAGAAACAAAGCTGACAAACTCAGTTTTACACATGGTTGTCATAAAAATGTCAGATAGAAATCATCGCTCTCACCTGTCTGTAGCTGATTGTCACTGTTCCCATCCCCACCATGTCGTACGCTTGAAATTTTTCTGTCAGTGAAGAAAAACAAAAATAAAACATGAAACAGACGGATATATTTCAGCTGTGATGGCAGACAGATGTTTCTGTTCTGTCCTGATCGGGGCAGCTAAGTTAAGATGAACATTAGGGGGGTGTACATCAAGAGTCCCAAATGTACTTTTGCTCTCTGTCCTCAAAGTTCGTCTTGAAACGAGTAAAAGAAGTTTCAGATCTGCTGCTCCTGCAGACTGGAATCTGCTACAGGAAAAACAGTGTCCTGGAGAGCTGGTCTCTTTCAATCGTTAAAGGCGCTGGAGGAAAATGAAGCAGCTGTAGGTGCTCTGACTGATGATTTTCTGCTCTGTGACACTGAATTGATTGGTCTATATCTGTGTCTCTGTGTCTGTAATTGTTTTATATCTGTGACTTTGTAAATGTGCTGCTGCCTGTCTTGGCCAGGACACGATTGCAAATGAGATTTTTAATCTCACTGAGGTTTTTCTGGTTAAATAAAGTTCATAATAATAAGAAAATAAGACAATACGATACATGATGCCTCACAGGGATGACTACTATTCTGAAATACATATCTGCATATAGTAATATGATAAGCAGCTCCACAAAACTTATTCTTTAATAAACAATAAACCTCTTTATTAAAACACTTTTTATCAAAAAAAACCTTGCAGTATTTCATCCATGAAATTAAATTTCTTATTGAATAATAACAGGAAAAATAAGGGGATAAACTACATATTGCTCTCAGGTGTGAGCATGAGTGTGAATGGTTGTCTGTCTCTCTTTGTGGCCCTGCGATTGGCTGGACCAGTTCAGGGTGTACCCTGACTCTCGCCCAATGTCAGCTTGGATAAGCCCCAGGCCCCTGTGACCCCGAAAGGCATAAGCAGTATATAGATGATGGCTGGATGAATGGATGGATGAGGGATCATAGAGTGAAATAAATGAATGCATACTGCCCACTAGTGGTCAGAGGCTAAACTACAACAAAAAACAACTGTCCTAAATTTCTGAACATCACCCATGGAAAAAAATTAAAGCCAAAAGTATCGATAAAAAACATCGACTTAAAATGGTTTGGTACCGCTCATCAATGCTGCAAAGTTATAAAAAAATCATTTTATTTTTGGTTTAACTTGGGGGCATTTTTACCACTTGAACAGGGCAGTGGGGAGTGAAAGAAACTGGAAAAAAATTGGAAACTGAGAGCAGAAAGGAGCCAAGGGTCAGATTCTAGCCCCAGCTGCCAGCTTGAAATGAGTACAGCCCCAAAAACGCAGGAATCAGTTCTTACCTTCGCCAAGAAGGTTCTGTTTTCATTTGTTTATTTGTCCTTCAGTCTGTGAGCAAGATAACTCAAAAACTATCAACAGATTTTGATTAAATTCTCAGGATATATAAGGCATGGCACAAGGAAGAAGTGTCTTTGGTGGTGATCAGGTTGCAGATTTGAAACCAGGAATTTTTCAGAGGAGTGCACACGGGAAAGTTTTCAATATTTTTGCAAATAAGTAAAACAGTTCACAGCTGATTTTGATGAGATTTTCAGGGCATGTTGGTCTTGGCACAAGAAGGAAGTGATACAAAAATACAGATGACATTTTCAGGGAGTGTTAGTAATGGGACAAGGAAGAAGAGATCCAAAATCTCCTTTTAAGAGGAAGTTGAAGGCTCAAATATTCAGGTAACACTGAAGCACTTAGTCTGACTCTTCTCCTCTGGTAGAACGAGTTTGAAGGTTTAAGACTCTGCTCTATGTGAACATCTCAGCACTGAGGATGTTGATGCTTAATATGATGTTGATGTCAATGACATGAGGACTTGATGATATTGAGGTGACTTGACAAGGTTTTCTGTCAATTGCTTGGTTTAAAATTAAAAAAATAAAAATAAAAAATAGGTACTGCCTTGAGCTCTACATGGCAGCACGTGGGCCCAAACAGACTTGACTTCTGTATTTGTTACCATGTCTGCGAAATGAAATTGTAAAAGACATAGTTACAAATACAGATGCAGTTCCAGCAATCTTTTTAAGAATTTGCTACCACTGGTAATTTTCCACATTTTCTCTAATAACTCAGAAAGTTCACAGCTGATTTTTATGACATTGACACAAGGGAGGAGTGATTAGATTTTAGTGTTGATCTGAATCCAGATCTGGATCCAGGAATATGTTTTAAGGATTTGTTAATAGTGCAACAGTGCAAGTTCTCCAAGAGTAAAAACAACGTCTGTCAGGGCATTTCTGACACTCTTAGCCGAGTCATTATCTTAAAAGTTCTTGCAGTATGAACAAATCTTTTGAAACATCCTTGGATCTGGATACTGACTTGGATCACCACCATGTCATGAACAACAACCCCTGAAAAATGTATCGAAGAGTTATCTTCGACAAAAGATAGTGAGTTATCTTGCTCGCAGAAGAACAAACAGACAAACACCAGCAAAAACAAAAACATGACCTTTTGTGTGGACGCTACAGCTCAGCTAACAATGTCAGAAACACCACAGAGGAGGTTTGTGTTCTTCTAATCTCTTCTGTTTTTAAGATCTAATTTTTGGCCTTATGCCTTTGACTGGCTGGGGAAGTTAATGATGAAGGAAATTGGGGACATAATAGAGAAGGACATGAGGGAAAGAAGCCACAGATGGGATCTGAATCTGGACCTCCTGCTGCGAGGACAGCAGCCTCCAAACATGGCGCCCCTCTGGTCTCAGTTTTGATGAGTCATGAAAATGCCTCCCCTTCTTCCTCCTCCCCTCATATCTGCTCCCATCTTTTTCCCACGGCTTATTCATCATCTCACTCATCCTCTCATCTCCCCGTCCCCCCACCTGCCCCTCGTGTTTGATGCATTAGTGTCACATCATCACTGTAAACACAAACTCCCTGATGGGACGCCCGTGTTTATGTCGGCTTTGTAGAGATAATTACCGGCAGGATGAGCGGGACTAAACTGATTTAAACACGTTATTGTTTCTAATTTGTACCATCCCGCTCCTCTGCATGTTGAAATCCTGTCACAATGTGGCTTTTGTCTTCCTCCTAACCAGCCCCCCTCCTCATTTCCCCGCTCCCCCCTCCCTTACGGATCATGCTCTCCAGTTTCATGAGCAGGTAGAGGAAGCCGGGGTAGCTGATGGTCATGTCGTGCTCCGTGTATCTCAGTCCCACCAGCTGCATCACCAGGTCGTCCACCATGATACCTGCAGAGGAGGCGGACAAACCAGAGTCAGAAGAACACACGGTGACGACAGAGAGAAGATCTGAGGGACGGTGTAAGACGATTGGTTAGCTCACATATTTAAAGGGATACGCCAACATTTTGTTTGTTTTCATGTCTTGCCTCACTCCCGAGTCCATGACAAGCAGATAGACACCATTCTTAAAACTGTGCATGCAGTAACAAGGAAGAGACGGGCAGAGCTCGCCCACTGATGGTTAGCTTAGCTCAAACACTGGGAGTCAGTGGGTAGCGTTAGCCAGCCCCTGCCTACAGTCATCAGATAAACTCTTCAGCAACTCTAAACTCTGTATATTAAATCTGGTTTGCCTTCTTTAAGTGAATGCAGGTCTACGCACTGCCTGCCCTGATTTATGAGGCTCTTCTTGGCTTAGTTCCAGCATATTTATGTACTTTTCTTCAGGGAACTAAAAGCTGCTATGCCTTACGGTCCTGTGACGTTCTCCATCTTTCTGTTCCTCGCGTCAGAACTGAAATGCGGAAGAGAGCGTTCAGTTTTGCTGCCCCCACAGCGAGGAACTCTTTACAGACTGAACCGAAGCTCACAGAGCTCATCTAACTTGGAGCCTTCGGTCCATGCTGATGGATAAACAGCGTGAAACCATTAAACAGTGCCTGTGTTTCTGAATAGTTATTCATGTTTAATAAGCTTCTGCACTTTACTGCAAGAGTCCCTGCACTCACAAAAAACGTGTATTCTGAATTATTGTATATTGCCACTTATCAATATGCTTTTCCATGACGTGTGCTGCTGACCTCTTGGCCAGGTCACCCTTGTGAAAGAGATCTTGATGTCAATGGGTTTTTTATCTGGTTAAATAAAAATAAATAAACGGTCCTGTGTGCTGTTTGTGACTCTTTTTTTTACCTCTTTAGTTTACGTTATCTTCCTTTAGACTAAGATTAGAACTTTATGTAATTTTTTTGAAAGAAATACATTTGAAACTAAACCAGAGGAGCTTGTTGACCTACTTTCAAGCACTTACGCAGTGGTTCGCGCCCTGCGGTTTAGTTTCATATATACATTTCTTTCCATTTTTTGTTACTGCACGCACAGAATGGTGTCTATCTGCTTGTTATGGACGCTGGAGTGAGTCAAGACACGAAAAGAAAAAAAAAGTTGGCATATCCCTTGGAAAAACACATGCTAAACATTGATCTAAATGACATTGTTATACTCAAGTATGTGGGAGATTAGACAGATTACAGCAAATGGTAAATAAATTATTTCACCCATGATTTTAATATGTGAAATGTATGATGTTTTGGTATTTCTTCTGGGGCTATGCTAATGACAGGAACATTTGTTGGCCCTGTCAGGATCTAAATTCCACAAAAAAAAAATGATTATATAAAAGTCAGTGAGAATATGGAGTTAATTCTTGATGACATGTTGATCCAACCATTCATTATCTACACCACTTATCCCTTTTGGGGGGGGGGGACTGGAGCTTTGACATTGCGCAAGAGGCGGGGTACACCCTGAACCAGTCACCAGCCAATCCCAGGGCCACACAGAGAGACAGACAACCATCCACACTCACACTCATACCTAAGGGCAAATTGTAGTCACCAATCAACCTAATGAGCATGTTTTTTGAGTGTGGGAGGAAGCCGTAGTGCCCAGGGAGAACCCAAGAATACACAGGGAGAACATGCAAACTGCACACAGAAAGGCCCTGCTCGACATGGGGATTAAACCAGCAACCTTCTTACTGTGATGCACGTGCACGACCTGCTGCATCGCCCTGAAATGGTTATAACATTGATATTGAGGTATCAGTACTCCCTCAGTGTTGAATGTGTTATAAAATTTAATAAGTGAAGTATCAAAGATATTTGACTGCCTCATGTTGTAGTGAGTTCAGATTTTTATTCAGATTCAGGGGCCAAAAGCTTCATCACTCTGTTAATACCATTAAAAACAAGATTTGAACCATCACCAAAGGGGCATATTTTAAGACGTGGTAATAAAGTATATTATTGTTCCTATGGTGCATACAGGTCCTCCTATGGTACAAAATAAAAGGACTCTTATTTGTACCCCAGTTAAGGGTATAACAAATGTACCTGGAGGGTAGTGTCACAATGACAAGCTTTTGCACCAAAGTTTCTGAGAGTGAAACAGCTGAATAAAATGAACAATGAACAGCTGAAGTTTGATCTGTAGAGAAGCAAAACTCAAGCTCTACAACAAACTATCATGTCAGGCAGGTGTGATGACTCTTCATCTTCTGTTTTAAAGTTTTTATCACATTAACATGATTTGTTTTATTCTGAGAGATTAAAACAAGGCTGATCATCATTATTACCTACAGTGCTGCGGCAGAAAGAAAAGGTGAAAGTGTCATGGCTCCCTCTGCTGGACAGATAAGGGACCTGATTCTACAGCCACGACGCTCAGGTTTAAGGATTATTTTGGGTTTTTTGAAGTGTCAGAAATGCATTGGTGAGGGTTTGTGCTCTTGGAGCGCCTTTAGTCTTTTTTTGTCTTTAATAAGAGATGGCGAACAGTATTAACTTCCCTTCCTGGGCACCATATTCCTCCTTCAAAATGATTTCACAACATGTAAAAACTGTAAGTTTAAGAAATAAAAGACAAGATTTTAGAGGTGATCTGGATGTGGATCCAGGATTTTTTCAAGGACTTGTTAGCATTACAAATGTATACATTTTTGACAATAACTCGACTAAAATCTGTTAAGATTGAAAATCAACTCTGAATCAGACTGTGGATTGAATTAATCTACTAGAATATTTACAACCCTAGTAAATAGTTCCTATTCATACATATAGATGCTGTCTGTATGTCTTCAGTCGTACCTGCTGCCTTCAGAGCGGGGGCGACCTCAGGATACTCCAGATGCTGAGTTTTATTTTTGTCAAACACGAGGAAGATGTCCTGAGGAGAAATGAGGCATGTTAAAACAAATAAGTGATGCACAAACTGGGTTTAATATCAAATACAAATAGAAACAAACATAAACATACTTTAATGATGTTTACAATGTAAATATTGCCACATTTTTCTTTCTTTAAGTGATTTGATCATCATAAGAATTTCAAAGCCAACACCGGATCTTTTAATGAAGTGCAAAGATTTTGAATCAATTTATATTTTTATTTATAGCCTGGTACTGATCCGTCTTCTTGTAACACCATTACAATAAACTAACAGTTAAATATGGTTTTGTAAATGAGTCTGAGACAATGCTGGAAAATCAGTTATCTGTGCATGTGTCTAATTTCTGTCAAATATATCTCAGTACAATTCACCATCCCATTTACCCCAACATATTCTGACAGATCTCTCATTCCAAGTCATAATGAGCAAATTTATGGTCTAATTTGTTATATTAAGCTAAAGAAAATCTGCTATGAGTAACTGATTCACTTAATGATTGTTGAGTGTTTGCAGTAAAGCAACAATTTGACATCCATCCTTGGGCTCACTCTGCATGCAGCCCAGTGTCATAGCTGTTTTAAGAGTGTTGAGTGTTTGTTAGTGTTTCTGAGCTCACCGTCCACCTCCTGATCTTATCCCACAGGCCCTGAAACTCGTGCCAGTTCAGCTGAGCGATGCCTTGACTCTGAAAACACTGACGTCAAAGAAAAAAACCAAAAATGTCCTGAAGACATTAGATTAATACAAAACTTTTTAGTGACACATCCTGTAGACAAAGGTGATAAACTGCTCCAGAAATGCTTCCCTTGATCATTAATAAGCCCCCAAAACTTACACTCATTTATGTAACGAAAGGGGTGTCCTTGCTGTGGCCAGTGGTCCTTTTTCAATCCGTCTCCAGCAATTTTAAAGGTAAAACTAAATATAAATGTGACTAGACCATGAAATTTGTGCTTAAAGAATGAATAAAGATGGATGGAATCAGGTCATTTGCTAAGAAATCTGCCCAAAAGTCTAAAGTGGTAACAATCTTCAAGCACCAGTCCAAACGCTAACTATAATACACTTAAGTCAAGGTATATCCAAGGGCCCCAGTCGTTCGTGCATTTTTCAGTAAGTGGCCAAAACAAAAGAAAATCTGGACACACCAAACACACAACACAATAAAATCTGCGCAGGGTCTCACACATATAGACAACACACTCAAGTGGGCCTCTCGGGGATTGGTTGATATCTTCTTATATTTAAGTTTTATTCATCTCAGCTGATGTGATTTTCTTTTCATTGCTGCTTTATAATAAAATTTTAATCTTAAATACAGTGAAAATTAAAATTGTAAACTATAATATACATTTAAAACAAGCCTCCACATGGTGCACACCACAGGAGCTTCATTCTAATTTGTGTTTTTTTAATTGGATAAATATGCTGAATAGTGGATATTGATTGAATTGACATTTTGGACACACAGTAATATCTAATATGAAAATATTGATCATATAGCCACTGCTTCAGAGCCTGGATAGCTCAGTCGGTAGAGCATCAGACTTTTAATCTGAGGGTCCAGGGTTCAAGTCCCTGTTCAGGCGGAGGAAGTTTTAAACACGTTAACAACGGCAGTTAATGATCAATCACACCGCGGGGAGTCTTAGTCAATCTGCTTCCTGTAAGTTATGACAACGATCAGCCACCGCGACTGCACCAAACATCTGAGCGTGAGGGACAGTAGAAAGTGAAACCCTCTAATGGCGAGTGAGCAGATATGGTGAATGTCATCGTTCCACAGGAGAGGGGCTGTGAATTAACGTTTCACACTACCACCACCACAGAGCAGTTCATGTCATTTTCAGGAGAAATATATACAAAACTAAACCACAGTGTGTATGCCCAAACCAATGCGGACATGCTTGTAAGTAGAAACATGTATTTCTTTAGAAAATTACATTACATGCTAATCTTAGTCTAAAAACAGATAACATAACACCCAGTGTTAATTTTGACAGCACTTTTTAATTTAGTTTTAGTCTTTTGCCGAAAACATCTTTCAGTTTTAGCCATAATCTAGATGTCTAAATTCTTTAATTTTAGTCTAGTTTTAGTTGATGAAATTTCACATTTGAGATCTACTGTAAATGTAGTCGACTAAAATATGAAGTGTAAAGGGTAAGGCATTTTTTATGTTTCCTTGAATTTCTGAAGTCATGTTTTACACTTGGATAAAATGAAACATCAAATAACCCTTTACTGAATGTTAGTAAAGTCTGAATGTATAAATGAACAGAAACAAATTTTCCTTTTGTGTGAAATGCAGTCACCTTTATTTAGGCTACCTGGCAGAGCATCTCAGTTACAATACCAGAAGTGACAACAAACGGTGAACCTGCTCTACATGAATATATCAATTCATAAAGAGAGGAGCTCTGATTGGATCGCTCCACAACTTATCCCACCACCACCAAGCTAAGGCAGCTGTGATTGGATGTCCCTCTGAACTCATCCAACCTTTCCACACAACCAAAGTAGCTGTGATTGGATATATTCCTAACTTGTCTCTACTTTCTACATGACCAAATTAGGTCTGATTGGATTAAGTCTCTGTCAAATATTTTAGTCTAGTCTTTATCTGTTGATGAAAATGTCAGTTAATTTAGTTTGAGTTTTTGTCCATGTGCACTTGTTTTTATGAGTCTAGTTTTGTCAGGGGAAAAAAGGTTGTTGATGAAAACTATGAAGAAAATAATTAGTCAACAAAATTAACACTGATAGCGCTACCCATTGACTCCCAGTGTTTTAGCTAAACTAATTAGCAGTGGGCGAGCTCTGCCCGTCTCTTCCTTGTTACTGCACGCGCAGCCTAAAGAATGGTGTCTATCTGCTTGTCATGGACTCTGGAGTGAGGCAAGACAGGAAAACAGAAAAAATTGTTGGTGTATCCCTTTAATGTCCAACCCTTCTCCTTGTGGTGTTGTTCAACTGATGTGACAGACTTGAACGACTGTCCAGCCTCAGGTCTCTGAATCTGAGATCTACGCACCATTCTGTAAATAATTCAGAATTCTCCACTTTAATCACAGTATTTATGCAGTCATGCTCTCTTGTCTTTGTCCTATTCCTTCTATATTTACTTGTTTTTGTTTTATATCATCACACCTTAAACAGATTTTGTCTGCTCGTGTGTGAAGCACGATTAAGTGCAAATAAACGCCCTCCACCCTGAAACTAAACAGGGACTTGGACCCTGGACTCTGAGAGTACAAGCCTGATGGACTGCTAATATATACATCCAGTCAAACATCAGTAAATGTTACTTGACCTGTGAGAGTTTAAAGTTTAGTTCAACAACAGTGTGTGTTTAATGACTTCATAAGGATACATCCATGAGGACCACCAAACTCTTGCAGTGCTCCAGAGCGAGGTACTTCTCACTGCCGGCCAACACTGAGGAGAAAAACACGTATGATCGTTAAAGGTTAGTTAAAAACATGATCATCATAAAACAAGCTCGACTGAACAAAGATGATTAAAGAAACAGATGACTTGTTGCCACAAACCAAAGTGGTTTCTTCAACATTTCAGAGCAGCTAAAGTAGCCTGCGGTGCAACATCACTCCAGATTCATCCGTGATAAACCAGAAACTAAAACCAGAATCTTCACACAAAATAAATCCAATAAGCTCAGAATTTTTTATTTTTTTTCTGTGAGTAACTTCTATGGAGCTTGGAGATTTAAAAAAACAGGTTAAAATGCAGATTACAGACTTGAAAGTGGTTTCAGATGCAGATTTTAGTTTTATTCTACATTTTAATAACGTCACCAGAACATCCTTCTTCCACCTCAGAAATATTACAAAGATCAGACACTTTTTAATCTTAAATTTGAAGCCACGCTTTATCACAAGTCATACCGATAACTGTATCTCCATTTTTACTACTCTATTTTAGTTAATCCAGGACACTGCTGCCAGAGTTTTAGTTAGAAAAAAATAAATATGATCATATAACCCTCTTTTAAAATCTCTCCTCTGGCTCCTTCATTCTTTTACACTTAATTTTACATTTAATTGTTTTAAAGCTTTAATCAGTGTTGCTCCTCCTTTAAATTTAGGCCTTCTCTTATTTAATGTTCCTCTCAGATAATTCAGGTCCTTGAGTGCTTCACTTTTAACTCAAAAACCGAGAGACTTTCTGACTTTATGTCCCTAAACTCTGGATCTTGTTGCCTCGTGATATTAAAAAGTTGAGCTCTCTGGGTGGTTTAAAAAAGGACTTAAGACCAGCCTTTCATTTCAGTTTAATTTCTGTTTTTAATCAAGATTCATCTTTGATTTAAAATGTTTTAAAGTGTTTTATTACAGCTTTTATTTTCAGCCCACGTTGTTATGTTTTACTAGTTTTCTTGCATTTTTTTCAATTCTAATAATTCCTTTTCCTTGTAAGTTTTATTTAGTTTTTGTGCTTCTTGTTTTATTTCCCCCTGTCTGTTTCAGTCTACAGCAGTTTATCTCTGTTTTTATTTTCTGTCTGTGATTTCTTTGCAGAGCACTTTGAGCTCCTTTTATGTATAAAAAGTGCCGTATATATAAAGTTAAGTTGAAATGAGTTGAGTCGATGTTTTTTATAGATAGTAATACATTTGTTCTGAGGTTGGAGCCACTGTTGTGGTTCAAAAATGCAGTTTGACTGGTTTGGTTCAGGAACTCTGGAGACAACACTGTTGAAGTATAAGGTCTCAGAGGCTGTTGTTCTTGACTTAGGTGACCTTTGACCTCTTACCAGCATGCATGTCCCTCTCTCTCCTTCCCAGTTTCTAACTACATCTGCACGGTCCTGTCTACAGACTAAAGCAGGCACGACAACTTTGATGATTCAGAGGACTTGATTAAGGTTATTCACACTGACAGAGGAGAAATTGTTACAAAATTCAAGATACTCTCAATATGAAATTCACAATTACTTAATTTAACAACAGGACCCAAATTATCTTTCAATAAACTTTAATATAACCACATGCAGGGGGAAATCTATGTGTGGGCCTGGATGTGCACAGGGCCACAAAATCAGAGTCCTGAAAATAATGATACATAAATAAATTAAAAAATAAATAGAACAAAATATATTCAAATTAAGGTTGTATGATTTTTTTACCCAATAAAAACAGATTAAAAAAATCAGGGCAGCTACTTAAAGTGATTAATAGTCAGAAAATCCTCTCTTAAGATTAACATGGAACGATTTGAGCCTTTGAGGCTGATTTAAGTATTCTTTAATTACTGAAAATGTGAATAAGTTAAAAGAGGATATAAAGCTGATTTTATTGCCATAGAGTATTAAGGGAGTGGTCAAACTGCTTTGTTACATCTTAGTTACATAGTTAGTCAAGGTGTGTCTAAAAGCATCATAATTAATATGTGGTGAGAACTTCAATAAAAACAGAATAACAACAAAAGAGATCTTTTCAGGCACACCTGTTAAATTTTTGTATCCTTCACTGGCTTTATGTGTATATTTAACTTCACATGCAAGCTATAATGTGCATCTTTCACACTGTAAATACAAGAATCTATGCCATGAAGAATTCAGGCGGTTCTGAGAGACAAAGGAGGTCCAACCTGACACGAGCAACGTGTACCTAATAAAGTGGCCAGCGAGTGTAGATACACCCTTTTGTTTTGTCCAAAACAAACTCCATGGATGACTCATAAATCATACTTGCTGACATAATAAACACTTAGAGATAATCTGCGGTTGATCCCAACAAGACAGAACAAGAACATTGACCTTCTGATGCAGCAGACAGAGGAGCATCACTGACCTCCTCCCTTTATGGCCTCCGTCAGCAGGTTGTGGAGGTGCAGCGGTTTGCAAAACCCTTTCTGAAGACACAAAACAGTCAAACACAAACCATGTTAGTCAGTTAGTTCCTCCTGCTCTGCTTTCAGGATGCACCACCTTATATGGGATTTTCCCTTGGTGCACATTTTGACTTTAGAGGCATCAAAGTAAGAGATGCAGTGACACAAACAGAGTTCATCACAGCATGCGTTGAATCCTCTGATATTACACGTCATGCTTCATATTTGAATTATCCTGCTCAGGGCTGCAGAGGGGGGAGTCAAAGGTCCATGTCCTGGTGTAACTGACCGTTTACGTCATGTCTTGGGTGCCTATTAATCAAGGATTTGATTCCAGTTAAATAAAAAAATAAAAAATTTCATCTTTGTAGAGGATCAGGTGCAGCTCTTTTCCCCTCCCCTTTGGAAACACTCAGATCCGAGGGGGCGTGGGAGGCTCCAGGAGGCTGTGATAACCAGCTCTTCACTAATTGGCTGAGGTAGGGCTGGGCGATATGGCCTTAAAATAAAATCCCTGTCTTTTCCCACAACACTCGATTAATGATTTTACACTGCAAAAACTCAAATCTAAGGAAGTTTATTCATCAGATTTCAATTCTAAAAATCTCATAACACTTGCTGTAGGCCTGGTACACATCTTATTTCAGTATCTAAAAACAAAAAATAAACCCTGAGTTGCTTGTCATGAGTTAAAATATCTGCCAATGTGGCAAGACAAATTTTACTTGCATGATGTCTTGAAATTAGGATGTACTATTTTAAGTAGTTTCTACACCTCATTTTAAGACCCCCAAAAAGTAAAATTCAGCTTTTTCAATTGGCAGATATGTTCTAATAATTACAAGTTATTCAGTGCTTTATTTTTGTTTTTAATCCTTGTAATGAGATATCCATCCGGACTTGTCAAATGAAAATGACATTTTAGTAAGTATTGTGGCTATTTTTGACTTCCAATTAGACAAATAAACTTGCTAAGATATGAGTTTTTGCCGTGTAATCCATTTTTTCCCTCTCAGAAAAAAAAAAACTCAACGTGACATAAAATTACATTAATCATTCCTTTATGTTATCAAAACTAGACAGAATTTCATTCTTATAGTTAAAGTGCATGTCATAAAATTGCAGCCTGTCTATGCAAACACTTAAAGCTGAGCTATTTTAAAAGTTTATTAACATAAACTCTCTGATTAAAAAAAAAAAGCCAAAACATGTGAATACATTTTCAGCTGTATATTTTCAAACATTGCTACAACTTACAACTGGAGTGAGTGAAGAAAAAAATCTCTGTTTTTAATTTTTAGATCTTCTGCAGAAATAATTTGAATTAACCAATTTAATCAATATATTTCACAGCCCTAGTAGGAGGGATTAAAACAATCATTGAGGCTGCCTGTGATGAGCAGAAAACCCACATGTAGGTGGAGGCTGTATAACTATGACATCATAAACTACAGGAAGTGAAGAACGGAGCATTTTCTTTAGAGGGATAGAGCATTTCTCCCTGAGCTGAGAGTTTAGTCAAACTGCCTTGTTCTTCTGCTCTTTAAGCTCCTTCAACATCATTAAAAGCAAAGAACACTGATTTTGCAGTATGTTGGACCTTTAACCACACCAGTGCTAATCTGAGGAGTGCCTCTCAGCCTTCACTGCACTCCTTAATCTACTCTGAGAATCACAGAGGCGTCTTCTGACAGGAGATCACAGTTCAGATTTATATTCAGATACTGATTCAGCTCTGTCTTGTTTGCTGCACCTGTAAGCAGCTTGATCTCACCTTGTTGCAGTGCTTCATAAAAAGCTGTTTGGTGGATTTGGGTGAAGGAAGAGCCGCCTGATGAGGAAACTGAAGCTGCAAGGGAAGAAAAAAATATGATTACTGACAGATATCCTCAAAATCCCACTTTTGTCACCATGAAATGTAGAAGCCAAACACTGAGATCTGAGCCTGAACCTGATATTCGGCTCATATCTCCTGCGTTGAAAAGCATCGAGCTGTTTGGTAGCTTTAGTACTTGTAGTGCACGGTGAGTGAAGCTGAACTGTTGCGACACTGTCAGGCCTCTGTGCTGTTTCAGTTTACAGTTTGCAAACAGCTTTTATGCACCAATTACCTGAAACCATGCATGCTGAAGCCTGTCCCAGAGGAGGGAAAGCTCCTGTGAGGGTTATGCAATCTAACACAAAACTTATATAACAGAAGTGACTGAATTAATCCCCTCTTTTTGTCTTTAATCTGCCCATTTTATCATACAATAGAAATTTTTCCTGAATGGTGTGTTGATATTAATTTCAGTTACACTTCTGGACAGGTGTACACTGAACAAACAGACTGTCCTCGTACCTCTGACACTGATGAGATGTCTTGTGGGGCTGGTTTGTGGGCAGGACTAGAAATAAAGACAAAAACATGTTAAAATCAGCATATTTTTAAAAGCAATCCCACAGTTTGTAATGTGTGCATATAGATTTGGCATCATGCTCTAAATTAAATGTTCTTTTGAGGTTGAGTCAGTTTCTTTATCATGTTTGGTAGCAGCTATTTTTACTACACTGCAAAAAACAGGTCTAGGCAAGTGTGTTTGTCTATTTTCAAGTCAAAAATATCCAAAACACTTATTCTAATCCACATTCACTTTCCCAGACAAGATAAAAATTTTACTTTAATGAATGAAAGGCAAAAAAAAGGCATTGAACTGCTTGTAATGAAGAGAAAATATCTGCCAATGAAACAGGGAAAGTTTGACTTAGTGAGGGTCTTAAATTAAAATTTAATATCTGCCCAAGTTAAATTTGTCTTGTCTTATTGGCAGATTACTTTACTTATTATTATGAGCAACACAGGCTTTATTTTTAGTTTTATATCTTAAAATAAGATCTTAATCCAGACACATAATGAAATTGTGGATTAGAATCAGTCTTGAGAGAGATTTTTTTCTTGAAATTAGACAAATACTTTCACTTGGATCTGAGTTTTTCCAGTGTAACCTGGAGCTGCACTTAATTCATATCTGTGAATTGATTTCACAGACAATAAGACTGACACCTCCTCTTGTTCTCTTTTATTCCCTCAACTTTTGAAGCGTTTGTTCGGGACTCAAATTGGGCCATGGAGGTGAGCTTGGGGTTCTTTTGAAACATCTAAACCGCTTTGTAAGCTTTTACAAAAGTTTGTGTGGTTGAAAATGTGATAATACATATTTTCATATCAGTACAGACCTCATAAAGGTGACTGGACCAGTTAATAAACCATGGCTGCGAAGATGTGATCGTACTCTGTAGTATTTTTAATGTCCTCAGACAAAGTTTAATGCTGCATCGTGGCTCTATTTTAACCCTCACAACTCAGTTCCAGTAAAGCAATGGCTTCGAAAACCTTTCCACAGTTTGATCCAGGACTCACGTGGCATCATTTCCCTGCTCCGTCAGCACCCGGAGGAGGAACGATCCCTGCTGGTTGGGCTCTGAGGTTGAAGGGATGATGACGTAGTGACCGGGTGGAAGTGAGCTGCGGAGGACGACCTCCCGGCGTGAAGAGTAAGTGGAGGTGTAGAGGACCGGCTGCAGCCTGCTCAGATCTTCAGGTGACAGGTATGTCTTCATTTTACTGGCCTGGAGAGAAAAGAGAGAATATTAATGGCAGCTCAGCTAGATGCTGCTATTTCAATCAACATCATTCTTCTCTGGGTTATATTCATTATAGGTATTAATTTTAATATTAGATTGATCTCTCTATCCATGGTTGTATTGATTATACATCAATAGTAACTATCTTTACAAACATATACACATGAAGACCCTCTTAAAATGAAATACCACATCTCAAGGGGCTTACCTTTAATACATTTATATTAAACAAATATGGTGCTATACAAATAAAGATTGATTGATTGAATCTATATTCAGCAGAGACAAATGTGATTTTAGTCCCCTTGTCTCTGTCTGGATCTCTGGATGTATGTGTATTTACAAATATATTTATTTATATGTATTTGTATAAGAGAAGAAGAGTATGGCTTCAGCCTGGTCTATTTTAAAGTGCCTTGAGATAACACTTGTTATGAAGTGGCGCTACACAAATAAAGAATAGATTGATTGATTGATTAAAAGAACATATAAATAATATAGATCTATACACAATTAGGATTAAACTTCAGACACAAATAACCTGGAAGGATGAAGCTGGGTGCTCACAAGAAAATAGATTAAAAAATGAACTCAATCTGGACTTCATCATTTTTTCATTTTTCTAAAATCCTGCTAAATTACAAACTCTTGGCTAACATGAACAGTTGAAATGTTAAGAAGGGATGTGTGTTTAATTAACAGCTCACAAATATCAGAAACAGTACAAGCAGCCCTGACTCGCAGAGTTTTATTCTAAAGATCAAAAATGCGTGTGATGCTACTTTCTGAATTTATTGCAATAACTTCCAAACAATTGTTTAAATGTGTCAAGCACATTTTTGCGGTAAAATGACTCTGGTTTTATAATTTTGAACACAGTTAGATGATACTAACGCTGGCTTTGAGCTACTTAAGTTATTTGTTCCTGTTTGGTGGAGAAACATTTCTTTGAATTCAGAAAACGTATGTTGCAGCTGTGAGTGAAGTTTATAACAGGGAGAATATCACAGGCCAGGACACAAAGTTATAGCTCATTCACTCTTTATCTTTAGTTTAATTTCACTAATCAGTATTGTAATCAGAATATTGAGCAACAATGTCACATCTTGCATGTTTTTCTTGCATTGTGAAGTCCTAATAACAAAGCACTACAATCTGAACCTGACTGCAGCAAACTTCAACACTTTCCACTCTGTTTTGTTGTGTGTGTTTGTGTACCGGGTATATATGCAGGGCTATGGACAGGTTGATGCCTTTGCGTCTCTGGTGTTTCTGCATCAGAGCGAGAACGAAGGAGCAGCTCTTCTCCGAGTCGTCTTCACCGCTGTCCACCTCCAACAGGTCGAAGTGGAACTGAGGATTCAGGCTGAACCGACCTGAGAACACAGACTCTGTAAGCACTACAGATATTTTCTAAGTTATCTGATCTTTAATCATACTTTTTTATGTTCTCTCTTTTCTCTTACTCGTGGTTTTGTTTGCATGGATATGAGAATATGCATATTAAGCATGTGTGCTCAATTTTAGTTTGTTTAGATGAGGATTTCATTTGTTTCTTATTGTTTCTGTTGTAGAATAAGGCAGAATATTGCTCAAACCATCGTGGACGTGCTTTGTTTTCTTGATCTACTTACAAGCACGTCTGCGGTGGTTTTCACAGGCGCCCTGTGGTTTAGTTTTGTATGTCTTTCTTTAGAAAATGACTAAGTGCTAATGTTAGTCTAAAAGTAGATAATGTAACATAACGCGGTAAAAAAAATGAATCACAACAAGCACACAGAACCGTTTAGAGTTGCTGAAGAGTTTATCTGATGACTATAGGCAGAGGTAGGCTAACGCTACCCATTGACTCACAGTGTTTGAGCTAAGCTAATCAGCGATGGGCGAGCTCTGCCCGTCTCTTCCTTGCTACTGCTCACACAGTCAAAAGAATGGTGTCTATCTGCTTGTCATGGACTCAGGAGTGGGGCAAGACAAGAAAACAAAAAAAATGTTGTCATATCCCTTTAACTGCCTGCACGAAGGACTGAAACTTCCTTACATGGATGCGGCCAAACCACTCGGTGCTTAAGTCTTAAAAAGGAGAGATCATTGTACAGTATTGACTGTTTTTATGTTCATACACAGTGGTTACACATTCTGTGGGCGGGCCCTAACTGGTGTCAGGAAATTAGCAAACAGGAAGTTGTGTTTATTTAACAGCACTGAGTTCTGGACCCGCTGGATGCTTCCTCTGATGATTTTAACAATCAGTCAGCAGGTTTGAGCTTTCTTACAGAAACAGGCCAACCCTCCATCGTTGATCTGTGGATCAACCATCCAACTTAACGGACTGAGTTACAGCTTTGTATTGTGGAGTGTGTCATCATCTGTCTTACCCCCCATTGGAGAGCCCCCTGCTGTGACATGTGGCACCCAGTTCCCATGATACATTATGCAGGACCATGGACGCACTTTGGAGCCCGGTTTGCTCAAAGTGTCGGGCAGGTGACACACCTCCATGATCTCAAAGTTCTGCCTGAAGTCCGATACCGACATCCTGGATGAGAGAAATCATCAGGTTAGAGCTTCACTTTGATTAACTGATCAAACTGTTTTGGTCCGAGGCAAACCAAAGATCCAAACCTCAAGGCACATCTTATTCATACCCATGCAAAATACTTACTTTAAAATGAGCTACAGCTCCGGATTGTTCTGCAAATGTTTACTTTTAGCAACCAAACCAATAAAATAAGCAAAAATCTGTTTTGCTCTTGAAATATTTTAAAATTGAACTGTTAAGATTTCTCACCAAGAGGGTTTTTATCACTGATTGTTACATTTCAACACTTTATAAAGACAATTCACTTAATTTAGCCAGCCATTTCTCTCAGATGACCTTGAACATATCATATCGTAACCATTTGTCAGCTACTTAAAAATCAACATGTGCTCTGCCAAGTCCGACAAAGATTACAACTTATATAATGTTCTTTTTTCATAAACATGACTCAGGTTTATAAGAGTAGGATCAGTGCTGATGTGCTTGGAGCTTGATAGTTGTTATCCATATATTTATCAATAAGCTCAAACACCTTTTCGATTTACAGGTTTTGAAAAACCCCAAAAGGGGGTCTGTTTCTATCCCTATCCTAACCTGCCTCTCAAAAAAGAGGTTCAAGACCAGATTCAAGCTCAGTCTGCCTGTGACAAGTACAACTTCTTCTCTGCGTAGGTCGCGCAGATATAACCACTCATACGGCCCAGTCTTTCCTTTGTTGTCACAACTAAACTAAATGATTATTTCTAGATCATATACTCATTTATTTTTGAAAAGCAATCAAATTAATTTCAATATAACTGCTCCTAAATCCTCCTGACAGCAGAGTTGGTGGTGAGCAGAGCTGTTGAAGCAGCTGTGTGTGTTTTATTTTGTGTTGCTGTCACCAAAGCTCTAAAAGACCCGGAGAGGACATTATGAAAAACATGATCCTTCAGACTCACCAGAACTCTCCGTCCTCTCGTCTGACTCGGTCCAGTCTCCTCTGCTCCCTTTCGCTCACGATGTTCCACTCTGGACTGAAGCATGAAGAGGGGACAGTTTTATATTAATGTCACAATAAAACATGAAATAGATTCTGAGGGGAAGGTGCAAATTCTGTTGCTTTGAATTTTCTGTTGGTCTCATTAAACAGCATATCACCACTATCAGCCCAAAACCTCTTAGCTCCATTCATTTGACAACTTCAGTTTTAACCTTCCTCCTGTGTTACGGTCGGTACTGGAAATACATTTATTTTTATGTGTTTGTTTCATTTTTTATTTTTTATTAATTAATTATTTTATTGTGTGTGTTTGTGGTTTTGTTTCCCACCTTGATGATACAGATTTGTAGATTTGTGTATATCTTTATATTTCCAAGCCTGCAGATGTGAAACATATGACCTTAGAAGCATATTTTTACATATATGTGCCAGGGATAAATTAATACCAAAAGCATTTATGTACAATCATTCATGAATAATTATTATTTTTATACTTTATTTAATACACATATGTTTGTTTCTTTATCTGTATCCACTGTGTTTGATGTACTTCTGTATTTTATTTATTGTTGTATCTTGTTGTATATTGTTGTAGCTGTATCTGTAAATTATTTTTTTAAATAAATAAACAAAAAAAAAAAAAAACTTTAATGTTCCCAGGGCTTTTTTGTAGAGCACATTGAGCTGGACCTGTGTGCCAAAATTCAAGTCAATAGGACTCACGGTGTGAGGGGCGTGGCCTTCTGAAAAACGCAACTTTGGGCCTTAATTACAGCGCCACCATCTGGCTGACCAGGCTCATATTTTAAAGAAAGTTGCTGCACATCATTTCCAATCATTGGGCCAAGTTTCAGCTTTCTGGCCCATTCCAGCTCACGGCAATTTTAGCTCAAGTGGCAGACAACAATAAATATAATTATAATAATAATCATAATTATAATAATAAACCAGAGCAATTTCAATTGGGTTCTCACCCCTTCAGGGTTTGAACCCTAAATAGTAAAAAAAAATCTACCGTAATTTCTCAGTTATAACATGCCCTCGTTTATAACATGCACCCCATTTTTTCATGCTTTCTTTCCAGGAAAAACGATGTATTCAAAAATAACACGCACCCACATTTTGCCCATACCTTACTCTCTCAGACAACTCAAAAATCACCTTTATTCAAAGTTTTAATCAATGAAATTTCAGTATTTTCACAATAAATACCGTATGCGGAAACACCTTTTGCTTCACACGTGTGCAGTTACTCGATTTCTGCTCAAGCATGCTCAGTCGTAGTGTACCGACCAATCAGAGAGCAGCTATCAACGTGCCAATGTCTTTGACCAATCACAGCGCAGCTATTTTGGTTCCCTTGCTCACAAGATGGCAGCGCTCTGTGTTTGCATGTGAGTGGTACCATAACGCTTGAGAATTACACGATTACACAAAGGTAAACTAATTAAGACCCAGTTTAATAAGAATTATGCAAGATTGGCGGTAATCTTTTGCAGAGAGAGAGAATATTTCGTTTTTTTGTATCAGATGTGTTGTAATCGCGATGTTTGGAGACAAAATATTTCACATATTTTTCTTGTGCTTGTGTATAATACACACCCAAAAATTAGACCTTATTTAAGAGCAATAAAATGCGTGTTATAAACAAGAAATTACTGTAATTAGGGCAATACAAGATTAATCACTTCTGTAATAAATTCTGTAATCCTAAATAGGACAGCAAAAGAGTCAAACACTGGGGAGAGGGAGTGAGTTATGACGCACAAAAGGAGCCACGAGCCTAATGTTAACCAGAGTCCACGTACTTCATACTACTACCCTAACCACTAACACGACCACTTGTCCACCGGCTCCTTACGTCGGGGTATCTTCATGTTAAAGTATACAAACCCTTTCATGTCGCTCCAGGGCCCCTCCCACTCCGTGTTGCCCCAGGGGTTGAGGATCCTCACCAGGTAAACGGTGCCGTGTGTCGTCTCCACCTGGAGGAGGAGGAGCACAACGGGCAGAAAGAAGAAGTGAGCTTGATAGACGGACGCGGCCTTTACAGACCTTTAAATTCTCCAAAGTTCCCCCAGTCCTCCTTTTAAACTTTGTCTTTATGTTTTAACGTCCGCACCCTGAGAGGAAAGCGCCCTCTTGTTCCTGCACATAAACATCTTTCATAGCTTCTCAGATAAAATTCAGATGTTAAGATGTTGACATGCATCTTGTTTGGGGACATTTACCTTCTCCACTGCAGTCAGAGAGTAAGCGTGTCTGTACATGATGCCCAGCTCATTCCTCTGTTCCAGCGGACCCTGCAGGAGAAGAAACACGCACCAGTGTCAGGACAGGAGATGAAGGCTAAATTACACTCCTGCGGTCGCTCCTGTGGGAACATGTTTGCTCCCACATGTTTGCTCCTGTGAGGGCGGAGGGTTAGACGCGATCACACGGGAGGACCGTTTTCTCCTCTTTCGTGCAGCCTGCGATCGTACCTGGCAGTTTGCGCAGTTGATGAGAGCTCCTTTGTCCAGCAGGTGTCTGAGGAAGGATGGCACGTCTCTGGGCAGAGAGGCGAGGGTCACGACCTCCGTCACACCGCCCGTCATGTCAACCATGGCTTCATGAGGGAAACCCATGTCCAGAGCTCTGTAGCCCCCTTTCAGCCTGGGACAAAGCAAAAGAAGGAGCTGGTCGATTTAAGGGAAAAGCACGTGTACTCATGTGATCAGAATGTTTTAGAGCAGGGGTAACCAACAAGCTAATTACAAAACGCAAGCCAGTTCACCAGTAGAGCAGGGAAAGTATCTTTTCCACCAACACGTTTTCAGAGTTGCTCTTTGTTCTTCATCTTCTGAATAATGATCTTGACCTTTGACTTCCAAAAACTAACCAATTCATGTCTGAATCTATGTTGACATGTGGTCAAACTTTGAAGAAAATCACATGAACAATTTCTACGAGATCCCAATCACATGATTTGACCCACACGTATCATATGGACCCACAAGCTAAAAACATGATGCCTCTGACTGCAGATGTCGCCAACACAGGAGCAAAGAAATGTCCTAAGTATTTTTTCTTTTGGGGATTTATTTGTACCAATTTTAAACTCTTGAACATGCAGCTCCAGGTGCTTGTTAACAAGGACTTACTTGGCATAAGCCTTCTCCAGCAGAGCGCTCCAGAACTCGTGTCTGTCTGGGGAGTTCAGATAGATCAGATTGTTGTCCTTCGTCGGTAACAAGTCATCAATCCTCACCTCCTCCCACTGACCGTACTGCCAGAACTGCTCAGAGAGAGAGAGGAAAAGAGTCAAGACTATGGGTGATAATTTGTTTTTAGGCTTGGCGAGAAGTCGAACCATCTCCCCGTCAGTTTCTGAAGGTTTCTTGGGGCTTTCATGCAGGACTTCCTTCGTCTAACTCTGTGATGAAAATAACTGAATATTTGACTTTATATGAAGACTTAAACCCTTAAATTACATTACACTTCACTTATCACACTCCCCAGACAACGGGCTGAATTTTAGAGCTTACCCTGAAGACGAAGCAGCCGTTGTATCCCTCCTGGAAGCTCTGCTGAAGAGGGACGACCTTCTTCAGGAGAGGGCGATGAACGCAGAGGGAGGCGATGGCAGAGAGTAACCAGCAGTCGTCTACAGAGAGCGGAGATTGAGAAAACTGGGAGGTCATCATTAAGAAGCTGACCTGATCACACTTTTAAAAGAAAACTCAACACGAATAAATATCAATAATAACAATAACAATAATATAACAATACATTTTATCTAAAAGCACCTTTCAGGACACTCAAGGACACTGTACAATATCACAAGGTCAAAACAACAATAAAATCACAGTAGAGCAATTAAATCAGCAAAAGCAACAGATAAAACGGGTGCAGACGTGCAGATCGTAGTTATATTGAGTATGCAGTCCTGAACAGGTGGGTTTTGAGTCTGGATTTGAAAAGGGGTTTATGAGTACAAGAGGAGATTTTTCTGGTATGGTTGTGGTATGATGAGAACTTAGCGTGATCTGAGGTCTGCCTCCAGTAAAAAAAAGTTAAATCAATCAAACTTCATTTGTATAGAACTTTACATACAACATACAGTATGTAGCACAAGGTGCTTTAAATAATCAGAGAACAAACAGCAGAAAGTATAAGCAAAACAAACTTAAATATCAATAATAAGAACAAACAAACCCAAATCAGGAAATAAATAAATAAACAAATACTTATACATAAAATAAAATTATATAAAAAAAAATAAAAAATAATCTAGGGCCCTTATTTAACAGAGCTGTGTGTGTGAGCAAGGAAGTGTGAAAACACCATCATTAGTTCAAAATGAGAAAACATGATAAAACATGTTAAAATAACTGAATCTTTGCCTTGGGCAAAAAAAGTTTGGAAACCAGTCACAGACCGCGAACAGGCCCTGCTTTTATTTCAGGCTCCCTTTGAAGCAGTCAGTTTTGTGGTTTAACTGATTTATTCTCATCAGCACCCAGTAAAAGTAAAACAGTCCCATAACCAAGATGGATCTGACCTGTTATCATTTGTCTGAACTTCTTCACAGGCTGAAAACAATGGGAGCAAAAACTTTCCTGTTTGCTCTTCGTTGCTGCTTTGAAAACCAAACAAAGGATGTTTGCTCTTCTGAAGCTACTGGACGATTTTGTTTGAAGGAGAAAAAAGCTGGAATGTTCTGTCCTCATAAGGACTCGTCTCTTTTTAGACAGAGGCCTAGAAACTATGTGTCCCCTACAGTCTGCAGAGGCATCAATCAGCCATCCATAATCCATACTGCCTGTCCCTTATGGGGTCGTGAGGACTGACATTGGGCAAAAGGGGGGGTGCACTTTGGGCTAAACAGGCCTGGCATGTATAGACGTTCACAACTAAGGACTATTAGATTCACCAGTTAGCCTAACAGGCATGATTCTGGTCAGTGTGAGATAACCACAGAACCTATGGGGTGTTATTTTTGCTCTTTCTCAGGGTTAAAGTCAGTCATTAACAGCTCTCATCCTTCATCAGCTGCTCAGTCTCAGATGGTTGAGCCTGTTTACATCATGACTCAGGTAGCCAAGCTTAGTGCTGACAGACGCTGTCACTTCAAACTCAACCTGATGATATATTCTACTCATCTTTAAGTGTCTCAGTGTTGTAATGATCAAATTACTAAGGATGTGGTGTCCTCCAGGCTAAAGAGGAAAAGGACCATCCAGACTGTTATCAGAGCAAAGGTCAAAAGACAGCATCTGTGATGGTATGGGGGGGGGTGTTAGTGCCCCTGGCATGGGTAAACTGCACATCTGTGAATGCACCATCAATGCTGAAAGATATATATACAGGTTTTTGAGCAACATATGCTGCCATCTTAGAAACCACTTTTTCAGCAAGACAACACGAAGACGCAGTCTGCTTTAATTACAGCAGCGTAGCTTCAGTAAAAGAGGGCAGGTACTAGACTGGCCTGCCTGTCTTGCATTGGAAATGTGTGTGAATTATAAGGCACAAAATACAACAACTGAGGCCCCGGACTGTTGAGCAACTGAAGTCATACATCAAGCAAGAATTTGAAAGAATTTCACCTACAAAGATTCAACAGTTAGCGTCCTGAGTTCAAAAACACTTACTGAGTGTTTAATGGAAAGGTGATGAAACAGTGGTAAACATGCCACAGTCTCAGCTCTTTGGGAACGTGATGCAGGCGTCAAATTCAAATGTGAAAATATTTGCATAAAGAAAAAGAAAAAGTTGATCAGTTTGAACATTAAATATCTTGACCAAAAAGATCTCACATTTTACACAACGTCCCAACTTCATTGGATTCGGAGTTTGTAAATTCTTCTTGTTTTAAATTTAGAAAAATAATCTCAGTGAATCACCTAGTGTCTTTTTTCTGTTTGACTGGATTAATGAGGTTTTAATCCTCATTAAATGATCAAAGAAGCAAAACTTTCTCAAGCTTCTGAGATAAATTGTGCCACACTGATGATTATTTTAAGATTTCTAATATTCTGTCCTCAGAGAGCAGTGTCTGAAATGCTTCTCAGTGCAGAGGATGAACCTGGCTTTGTGTTGTGGGAAGCTCGTCTTTTGTTCGATAATAACCTGTTATGTAACAGCACTGAAGCACTCACTGAGTTTTCCCTGGCGGATGTCCAGGCGTGTTGCTCCGTTCACGATAAACTGTGGGGACGGACACAGCTCCTGAGAAGTTTAATGATGGGAGCAGGAGAGAGAAGGAGCGAATAAAGAGGGGTGGAGAGAGAGAGACAGGAGATCACAAATCAAACAGAATTCAGCGAGTCTGAGCAGTGCCACAGGGTGGGACAGCAGATTATAAAAGATCAACTATCAGGACGATCTGACATGAACTTGGCTTCAGATCTGCTCTTTAAAGGAGTGTTAACCAAAGACAGGCAGCTGAATGAAAAATGGTTTAATCTCTGTGCAGCGCTGCCAGCTGCACTGAAGGTTTATTTTGATAAAAGTCCACATGTAATTGCAAAAAGACCTCATCATTTAAAGACAAAACAAACATACTTCGTAAAATCTAACCAGATCAGGAGTGGGCAAAATGCTTCGACCCACAAGTTCATTTCAAGTATCAATCATTTGTAAACACGAAAAAAGGATGTTCTGCTGTCACTCATCGGCCTTCAGGGGATGACAATGACAATTACATGTTTAGAGTGAGCCGTGGTTTTGTTTCTAATCGGTCAGGAGGACTCACTCTGTTTTCATCAGCTGGTTAACAATGACATTTAGGGACACCTTCAGCTGAAAGTCAACAGTTGACACAGTAACCATCTAAACCACTACACCTCGGTGTGCACACAGTGCTGACAGTCTGTTTCACTGGTCATCAGTCCAAGATGACTGCATGTTTATATTGATTATTGATCACTGTCTCATCAGTTCTGATCTCTGATTTGAAGGCTATAATTCAAGAGGGGAATAAACTTTAAAATGCACCGTGTCAGAACATGTGTGTCAGTCTCTGGGATTAAATTATGGAGCAGTTAGGCAGATGAATAAAGAAAAGTACAACCATAAGCAAGTTTAAAAGAATATTCAAAACACAAACTTTAAATTAATATAAGAATGAAGTAATGGCAAAGTCCAGAAAAATATGGATATTGTCTTGTTTTGTAATGTCTTTTTTCTGTGTGTGTGGGGGTGTATTATATGTTTAGAAATTAGGTATTATATATGGGTGACATATTAAGTGTGCATTTGTGTATAAGTAGCTTATTATACATTATATTAAATATATTACACAGTCCATTGGTTCCTGAATAGATGGTGAATGTCGTAAATATCATAAATATGGTGAATTAAAAGGTTAAATAAGTTTATACTTCTTCCTACTCCTTTTCAAGCATGTAAACTTGCTGCACATGCAAGATATCCTCAACAGTTTACCTAATTTGGTTTTTTGGTTTTGGAATATGCATGTATTTGATATCCATGTTTGTTTTTTACATGTTCGAAATAAAGCATTCAATTCAATTATAAATTGAAATCCCTCTACATAAGGAAGTTGAGCGCCCTCATGTGTCCCGACTGTCCTCCAGATTAAAACATCATGCAGAGTCAAATATATTTACAACTATGTCAGAACACAAGTGGAGGAGTGCATGAGCACAAAGCATAGCAGTGAGTTTACCTCGTGTTGTACTTTTTCATTCATGACAGCAGGGAGAGAGACAGAGAGCCAGAGTGTGAAGTCTGTACAGTCAAGCTACACGGGCAGATATGTGTGGATACGGTCATCCTTTCAAAATAAAACTCCATTTGGTCTAAGCTAGTGAAAAAAGGCTCATCAAGTTAATTATTTTTGTTTCTCTTCAGCCCAGTACCGACCAGTTGTTGGGGACCTCTGGAGAAGAGCACAGACATTTTTTGACATTTCAAATAAAGTGAAACATCTCCAGTATTTTTGATAAATTAGGCTGCATCCTGTTTTTGGAGTTGTCAAAAACAAATTGTCCAGGTTTTTTTTTCACATTTGATCTGAAATGATAAAAAGACAGAAAACTGTAAATTGTTGCAACTTCAGCTGGACATTTGGGAGCAACATAAACACAGGAGACAATAATAAATCATATTTTTATGTAATTATATGTGTTGTTTTTGTATAACAGAGTAATGTGTGTGTCTGTTTATATATGTGAGAGGAACAGTACCAGTTTAACAGGAATAGTGTGTATAGAGGAGATGAGCCTGCCAACAATACTCAAACACAACACAATAATAGTTAAAATAAATGTAACTAAACTGTGAGTAAAACAAGCAGCTGGAGTTTCCCTTAAACTCGTCCTCTCGCCTGCTTTGTCCTCCTTGACCTGATCACACAGAAAGACGTCATCATGGATGTTGGCATATGTTAATTTGACTTTATTCTTGTTTAACTCTAAAATGTTCAGTGTTATTTGATTTGGTCTCATTTGTTGTTGTGTTAATGATCCATTTCCCATCACTTACTACTGTATAATTACAATTTATTTTCTAATTCAAAATGTTGTAAATATTGATTATAGAGCGGTGCAGGGATGATGTATTTTTGTCGGCTAATGCTGAAGTTAGCATTGCATCTGTTCCCTCGACTGCAGGCCCACCAAAAGCCTTTGGGGTTCTTCACTGTGTTTTGGATCATTGCTGGTTAATCCTGAACACTGTATTTGAATGTTACTGATTCATTAAATTATTTGTTATCATAACCAAACACTTACTGCTCCTGTAAAACTGTGACAATAAACAGTTTCACACAGATGATAAGCAGATATAAGGGACTCTCATATCTGCCTCCATAAACATGACAGTGCATGCTGATTTTCACTTTCACACCACTACATTAATCTGGTGGTGCAGCTTTTTAATATGTTAAATATTTACTCAGTAAAGTTCCTTCATCACCACAGGAGCAGGTTTGATCTTATCCTAAGGAAGTCCTGCCCTGCTGGGTTTGAGAGAGGAGATAAAGAGAGCATTCACAATGACAGACTTTTATCCACGCAGACGGCACGACTTTGTTTGAGTGAACAATATGTTAAAAAAGTCTGAATGAGGACGTCCGTATAACAAACCCATCCGCAAATGTCTCTGTTCTGCACCAGAATATAAAACCATTCAGGGTCTAAAACAGGCAGCAGACCTGATAAACAACAGACTGCTGTTGTAACTGTTAATGTGATTAGATTCTACGTCTGATTCGCCATGACAGTGATTCTGAATTTTAGAGACAGAAAATATATATTCAGAAACACCAGCTTCATCCTAAAACACTCACACCTCAATTACAATCTTACCAACATCCCAGAAATGCAGAAAGTGAGTTAACTCAAAAAAGACTCTAAGAAGAGATCATGTTCATTTACATGCTCTGTTCTTTTTTTAAGCTTAAACTTAATAAGCAAAGTTTAAAGCTATTAGTAAGCTACTATGGAACTACAACAAGGTGGTTTTACTTAAAACAACTGCAATATTTCAAGAGTATGACGTCTTATTGTGACCTCTTCTTTGAGCTTCCTCTGAATCAAACAACCTGATCAAGTAAATCCTCATGGCTGGAGCAGAAGTGTATGAAATATTGATTATTTAAAAATATTTGGTAATGCTTGCTGCCAGGTCCACGGCCATTTTTGTAGTCTTTGTTAGCAGTAAGTTAGCTAACGTCATTTTAAACATATAGCAACACTTTAAAACTCAAAAGCATTACATTACATTTTAATTTTTCCTATTAGACAATCAAATCTGTTCACAACAAACCATGTTTCAGGCATTTACTGGAAACCAGTAATCCAAACTGTAAGCGGCACTTTGTTTTATTTTAGGTCAAACTGTTTTTATTTTCTAAAATATTATTTAAAAAAATTTATTACAGTTGATTTTTTAAAATCTTACATATTTTAATAAGAGATAAAAGTAAAATGTTGAACTACTTGATTTTTGTGACTTTGCTTTTTGCATGCTTCACAAACACATTTTAGCTAAAACTGTTTTAATGTCTATTTCTATTACGTATCGAATATCAGGTACGACTTTAAGCTCTCAGTTCTGTCCTTACATTGAAGTCAGGATATATCTGTAACAGCAGAGTTACAGGGACATGGAGTTTCACTGTAAGAGTCATTATTTCCTGCTCTGCTCTTGCTTAACTTTATTGCTCTGTGTTTACATTTTACAGCATGGCTGATAAAGACTCACATTAAAAACTCTATTTGTCATACACTGTAAGTGAAACTACCCAACAGCAGGTGTTTCTCTGTCTATCAGTGAGGTGAGGCACATTTCTGACATGTGCATGATATACTCACAGTATATTTACATTAATTAATAATATAATGTATCTGTCTTACAAATTTGATGTCAGACTAATGAGTGCCTGCATATTTAATCCTGAGGTGTCAGTTTTAAAGATTTTCATTTCATTCACTGAGTAAGAAAATAAATCAATTTTCTGTTAAAGTGTCCCGTTTGTCAGACTGTCTAAACCAACCTGAACTCATCCCTCTATTTCCCGAAAACACACTGTACTTACATGTACCTCAAATCCTATGAAGCTGGGACACTGTGTAAACCAAATTCAATTCAATACACCACAGAGAGAAGACATTTATTTTCTTATTCATTTAAAGTACAAATAAACATCTAAGAAATGTAAAAAAATATCAAAGATATTTGATGTCCAAACAGAAAAACGTCATTATTTTTTGCAAATATTCTCTCAAATTGGATCTGATGCGTGCGACACAGGGGGAACAAAAGACTGTGGAAGTTAAGGAATGCTCAAAAACACCTTCCTGGAGCATTGAACAGGTGAACAGGTGAACAGGTGAGTGTCATGATAAGATATTAAAGAGCATCCCTGAAAGGCTCTGTTGTTCACGATTAAGGATGGGGCAAGTTCACCACTTTGGGAACAACTGCACAACAGTTTACGAACAACATTTCTCAATGTATAATTGAAGGAATTTAGGGATTTCATCATCCACAGTCCATAATATCATCAAAACATTCAAAGAATCTGGAGAAATCTCTGCATGTAAGGGACAAGGTCAAAAAGGTGTCCCTAAATGCTTATAAAGCAGCATCATTCTGTAAAGGATATCACAGCGTGGGCTCAGGAACACTTCAGAAAACCATCGTCAGTTAACACAGTTCATCTCTACATCTACAAGGTCAAGGTCAAACTCTACCATGCAAAGACAAAGACAAAGATCAACAACACCCAGAAACACCGCCGGCTTCTCTGGGCCGAGCTCATCTGAGATGGACTGAGGCAAAGTGGAAAAGTCTGCTGTGGTCTGAGTCCACATTTCAGACTGTTTTTGGACATCATGGACGTGGTGTCCTCCAGGCTAAAGAGGAAAAGGACCATCCAGACTGTTATCAGAGCAAAGGTCAAAAGACAGCATCTGTGATGGTATGTGGGTGTATTAGTGCCCATGGCATGGGTAACCTGCACATCTGTGAAGGCTCCATTAATGCTTAAAGGCACATACAGGTTTGGAGCAACATGCTGCCAGAGACATCGTTTTCAGGGACGTCCCTGCTTATTTCAGTGAAACGAAGACACATTCTGCTCGTGTACCAACAGCGTGGCCTCGGAGGAAAAGAGTGCAGGTACTAGACTGACCTGCTGCAGTCCTCACCTGTCTATGACCTGTATTATGAAGCACAAAATACAACAGAGACCCTGAACTGTTGAGCAACTGAACTCATACATCAAGCAAGAATGTGAAAGAATTTCACCCACAAAGCTTCAACAGTTCATGTCCTGAGTCACAACCAGTTAAAAGTTAAGGTGATGTGGTAAACATGAACCTGTCCCAGCTGTTTCAGAATGTGCTGCAGGCAACAAACTCAAAGTAAATGAATATCTGCAAAAAAACAACATCACAAAAAAGCTTATCAGGATTTATGGCGATTTTCACATCACTGTACTGTTTTATTTAAATTTGACACATCGTCCCAACTTTATTGGAATTTTGTTAGGAGATCAAAAACTACAGCAGATAAAGTTGATTTAAGTCTTAATCTCGTCTTTACCTTCGGGCGCTTCCATCTGACCCCGGACTGCATCTCCAGCTCCCCCAGGGGGAAGTTGATGTCCACGAACAGCCCGTCCCGGCCCACCGTGTTGGGCTCCCCGCTCTCCGCCGGCATCTCTCCGTCCAGCAGCTCGTCCAGCCATCGGCGGGACTGCGAGCCGAGCAGCTCGTCTGAGCACACCGAGTCTATGTCGTCCTCCAGCGGGGGGAGGGAGCCCTCGGAGCTGATACTCAGAGACTTCAGCATGCTGAGGATTTATGGTTCAACACGGAGCTGTTCGCGTCCTCTGTGGAACTTTCACCTGAGCAGGTAAATATGAGGAGGCCCCGCCCTCCGCACAGGGACACACGGAGGCTCACCTGAGCGGAAGGTGAGGGCGGATCCGGCTGCTGATGAGATCATGTAAGGTTTTGATCCAGAGGAGGATCGGAGGATTTCCTGGTCCTGTGCTCCACAGGTTCTCAAATATGGGGGCCCTGGGGGTAGAAAACATTATAAAAATGACAACAAAAAACAAACAAGAGAGACGACAAATCAAATGACTCAACCAAAACTTCCTCAAAGCAAAGACATGTTTCTGTTTTTGAAACATAAGGGCTGATAAAGGACACCATTACTTGTTTTATTTGCTGGTGGATTTTTTTTAATAAAAATAACATTGTTTTCTTTGATGTTTTTGTGTTTTCTTAAATTATTTTTTTGCATATTTTTTTTTGTTGTTGTGTTTTATGATTTGTTGTTGTGTTTTCTTTTAGTTGTTGTGTTCTGCACTTCTAGACCACTAGACAAAACAAATAAGACCAAGAGTGACACAAGTGACTGTTTCTCTTGAGAATAGGAAATATATTTAGAAGAATATTATCATCATCATTTTCTAATAGGTAATGTCTGATTTTAAATCTTTTTATGGTACTGATTGAAAGCACAGTGTGTTTTTTATTATTATAATCATGATGTTGGATACAGGAATATTGGTTTTGCAAATATAGTTTGTTTATTTAGAAAATAATGTCACATAGTCTGTTTAGAGATGTCAGGCTAAATGAGGAACCATCTTTCTAAATGAGTTTTTTTTTCATGATTGTGTACATGTTCAATCAATTAAACCAATCAATCTTTACTTTGACAGCACTGAACCACAACAAATGTTATCTCAGGAAACTTTACGCTCGAGCATATCAATGCCATACTCCTCTTTATTTTTTAATGTTTCATTAATATAATTATATTAATGCAGACTCAGCATGAATCCTCTGTTAGTGCAGCACTTTGCCACACTGGAAACTAGAAAGCACTCAGAGAGCACAAACCTCCACCAAGGTAGCTCACATGTTGCTTTTACATCTTTAAGCAATAGCTCCATGATAAAGTTACCATCATAATATGATTCATGATCCTGAAAACCCACACCTAGCACTGAGAATCATGTTGATATCATTATTAGTTAGACAGTTATTGAGCAAAAATGATCGTTTGCTAATGGCGGTTATCTGGATCACCTCCAAAATCTAATCATTTTTAAGTTGGGCCATTACCAACATCTCCTGATAATTTCAGCTAAATCTGTCCGGTAGATTTTGTGTAATCTTGCTAACTAACAAAAAAAACAAATAAGCAAACAAACAAACATATGCCGGTAAAAACACAACCTCCTTGGCAGAGGTCATAAAACTCTGGAGCTGTGACGGGGTGTTCGAGGATAGGAAGAGATGCAGACAGACAGAGGGGCAGGCAGAGGCACGAGACTCAATGGGAGTTTATATTAAACCATATGAATATATGGACACCCCGATGATAAAGTTGCCCTTATTTCTCTCTCTTGACTTGAAATTAACCAGAGCGTAGCACCTTGAAACACAATATCTTGTTTTAAGAGGGTGTTTGTTTATGTGACGTCTGTGTAGGTCCTCCTCTCTGTATGACATGCTGACATTGTTCTGCTGGTTGTTCACAAAGGTTTAGGAGAATCAGAGTTGGTATTTATGACCAAGTACATTTGCACATACAAGGAATATGACTTGGTAAATTGGTGCTAAAACAATCAACGTATAGTTAGAATAAGAATAAAAATAAAGCATAAAAATGGGTTGAAAACAGTGCAAAACTGACTTGGGTATATATCAAAAACATACAATAGATACAAAAAAAACCAACACAACCCAACAATAAAAACCAAAGCTGCAGTGAAGGAGCTTTAGACTTGAGTTCTCTGTCTGTAGGAGAACTCAAAAAGCCAAGAATGAATTCTGATATTTTCAGGGATCATTGGTCACAGCACCAGACAGAAGTGATTATAATTCAGTGGTCCAGGAATTTTTTCATAAACAGTGCGAGATGGGGCAGTTTTCCACATTCTTGACATAACGCGTGGGAAATGCATCGGTGGAGGGTTTGAGCTTTCGGGGCCTTTCAAGTTAAGGTTATTTCTCCATAGGAAAACATATTGATAAATATATTAAGTGTATTAAAATCTGATTCTTGGTCAAATTCACCTGTCTAATCTTCAATAGCTGCCTTAATTTTCTAAATCTGCTTTCACTTGTAGGTGGTTAGAAAACCTGCTTTTAAAACCTGACAAATGTGGAAATTTTGGCAAAATTTCGCTTCCACTTATTGTTAAATAATTGGTTATTAATTGATGGAGAGGGGGTGGGATTAAATAAGGGGATTTCTTCTCACTCCTTTTTCAGACATGTAACATTTATCCAAGTGCTTATTTTCTTTTTTTCTGTCTGTACTTTTATTTTGACTTTTGTTATATGTTTGAAATAAACTTATCAAATCTTACACCCCAAAAAGAAAACATTGCTTCAACTTATGCTCAAACAGGACAGTTATAGATATTATTGGATAACTAAAAGAACTTAAAAGAGCTGATAATCCACATCGGCAGATATCAAAATTTATATATATACAGACAATACACTGGCTGTACATGCCAGCCTTATTTATTCCTTATATTGGCTTACATTTTGTAGTACACAAATGCACCGTGATGCTTCATCTGATCATCACTTAATGTCTAAATTTTAAAATAAAATTGATCATTTATTAAAGAATAAAATGTTGATTCGAACTGCACTAATCCAGATGAAACACATCCTACAGACACTCGGATCAGTGACTCAATCAGGCTGAAAACACAGATCACTTTAGTTCATGAATGAATGGGCTCCACACTTCTGATAATTTAAGTGTCTTTTAAACTGTTATAACAGTGACTCAAAATATTTCTCATCCTCAATGCGGGTTCAGCGGCAAGACCTGTTTCCTAAGATCTGTGTCCCTAAACAGATCCAGAGCAACGTGAAATCTTGGAATCTACCCATCAGTTAATCTTTTGATCAAAACAAACTGGACACCCATAAAAACAACCAGCTTCATAATCCCTCGAACATCCATGACTCAGCAGCAGATTAACCCTCGTTTACGTCAACTCTTTATTTATAATAACTGAAGACGGACAACGCCTTCACACCACGTGAGACAAACGAGGAAGTCAAAGAATTTCTGGGAACATCTGGAAAATATTCCACTGCAAGGACGTCCCTGGAAACTTTTATTCAACAATTCCAAATATATTGTAAAGAAAACTGAAGACAGACTCAGGCTGGAAATGATAAATTATCTTTATTGCAAAAGTGTGATTATTAACACAAATGACCTGTTTAATTCTTGAGTTGATGTGAGTGTTTGTGTGTCTGTGTTCTTATCACTGAGATGTGGCCATGATGCTCGACACACCTGTGGAAGAAAACACAGGACCGAAGTGACGAGAGAGAAATGAGACAAAAATCAAACTGTTTGTTACTTACAGAAACAATTAAAACCACTGTATCAATATTTTAAGAGAAAATGAAGCCTGTTGTAGGACCTAATGCTACTATTTACAACATATGAATACAGATATTTGTGAGACCATCAATCATCAACAAACAGTCCCGCCAGCCTCTGTCTCGTTTTATTAAACTGCTGAATTAATCCACCTGCTCACACACTGGTTTGATTTCATCGAGACATTTCTGCACTCACTCTCAAAGTCGATCTTCTCTACGATGTTTTTGGGTTTGACGCTCTCCTCCTGGTTGAAGATGAAGATCTGTCCTTCCTCGTTCTCCGTCCAGCCGTATTTGTTCATCCAGATCTTCACCTGCGTGTCTGCAGAAACAGAGAGAGAGGGCTGACTCCTATGTTTGATTTAACATATCAAGGAGATCACATGACGTTATCTTAACATATGAATCTTCATTTTTGACCTGTTCTCATAAATGTGTGTTTTCAGGCACCCAAAATGCATAATCCTTGTGGACGAAATGCCTGTGATTAAAAACCTGTGTGAATATGCCTGAATTCATCTCCATGTGGACGGCCCCTTAAAATTGAATATCTAAGGTGTTTTTTGTCTTTACTTGTGAGATTTATCTTGGATTTTACAGGATAGACAAAAATAAGCCACAAGCTTCAGCCTTCACCTTTTTCAGATATTGAGAAGTTTGTGTTAAATGATGTTTCTTATGTTTGTAACATTTATGTAACTAAAATAAAATAATTCATTCATTCATTTTCTGCTATTTTTAATCCCCATGGATGTTTTAGCATTAATGCACACGATACCTGCACTCTCTCAAGTATAACCAAGTTAAAGACTTCTCTTTATCCAGGACAACCTGAGTTATCAGAACATTTATGCTGTGATGTTGTCAGATTGATGCATTCAAAGTTAGATGATTGAAGAGACTAAGTCTTTTCACATCTGAATATGATTCTGCCAAGCTTTTGGCTGTTTGGAGAAAAAAATCAAAGTATTCAAAGAAACTCAAAAAATATTCACATATCTACACTTTTGTTTTCATATGATCATTTGTGCCGCTCTCTGAGGCAATTTATGGCCAAAATATTACAAAGCACCACATTACATTACTCTAACTTTCTTCTTAATCTTTTAGGAGCTGGTAGGTGACTTTCTTTTCTTATGTTGATCTCTAGGTGCTTCTGATTGGATGCTAGCATCAAAATAACAACAGATGTAGAAGTTGGGAGAATCTGATTGGTTAAAAGCCCGACAGGAAGTTGTCACTTTGCCTAATGGTCAAAATGGAAGTCTAATAATATGACTTTTACATTTTTATCAAGATAATGTGACAAAAAATTACAGATTTATCACCATAAATCCACAAATATGTTTTTAAAAAACTGCAGCACTTCATGGCTTGATTGAAAACTTTCTAGAAGGATCCATGAGACCTGATGTCCCCAAAAGACAGAAGTGTGAGCTCTCAAACAGTTTTTACCCAAAAAGATCTGTTGAGGTTTTAGAGATATCACCAAAATGTGAGTTAACGCTGATCTTGTGGAGTTGGAGGGGTTAATGCTGCAGAATGCTCCTTTTTATTATCAGTTCTTATTATCATAATAATACAGATATTTTGTTTGATTTTTCTTTCCATTACGTTTTGACTGGGGTGACCTAAGTTGTTTTACGCCTCTTAAAGGTCATGAAGAGACTCTCGTCCACGTTACTGTTTTGATATGAACATGTTGGAGGTTTGCTTCATTAACGTCTCCATCAGGTCCGTGTCACTTTGGCTTCGTCCCCGTGCTCTTACCCAGAGGGTCTCCCAACATCTCAGCCAGTAACCGGTGCTCGATGGTCTGGTAGGTGATGCCCACGACATGGCAGATGACTGAGGAGGAAGAAAAAAAACAAACATTCAGGTCCAGTCACACTCAGAGTATTTACTGTGGGACTTTCTATCTGCAGGGAGTCTGAGGCCGATACTCACATTTACGAACAGAGTCTTCAAAACCTGTGATGCCGTCAATGAGCTCCCTGTTCTCCTCAAGACTCGTCTGTGGGGGAGAAAAGGAAGAGGACATGATTCAGACGGGGAAACACCTTTACCAGTTTGGAAAAGATGAGCAGAGCAGACAGTGCGAGGACAGAAGAGCTGAGGCAGTGAGGAATCAGGGACCACTTGTCCTCCTGCAGACGTGTTTGATAAAGTACTTTCATCAAGTTCTTTTTACTTATTGGAGTTAAATATGGGTTTGTTTGTTCAAACTGACTTTATCTTTGTCTTGCATGTTCTTTTGTCGTCTGTGTCCATGTTCAGCACTTTCTGCTGCATTCTTTTTTGTATGAAAGCGCTAAACAAATAAAGGTTGATTGATGGATTGACTGATTGAAAATCAAAAGTCAACAGGAGCGGCATTTAATGACAGATGAGTCAGGAGAATGATGCAGTAACTGTTTAAACAGGAAACAATCTTCAGTTTAAGTGATTATTATGTCATTACATAACAACTGAATTAAGTGTCTGACTCAGCTGAATTAAAAATGTCATGTTGTCTAAAAACTCTTAGAAGTGCATTTCTGTTTGTGGTGTCAAACTCTGGAGCAGCCTGGATGTCACTTTCTAAATGAGCAATAATATAAAAATATTTAAATTACACTAAAGACATGTATTAATAGATTATATGCTTATACTTTCTTTTTAACAGACAAGGTTTTTTTGGCTCATACCTTTACATGTTTCGACGGAGCTCTTCCGCCTTCGTCAGAAGTGTCATCAGCTGAAAAAAGACACGTCACACTACCATCTGATGACACTTCTGACGAAGGCGGAAGAGCTCCGTCGAAACATGTAAAGGTATGAGCCAAAAAAACCTTACTTGTCTGTTAAAAAGAAAGTATAAGCATATTATCAACGTGGACATAATGAATTTTCTCGGACTTTTAATAGATTCATCGGAGATTGGAGCAGCGTTGATATCAATCTAAAAAGGTGCATTAATCTAAAGACAGGTAGGCTGGCCTGTGTGGTCTGATCCAACAGAAGAAGTTAAAGCTGGTTCTGATGGAAAAGTGTCAGAACACACCGAGCAGCACAGTCACAGGGGCAGATGGTCATAAAGTTCTGCCTTAGCCATGTTAAAACAGGAAGAGCGCACTAGATTTACCTTCTTTTACATACTGTACAGAGACCAACATTAATCCACCAGGAAAGCAGCTCAAAGAAACTCCTTTTAAAGCCTCAAACACAAGCAGAACCAGACTCCTGCTGAGACTGGACTTCTACTTACTCTTCCTGTCAAAAATAACTAAAAATAAATGGCAGCATTTGTTCCAGCCTCCTGAAATCTATTTCATGGGAATGTGTGCACGTGTCGTACCCAGAAGCTCTGGAAGTGGCAGGTCTCCAGCAGGTTTCCCAGGTAGAGGATCTGTCTGATGGGGCGCTCCTCCTGCTGCGACACTGTAGTCAAGGAAACAGCCCCTGACCCTAAACACAACCTGCATCCCTCATATTTACACACTGGGTTATATTTCTACACCAGAAAGGACTCATACTTGATTAATGTAATGATAATGAGTGACAATAAGACATTACAGAGTAAGAGATTCAGTGTACATCAGTAACCAAAAAAAGTCTTTTCACATTATAAACACATTCATCTGATAGTTTTTGCAAACTAAGTAAATTACTGCACAGGGTTATACATTTATACTTATTTTGTTTTCACCTGATATATCTTTGTGTGTTCCTAAAAATATCTCAATATAAGAAAAGTCTATACAGGAGCCTTGATGAATCAGAGACTGAATAACAAAAACCAGCGACCAGCAGGTTCCTCTAATCCATCAATGTGTTGATCATGACACTGCGGTTTAAAGGGATACGCCAACTTTGGTTTTCTTTTCATGTCTTGCCTCACTCCCGAGTCCAAGACAAGCAGATAGACACCATTCTTTAGACTGTGTGTGCAGTAACAAGGAAGAGACGGGCAAAGCTCACCCACCGCTATTTAGCTTAGCTCAAACACTGGGAGTCAATGGGAAGTGTTAGCCTACAGTCACCAGGTAAACTCTTCAGCAGCTCTAAACAGCCCTGTGTGCTTGTTGTGAATCATTTTTTTCACTGTGATATGTTACTTTATCTTATGCTATCATCATATTTTCTTCTTCTACTCATAAACAGAGGCTTTGTTTCGTGGACCTACTTCCGCAGTAGAGATGTAACGTTCCCGAATGAGTTGGGTCTTTTGTACAGCTCTTTATATGAACGATGACAACTGATTCGCAGTTGTGAGTGAGCTGTTCCTTTGGGAGCAATGGCAGGCTAACACTTCCCATTGACTCAAAGTGTTTGAGCTCAGCTAATTAGTGGTGGGTGACTTTTGCCTGTCTCTTCCTTGTTACCTGATGCACAGTCGAAAGAACATCGTCTAACTGTTTGTTATGGACTTGGGAGTGAGGCAAGACACGAAAACAAAAAAAATGTTGGTGTATCCCTTTAACAAGCTCAGTACACTGAATGGATGAAACAGCAACAAAAGGATACGTGAGTCTGGTCAATCATGCACTTGCAGAGAGTGAAGTCGGTGTGTGGGAGGTTGGTCAGAGCCTTCAGAAGAATCTGGGACGTCACTTGAGTCTGGAAGTAGGCCGGGTTGAACTGGTACCTGCACACATCAAACAAAAACAACATACTCCTCACTACATCCAGGCCTTGACACAACGCAGAGGAAATCATCCTCAAAGCGTCTCTGAAACATCACAGCTTATGTTTGGCTCTGCACAGAGAGGTAACTCACAGCTTTAAGACAGCCAGGTTGGCCTCCAGGTCGTAGGCGTTTTCTCTGGCTTGTGTCTCAACGTAGCGCTCCAACGTTGCAAGGTTTTCTGGGTTATACCTGCAGGGAAGACAAGAGCATCAGGTCATTACGAAGAAGTCAAAAACATGTTATTCAGTGTGTTTTAGGCAGCAATTTAGACTTAATATTAGGACAAAGGTAACAGAACAGTTTTCCTCCCTTCCTCCATAACCTGATTTCTTTCAGACAAATATTTTCGTTGCACTTGCACCAATTTAAACTGGATCTTTAACTCCATGATCTATGAACCAGTCATTCTTATTCTTTAGTGCACTGCAGCCTCCTGGCAGGACCTTTATCTTCATATTCCTTCACAGACTTGACAAAGAAATTCAAGGCTCGAGACTTCTTTCCTTACAGTACACTTTAACCATTCCTGACCATGTGTAAGTACGTCCTCCAAATGCAGTCCAATGTTTTAAACTCACTTGTAGCTCACCATGTTGTGCTGCTGAGGTTGCTTGTTGCTGTCAAGCATCTATCTTAACTAGGGATGGTCATCAGCATCGGTTCAACATCGGTATCAGTCGATATTGGCCCCTTTTACAAACATCAGCAAGTGAATGTGTGATTATAGATCTCATTTTCAGATATTTTTCTGTCATTGAAGTTCAGTGCTGGTATCTGGCACACCTCACTGCTTGAGGAGATTATTACCATTGGGCAGTAAAAATGACCTCTTGGAATAACTAGGATCTGTTTTAATGATGGAGCAGGAGAGAAAATCTTGACATTGTGGGAGAAAATAATCTTATTTGCCCTGAGTTTGACATTGGTGCATCACTAATTTAAATGTTCACTTAAGCCACTACGACTATTTTTCTAATTATATTTGAGAGAAAGCTGCACAAAAAAAGAATAATAAGAAGAAGAAATAAATATATGTTATTTTACACTTTGTCTTTGACATGTATTGTTTACAGTTTATACAAAAACCAACTTGTTGCTTTTCAGTGTCTATTTGTATGAGAAACAGATGGAAACAAAGAAAACATTTGACTCTTGATTTCTAAAAGTACCCATGCAGTGATAACGAGGTGAAATATCATGGTACGTTTCAGCATTTTGCCGAAATTACTGAAGATATGTCTGCTGTAAATATAATATACCGATATCATATTAATAATACTGTGCAGCCCTAAATAAAAGTACATTGAAACGAACCAAAGTCATAAGACTGTTTATAAGCTATGGCCTGTTTTGTCCCGCTGTCTATGTCATATCAAACATTTTAATGCAATTAATCACAGCTTATAAAAGAGAGGGGATCTGGCATGTGTATGGTCTAAAAGGGTTACCGTGTTTACTGGGGACTTTCAACTAGCGTGTCGTAGTTGTGGTTAACAACAATTAAGACTTCTGACGAGGTCCTTCTTTCTTTAGTTTGTCCAGACAGACATTATTATTGTCCACACCGACATGAATTAAAAATGTAGACAAAGTGTCAACAGTGTGGAGCCTGACATTTTAAATATCTGCTGTATTTACGACAGTCACTGACACATCCGGCTGAAAGTCGCCAGTTACAACGGTAACTCTTTAAACCGTTACACCTGAACATACAGTTCATGCTAACATAAGCTTCATTCACAACAGTTCATTAACAGCCTTCTTTAACGATTTTTTTATTGAGTGTTCAAGAAGGCATCGGGCAGTCAAATACAGTGTGGCCTCTGTAAGTTGTACAGAATCATCCATGTATGAGCGAACAGCCTCTATAAGGACCCTCTAAATGCTAGCTCGAGCATTAGCACTGATGCTAATCTTTCACTCGCTCTTCCGCTTCGTTTCCCTCCATCCGTACCTGTCGATGCCCCGCAGGAGCTTCCCCACGTTCGCCCTCATCTGCTCGAAAGACGCCGACATTTGGTCCAGACTTTTAATGCCAACTTGGGGATAAAAAAGGAATTAAATCCACACGTGGGCCGCAAGACACAAAAAGCACCGGGCGGAAGGAGAAACGAGTCGGAACGAAAAGAAGGAGACACACGGTGGGACCGGAAAGAGTACGGAACTGGACAAAAGGAGGGACTGCTGAAAAAGAAGCCCACAAACTGTTAACGTCCTCTGAAAAAAAGACTAATGATGTCTGTGTTACTAACACTTTGTTTTACTGATTTGTGCCTTATTTAAATCGTTTCATGATGACTGTCAGCGCAATTATTTTCCTTATTTTGAAAGTATCAACCGGAAACAAAGATTTGGTATTATATTTTTGCTCTCGACGATTTCTTTACCACCTTGTTTCTATTTTAGTATAAACGTGATTAATTTAACCATTAAACACGTTCATTTTGTTCTATAAAATGTAACAGTGGAGCTAAAAAAGAAATTGAATAGATTTAATTATTATAAAGTGAATTGGTATCCATACGAAAAATATTTAGCATTTTTTTTTACTTAATATTCGTTTTGTTATAAACATTTTTATGTCTCTATCACTAGTTTTAAGCACGTATTTCTGGTTACATCTTCCAAAATAAAATACCAACTGAAGAAATTTTTAAGACATTTTTTTAATTGTGCTGTGCCATTATTGGAACTATGAATTGATTAGTAGTTTTCCATATATCTTCCGAACTGTACACTCAATATAAACACTGGAAGATGACATCTTAACATCAGAAGCTGTTTTTCCATTTTGAAAAAATTCCGTTTTTATTTACAAATTGAACAGCTTGTATTGTTTGAGTCCTTTGGCCATCTCTGTAAGTCTTTTTGTAGTCTTTAGAAAGTATTTTACTGCAATTTATGGTTATAAATTTCTCTGTGTGACCTAACAGTTTATGCTTACTTTATTGTTCTTTGGGTTTGTGTCTTTGTTTTCTCTGGTTACGTTTTGTGAAATTCTGTTTTACAGGTGCTATATGAACAAGTTATTTGGAAAGGTCTGACATTTAGATTTAATTCTTTCTTGATCACTGATAACAATTTTGGCTTGAACAGTCATGGCTTGGTTCCTTGTAGATTTGCAGCTTTAGAATCTAAAACAACTGTGATGTTTCTCAAAGATTTACGAATCATTTTTCATTTATAATTTCAAGAGTGGCCCTGATGAGCCACCTTATTATTGTTGTTTGTGTTTGCCGCCCTCCAGTGGTTAAATTATAAACTGAATTTTTCTGAAGATGAAATCAGCCCATCATCTACCCTCACACTCCAGTTGGGGTGGCTTTGGGGATGAAGCTGACACTGGGTGAGAGGTGGAGTACACCCTGAACTGGTCGCCAGCCAATCACAGGGCCACAAAGAGAGACAGACAACCATTCACACTCACACATAAGGGCAATTTAGAGTCACCAGTGAATATAATGAGCATGTTTTGGGTCTGTGGAAGGGTGCTGGAGTGCCCTCACATGGGGAGACCATGCAAACTCCACACAGAAAGGCCCAGACTGAACAGGGAGTCGAACCAGCAATCATCTTTCTGTGAGACATGTGCACTATCTGCTGCCCCATGATGAAATCTCATAATGAAAAAGGAAATGCATTTTTTGTTTTGAAATTATTCTATTGTTTATGCAGTTGAAATACTTTTTTCTTCATGATAAAAAACAGTGACAAAGTAAATTAATGATGAGGCAACTCTGAGGACGTCCAGAGAATAAATCAAAAGTGGGACAATGGGATTTAAAGCTGCTGAATCCCATGTGAAATGTAAAAGGTGCTGACTTTATACACCGGAGGATTGGAAACCATTTATCACAATAATTAAAATGCAGAAAAGATCCATAAGATTCATCAACAAAGCAGGATTTAGAGACAACACGAATAGACTTTTCTTCTCTAAAACTTCAAGAACTGATCCAGTTTAAAACAACACAAATAATATGCAAAGCAAGAAATAATTTACTTCCAGACAACATCAGGAAACTGTTTTCAGAAAGAGAAGCAGACTGTAGTTTAGAAGGGGAGCTGAACTTTAAATAGATCATGTCAGAACATTGAAAAGTATATATGTGTCAGCCTCAGAGGTTAAATTATGGAACAGTTTAACAGATGAATTCAAGAAAAGTAAAACCATAAGCAAATTTAACAGAATATTCAAAACACAAACTTTAAATAAATACAAGGACGAAGAGCAGCAGTTTAATCCAGGACGGTAATGGATATTGTCTTGTTATGTAATATCTTTTTCTGTGTTTGGGTAGGGGTGATTATATTTATAGAATAAGTATATATGGGTGAAATGTTATGTTTGTAACTGTGTATAAGTAGCTTATAACATTTTACAGTAAATATATTATCAGGAACACTGACTCGTAAATAAGTGGTTGAATCTTGTAAATATTATGAATATGTAGAAATTAAAAACATCACTATAGGATGTGGTTATAAAAGGGGTTGGATTAAATAAGTTTAGACTTCCTCATTCTCATTTTTAGAGCATGTGGACTTGCTGCAAATGCAGGATGTTGTCAGTGGTTTACCTTGATCGTTTTCTTTTGTTTTTGGTAAATGCATGTGTTTGTTTATGGGGACTACCAATGTTTGTGTTTGCATGTTTGAAATAAAGCATTCATTCATTCATATATTTTAATATTAAAAAGTCCTTCATATAATTTCTCTAAGTGTGCAGCAGTCTAATGTCTCAGCTCTTCTGTGTTTGCCTTATATAACTTAACTGTTATCTAGTTATCAGTTTTGTCTTTGTTTTATTCAAGATTTATGCTTAGTTTAAAATATTTTACATTGTTTTATCACAACTTTATTTTATAGTTAACCCCTGCTATTGTGTTTAACTATTTTATTTTATTTTTCTATTTCATTAATTTGTTTTTCTTGTATGTTTTATTTATTTTCTTTCATTTTTATGACTTTCCTGCCTGTTTCAAACTGCAACCTCTTTTCTCTATCTTTATTTTCTTTGTTTAGCATTTGGGCAGCATGTTTGTGGATGAAAAGTGCTGTACAAATGAGGCGGGTAGCTGAGGAGACTTTTTTGTCTATTTGTTTGATTGATTGTTATTTTTCATAATTGCTTCTTTCTGTAAATGATGATAATCTTTCTCATCTTGTAGTTTCATTAGTATCTCTGATCCTTTTGCTCACATGTGGACCTTTTGTCTCGTTGCTCACCTGAGCTGCAGGTCATGACGGTTGTCTCTGCTTCATTCTGCTCTCCTGTCGTTGTTTTTGAGGATCATTTTGAGGATGTGTGAATCTCTAACCCCATGATTCTCTCTCTCAGGGCTGTGTTGAGGTTGAGGCAGTTATTTGTGGTTAACTGATCAGTGTTGCGTGTCTGTCACACGTGGGCGTTCAGGAGCACGGACCAGGAGTGAGACCGTGGGCAGACAGACGCTCGTCTGCACAGAAGGTCAAATGATGAAGATGTTACCTTTTACTCTTGAACACCTTTTGTGTCATATTGATACATACTTTTTTTCTAGCTCTCTTTTCTATTTTATTGCTTTTAATTCTTTTTAATTGTTTTTATTCATTGCCTTTTACTTACTACCTATTGTAAAGCACTTTGGATCACCGAAAGGGTTGATGTAAAGGGCTGTATAAATAAAGAACAATTACATTTACATTTTATGATACCTCTATCTAATCAATAAGATCAACAAATTACTAAAAAACATCCGAATACAATCAGATAAGAAAATGTCCTCAAATGGAAATTTGACTTTTTAGGATTTCAGTGGAAAGGGAAATAAACCTCTCAGCTCCAAAAAAGTAGAATTTTCTGGCCATAATTTGTATTTTCAGGTATTAAAGGGATAACTGCTGCAGAGAAGGTCTGAGAGCTCTCTTATTTTTCACCCTTTAGTCCATCACAGGTTGATCAGGTTTGTGTCCTGTCAGGGAGGACCTTTGACCTCAGCCGGGTCACTGTGGCAGCGAGACATGCAAAGTTTGATTCAAGCAGCAGACTGGTTTAGGCTCATGAAGACGTTTGACCTCCTCCTCCTAACACTAACTCTCCAAGAGGCTTCTACCCTTTAGCAAAAAGTAATATACTTGAAGTTCATTTTATCAAGTATACTTGAGTATAAGAATAAGTATAGCAAGTATACTACTGACCACGTACTTGTAGTGCACTAGAAAGTATACTAATTTATACTTCTTTGGACTAAATTGGAACATTTTTAAGTTTATAAAAGTTTACCTTAACTTTACTTTATAAGGTCATTTTAAAGTAGAGTACTAGGTATAAATTTCTGGTCAACATTTTGGTTTATTGAAGTATATAAGGTGTACCCCAGACCCTTATGAAAGGGACTAAAGTTTGATCAATAAAGTCAAGTCAAATGTTTCTCTGTTTATGTTTTAAAGGTGCATAAAGATAATACAGTTGAGCACACATACTATTTACTGTAAACTTTTAAACTCCAGCACTCTATGATCTTGAACACGTACGTTTATAACAGGAGTGAAAAACATTTTTATTCTTCTAAATTAAATGTAAGCACAATGACTTGACCTTATCCTGTACTTCAAACTATATTAAGTATTAGTACTTTGTGGCAGAAAGCGGTAAAAGGTACACTTAAGTACAAGTATAAGTTTTAGTATTAAAGTATAAGTGTAAGTCTTAGTATTGATGTACTTAATCTTGGACTTTTCTTGATATTTTTCAGTGTAAGCCAAGTATACTTCACTACACTATTCTTAAGTTTATAAAATATAGTATGTAAAAAGTAAACTTCAAGTATACTGCCTCAGTTTCAGTGTAAAATAAGAATACTTGTAGTACATTGAATGATCTACTTTTTACTAAGGGTCCGCTCTCAGTCCAGTTGTTACCTGGATCGACCACAACCCTGTTTTCAGTAGAGACCTTCAAAGTGTCACCTTTGGCCTCTTTGAGTGCCAATAAGATCTGAACATGAATGTATTAATGCCTCACTATTAATGTTAAAGCCTGCTGACATTAGCATGGCGTGCTCTGCCTCCATCTTCCTCCTCCACCCCTCTTGTCAGATCAGACACTGTGGCGGCCATTTCAGATCGCTTCTGAAACCGACCATCAGACTTTCACGCCCACCTTCTGCTCTGATTGGCCAGCTGTGTGGAGGCGAGAAACGGGTCAGAGGTTTGAACTTTATCCCTCGGTGTGTCACTTTTCATTTGATACTTGAACATGGCCGCCACAGTCAAACACATGAGCATAGATCAGCTTTTTCTAAACTTCAGTACGACGCCCATTTTGACACCAGATGAGATCTGGGGCCGACCAAAACCCTCATCAAACCGTAACATGAGACTAAAAGTATTTACCTCCTCGTTTTTGTTTTCATGAGCAGAACTGAATGAGAAGGTTTGGTTTTGCAGCTGTTTTTATTCTCTGGTGTTGATCAGACTTTGTGACTCAGACTCTGTCCTCGTACCTTAAATGTCTTCGAGAGCAGCGATAGCTTTTAGAAATGTGGAAACAGGCTGTGTGGTAAGAAAATGAAATGTCATATTGCCCAAGGTGTAAAATCAAAGAAGAAACAATTTTGCATTTGTTCTGAACCATGATTCATTCACTTACAAAATCAGTTTTTAAACTATAATTTGAGTCATCCCAATTGTATATTTATTCAATGAAGACATTATTGAAGAAATGTAGACAGTTGGTTATCATAATGTACTTCGCCAAAACATGTTTACTCCTCCTCTGGAAAAACTCCTCCTTCCTTTAGAATAAATTACACTCGAGAGGCACAATCAGGGTTATTTATTCCATGACCTGTGGGATCCATTATATGCTTAACTGGAAAAAAACAAGACTCAGAAATAGCTACATTACACTTGCTACATGCATTGATGTTTATATATCAGCGTTTGTTTGCATATGTGTTTTGTTTTGTTTTCTGTTTTTGTTCATATTTGTATGCTTTCTCTTTATCCATGTCTTGTTTTGTCTGTTTTTATTTAGTTTGTTTCTTTTTGTATGTTTAGAAGCATGTTTTTGCTCTTGCGGAGGAATCCAGAGTTCTAAAAGAAAATCCACGAAGGCACAAGGAGACGATGGGAACTTCACACAGAGAGTCGAACCAGCAATCCTCTTTCTGTGAGGCACACGCACTACCTGCACAACCGTGCTGACAAGATAAATGATAAAAAGCTTAAATTCAAGCAGTATCCTCGAGAAAGTTTTTGTTTGGTCTGGGACCTAAAAATGTAGGCTGTAGGCAAAATGTGGCTCTTTAGTCTTTTGGAAATAACCATTCACGGCCATAGAAGTTCAACTTGAGGAGGGTCTCCTCCACAGGAAACAGGGTGCTATCATCCTCCTGTTATATAAACAAAACAGCCCATATTTAACCTCAACAAGGTTCATTTATTCATTTTTGATGACTGCTAGAGTACGTTCACAATCAATTATGTTAAAAAAGACCTTCTAAATTTCATATACAGAGTACGCCTGATCCAGCCGTATTCTTTCTCTGTCTGAGGCCCAGTCTCCTCGTGGTCTGCCTGTGTGGTGTTCTGTACAAGCGACACACTCTCTCTGTCTCTTAGATAAGTCTTTTTCAACAGCTTGCACCTTGATCAATCTTCAGCACACTCCAGCGGCTTAGTCTGTTCTCAGCAGGAGTCACTTTGACACCGTGTCAGTCTCCACCCTGCAGATCGACCTAACACAGGAAAACAAGCGTTCGGACTTTCAAGGCCATTTCAAAACACAGCAGGGATAGGGGAAATAGTGCCGATGCTAAATCAGCAAATCAGTGTCAGGCAGGAAAAACACTGCGATGTCTCGCAAACCCACAATTACCTTCTGAAGTTGTGGTTCCCACACGATATTTATAATCTTGTACTTCAAGCTACCAGGGCTGCGTTCCACTGCACAGCGCTTTAAAAACGCTTCCTGTGGACGAGGATACACGCCATCGATGACACTACTCAGGCGAACTATGGAGGAATTCAGCAACAGATGCTCTGTTAGAGCTCGAGACACTTAAGCCTATTTTCCTCATGTGAGTACAGTCCACTCATATTGGTTTGCAGGTCTGGTCTGTGGTAATTGGTTAGTTTATCAATCCTTCTGCCATGTTGTCAACAACTCTGCATTCAGTCTAACATCTAAGCTTTACAGTGGACTTGCTACCAGAGTCAGTGACGTTAAGCTGCATCACTCCTGAATTTCTCAAGAATTATTGTTCCTAATGAATGATCAATATTCTTTCAATGAGACACAGAGAGCTGAGGAATTGATCTGATCTTGTGTACAGGATGTAAAGGGGCGCCTGGTGTTCATGTGCAGGGAAATGCTCTTAAACAGGAAGTCGACGGGGAGCTCCGAGCACGAGTGAGTCTGCGTGCAGAGCTGCACAGAGACACACACCCACCCTACAGCCCACAAACACATTCACACATTCAGCCACATGCTTTAGTGAGTGTGAGGCAGAGACCGAAACAGAGAATAAAATGAATGACAACAAAAACTCTGAACTGATGGATGTAAATAATTAACATTTAAAATGTATCTGTGCACTTGTGCCGAGTTTCAGATCTTTGATGTGATGAAACAAGCACAGACTTTTACTTTTGACACCAGCGCACCATTCATTCCTAAACTGACAGAAACATATCAGAGCCGTCACAGCCACTCGTGCAATAATCAACTTCAAAAGTATTAAACCATAGAAACACGGCCTGCATGATGTGAGAGAACGTGCACTGTGTTCAATATTGCTTATGGAGCATTCTCTTTCATTGATTTGATTTAATGACACACAAAAACATGACAAACACACACACAGGCACATAAAAAAACGATTTGCAGACTGGAAGCCATTTTCACAAAGTCAAGTTCACAGTAAATAATAGATCCACAGTCGGAGACAGCAGGACCTCTCAGAGATAACAATAAAATATTGTGATTTACACCACAATGTAATACAGGAAAAATGTAATTTGAAAGAAATAACAGTAGTAGAAATAATAAGAAAATACATTTGATGTAAATAATAATGTTGAATAAGCAAAAGATTGATTAAAAATATAAAAATAAGGAATAATTAATTATACAACACTTGAGGATGCAACAGAATTTTTCTGAATCTAAAAGAAATCCAAGAAACTTAATTTCACTTGCTTACAGGCAGCTTTAGCCTCGTCTGACTGCGCTTAAAGGTGAGAAGCAGGAGTGTTAAACCTCGAAACTCAAAAAGCCATTTCACTTAGTTGTGAAAAATTCTAACTGTCACAGCATGGCTCACAATGTCATGATGATGAGAACTGAACCAACTCCAGCTGAGAGTCGATCACAGCTCCCTAAAGGAATCGATATCATTTGTCTTTTGGCTTCACATCAGCTCCTCCCTCTTTTGTCTGAATACTTTATTCATCAAGGATGTCGCTCTCCTCAGAGACAGTCTTCTGCACAACATTTGTAGGTGGAAACACAAAAAAGCTGCAGAGGACTTCATCCATGCAGCACAGCACTGAACATCACCGAAGTGTTTGACTGCTGAAAACCTGCACAGGCAGACAGGAAATCATAACAGAATCCTTAAAGAATCAATAAATCAACCAGTAAAGAAATAAATAAAATAAAATCAAGTAAAAAAATCAAAAACCTTCATTTAACAGAGCGGAAGTGTGGAAACACCATCATGAGTTCAAAATGAGAAAACACCAGAGTATAAATAATAATAATAGAATTAAAATAAATAAATAAATGGATTGAGATAATAATAAAAGATTGTCCGGTAAGAATAATAACACAAACAAAGCCTGAATACATAATTCAATAAAACATGTCAAAATGTAAAAATGGATAAATATATAATTAGAGTTACATGAAATAAAGTTAAAAAAAAAATAGGTAGATTTAAAAGGTAGGTCATGAGTTTGGTCTTAAAAATAAAATCTGCAATAATGATAAAATCCCATAACTCAGCAGACTGTTGTTCAGACACATCATCACGGGGATCAGTAGTAATTAAGGCTGTGACTCCTGTAAGCAGAGCAAAACAACGCAGTGAAGCCAAAGTCACTTGATAATCACAAAAATGTTGATGCTGAGTTCACAGAAATGGTGGGTGGGGCGGGGAACACTGCGTGCTGCAAAGGATGAGAAAGTGAGCATCATTTACCATACATGAAAAAAAGGAAAAGAAGAAAAGAAGAAAAAAGAACACAGTGACCTTTAACTTCAATTATTTTGTTTTCATGATGAAAAGCAAGTCAGATTATAAGTTAATTAGTCATCCAGCCCTTCGGCCCTTATTTTATGTCTTTAGAGGTGATCTCAGGCTCATTTTGTCATCTAAAATGGGCTCAAATGTATTTTTTTTAGGGTTGATTATTGCGTTTGAACCCTCTCTGCAAAAACTCAGATCTCAACAAGTGTGTGTGTCTATTTCAAGTCAGAAATATCTAAAACACTTATTCGAATCCACATTCACTTAACAGGTCCAGATAAATGTCTTGCTACAAGGAATAAAAGGTAGAAAAAAGGCATAAAATGTAGGTTTAAAATCTGCTCTGGAAAAAAAAATCATTTTAAGACACATTTTAAGTCAACTTTGTCTTGTATTATTGGCAGTCTAGTTTATCTGCAACTGTCCTGTCTTAAATTAAGGGTCATCTATTTATTTAGTCTTTTATTTCTCATATTTTATATTTTGTACTTAGCATTTTTTTATGTATTTTTATCACTTTCCTGCAATTTACCTTTCTTGATTAAGTTTTATGCTGTTGACTGAATACTCAGAGTTATTTATTGCCGTGCTAAACTTTTTTGAGTTTATGTATTTGTGCTAAAGTTTTATTTATATTCTATATTTTTGCTCCTACTGCTCAGGTTGTTGCTCCATTGTGGACAAATAAATGAAAAAGTGTGAAAGTGTGCTTTGGGGTACATGCATGCTGTGGGTCTCCACTGTAACTGATTTTTGTAAACTTATCAGTATTTTACCATAACACTTACAGTAATTTACTGTGAAATGACCTATACAGTAAATTACTGTAAATTGCAAAAGATTGTGGGAAAACATTCTGGTTTCTGTAAAATTAAGAACATTATACCAAAAAAAAAAAAAAACATCTACAGTTACTTACTGTAAAATGTCCATATAGTAAATTACTGAAAAGTGCAGCGGCTCAAGAGAAAACTGACCAATAGCAGGCACTTTTTCTTTTAGGAAATGCTTCACATTTTCGGGGTGAAACAAAAGTTTGAGTAACTGTGTTTTATTGGATAAAAATGGATGTATGCGATTCTTTTAACAAAATTATATCTTGGTAATAATTGATCAGTAAAATAGAAAGAGACATAGTAATACAAACCAAAGTACAGCAAGTTCACTGTAATTTAAAATGCACTTAAGAAGTCGTAGAATAAAATAAAGTTATGATACTGTAAATGAAAAAACAGTTATTACGCCGTTAATGGAAAGACAGTTGAATACCTTGATACTTTGAGATAGAGTACAGTAGTAAAACTATTATAGGAAATACAGTAATAATGCTGAAAATAAAAATAGAGTTATGCTACTGTAAAGACATTTAAAGTGACTTACTGGTATCTTGTTGCCAGAAAGTTACTGTCAAATGTACAACAACGTTTTTAAAGTGTAATATTCTAAAGTTTTTCCAACAAGAATCAGAATCTCTGTAGGTGCCACCACAGCTGACTTGTGCCATCCTGAGTGCACAAAACAAGGTGATTTTTCTTGCATATTTTTTTTTGTTTGAAGTTAATCAGACGAGTAAATAACCTCTGACAAAGCTGTCACCTCTCTCTGCTCACACACCCAACAGGAAACAGAATCAAAATATGTAAATGAAACTGTTTGAGCAGAACAGAGGAAGGTGAGAGAGAGAGAGAGAGAGAGAGAGAGAGAGGGAGGATCAAGATCAGCCTGAGAAACAGAAACAGGAAGGTGTGTGTGTGACAGCAGCTGAATGACACTCGGCAGGTCACACAGACAAAGAGGCCAGAGGGTTTTTCTCCACCGCTCACTTCTTCTGAAGTCCTGCTGCCTGTAGATGTGACTGTGACTGTGTGAGTGAGTGAGGGAGACTGTGAGTGACATGTCTGAGGAGGAAGATCAGTAACTAAACATGGATTTCTCAAACCGGACAGCTCTGGATATCTCCACCAGGAACCCTCAGGACGACTTTGAGATCCTGCTGAGAGTCGGAGGAGGAACCTACGGGGAAGTTTATAAGGTAGGAGAGTTCACTGGAGCTGGACGATGATCATTTGATTTACTAAAGAGTGATGGGAGAGGGGTCAAGTTACATAAGTATTAAAGAGGGAGACATTCAGAGTGAGAGTATTGTGTCGTATTTGGTGTAAAATCAACTTTTAAGGCTGAAAGTGAAGTTGGTTGTAGATGTTTGTCATCTCCAGTGAAGCGTGTCAAACTTCTCTCTTCCTCTCATTTGACTCTTCAAAGTTTGACTCGCAACTAGGGCTGGGCAACGTGGACCGAAAACAACATCCTAATAGATGAACTTACACTCACTGGCCACTTTATTAGGTACACAGGAAGACAGAGGATGGGACGGAGCAGCAGCCAGCCTGTAGCCATATTTTTTATTTTTCATTTATATTTTATATTTATATTTTTCCATATATCTTTTTATCTGCTTTAAATGTGCTACTGGAATCTTAATTTCCCTGAGTCTTCCAAGGGGATAAATAAAGTTCTATCTAATCTAATCTAATTTAATTTTTTACCTTCAGAGCTCCTTAATTCTTTGTGGCATGGATTGAATAAACTGCTAAAATGTCCCTCAGATTTCAGCATAAAGGGCGGGTAAACAAGGCTGGTTTACGGTGGCGCTGTGATCCAGGGGAGAGGGAGAAGTCCTGGTACTGTGGACTTACTGTCTTGTGCGTAGCAACAGGCCTCCCTGCATGCACATTTAACCTTTTCAGATGATGCTATTATCACACAGTTGCAGCAGATTTGTCAACTGCACATCCATTAGTATATCCATCATTAAGGGACGGACATGGTCAGCACCAACAACCATGCCACATTTAAAGTTCCTTAAACCACCCTTCTTCTTCATTCTGAGGCTCAGACTGAACTTCAGCAGGTCGCCTTGCTCTTGTCTACATGCCGAAATGCAGCGAGTTGCATCCATGTGATTGGCTGATTAGCTCTTTGCATTAACAAACAGTTGAACTGGTTGCTTGATGAAATTTCCAGGGATGTCTCTGCAGCCGTGAGGTTTATCTGAACGATGACCGCATCGCAATGAAGGGGACACCTGTGAGATTTATGTGACTGAGCACGAGTGAAGGAGGATGGCATAAAGTTTCTGTTTCTAACTAACAAAATAACTTTTTATGATTAGTGTGTAGATGTAGCTTTAGATATTAAGCAGCTAAAGCAAAAAGGACGAAGAAACAAGGCCGCTTTACGGTGATGCTGTGAACCAGGGGAGAGGAAGAAGACCCGATGCTGTGGACTTACTGTCTTGTGCGTAGAAGCAGGCCTTCCTGCATGCACATTTAAGCCTCCAGAATGCAGCAGCACGTCTGGTCTTTAACCCAGAACAGCAGCTGTTAATCTCTCTTCATCGGCTTCCAGTTGCAGCTTGAAAAAAAAATTCAAACTCGACTTCTGGCTCACAAAACAGGAAAAAGAGCGGCTCCTGTTTACCTGGAATCCCTCATCAGAATCAGAATAAGAAAAACTTTATTAACGCCCAAGGGGAAATTCGGTTGTTTCAGTTGCTCTAATACACAGTGTAGCAGTAGGAAATATCAAACAAAGACATTAAAATAGACAAGAGCATGAAATTTATATAAAATAAAATGAAACATTAAGTAGGCAGGTTGCAATGTGCAGAATCTTTCAGCAATATCAACTTAAAGATCCAGGTCTACACTCCCTCTGCCAGTGAAAGACACATGGTGCTCCCAGCTAGACTCTCCTCTGCTGTTCCCAAGTGGAACGGACCACCAAACTCCAACCTGCAGTCTGCTTTTAAGAGGAAGTTGAAGACTCTGGGAAGGCTGATGCACTTCGTCTGACTCTCTTCTGGTAGAGCCAGTTAGGTGGTTTAAGACTCAGCTCTCTGTGAACAACTCAGCACTGAGGAAGTTGATGCCTAAAATGATTTTGATGTCAGTGACATGAGGACTTGATGATGATATTGAGGGGATTGGTTTACACTAGAGATGTGATGTTTGTGAACAAGTCGAGTCTTTTCAACAGCTCTTTTAAGTGAACGAGCAGAACCGATTCACAGTTGTGAGTGAGCCGTTGGTTTGAGAGCCATTCTTAAATGCAAATTGCCTGCAAATCAGTTCTCATCGTTGGAAACATCACAAACATCACACCTCTAGTGCAAACCACCGCTGAAGTAGGGCAACAAATCAAAGCTTCTGTTTAGAAGAAGAAGAAGATAATATGAAGATAGTAGAAGATAAAGTAGCATAACGCGGTAAAGCTGAAGAGTTTATCTGATGACTGTAGGCAGAGGCAGGCTAACACTACCCACTGACTCCCAGTGTTTGAGCTAAGCTAACTAGCGGTTGACGATCTTTGTCTGTCTCTTTCTTATTACTGCTCGCACAGTCTAAAGAATGGAGTCTATCTGCTTGTCATGGACTCGAGAGTGAGACAAGACATGAAAACAAAGAAAAAGTTGACGTATCCCTTTAAGACGATGTGTTGGAGTTGCCAAAGTATTTCTGCAATTTCGACAGCATGTGTTGATTCTTTTTATCATCTTCAGCAATAAGCTACCCAATCCTGTTGTTTTAGGACTTATATTTTCGTAGCAGTGAAATAAACTGGTGTCAGTGCTGTGTAAATTTGATTAAAACATAAAGATAACTCAAATAAAATGAAAGACATGAAAGACGATCCTCTCTTAAGACAAACTTTTAAATAGATTTTCTTGTAGTCAATAAGCAGATCACTAGTACTGGGTCTAACTGTAAATAATCATTTTTCTGAGCATTAGATCTGCTTTCAATCAGTTTCTTGCTTCATTTTACATGTCAACCACCAGATGAGGTTGGGATAATGCCTTTGAAAACGTATTAAAACATCTTAAGATCGAGATACATCACCCATCCCTACCTGGAACATTAAAGAATTCATGTCTCTGTGGTTGGTGAGAATTTCTTCATCACTAAACTCATGTGAAAAACAGAGTGTGACTGAAGTGAGCTTCATCGGTGGATTGCAATCACATCCTCGGAGCAGGACGGAGCTCTGCAGGAGGAAGTGGTTTGACGTGCAGTGAAAGTATTTTTTTAGACATTTGAAGAGAATTTTACTCCAAAGAGAAGTTGATCTAAAGCACTTCTCCTTAAGAGCTGATTTAAATATTCACTGTGCTATAAAAAGGGTCTCGCATGGGTTGGTGGCCATAAAGTTCACATTTTTAACCGTGATAGTGGGCAGGAGCTGAACTTCTCTCTCTTAACTTTATCCTGCTGAATACTCATTTTAACCAAGACTGCAAAGAAAAGTCTCTTTAGCTGTTACGCCAGGAGGATTCTTTAGGATGTATTTACTTTTCTTTAAAAACAGTAAAAATCAAACACATTATTAAAGCTCCAGATAGAATTTCAGGTGTTAAACGGCATGTTTTCAGCAGCTCTGTAATCAGAGCATCACCTCTTTAATTCTCCACAGATTTAATCTTTTCGTTTATTCACCTGAAATCTGCTCGGAGAGTCTCTTATGATCAGATTTTAAACGAACTGTGACTGATGCAAAGCAGGTTTATCTGCAGAGTGAGCACACTTCCTCTAAACAGGTCAGAAGACCCCGCTGTGAGTGGGAGAGATTTGCATATCGTCCTTCCTCCTGATCTAGGGCTGTGCCATGTGGACCAGAAACCATAGATTCATACAGCAGTTCTTAAATGGTGTGGAGGGGCACACTGGTGTGCCTCAAGATGAGTCTAGGTGTGTTTTTGAGACTTTGTGAAACCACAAATGAATAAAAACTATTATCATGCTCACATTTCCACACACAGCTGCAGGTTTAGCTTGTACAGTCACAGGAACTCTCTACAGGTGACGGAAAAAGTTAGAGGAGGGAATTTCTCCTTTTTTGGTCTCTGTTTAATCTTTACCAAACCTGGAAAAAAATCATATAAAGTTAAAACAGGTACCACTGAATTATGAAATTAATCACTGTTTAAAATGAACTCTTGAATCATTTGGTTAAAGAATATTTGACATCTAAACATCTACAGACTGTTAATCATGCTGTAACACTAAATAGAATATTTACACGTGACTGTGGTGTGCATTGAGATTTTGGCCCAATTTCAGGTGAACCTCAGGTAAAAATGGTTTAAAAAACCCCTGCATTGGTATTTTCGAGGCTGGACGGTGATAAACGAAATACATCTGCACTCTCTAGGAGCACTGTTACTTATTGGAAACAAGATGCCTACAAGTTACCGTGAATGTCTTTACAGTGACATTATTCTGTTTTGATTTACAGCAGAATTACTGTAAAATCAGTATCATTACTGAATTTATCATTCTACTTTTTATTGCATTTGAAATGGCTGTATTTTAGTTCATATTGCTATATCTTTAACTATTGTACTGCTAATTTAAAAGCAATATATCATTAAAAAAAATACATATATCAATTTTTATCCAATAAAATACATTTAATCAAACATTTGTTTTACCTAAAAAATGTGAAACCTTTCCAAAAATTAATCTGACCTGTTATTGGTCAGTTTTCTTGATCCATTACCCTATTCAGCCAATGACTGTCTAATACTAAAATACTGTTAATTTTACAAAAATTAGTTACAGTGAGAGAAAAACAAGTGGTCATCACAACACCAGAATTATAAACTCTGATATAATAAACTAAAATCAAACAGCAGTACTAACATGTTTGATACAGCAGCAACACAAACAGAAGTCCCACATATCCAATATTAGACTTTAAAGATATTTTTTATGTTCAAAAACAGCCGGCAAACATTTTCACACTTTTTGAATTTTGTACCAAAAACATTCATAACACTCGGAGTAATATTTATGCCATTTTTAATTAAAATGTGCTTGAAAGATCTCATTTTTCATATTTTGATTTTACTCAGGCCCATAAATTCAGTTTGATGACTTCACAGACTGAGTGCCCCTGGTCCAGCTGTATTCTCTCTCTGTTTGAGATGCTCGTTAGAGACTCTTAACCAGCGGGAGTAAGCTGATGACAAAACAATGGCATTACGCGAGTAGGTCGAGGTACAAGCTGTTTTAGGCAGCTACTGTTGCTGTGAACAGGAGGAGAGGGAGAAGTTAAGTTATAGACCAGAGGTCACCAACCTTTCTGAGTCAGAGAGCTACCAAATAGGTTTGTGGTATTATGGGGGGCTACTTATTTGATTTAATGTTTCTAAATAGCGTTTATTTTTTATAGTTTACTTTAAAATATTAAATATACTGCATATAATAGGCTACAGATGACCTGTATGTTTACCTTTTACTGTTAATCTTTTCTCACAATAATTATTATAATTGATTTTAATAATCTTACTTACATACATCTTTAATAATTTATCTGCTAAACTTAACTGATGTGTACAACAGTCTTTAAGGGCTCTAGCTTGTACCAGTGGTCCAAGAGACATGGGGTCAGCACAGCATGAAAAATGTAAACTTTGACCCCCTGCAGGTCAAAGTTGAAAAGAAACTTGACTGTTTAAAATGTGACACACATTCATTTGTTGTTTTTTTGTATTGTTGTAAGCCTGATTTGTTGGCAAAACACAAAATTCAATGAAAATGACTATTTCAAGCTCTGTGGTGTTAACGGGACGTCCCAGTGGGCACCTTAAAGACCCCCCTTGGGCTACCAGGTGCTCACGGACACCCTGTTGGCTGCCCCTGCTATAGACTTTTGTTTTGTGCATAGAAGTACAGTATCATATTACTGGAGTGGACAACCCTAAAAAGCAGAATATTGGCTCTTTAAAACATGTTTGAATAAAAGCAATGAAAACAGACGTCCCAGACAATACTAGGCTTTTTGTAAAATTATCCTTTAATGTCAAAAATATGTGGACAAACTCACACATTCAGAATTTTTACAAAAAAGCAGCAACACTTCTCTGTACTGAGGCTGTCAAAGTTGGCTTAAGTCTTCAATACTGAATGCTTAAAAGTGATCAAATCTTCGTCGTTTCAGAGAATTTAAATAAACAGCTTGTTAAAAAAAACCCTTGGGGATCAAGGTAGTTAATCTGAAAACGTGTTTCCTTACAGCTCCGAGCTGCATGTCAGCACAGAAATGTGCTTTAAGCCCCTGTGATGACAGGGCACATCAGGCTCAGATGGTTAGCAGCAGGTACCTTTATTCAAGAATAATAATGTGAAGGGCTGAACCAAACATCACTTTTTAATATTTTCCATTATTATTTTTATGCATAATAACACATATTGAGTTAAATAACACTGTATCGCCCTTTACATCTGTGATAATCCACAGCTTCTCATCAGCCCGAATATGATCAAATTTAGGAAATGTAACGATGAAGGACTTGCTGTGGTTTTAGGGTATCTTTGTCCTTAAATCCTTTTAACTGTTGGTGCAGTATTAAAGTATTACATGTATAACATAAATCCACCTGTCAGCTGTTATTACCTCCACCAAGGAGGTTGTGTTTATACTGGTGTTTGTTCGTCTGTTTGTTCGTCTGTTTGTTTGTTTGTTAGCAAGATTACACAAAAACTACTGGACAGATTTTGCTGAAATTTTCAGGAGATGTTGGTAATGGCCCAACTTAGAAATAATTAGATTTTGGTGGTGATCCAGATAACTGCCATTAGTGAACGATCATTAGCTCAATAACGGTTTAACTAATAATGATACCAACATGATTCTGAGTGCTAGGTGTGGGTTTTCAGGATCATGAATCATATTATGATGGTAACTTTATCATGGAACTATGTCTTACAGATGTAACAGCAATATGTGAGCTACCTTGGTAGGTTTGAGCTCTCTGAGTGCTTTCTAGTTAAGCATTTAATATCAGAGTCAAATCCAGCAATGGAAACATGACGGGTTGAGAAAGAAGAAGACAAGGTATCCCAACTGTCCATATTAACTGGCTGCAACATGCTTTGGCGAAAGGGACTGATCTCAGTTTAAAGGCTAGGTATTACAAACAGTTTGGGGAAAAAAACGAAATATGACCCTCATGGGTTATGTCAGGAAAAACTGACCCTTATATAAATGTAGTTGATGACCGTACTTTATATTATTTAAACTCAAATCAATGTGTAAACCAAATCAATTTTCCAACAATTCTCAAAATGAAAAGTAAGCAAAGGGAGGAATATTTAAATCAAATCGATGTTTGCCGTGATCACTCTTTGTCTTCAAATAGTTTCAGTTCTTCCTGCTTCACTTACAGAGTCTGGGATCATAGTCAGGTCTATGATTAACCAGTTTTTCCAAACTGGTGCTAATGAATCATTTTCATATGTAGGTTTTGAAACACAGTCAGTAACTGAAACAGAAACAAACCGTGTAGGAGGCTCAGCAGTGAAACTCAGCCTCCAAGGGGAGGTCATGGAAGACAGTTTCAAGTCACCTGTCTTACACCATGGCAAGACTGAGCACAGCAACTACACGTTATATTACATCAGCAAAGCAGACTGATGTGCTGTTCAAGATCTTTTGAACATAAACAGAAACGAGGCAGTGATGAGGATTATAGACGTGGTGCAGCAGATTGAAGACACATCGTGCTCTCTTTCCTTCAGAATCAGAAGATGATCAGAACAGGCAGGAACCAGTGGGACTCAAGTACACCCACCTACTGTCTGCAGAAGTCTGGCCTGAGGTGGTCTTCATTGAAGAGTTAAGCCAAAAACAAACATACCTCTGACATGAAAACAAGGCCAAGCAACTCAAATATGCACACCCAGGCGTTTAATTAGCCCCAATCTTGTTCTGCAGCGGGACAACAAACCAAATCATACAGCCAATGTCAGTGAGAACAATCTGCAACTTAAAGAAGAACAAAGAGTCCTGGAGGTGATGGTCTGGCCCCACAGAGCCCTGATCTCATCAACAGGGAGTGAGTCTGGATTACACAAAAGGAAAACATGCACAGAAGATCAGTGTTAATTTTGTTGACTAATTATTTTCGTCATAGTTTTGGCCAACAACCTTTTTTCCCCTGATGAAAACTAGACAGTAACTCATAAAAACAAGTGCACATGAACAAAAACGAGAACTAAACTAACTGACATCTTCATCAACAAATAAAAACTAGACTAAAATGTTTGACAGAGACTTAATCCAATCAGACCTAATTTGGTCATGTAGAAAGTAGGGACAAGTTAGGAATATATCCAATCACAGCTACTTTGGTTGTGTGGAAAGGTTGGATGAGTTAAGAGGGACATCCAATCACAGCTGTCTTAGCTTGGTGGTGGTGGGATAAGTTGTGGAGCGATCCAATCAGAGCTCCTCTCTTTATGAATTGATATATTCATGTAGAGCAGGTTCACTGTTTGTTGTCAGTTCTGGTATTGTAACTGAGATGCTCTGCCAGGTAGCCTAAATAAAGGTGACTGCATTTCACACAAAAAAATCTGTTCATTTATAAATTCAGACTTTACTAGCATTCAGTAAAGGGTTATTAGATGTTTCATTTTATCCAAGTGTAAAACATGACTTCAGAAATTCAAGGAAACATAAAAAATGCCATAACCTTTACACTTCATATTTTAGTCGACTAAATTTACAGTAAATTCAGTCGACTGAAATGCTGTGAAATTTCATCAACTAAAACTGGACTAAAATTAAAACAATTTAGATGACTAAATAATGACTAAAACTAAAAGAAATTTTAGGCAAAAGACTAAAACTAAATAAAAAGTGCTGTCACAATTAACACTGCACAAGATCTGTGGTTAGTTCTTGAAGATGTTTGGAACAACCACCTTTAAAAAAGTGTTAAGATAAGCTCGAAGACTTGATGCTGCGTTAAGGGGAAAGGTTGTCACACCAAATATGGTTTTGATTTAGTGATTTATCTGACTGTCTGATCACACCATAGCATTTTATGGAGGACGAGAGCAGGAGCTATATTCTTTGAGAGACATGTTTTTGTTTGAATTTATGTTTTATCAATTCATCTACCCTTTTTATTGAATTTATGTATATATATTGCATGTGAGAGAAGCTAACGACCACTCTTATATTTCCTTTAGGATCAGTTACGTTGAATTTATCCATCCATCTATAGTTAGTTCATTCACTTTGAACTTACTGGCTGATAAAAAATAACTCTTTACACTCTGACAATGGGGAATGTATTTTTACTCTAGACCTTTTAACACTTGCCTAAAACTTTGCACGGTACTGTATCATAAAACTTTGCATGATTTCAGTCCCTAATGCTGACAAACACACCTAAAGAGATATTTCAGTATTTTTGAAGTTGGTTGTGTCAGGTATTGACAACAGTCAGTGAAGTGGCTGAGAGGCTCCCAGCAGTGCTGCACCTTTAAAGCGAACAAGCTGAGACGACAGTAAGGTACACTGCTGTTGGCGGGTACAGGTACTATCTGCACGATAAGGCGAAAAATTGCTTTATTTTTCCTCTGGGGTGCACATTGATTCCATCGATCTGTTGTTTTGCTCTATGGACTCAGGGAGACACAACAAGGAAACTAATACTGAACTAAATATGAGTCTTTTGTTTTTAATAAATTTTATTTGTGGAAAGCAAGTCTGAGATTCCATTGTACAAAAACACAAGTTCTTTTCCTTTTACATTTGACCATAAATGAACCATGAACACTTTCCCTCCCTCCTCCCCAAATCCACAATCCTCTTGTTCAGTCAAGTAATATTTCAGATATAGACAGTACACTTACAACACAGATAATTCATGTATATATGAATAATGAGTAAATAAATGATTAAGAATAAATAAATAATGAATATATACACATATAAAGTGAAAAAATAATTTAAAAAAATAATAAAAGAAGAAAAAACAGAAAAAGTAAAAATGAATAACTATACAGACAAGGAAATACACAAAGTTTTAAAATTAGATGAAAAATACGAGTGATTTTACTGTGGATGCACAGAAGAAGGAATTCATCAGAATGAGATTCAGCTGATCAGAAGAAAGAGGGAACAAACTTCTGTGAAATCAGTGTGCACAGGCTGAAGAACACGGCCATTTGCTGCATCTTAAAATAGTGCCAAACACAGACACTTCCTGGAAGAAAACTGTAGTGATTTTTCAACAGACTCGTTCTCAGGTAAAACTCTTACCCCAACATCACTGTACCTCACTGGTGGTCTCAGCTTGTTCTTCTTAAAGGGGCAGCGCTGTTGTAACTCAGCTTCAAAAATGCTGAACTATCCCTTTAAGCACATGCACACAAGGCCGTGCTAACAGCGGCGGTTGACCTGCTAATGCAGCATTTTCAGCAGCAGTGATGTGAAAGTAGGCCTTCAGTCAGTCACTGTGTTAGGATCAGAGCAGAGGTGACCTGGTTTAGTCTGGAGTTTGTTGTTACTGGTGCAGAAGCAGGATGAAGTGTTCGATGTTGAACTGGAGACAGACGGAGGTTCAGAGCAGTCAAACTCGTCCCTAAAAGAACGAGTCAGAGGATCAGACGTACTCAAAGATGCGTGTGGCCACCTCACCGGATGAGTCAGATTTATGCTGTAAAGCCAGCTGCATTTTTCCCCTTTTGTGATGTCTGTTGTCATGCTATTCATCACCCATCAGACTCGACCGAGGGGCCTTGGGTGCTCGGGTTTCTTCTGAATGATGCAACAAATCCACAAATGGTTAAACTTTTATAAAAGGGAAACAAACAGCCTGAGTCATCGAGCATTTCACAGTAACACTCATTTGAGACAGTATGAACACGGAGCATAAAAGCTCGAAGGTACACCGGGCCTATTATCATGAAGGTATGTACCCAAACAACATTTCTGCTGCCGGCAGAGACGATACACTCAAACTTCCTTTATCTAGCTGTCACCTTTGTGATGCAAATAGCAGCTCGTTTAACGTGTTGGACGACAACATGCTGCCAAAATGAAGGAGAGGGGAGAGAGCAGAGAGCTGAGTCTGACTAAATCAGTGCAGGAATATCACATCCTATGGCTGATCGCATTATTAGTTATATTATTATTGCCATCCACTGAGGACCGAGGTACCTCAACAGGACACACTCACTGGCCACTTTATTTATTTTAAGTTGGACCCTTTCGCCTTCATAACTTTAATTCAACAAGGTGCTGGAAACATTGCTCAGAGATTTTGGTCCATATATGACATTGCTGCAGATGCCTCAGCTGCACATCCATGATGTGAATCCCCCATTCTACCACATGCCAAAGGTGCTCTGTTGGATTGAGATCTGGTGACTACGGAGGCCACTGGAGTACAGTGAACTCATTGTCAGTTTGTGTGACTGAGCTTTGAGACATGGTGCTGGGAGTAGCCATCAGATGTTGGGGACAGTATGGTCAGGGGTGCGGGCCCCATGAAAAGATATTATTGTGGGACCCTCAACAGCACAGTCCAAACTAACTGTTTAAAGTTGCTTTAATTATTTGTAATTATGTGTAAAATACCACTTAACATGGTCACAACCTTAACAGGTTTGCGCCTTCTGTTTACATGAGAACGGTGTCTGGAGTGCCTGAATCTGCAATTATTTGCAACCAGGGTCCAGAGTGAAAAGTTTTGAAAATGTTTTCATTGTTGTCTCCGTGTAAACAGGAATTGGCGTTGTCAGGGAAAACAGGGACACCCAGCGCACATGCAGTACTCTTTCAGATAAAGGCTCCGTGCTCACCTATAAACAGCAACAACATCAACAGCTATGGCCGACTACCGAGCAACATGTGTTCTGCGAACTGTGCTCGGTTTGTTATCAACAAAATGTGGATTTGCTGCATCAACACTTTGACCAGCCGTAACACATTTGTTATATTCGCCATGGACGGATGTTTGTGAAAAGTTTGTCTTCACTGCAAAGCGTTAGTGTGCAGACGTGTGTTGTAACACCACTGTTTCACGACAAAACTACATCGCCAACTACTAGCCTGACATGCACGCTACAGCGTTTCCAGTGAACACACATCATTATCACACTGTCTCCGTGTGACTGGGAGAGCTTTTGAAAACGCAAAAGAAAAACATTTTCATTTCTGGTGACAATGCTGTCATGTAAACAGGGCTTCAGTTTCCTGTTCTTATCTGACAGGAGTGACACGTGGTGTGGTCCTCCGCTGCCGTAGTCCATCTTCTTCAAGATTTGACGTGTTGTGTGTTCAGAAATGGTTTTCTGCATACTAAATAAATGGTTATTTGAGTAACTGCTGCCTTTTTATAATCTTGAATCAAGTAATTTTGGCTCAGAGAGCTGCTTCTGACTGGATATTTTCTCTTTTTCAGACCATTCTCTGTAAACCACAGGGACATTTATTTGTGAAAATCCCAGTTTATCAGCAGTTTCTGAAACATTCAGACCAACTATGTTCAAATCTCTTAAATCACCTTTCTTTTCTGTCCTGATGCTCAGTTTGAGCTTCAGCAGGTGGTCTTGACCTTGTCTACGTGCCTACATACATTGAGTTGCTGCCTTGAGATTGTATGATTAGATATTTGCTTTAACAGGCAATTGAATGGGTGAACCTGAAAACGTGGTTAAAAAAAAAGTCCCTTAAGATCTAATTTTTAAGTCGAGCACATTTTTATTCTGTCAGTTACTTCAGTTATTTATTTACAGAATTTGTTTTAGACTTAAAATGTCCTCTTCTTTCTTGTTCTTTGCTGCTTTTTCTCCTGTTTTGTTGATCCACAAACTATTTTTCAAACCTTCTAAATGTTATTTTGTGAAGTTTGATATTAAAATAAGACACAGTTGGTCAACAGGAAGCATTTGAAGCTCAGCTAAGAGATATTTACATTTTATCTTTCCTTTATTTCCTCACCTTTTTAGCTAACCACATTTTAATCAGTGAGAGAAAAGGCATAACCTTTTGGGGGCAGAAGACTTTCGGTTTTATATTCCTCAGACTAAAAAAACAGCAGGTTAATGCCAAAAATCTTTTTTTATATAGTTTCATGTCATCTTGAAGCTGCACTTGAGTCCTTTGAACATAAACACTGAGTTTACTTGTTTGCAGAATTGATTTATGTGAAATAATTTAGTTAAATATCAATAATATTACTTTGGGAGTCCTTAAAAATGAACCATGCTGTGGTTGGAGGCAGGCCTGAGTGATATATCCATTTAATATTTGTTTGCGGATGATATAATAAATTATTTTTTTTATTGACTTACTCCATTGCTCGTTTTTCTCCACCTACGGTCCTCTAGTTCACACTCTTCACCATGAGACTCAACAGCATCTGAAAGTTGTTGACTTGTTTGCATCTGAATTGCTAAAAATGTGTCACCATCCTAACAACATTAGGGCCTGAAATTTTGTTTACAGGCTCATTTTCAGCTTGTATTTGATTTATGAAGATTAAATAAAAACAAGAGAGAGACACTTACAACTCACAGCATCAACATCAACTGTCCAAACTACGCTGTGTTAATTTGATGATTTCATTACATTTTGCACTTTAATTCCAAGAGGGAAACTCAGTTTACTTCTGTGACATATTTTTTATGAAATCAAAGCATTTTGTTGTTTTTAGGTTATTTGGATTTTTTTCTTTGTTGTCTTCATGATTGTTTATTCTTTTATTTAATATTTATTAGTATAGGGACAGAATGAAGAAAGAGAATGTTGCCGCACACTACAGCATTTATAGCCTGAGCTAGTTGGCAATGTCCGTCCCGAGTTGGGCCTTTAAAGACATTAAAAACAACAATAAATACATTTAAAAGAAAAAAACTAACAAAAAACTAACAAATAACAATACCAAACTTTTAAATGAAACTGAAACTCGGTGACCTGCCCTGTCAGAGGACTTCAGCATCACTCTGGCGTCTCTTCTCCGACACGCGCGGCACATATTTGTTGATTATTTAGATTTTTATATAATCACTGGCTGTTCACAGTGGTGTGTTCTCTTTCTGCTCCAGGTTTATACGTTTTTACTGGAGTATGTGAGCATGTATTTGGAGCAGGTCTTGGTTGGTGTCCTGACTCAGGCTCTAACCTTACAGTAACTCAGCAGCTCAGCCTGTCTGTCCTTATCAGATGTGGCCTGTGCAGCCAAACTGCAGTTTTGTTTGCTGCTGAACGCGCTGCAGCTCTGGTTTCAATCCTGCAACTTCAAGGAGCTGCGGGCTGCACCTGTGAATGTGTGTGAGTGTGTGTGCGTACAAACTTACGCAGAATGAAGAAGTGAGAGTAACCTGCAGTGAAGATGCTGGAGCTGCAGCAGAGAGGAGTTAACTGTGTCAAGTCTCTGCTCAGAGTGTGAGTGTGTCCACGTTTGTATTTGACAGAGACAAAAGTGAGACTCCTGTCTTTTATTTCTTTGATTTTTAACGCAAAAACAGGAAGACTGATGATTTGTCTGTCTGCAGATGAAACCCAAATCTGCCTGCTTTTGAACAAGAATGATGACGGCTCTTAAAACTCTAAACTCATTAACACCTGCATGGCTTCAAGCTTTTTAAAGTTCAATGAAAACAAAACAGAGATTGTTGTGTTTGCACTGAAAAAACTCAGATCTTAGTGAGAGCATTTGTCAAATTTCAAGAAAAAAAATCTCACTAGACTGATTCTAATCCACATTTTCCTTACATGTCTGGATTAAGATCTTATTCAAAGATATATAAACTAAAAATAGTCTGAGTTGCTTGTAAGAATATGTAAAATAATCTGCCAATATAACAAGACAATCTTAACTTGAGCAGATATTAAATCTTAATTTAAGACAAAGTCAAACTTTCCTTGTTTCATTGGCAGATATTTTCTCTTTATTACAAGCAATTCAATGCCTTTTTTGCCTTTTATTCCTTGTAGTAAGATATTTATCTCAACTGGTTAAGTGAATTTTGATTAGATTAAGTGTTTTGAATATTTTTGACTTGAAAATAGACAAACACACTTGCCTAAATTTGAGTTTTTGCAGTGTGGCTCCAGAAGACTCGGTGATGCCCCCCATACAGACCTGAACTCTTTAAAACCTTATTTAAAACCCATCATCAACGATCTTGGTGTAAAAGTGAACAGTGTTTTTAAATTCAGTCAGCAGATAAACTCTGTTATTAAATCCAGTTTTTATCACCTAAGCGTTTGTCTAAAATTAAATTATTTTCATCTTTTAATGACTTTGAGTGAGTCATACTTTTATTTCTTCATGTTTGGATGACTGTAATGCACTTAATAAATCAGGCATCCATCATGCAGCTACAGTTGGTCCAATATGCTGCTGCTCGTCTGTTGAGATTTTATCATTTATTTTTACATTTTTAATGGTTCACACCGCGGTTCATCTCTGATCTTTTAAAAGTCGACACCCTGTCAAGATCTTTGAGGTCTGAGCAGCTTCTCCTCATTGGCCCCAAGGCTGGAGGTGACTGAGTCTTTTCTGTATTGACCTTTAAACTGTGGAAAGACCTTCGACCTCAAGTCAGAATGTCCTACACCTTTCCTACTCTTAAAACGTACTTTTCCTTGTTGACTTTTAACTCAGCATGAGAGATCTCTGTTTTTATGTGTGTCTTACTTCCTTAAGTTTAGCCTTTTTTATTTTTACATTTTGTCCTGTGTTTTATTTGTTTTTTTTAGTCTAATATGAGCCTAATATGTGTTTTTATTCTATTCTGTTCCTACTTGGTAGTCACGGTGCAGCACTTTGGTAAAGTAAGGTACCTTTTTATTGGTTTACAGTGAGCGAGTCATCATCCCACGCCAGACTCTCAGTGTCGGTCGCAGCGTGCAATCAGTACAATAACACCATAAAGATGAGGTTCAGATATTTTAATCCTTTTTCATGTCACATTTTATAATATGTTGTGTCAAAATACTGTAAGATACAGAGAGACAGCAAAGTCTTAACTGCAATCAAATAATAATAATAATGATGCTAATAATAATAATCTTTATTTATATTTCAATTTTCAAAACCAAGTTTCAGAGTGCATCACGAGGACAGCAATGATTAAAACAAATTAAAGCTACAACACAACAGGCAGGTTATAAAATCAGAGACACGGGCAAATGTTTGAGTCAGCAGGACTGAATTTTTCTGCTTTTTTGGCAAATAAATAAAAACAAACAAACAAAAATGGCCACTATTGTGCTCCAAGGCCCTGTTGTGTTGCTATGGTGTCAAAAACAGGTGTTGGAGGATGTGGTTGGATGAGTGTGCAGGTCGTGCCCCGTTCAAGCAGGCAGCAGTTCTTTGGCTGAGGTCTGAGGTCTCTCTGGTCTCCTAATACTCTGTAAATTAAACACCAATTAATAAAAACTTAAAGACCCCAAATGATGTTTTTTTTTAGTTTTGTATGCCAGAGTATATGAATGTCATGATAGAGCACTTCTATGCACAAGACAGGAAGTCAGCAGCATCGGGATGTCTTCTCCTTCCCCTGTTTACAGCGTCAGTAGCTGCCTTACCAGCTTGTTCCCCAGCCTTCCTCGAACAGACCTACCACTGTGATGTCACGCTGTTGTTTTGTCTGCAGTTTAAGCCCACTGGCTCGTGTTACAGGTGGCTCAGGAGAGACAGAGTGAGGATACAGCTGGATCAGGAGTCCTCAGAAGGTTTTACGAACATTTGTGATTTTGAACACGATACTGAAGCCATCAACTGTTCGTATGAACCAGACTTTAAGCCGAATGTGGGCTCTTGTTTGATTTGAGCTCAAATTGACTTTAAAGATAAATATGCAGGTATCACAGGCTAAGCAGTGGTGCAGCAGGTAGTGCTGTCACCTTACAGCAACAAGGTTGCTGGTTCGATCCCTGTGTTGGTCAGGGCCTTTCTGTGTGGAGTTTACATGTTCTCCCTGTGCATGAGCAGGTTCTCTCCGAGTACTCCGACTTCCGCCCACAGACCAAAATCATGCCCATTAGATGAACTGGTGACTCTTAATCACCCTTTGGTGTCAGGGTTAGAGTCGCTAAGATTTTATTGAGAGTAATTTTATTTTCAATTCTACTTATTGATTTTACAATCCCTTATCGATTCCTGTGGATTTTCTGTGTGAGCAAAAGTCACCCTACAAAGGTTTTCAGTGGCAGTAATGTTAAACAGATCACTTAGATATTCAATGAGACGAGCACTGCTGGGTTTTTACATCCACTAAACATGCAGAGAGCATCTTTTTGTTTAAAATTAAGCCATGGTTTTAACAACTTCTGCCCCTTTCTGCCATGATTCCATCTTGGACTTCATTAAAATCATTTCTGCCGACTTCCACTGATGAGAGTGTGACGTCCTTAATTTGCAGAATAAACTGCGAGAAACTGATAAGAGAATGATTTTGATTTCCTGAAGGATCTTTAATCGAGTCCCATCCATACTACAATGTTAGTATGAATGGTTTTCTGTGTATTTATTATTTATTTATTCTCTTTAATTTGCATAACCTCGGTTATTCATCATTACTATTTATTTCAACTACTGCACAGCCCTTTTTAGGCGCACTACACTTCATTGAGCTGCATCTGACTCTTCATCAGTTCAGTTCAGTTTATCAGTTCAGGACTTTGTTTCATTCTGATATTAAATAAAACATTCAATATAAACAAAAAAAAATCAGAAATGTGTGAATGAAAACCAGCAGAAAGAAGGAAAATCTTATAGTCTTTATTATTTTCGAAAACAACCAACAAAACAAACCAACAAACCTAAAAGACCACGCTAATTCACATTTTGCCACAGGAGAAACATAGCAAATGGCTTATTATTTTCAATTATAACAACTTCCTCTTTTTTCAGATTGGTTTGTGGTTTATGTTCCTGTGCTGCTCACTCATACTTATTATTTTCCTTATGTCTGCATGTTTTATGTTTTTTCTCATGGACTGGTTGTGTGCTGATGCCTGTTGTGAACCTGTTTTATTTCGGGATCTGGCGAACAGTCCAGAGCTGATCTGCCTCCCCTGATGTCGGCTGAGATCGGCTCCAGCTCCCTGTGACCCTGAAGCTGTATAAACAATGAATAAATATTTCGTCTCTTTGGTAAATGATGGTCCATTATAGGGCTGTGAGATTTGCAGTTTTATCATTATCACAGTTTGAGCCTTTGTACCAAACACATGACCATCTGAATTTATTGCTGTAGCTAAAATGTTGTCATACAACATTTTGTATCATCACACCTTTCGCAGCATTCAGATGAAGCTAAAGAGGGTAGATGCTTAAATGTGTTTGTGTCAGTTAACTGGAGAAAGTTTCTTGGGTTTCTTGTTAGATACAGAAAAATAGGCAAAAGACAGACTAAGACACAGAAGTCATAGCTTGCAAGACCTCTACATCTTTTGTAAATCGTCTTTATCCACATCGTCATTGTAATATAGAACAATGTTATCACACATCACATGTTTTCTTATATCATCGGTCCAGAATATTCTATACTCGTGGAGATAATAAAGGACGCTGTAAAGCTCCTTTCCTTCATTTATAGACCTGGACTCACTCTCATCATGGTCTCACAAATCCAAAAGGGGAATACTTTTGTGAGGGTTGTTGTGAAAATTTTATTCTGATGCATGCTTACACTTCACATTTGAGTCACACTTCACATTTCTGTCTCATTACACACATCTCACATGGCCTAAAGACCTTCACTTCACTTTATCAGCATTTGACGACGTCTCCCTTACAGGAGCAGAATCACCCACACAGATGAGATTAATAATATACACATAGATTAGCTGAGCGGCGAACAGATGTCCTTGTCCTTGGTTCACACACACAGTTCTAACTAAGATATCAGCTGTTTCCATCAAATAATTTAGCGTCGACGCTGGGACTGTCTTTGGGTCTACACACATAATAATAAAAATAATAATAATAATAACTTTATTTATATAGCACCTTTAAAACCAGAAGTTTACAAAGTGCTTTAACAGACAAAACAAAGGCAGAAAAAGGCAGAACTTCGGGGTACAATAAAATCAACAATCAGGTCAACAGAGAGCACGAGAGTCAAAGGAAAAGGCACAGAGGGTCATGTTAACTAAAGCAACAAAATGAAAGAAAATAGTAAAAACTGGTAGGACTGAAACAGCTGATGTAATTTAGGAATACACCAAATCCGTATAGCTCTCCATGTCAACACATACAGATGAAGAACATTGGTGAAGAAGGTATTTCGTTTTATGTATAATGACAAGGAGACGACGAGACAGTAAAGTAAAGTTGACGACATCACATCAGGAAGATGGAAAAGAAGAGGGCAGATAGAGGATAGGTAAAAGAAAAAATAAATAAAAAAATAAATTCATAAAATAAAATGGAATAAAAATAATGATAATAAAAGAAGGGAGTATATCAAAACAAGATAAGATAGTAAAAGCAGGACTAAAACCACACACACACACGCACCTCTACATGCGCACACACTCTCACATTCACAAACACACACACACATACCAAACACACATGTCCTTGAATTGCTATGCTGTAAATGTGTGCACTTCTTCCTATGTCTTTAGACTTTCTCCTCAGATGATGGACTGCCCATCCCTGTGCCTTTGATTGTCTCCAAGCTCCAAGCCTGTATTTCCCTCACAAAGGCAGCATTTGGTTCAAGATCCTTCATTTTTCATCTTATTCCATTCTTGTGTGAAGATATACAAATGTGCCATTACATGGTCTTCAGGCCCTGAACTCTGAACAGTTTAGGCAGCACAGATGAATGTTCAGATGTCAGAGTGTCATCAATGGGCGTCGTGAGAGAGGGTTCAAAAGAACGAAAGACCCCCTCCTCGTCTGTGGTCAGAAAACAGAACAAGTCAACACTCATAAAGAGATGGAAATATTTGTGTGTAAGGTTGGCGGCTTCTGTTTTGACGTCGCCCTTGTGTGTTTGGTTGTTTACTTCTTTGGTCCTTTCCTTTCACTGACCTCTCTGCTGTCACAACCACCATCGCGCCCCTTTACTGCAGCAGAGTTTCCACTGTCATTGTTTCTTTCATGTCTCGGCTGTGCAGCACCACATGTGAGTCTGTGACTTCACATGTTCTGTCACCCGCATATTGACCTACTGAACGTGCCTTTATGTCTCAGATTTTACTAGAAATGTTGTGTAATAATGTCCAACGAGGAGCTCGAGTACCTGTGCAGTGATCCACTTGATCAGTAAACATGATGAAACATTTACCAGAAAACGTGAGACAGAAAATCTTCTCTTCAGTCTGTTAACCTCAACCCTGGAGCAGTAAACTGTTTCATAATGACTTTGAATTGAAGTCAACCTTGTTTATTAAGAATATATTCAAAAGGAAGATTAAAAACAGAAACAGAGGAAAGACTATGCTGTAGTCATCACATACAATATATTCGAAAAGGAGTGGGAGGAAGTAAAACTTATCAAGTCCCACCCCTTCTCCATCAGATAATGAAGCATAAATGCTTCCATATTTTACAAAAGAAAAACAGTTTCTATGCAAAAATTTAGTGATCTAACAAAACAAAAAAAAAGAAAAAAGAGAGCACGGAGGCCTTCACATCCAGCCCTTTAGGTGAGTATATGTGCATCAGTCATATGTTGGAGGTTGAATGTTCAATGTTTAGTCAAAGATCAGCCTGCAGCTCTTTAATGGACTTGTTTTGATTTATTTTATCTGCGTATCAGAGGCTCATGTTTGACTTCTTTGTACATGCTCATCAGTGCTTACCTACACCAGCTTCCTGCTTATTTGGCCAAAATTGACATTAATGAAATCTGTGATTCATAGTCTTGTTTGTGAAAAATGTTTTTTTTTTTAAATCCATATGCATGCCTAAAACTCTATGTGCAAGAAAAGGCCTGGTAGGAGCACTGTTACACTGGGGAACTATGGATTTATTGGCCCTGTTTGGTCGGCCCCTAGAGGATTAACTGCAGTGACATTAAGGTTTAAAAAATGCAAAGAAATTTCTAAAACTGCATTTCTTTCATGCTATATCATATATTTCAGCATCCATACCATCTCACCAGGGCATCCTCATGTTTTTATCCAAAATAATGAAAATAAGGACCCTGCTGTGCCTTTCAGAGCCCCATCAATACATTCCTGTCAGGACCACTTTGTCAAGAAAAGACCCAAGAATTAGCTTCATCTGCATTAATTTATTATCTTTAATTCTGCATTTTGGCTCTGATGGGGGCTCACCCCGCCCGATAATCGCAGCTCTTGGCAGGAGCAGCACACATTCCTACCTCCGGCCAAAGAAGGACAGCGTGAGGCAGGACGAGAAGCAGAAAAATCCCCACAGAGTGATCATCAATGTCAGCTGACAATGATTAAGCATAAAGGAGAAGCTGGGGAGGAGGAGGGCTGCAGAGCGGCTTGCAGCAGGAGCAGGGAAGAGTAGGCAGGCCGAGCAGCTTAATTAATGCAGTGAGTGCTTTTAGTTAATGGTAGCTCAGAGGCAATCAGCTGGCTGTCAGCAGTGGCAGGCTAGCTTTTGATCAGCTGTTTCATAACAGCGGAGCGCTGGCATGTTAGCAATCTCCACTCCCTGTCCTGCCAGTAACACTATGCTTTATTTCTGGCATTGTATTTATCGTGCTTTAATTTTCATTTGTCATCTTGTGTGTAGACTGATATGTGAATGTGACTGTGTTAGTGATGCTGTTATCGAAAAAGTCAAACTATTCTGATAGTTACGGCTGCACTGATAAGTTCAAACATGATTGATTTTGGTGATGCAGGACTGAGTCTGAATAAAGCACAAATGTTCAAAAGGATCAGAGAGAAGCCTGAAACGTCTTGTATTACATTTTTGGAAAATAAAGAGCTCATTTTGTCTTCAGTCTGTTCACTCTCAGACAACACTTATCATTGCATCCTCTATGAGAAGGTTGGTTGGCCATCACTTGAGCAGAGAAGGAACAAACATTGGTCTTTCTATATTTTCAAAGCCCTTACTAACAGGCTACCACCCTACCTCACAAACCTGTTGGAGATTTAAGATCGCTCCTACATGACTCGTTCTTCTGGTTCACTCACTCTGAAAGTTCCTCGAGTCTACGCTGAACTCGGTAAATCAGCATTTTCCTTTGATGCCCCTCACTCATGGAATTTCCTCCATCAAATTCTAAAGATAATAGCCTTTCCCTCTCTTACAGGGTTTAAGACTTTGATTGCTGACCACTGTTCCTCTCTTTTGAACTGTTTTAGTTGATACCTTTGCCGTTGCGATTAATTGTTCGTGCTTGTTTATTGTTCATAATAAAGGTTTGGATGAATAAAGTGGATTTGAATCCTTGCAATCATGTTCAAAATCCCTCCAGTTTCCATGCAGAGCATCCGTGATCCACACGTTCTCATTCTGTCTGTTAGAGCTCCTGTCACATTAAGGCTGCATCGAAGCTACATCTCAATCTCTGGGTCCATGTAGTCCTGAACTGACGCAGAGTGTCATGTGCGTCACCTGGCATGCACATCCTAAAAATGAGACCACACATCGATATGATGCAGACCACAAGCCCTTTGAATCTCCCCCTGACAAGCACCAAGTGACTGTCAGTCTCCGAATATATATCAGACATGATTTGGTGCAGTATGATGAGGTCACATGACTGCAGAGGCCAACTCAACGTGAGAGAAGTACCAGCTAATACATCAGAAGTGTATTTCCTCATTTTTGTGTCATTCAGTGGCCAAACAAGCACTAAAAAGACCTGCCCCCCGCCTCAGCTGATTCAACAGCTGTAACTTTTAATCCCTCAGATGTGTCCACTCTTTTTTTTCTTTTGTTATAATTGCATTTTTGTCAACTGATGTTACTTATTTTGCCTATTTAGCCTGGCTGTTTTTGCTCTGTCTTGTTTGCAATGATTTCTTATAAACAAACCAGCCAAAAACACCCCATTTTAATATTTACCTCAGACCACACTGGTGGCCACATGCCTCTGTAAATGAACCTTGCAGTCTAGTCTGTGAGGCCTTTTCTGTGTCTTTGGTGTGACGAGCCAGCGAGGGAGACGCAGTCACACAGGGCTGAGCAGGGTCTGCATGAAAAGATGTCACTTTGGGCCTGATTTTCTTCATCATCATCAAACTAGTGTTAATTTTGGCTGCACTTTTTAATTTAGTTTAGTCTTTTGCCTAAAATATCGTTTAGTTTTAGTCATAATAAAGTCATCTAAATTGTTTTAATTTTAGTCCAGTTTTAGTTGATGAAATTTCACAGCATTTTCGTCGATGAAATCTGCTGTAAATTTAGTTGACTAAAATATGAAGTGTAAAGTGTAAGGCATCTTTTATGTTTCCTTGAATTTCTGAAGTCATGTTTTACACTTGGATAAAATGAAACATCTAATAACCCTTTACTGAATGCTAGTAAAGTCTGAATGTATAAATGAACAGAAACAAATTGAACTTTTGTGTGAAATGCAGTCACCTTTATTTAGGCTACCTGGCAGAGCATCTCAGTTACAATACCAGAACTGACAACAAACAGTGAACCTGCTCTACATGAATATATCAATTCATAAAGAGAGGAACTCTGATTGGATCGCTCCACAACTTATCCCACCACCACCAAGCTAAGGCCGCTGTGATTGGATGTCCCTCTTAAGTCATCCAACCTTTCCACACAACCAAAGTAGCTGTGATTGGATATATTCCTAACTTGTCTCTACTTTCTACATGACCAAATTAGGTCTGATTGGATCAAGTCTCTGTCAGTTAATTTAGTTTTAGTTTTTGTCCATATGCACTTGTTTTTTTATTAGTTACTGTCTAGTTTTTGTCAGGGAAAAAACGATTGCTGATGAAAACTATGACAAAAATAATCAGTCAACAATATTAACACTGCATCAAACCACTAAATAAATATGATTAAATACTGTTTATAATTATTAAAGCCAAGTTGTTCTGTGGAGAAAACACTCTTTAGCTGAAATGCTAGAAAACTGACCTTGCTTGTTGACCTTGACCTTGCTGACGTTGTGAGTTGGTCAACAAGCACGTCCGCGGTGTTTGCACATGCGCCCTGTGGTTTGGTTTCGTATGTCTTTCTTTCAAAAATTACTAAGAGTGCTAATCTTAGTCTGAAAATAGATAATGTAACATGGTAAAAAAAAAAAAAAAAAAGTGTTACAACAATCACACAGGACTGAGGCAAGACATGAAAACAAATAAAAGTTGGCATAGCCCTTTAACTGTAAATCCATTGGCCACAGTGAGATGGTACAGTTGTGCACCTGCAAAGATCTGGCGCAGAGGTTCAGCTTTACATTTCTGCAGATGGGGCCAAGAGCTCCACGTCTGAACACATTTACAGGCACAGTGCTTTATTTTCTGCCCCTTTTTTATTTTTTCAGTTTGTTTTTAAAACATCCTTAAAACTTGTGTTTTTTTAAAGAGTTGGAAGCCTGAAAACAGGATTTTTAATTCCATCCTTAGAGACTTGATTTCACCGCCTGTTCAGCCTCGTCTCAACTAAGCGTGTTAATCTACCGTGTGTTTGTTTCCTTTACTTTGTCTTGATATGACTCGGTACATTTGAATAACAGAAGGAGAACGTGAGAGGTGTGTTTGTGATTTGGGAGAAGTGTCTCTTACAGATAAGGTTGGTGTTGGTCACGGTTAAATAAAGACAGCATCATTATCAGCCCTCACAGCCCTCTGTGATGTTTCATGATGTTTCACAGCACACTGACTTTCCATTGTTCCATTTCAAGGCCACAATCAGAGCAACTTTTGACAGACTTAAATTAAACTACCTTTATGTGTAAAGATCATCCTCCTTTCAGTTAAAACATGTGATGGCGTTTGTTTATGACAGACTGACATTTGAAGGTGGAATATTTACGCCCCTGTCAGGCCTCGCCGGCAGTGTGTAACATGCGGAGGCGTCATGGTGGGGTGGAGTTGTTCCACCGACCATTGCAGATAGTTACTGAGGCATCATGGGAGAATGAGCTGGCCTTGTGAAGCGTCAGAGTGGATCGGAGCTGGTTTGGTGCTTTTCTGTTTGTGGTATCCGCTCAGCTCGATTCAGGCCGAGGGATGTTGTTTTCCTGTGCTCTGTGTACTTTGACTTGCCTCCTCAATGCAGGCGGGGTCGTCCCAGCAAAGATGTGTGAAACCTCTGTGACGTCCATCAGAACAAAATGAAGGACAAAGGCGTGAATTGATGGCTCTCAGTTTATAAGACGAGTGTTCCAGGGAGGAGAGTTTAGGCAGTCATACAGCATCTGGAGCTGAAGGTGGGAGGCATTTCATTTCTGTGTCAGAGATCATCTTCCTGTGGTGACGGTGCCCCAAACATTCAGCGGGCAGCAGCGTCTCCATGTCACATTTTAGTATCAAAATCAACAAGCAGAGTAAAGGGGAGGCAAGCGCATCACACAGGGTGAGAGGTCCCATTTCTGTTCACTCACACACCATCCATCTGCGTCTTCCTCAGAGCTGTAATGCACAGTGAATCCACGTGCTGTGGCAAAATGATTATGACAGTGGCAGAAATGGACCCGCTACTTTTAATAATAATAATAAACTTTATTTATATATCACTTTTAAAAACAAAGGCTTACAAAGTGTTTTGACAACAGGCAGGAACATAAAGACAGCAAAACACAAGAGCTTAAACACAAAGGAAAAAACAACCGACAAAAGTCAATTAAAATCAAAGAACATTTAAGACATAAATATGTCATAAGAACCCAGACTATATATAGGAACCCTGCTACATGAAATGAGACCAAGAGGACCAAAGTAAAAGCTAAAAACAAAACAAATATTAAAAGACATTAATAAAATAAAGGAATAGAGATAATAAAAAAGATAAAACAACAAGCTTAAAAGTTTTCAATAAAAAGATTAAGAGACTAATGTAAGGTGAAGCAAAAATAAAACAATCTGAATTAAAATTAAATAAATACACAAACTGTTAACATAGCATAGAAGATGTCAATAAAGACAAAAGAGCTACAGCTGATTATTTAAAGTATAATCAGCTGATTAACAACTTATCAAAAAAACTAATAAAAAATGCACCCTAGAGCTATCGTAAGCTAAGTTTCAGCATTAAGACAAAAATAGCTTTCTAAATTTAGGCTATTTTCATCTATTTTACAGATCTTATTATTATTAACCATGTATCTGTTCATCCATTATCTATACTGCTTATCCCTTTCATCCCAGCTGAGAGGTGGGGTACACCCTGAACTGGTCACCAGCCAATCGCAGGGCCACATAGAGAGATGGACAACCATTCACACTCACACTCAGGGAAATTTAGAGTCATCAGTCGACCAAATGAGCATGTTTTTGTTCTGTGGAAGGAAGCTGGAGTGCCCAGAGAAAGACCATATTATTATTATTATTATTATTATTGATAAACAAATTGTAACCAGAGCCAATACTTTATTACTTTATTTAATACTTTATTTAGTTTAAATATTTTTGTTTGTTTTACCTGTATTTAAGTTGCTTAACAAATATATTAGACCACCGCCCAGTGTAAGGTTCATGCCACAGCTGCCCTGAATTAACAGCATTAATTAGCAAAATGATTTCTTATGTCTCTGTAATAGTAAATGCACCAGTACATAGAAGCTCTTTAACTGACATGATATGTTTAATGCTTAAATATAATTATTATTGTTATCCATTAATTTTCAAATTTAGCCTACTGCTTTACAGAAAACCATGAAAAATAGCAAAGCACATAATATTTCTTAAATATTAAAGTTATTTACAGAAATATTACTTTTGGTGATCGAGTGTTGTTTCATTTCTGTCGTCTCAGAGAAGGCCACTGAACGGCTCAGATTTGGGAACAAAAAGGTGAATTCAGATTAAATTTCCTCATTCCTGCTCAAAATGGTAAAACGTGGAGAGTTCACTAAAAATAGAGAGTTTACATTATGGCACTTCATGATGCTGGATGACTTTGTCATTTTTAATAAAAACTAGGTCTAATAAGTTTGTTGAGCACTGTGTATCTGCTTTTATTCTTATTTCTGTCTGATCTTGTTGATTTTCCTTTTTCCCTCCACCAAGGAGGTTGTGTTTCTGCTCTCAACAGATTCTGATAAGATTTTCAGGGAATGTTTGCACAAGGGAGAACTTAGTACATTTTGGTGGTGAACTAGATTGAAGATTTTCTTCAAGGATTTGTTATCAGTTTGAGATTGGCCAGTTTTCCACATTTCTCACAATATCTGGCTCGACAGTTTTGTAAAATGCCTTGGCAGAGATTTGTGCCATTGGAGCACTTCAAAAAAATTACTTTTGTTTTTGCACTTTGGTACATCATTCTGGTCTAATACTAATATCAACCTTAATCCCACATCGGGATGGGAATTGAAAACTAATTCCACTTGAGAATCGATCACATCTCCCCTGAGGAATTTGTGTCGTCGATCTTTTTGCCTAACAGTTCCCTTATCTGTTCCTTCTTCTTTGTTCTGCATGGCCTGTAAATAAAGGACATTTCATTCCCATCAGAGGAAACCATGAATAACATCTAATAAATTCACATTCTTGGCCCCACGTGATACAGATAATTTAACAACTGTCCTTAGTCTATCAGGTTTAATATTCTTTTAGACTGAAACATTTTTCTTCACAGCCAAAAACTTGTTTCAGTTGTTAAAATGCTGTATTTTCTAACACAGCATTTTAACAATTGATGCAGATTAATTTTTTGCCTTTAAATAAAACGCCCTTTGCTTTGGTGGCAGTTAAACATTACATATCGATTTTTTTTTGCCTTGCTGGACCCCCTCGTCAAAATTCTGGCCCCTACTTTGCACTACGGAGCGCCAGCAGCCATCTTGGTTCTTTTGGGAGAACTCTAAATGGCGCCAGGCTGGTGTTGAAATACTGTCCGTTAAATATGACCTGAATCAGGAAATCTGAGGTGGAGGGAGACACGGCTGACTATATGACTGATAGAAGAAATGATGAGCTGACAGATTTGGTTCACAGGCTGACACGACAGAGTTTCTAACGTCACTACACGCGTCCCTCGTTGACCGAGTACACAAATGACTGTGTTTGTTTCGGGGAGATGGAGGAGAGTGGGTATTTCCTCTGGTGAAGAGGGTTCACTGGAGGATCTGTAGAGTTTGCACAGTTTGGTTGAAGTGTCGAGTCATCGTTTCTACTCTGTGCTGATGTTATGACTCAGCAACGGGAGCAGTTTACTCTCCAACAATTTTTATGTCATTTTAATTTTGTTCTTTACAATACAGACTTTCCTGAGCACGTCATGAAAAAACCTGTTAACATCCCATTTAAACTCACTTACCACTTTATGAGGTACACCTGCTACATACTTACCTCTGCCAAGGAGGTTGTGTTTTTGCCAGCGTTTGTCTGTTTGTTTGTTAGTTGGCAAGATTACTCAAAAGCTACTGGACGGATCTTAATGAAAGTTTCAGGAGCTCTTAGTAATGGCCCAACTTAGAAATGATTCAATTTTGGTGGTAAACCAGATAACCGCCAACTGTCTAATTAATAATAATATCAGAATGATTCTGAGTGCTAGGTTTGGGTTTTCAGGGTAAAGGAATCATAATGTGATGGTAACTTTATCATGGAGCTATTGCTTAGATGTAATAGCAGTATGTGAGCTACAGTGGCGGAGGTTTGTGCTCTCAGCGTGATTTCTAGTTTGGACCCTGTTTTGCCTTCAGACCTCCTTCGTTTAACAACTCCTCAATAACATTTCCGCAAAGATTTTGGTCCATTTTGACCTGACAGCTTCACACAGCTGCTGCAGATTTGTCAGCTACACATCTGAGATCTGAAACTCTCATTCCAAAACAGCACAAAAGTGCTCTACTGGTGTTATGATTTAATCCCTGGTAACCCAGGAAAAACAACAGGGGGAGACCCAAATGCAGATTAAACAAAAAAGCTTGAAATATAAACTAAAAGGAAAAGTCCAAAAATACAAAGTACAACGAAGAATCTCAAACAAAGTAACAAATCAAAAGCACAAAAATCCACACAAAAACAGCCCTTAACAAAAAGCTCAGAAAATACAAAACAAAGTCCCAACAGAAACTATCTTCACAATTCTGGAGAACACTGGAGATCAAACTGGAGAACAGAGAGACACTGAAGACATGGATCCAAAAAATACATGAAAAGGTAATGAACCCACAAAGAAAAGGGGAAAACACAGGGTTAAATACATGAGGTGATTGGGGTAAACGAGAGACAGCTGGGGAAGAACAATCAAGGATCAGGTGTGACAGGACGAGACAGGAAGCAAAACCAACGGCAATACAGGGAGACAGGAGAACTTTCAAAATAAAACAGGAAACACAAAGACAAGATCTGAACTCGAACAAAATGAGTAACTTGACAAGGACCAGGAACAGGATCAAAACAGTAACAGAAAACACCAGACACAAGAGGTCAAAACGGGGAACAAGGAAAAAAGGCAAACAGAATAAAACAGGACCAGTAAAATCATGACAAGTGGACTGAGATCTGGTGACTGTGGAGCTGCTGGAGTACAGTGAACTCATTGACATGTTCAAGAAACCAGTTTGAGAGCATTTGGGCTCTGTGGCATGGAGTGTTATCCTGCTGGAATTCTCCATCAGAAGACGGTCCACTGTGGTCATGAAAGGATGGACATGGTCAGAAACAATCCTCAGGTAGGCTGTGGGGTCTAAACTATGCTCAGTTGGTACTTAGGGGCCCAAAGTGTGCCAAGAAAATGTCCCCACACACCACCAGCAGGGGCCTGAATTGTTGATACGGGGTGGGATGGATCCATGCTCTCATGATGTTCACACCACATTCTGGGACTACGTCTGAATGTGGCAGCAGAAATCCAGACTCAGTTGTAAACACTGAGTTGTGGCCTCTGCTTCCTGTTTTATCTGACAGGATTGACATCAGGTGTGGTCCTCTGCTGCTGTAGCCCGTGTAGTCAAAGACTGGACTCATTGTGTTTTAGTAAATTGTCTGCTGCTTACCTTGGTAGAAAAAAATGATCAGCAGTTACTCAAATTACTCACATTCAGAGTCACTCAAATCACCTTCCTTCTCCACTCTGATGCTCAGTTTGAACTTCAGTAGTTCATGTCTACATGGCCAAATGCATTGAGTTACTGCCATGTGATTGGCAGATTAACCATGTGTGTAATGAACAGTTGAATAGGTGTATCTAAAGAATATTACTTTCTCTAAAGAAGTTTTTGCTTTGTTTTTATTTGTCTCCAAAGTTGAACAATGAAGCAAACACTGAAGTATTAAAAACTGCAGTTCCCTGAGTGTCCACTAGAGATTGCCTGCAGAAGCTTTAGAAGTTATCCACACATTTGAGCATGTCTACAGTCTGATTCAAACACAATTTAAGGCAAAGTGCTCATAATATATTTATTAATTTGTCTGCTTTGGTTTGATAAAGATACAAGCTATGAATAATCAGTTTCATGGTCAGTTTGATGACTTGAAAGCCTGTTGTAGTTGTTTCCCTCGCTCAGTCTCAGTTCCGTCTGCAGCTTCATTAGAGTCAGTTTAAGTTTTTTAATCAGACCAGGACCAACATCTAAGGTCTCTAGTTTGGACACACAGTACTTAAAATATGATTCTGTGTGAAGGAAGTCCTTGTTTCCGTTTATAAATGAGGTTAATACACACAGAGAAGTGAGATCTCTCTGCTATCACACTTTTAAAGGTCATCGTGTGTTTGTTGGTGTCTGTGGTTTTGTTTAGTTTATTTATGAATCTTAATGCCACCGACTGATACATGGAGCTGTTTGTTTAGTTGAAGATTTGCTGGATCAGAAATAGCTTCACTCTTTAAATGATGATCTGCATGTTTGTTTTTGTGTTCAGGCACGCAACAGGCAGAATGGAGAGCTGGCGGCAATCAAGGTCATCAAGATGGAGCCAGGTGAGTGTTAAGTGAATGTGAGAAACATGCAAATGACAAAAATTTGGATTTTTTTCCACTTTTTGAAAATATTTTCTCCACCATGTTTGATGGTTCCCATAGTCTGCATGTAATTTAGTCATCACTGTCTCCTCTCACTCTGTATTTGACAGTTTTGGTTGTTTTAAGTCTTGAATTAATGCCATAAAATGCAGTTTGTTTGGTATTAATTGGGCTCAAATCACAGATTATATCCCTCTCATCACCACAGAACAGGCGTAGGCCACAGAAATAAAACAGGTCACAGATGTTGTGATAACAATAGACTCCACTGACTTCTTTATAATTAAGTTTAACTTGTTAAAGAGCCCATGTTCTGTTTTTTATTGTATTATATGCCCTTTAGTGGGTTTAACATGTCTCCTCGGCATGATAGAGGACTTCTATGAACAGACCTACAAGTCTGACATCCTACCATTGTTTCATCATCAGTTTGAGCTCATAGGCTCACAGTAGCAAGCCCACTGCAGTTTGAGAAGTTAGAATGAATGCAGAGTTGTTGACAACATTAGCACAGAGGCACATTTCCCTGATGCTTATGCACAGGTATTTGTGTATTAGACTATGATGTATGTATATTGATCTATATGTGCACACTTATTTATTATGTCTTGCCCCTACTGGTGCAGGCAGCATGATTTGGGGTACGTGTGTGGCAATGAAAGTCTTATAGACTGTTGTACTTTTTTTTTTTCTTTTAATATCGTGGTGACCTGTAATTGATCATGTATATAAGAGATTTTTTCTTTATTATTTCTTCATTTATTTTATTATTTTTTAAAAATATTTATAAATAATTATAATTATTATTATCAATACTATTATTTTTTAACTTATTCTTATTTTAAATAATTTTTTATTCATTTTATTTTATTTATTTTTTTCTTTTGTTTCTTTTCCAGTTTTGAATACCTTTTGCGTTTAATGTATATAATTTTCTATACATAAAAATTCACAAGTGCAGTTATTGTTACTAATATGCTTGTTGAAAATCTCAATAAAATAAATTCTTAAAAAAAAAAACCAAAAAAACATTAGCACAGAACAGTGCTGAACTGACCAGTTAGCACAGAGCCGACCCATTAACCAATCAGAGCGGGCTGGGCCCACGTGGGGAAAGGGAGCCTTAAAGGGGCAGGAGCATCTCAGACAGCAGAGAGAGAATATGGGTGGATCAGGGGTATTCTGAATATGAAAACTAGACATCTGTTTTACCTTAGCCATCGTGAACTCTAGCAGTCATTAAAATGGTGATATGAACCTGGCTCAAACAGCTGATTGTTAGCGTTAGCGTCCTCTTAAAGCTTTAGCACTTTCCTTTGTCATTTTTCCCCATAGGGTAGAGAGAGGCAGCTGTTCGGACCGGTTTCTCTCCGTCACTTTAAGTTCATATGAATGAGTTTCTAGGGCTGAGGATCATAAAATGCTTCAAGGTGATTCCAGCAGGTTTGAAGAAGCTGAGCGGTGAGAAGATTCTGCAGAGCAGGCTTAATGCTAACAAGCAGAGAGGCCTCGGTAAACTGGTTTTCAACATTATCAGGTCATCATACATTTAGAGTTTTTTTTTCAATGCACACAGACGACTGCACATGGATCCCTGATGTAAAGACAGCGTCACCAGCTCAGACTGGATTATTTTTAAAAGCAGCTGCGTTAGATGAGCTGGTCAGATTTAAGAAATCAGATGAAGTTGACAAAAAACTGTCAGAGGATAGCGCCTGGGTTTAGCTCTGAAACTGAAACTCATGCCCTCAAACAAACATCCCAACAGAGAAAGTGACACTGCGATAAAAGGGAGGAGTCGTTTTCTTTGGCGGGACAGTCGTTCTTAATACACAACAGCCTTATGAAATGCTCGAGCTGCCTCCTCCTCACAAAAGAGGAAAATAAAAATAATCTTAAGTAAATTTTCAACACTGTAGCCACACTGAGTCAGAGCTCCATTGAGCTGTTATTGTTATGATTTGTTGCTGTACAATTAAAGACTGATTGACTGACTGACTGATAAAATGTTAACATGCTTTTTTTAAGTTCAGTTTTAGTCTGAGCATCACAATTATTCAACCTGCTTACAGCATGCAAATGGTCTGACTGTTTAAAAGAACAAATCAGAATACATGGCCAGTAAAACTGGAAAACTGGAAAGGACTCGGAGAGTGCAAATCTCCACCATGGTAGCTCACATATTGCTGTTACATCTATAAGCAATAGTTCCATGATAAAGTTACCATCATAATATGATTCCTTGACCGACTCAGAATCATGTTAATATCATTATTAGTTAGACAGTTATTGAGCAAAAATGACAATGGCTAATTGCTAATGGCAGTTTTCTGGATCACCACCAAAATCGAATCATTTCTAAGTTGGGCCATTGCCAACATCTCCTAAAAATTTCAGCAAAATCCATCCAGTAGTTTTTGTGTTATCTTGCCAACAAACAGACAAACAAGCAAACGCTGACAAAAACGTAACCTTCGTGGTGGAGGTAATGAAAACTTAAATCACTGGCATTAAATGAATTTTTAAGTAAACAAAACACTTTTTTTGTGTTATGAATTTAATCAAAGGAGTTATCTCAACTATCTTTAAAAGTTTTTATGTTAAGTTGGTCTAACATCTCAACTTAAGTTGGCAAAACTTAAAACAAATAGTTTACAAACAACAACAACAAACTTTATTTATATAGCACTTTTCATACATAGGAAAATGCAACCCAAAGTGCTTCACAAGATAAAACAGAATGAAATGACAAGGGTCATTTCTCTTTACTCAAAGGTCAGGTGTGGTCAGGCAGTGTACTTTAGTACACTGAAAATAAAAATAAAAAACACCAGAAAAGTCAAAATTTCAAGGTAACCATCTGCACTACATTTTTGCGTTTCTGGTTAAAAACTCAAAAGTTTGAGTTGAGAGGAAAAGCTACTTAAGATACGAACCATTTCAGGCAGGATTCGAACAAAGGCCAGAAACAGCATATCCTAGGTAGGTAGTGATTACTTACCGCTGCGCCAGTCTTGCACCCTTGAAGTTTACTGACTTTATGCAAATCCTGGCTTCAGAAATTGACCTGACTACGCCTGACCTTAAACTTATTGTTTTAATTTTGGCCAACTTAAAGCTACACTGTGTTTGCTCTCCCATCTCGTGGTGAAGCGCTATTTTGCATTCATACAAATAGTCCTCTCTGGCGCTTCGCTTTTTTAAATGGTTTTGCAACTGCTGAACTCTACAGTAGCCAGTATGTGCCTAAAAGCTATGTCAACATGCCATCCATCGCTTCATCCAGCTTTCTTTCTGGTGAAGAGGTACGTTATTTCAAACAAGCTGCAAACTCCATTGAATCATTAGTGTTAGGCTTTCATATCTGCCGGGGCGGTGACAAGCGCGTCTCACAGTGCTACTTCTCTGTTTCAGTCACGCTGGCTCTGGGCGAAAACACGTTTAGCCTTAGCCAGTAGGTCTATGTAGTGCTTAATGTCCCTCTCAGCTGTTTGTAGTTTGTATAGACCAGAAGGAGGACAAGTCCGATTGTTGGCAGAGGCAATTTGACACAAACAAGGACATATTTATGATGTAGACATTGTTTTTAGCTCATAAATTACTTAAAATGTTACACATTGTCCCTTTAACTTAAGAAATGAGACCAATTTTACATAGAAAAGAAATAATAAGGATAGTTGAGATGGATTAAGTTCATCACACAAAAAATATATTTTGTTTGTTTGCGGAAAAATGCATTCAATGCGATTCTCAGTGATTTTAAGTTTTCATTATTACAGTGTAGTTTCGGACAACATGGCGGCGGTATATAATTCAAAAGTCCGCTAAAGCGACTCGACTAACGCCACGCCGGCTCTGTCCTGTTCTTCCCACGGTCTGTGTCACACGATCAGCCCAGTGGCCCTGCGGTAATGTTTTATTTCCCCTGCAGTCTTTGACCTGTTTCTTGATTTATTAGGGCGTCTCAGCCTTCAGTTTGTGGGGGGGGGGGGGGCCTACAGAGAAAGAGGACAACACAACAGACAGACAGACAGACATCTACGACACGTGACACCCACTCTCACTATATGAGCTTCAAACTAATATCTGATATCAGGGTGAGATTAACGAAGACATAATTTAGTCTTTGCTTCGTCTAATCCCTCTTTTGATTCAGTAAGTCCCCCAAAATGCTCTAACTCATCATTTATGAGCACCTGAAATCATCATGGTCTCATTACAGGATTAGTAACAAACATTAGGAGAGAGAGAACCAAACAAATAAAACCATAAACTCCACTTATAAAAGGAAAAGAGGCTGTAACTGCAGATAACTAGACCTCAAGCTGTTAAAACAAAACAAGCTAGTCTGATTATTTGAAGGCAGTAAATAGAGACCCCACTGATTTCTTTATTTATCCGAGCTTCACCTCTGAGGCTGATTTCACTGTGACATCAGACTGAACTTTAACAGAAGCATGTCAACACGCTGGCCTCTTTACTCAAATGTATATTTATTTCTGCTTTCTCACAAACACAAACAGTGGAAACTTGTGGTTTGTGTCTGGAGCTTGATCTTTAAAACGCGGCTGACCTGAGCGATAAACTCAGACCTCAGGACAAGCTGTAATTAAAGCTTAATTTATCTTTAAGGGACATTTTTGTTATGGTTATGGTTATTTATCCCTTTAATGCCTGAATACACAAATTATAGCCAGAAAATTCTAATGTTTCTCATTTGATACATTAGGCGTCTTTGGCAACTGATAATCCATTTGAGGACATTTTTTTTTATCATTTATCTGATTGTATTCAGATGTTTCTTTAGTAATTTGTTGATCATATTGATTAGATAGAGGTATCATAAAAGTATGTATCAAATATGATATAACAGGCGTTAAAGGGCTAAAGAGTTTTATTTCATTAGTTACTTTAGATAGTTAGCTATAGAAAATGTATCTAAAGGAAAACATTAATTCAAAAGCAAACAACTTTCATCATCATGTATTTATTAGGTGATTTATTTGGGCATGAAGTGGGTCGATATCTGTTTGTGGTTGGAGTTCGATAATTACTGAAGGCAGGAGCCACAAGTGGGTTGTTGTCTGTTAGTGGAGCCTGTGGGAGTGACATGCTTAAAAGGTTTTTTTTTAATCCCGGTTTAAGTTATATTTGCCAATATTGGATGTGATATGATTGATATGACTAATTGTGGACATCAGAAATAAGCAGATTGGCTCTCACCTTCAATATAACTTTTTAAATAAAATATAAAATGTGATCATTTAATGAAGAGGCTTAAAAGGCCCCACATATTTTATGTCTTTTCACAAGTCTTCACTGGCCCCAGATGTCCTAAAACATATTTTTGTAGATTAAGTAATCCCCTCACTCAGGGGGAGGAGTAACAGGAAGACAGAGGATGGGAAGGAGCTGTAGCCTGTAGCCATATTTTTTATTCTTATTTTTATTTATCTATATTTGCAAATTGTTTTTTTTACTTCTTTGCTTTTCTGATACCTGTGTGCTTTTTCTGGACTTGCTCTACTGCTGGTATCCTTCCTTAGGGAGTCTTCCCAAGGGATTAATAAAGTTCAGTTCTGTTGTAAATCCTCATAAACAGTGCCTGAACATGACCCTCTTATAAGTAGATGTGGCTTTATTATTGCATGCTCTAATGTTTACTGTGGCTGCACAGACATGCTTAGGCTCATTCCTCCCACTGGAGCTGCCAGAGGACCGAACACATGGTTTAAGAGTGTTTATAATCTAAATAAAGGAGGCAGCATACAGATTTGTGCATCGATGTGGATTTTTCAGAACCAGTACAGCCCTAAATTCTGTGACAGCAGTTTGTAAAATAGATCTTGGTTGATATCGCCCATGGTGCAGCTCTAGAGATGTGTTCACACCAATCGCAAAAAAATACTTTCGCAGCGCCTTCACGCCCCAGATTCTCACACATGTATTTTCATGTCAGTATGACTCATATTTATTAAAGTGAATTTCCACCCTTCATGATGGATGCTGGACACATATTCTAGTATGAAAAACATTTAAATATATTGGTGCCTAATATTTGAGATTGTGCTAAATTGGATGTCTAAGTCATACATTTTCATCTTCCCCTTAATGTGACTTTTTCTCAGCATATAACTTGACTTTATTTTATTTTATTTCTTTACTTTATTGTATTTATGAAGTTGTTTCACTGTATTTTGAGGTTTTTCTCCTTCATCACTTGCATTTTGTCCATTTACTTTGTTTAATACCCTTCTTTCTTGACCCCCTCTCATTACTGATAGTTGTATTATATAGAGAACCTTTCTTTAGTCTTTCTTTAATATTGGGAGAATTTTAAATACAAAATGTTAGTAAGTGTTAGTGATGAAAATGCTTTGGCTGCAGTATTCCTGTGTGTTGATGTGAATTAGTGATGATAATAAACTGATCTCCTCTTCTCTGTCTCTGTGTCTACAGAGGACGATTTCTCCATCATCCAGCAGGAGATTGTGATCGTAAAGAGCTGCAAACATCCAAACATCGTGGCTTATTATGGCAGCTACATACGGTGAGATGATTATTCACCAAGAGTTCTCTCTTCCTCTCTCTCTCTTAGAAACAGACATGAACCCAGATCTTTCTTTTCTCCCTGCAGGGCAAACAAACTGTGGATCTGTATGGAGTTTTGTGGAGGAGGCTCCCTGCAGGATATTTACCACGGTGAGACGCTTTGTTTGAGTTTATCTGCTGCTTCAGCTCATTTATTACAAGATCTACAAACAAATAAGTATGGCAACAAAAGACAAACAACTTGACTCAAGACAGTCAAACACAGAGATACTATTTCACTTTAAAGGATGAGTAACTGTTGTGATTATTCCACCAGTGAAATCTTTAGGTGAGGATTTTCTCTGTGAACATCCTCAGCTCTCTAAAACTCAACCATCGAATTATCAGCCTTGACCCTTGACCTTTAAACTCAGTACTAAAGTCTTGCCCATTTTTTTTTATCATGTTCATGATCATCTGATAATTAATAATAATAATTCTGATCCAGAGGCAGGAAAGCCAAAGTCCCCACACATGTTTGAGGCTGTTAATTCTGCTTTTCATCAATAAGGTTTCACATAAATTAAATGTTTTTTTTCCACAGTGACTGGTCCTCTTTCTGAGCCGCAGATCGCCTACATCTGCAGAGAGATGCTGCAGGTAAAGTCACACTGAAAACCCACAAACTTCAAACACATAAACGTTCATCTACCGTCTGATTCATGCTCTTAAATCTTAGTTTTCTCTCTGCCCGGCAAATACAACATTAAGCATTCAAAGATGAACTTTACAGGGGAATATTACTCAATAATTAAAAACAAAGAACTTGAAACTATTCAGCTGCATTAATGTTTTTGACTGTTAACTCCCGTCTGATTACTTCTGTTGGTCTTTACAGTGAGTGACATCATGTGCTTATTCTCTACTTTATCAATATTTAAGAGCAATATTGTGTTTTTATTATTTAATAGTAAGTAGAATTTTTCAACATCTGTTTTGTATTTTAGTACAGCTTTTGTCCAAAACATTGAGCCATTTGACTGTCCCTATCTCTCACATGTATTGCTCTTGGACACAAAATTAGGTTCATAAATGTTGCAGGGGCTTTTCTTCATAGAAATAGGCCTATCACTTCTTTCATATTTGATTTATGCATGTCTGTAATGATTGTGTGACCAGGGTCTGGACTACCTGCATGCTCAGAAGAAAATCCACAGAGACATCAAGGTGAGCACTCCAGCACCGCAGCTTTGGGGCGTTTACCTTCTTATTTACTTGCATTTTTTTTTTTCTTTTCTTGTTTAACTTGAGTCAATAAAAGTTTGCTGTTTGATAAAGTGAGCAGCAGCAGAGAGATGTGAACTGGAACAAAGCAAACACCTCTGAAGACGAACCTGGAAAATATTGTCAATAATCTGGATATCTAATATATTTTAATAGAGTGAGGCCATTAAACATTAATTCGTTTAATCTAAGGAAGTATGTGACACATTTACAGCTCTTAGACTTGGTTTTGTTTGAGTAAATCCTCACATAAGGATCCAGGTTTAATAGTATAATAATGTTTGAACGAAGCCTCTTGAATGAGCAGATAATTTAAAGAACATAATGAGTGACATTAAACAAGCAAACAGAGGCAGCCAGATGATGGTCTAATTACACCTTCAGGACGTGCAGATGTTTGATTTCCATCATGAGTGGGTTCACTTAAAGATCACCGAGTGAGTAAAGGAGACTTTGAGTGTGAAGAGACTCTTCTCTGTGCTCCTGCGTTAATGTCTCTTCTTCTTCTTCCTCCAGGGTGCCAACATCCTCCTCAACGATCAGGGCGAGGTCAAACTTGGTGGGTGGATGTTTGCTCCTCTCGTGGTTCAGATGAGTAACGTGTGTCAGAGTGATCTGCTGCTGCTGCGTGAAAACACGACTGACGTGAATGTTTTTCAGGGACTGAATTGGCCTCAGCAGGGGCTCCCGCTGGTTAAAAAGCTGTTTGTGTTTGAGTCAGGCACTTAATGATTGTTCATTCACAAGCCAGACTCTGTTAAGTGGAGTCATCTTGCTTTTACTGAATCCGACCCTTAACTCAAACTGATCGATACAAAGATGTCGAAAGGATTAACTGAAACGCCAGAAGAAGGTGCAATCTTTAAAAAAGTGGTTTAAAAAGAAGAGCTGAATAACAATCCAATTCACTTTATTTATATAATCACATTTTAAAGAACACTGAAGTTTCCCAAAGGGCTGCACAGTGACTAACGAGCAGAAATAAAATAAAATATACTCCTCAAATACAGATTAGTTTGGTCTATTTTTTCTTCTCTTTGATAAAACCATTTGTCATTGTATTTCGATCTTTGGGAAGCCTGATTAGTCACCTTTACAGCGAGGTACAACTTGTAAGGATTGTGCTGTCATAGGAGGATCAACACAGCTGAAAGTGAAGGTAGTGCGCAAAAATCTCCTGTAACTGGAAGCTCATGTCCTGGTGCAGAGTGGCAGGTTTATTTGGTGTCACGCTGATCTCCAAACCAAAGACCAAGAAGTCAAAGCAAGTAGCAAAGTGGGCAACCCAGGATGGCAGCATCCTCACACTTACTTCACTGAGGAGCTGTAGGCTTTCCTCCAGGGGAGGAGGGGATTTTGGTACTTTTTTTTGGGCACATTTTATTGGCTCATTTTTTTGGTGCTTCCCACACGTTCAGCTGTTACTCATTCCAGGAATGCACAAGCCTGACAGGTTGCACCTCATTGTTAAGGTGACTAATCAGGCTTTCCAACGATATGAAATAAAATACCAGTTGGTGCTATTAATGGGAGATTCAACTGAATCAAATTTCCAAACTTCTTTTTTAAAACTATAGAATAAGATAAATAAAAACTAACAATTGAATCAACAATAAAAGCAATTTAAAATCATAAAAACACCTAAAACACATTCAAAAGACACATAAGAGACCACACAACTCTTGAATTACAAGCCGACGCCTAAAAATACATCTTAAGATGAGACTTTAAAGTGGGTAATGTGGGGGATATTCTGATTTCAGGAGGTAAACTTGTTCCATAGTTTAGGGGCCACAACAGAAAAGGCTCTGTAACCTTAAGTTTTGAACCTGGTCTTGGACGTCAAAGATCTTGACATGGTCTGGACTTTTGAAAGATCAGAGATGTAGCAAGGTCCAAATCCATCCTAAGAATAAAATGGATCCTAAAATGAACATGGAGCCGATGAAGAGAGGCCAGGGTGGGGGTCATTTGTTCCTGCAGCAGCATTTTGGACAAGCTGTCGACGTTCAACAGAAGCCTGATTTACTCCGATATAAAGCACAGACCTGTTGTCCTAATGTAAAAGTTTAAAGCATGATTCATTCGCTCTAAGTCCTTTAAAGGTAAAAACAATTACATTCTGGATAAAAGTCTCAGGTGGTAAGAACTGGAAGATGTGTCGGACTTTTGTTTTGTTGAAGAAGACAAAGGAGACACGCACATCTGGAGTTGGGTGCATGACAAATCACAGAGAGATGTGCACACCAAAAAAAGCTCCCTTCAAAGTTTCTCTATTTGAAAATCATAGACGCTTCGAGCCGTATGCTTCTTCCTCGGATGAACAAAGTGGTTTGTAATAAACTAGGGTCGAAATGTGATCCAACCAGCTTCACCCCACAGTCTAACTGGTACCAGAAAAAAGACAAAACGTGTAATTATGACCAGCATTTCTATCCTAATTACAAATATATCCAAATATTATTCTGACTATATTGACTGAGGAAATTAAAGTGTCCAGTATTGTTGCAGAAATCTTATCATGACTTTTAAAATTACAGAGTAGAGGTTATGTTTCCTGACTATTTTAAGATCTGCTGCATCTCAGACAGAAATATTATGTTAATGTAAATTACAGACGTTTCTTAATTTAAATTAAATATCTGGACATGCTGGATAAACCTATGAGACCTTCTGTATTTTGTTTAGTTACATGTTTCAGCACGGCCTTGGTATGCGAGCATCGTTGCTGTGAAAGGCTCCCATGAATAAAATGTTTAATATTTTTTTGTTCTTTTGCTGTTCAGCTGATTTTGGGATCTCGGCTCAGATCACGGCCACTCTGGCACGGCGGATGTCCTTCATTGGGACGCCATATTGGTGAGCTGAAAATCTGTGGATACATATCTGAGACTCTCTTTATGCTTAGAATAAACTCATTAACATGACAATAAATGTGTATTGTCAGTGTGCCTAATATTAATATTCAGAAATGTTATCAAACTTTTGTTATCAGGCTTTGGCTTAAATTTGAGATTTTTCTTGTCGTGCTCTTGTCGGTCTTTTGTAACATGATGGGACAAACGTTGTGTCCCCTCCTGTCCTCAGGATGGCTCCAGAGGTGGCGGCGGTGGAGATTAAAGGAGGTTACAACGAACTTTGTGACATCTGGTCGGTGGGAATCACAGCCATCGAGCTGGCAGAGCTGCAGCCGCCAATGTTTGACGTCCATCCACTAAGGTGATGATGCTCAACCTCAAGGATAGATAAAGATAATTTGTTTTTAACACATATCTTTATTGATTTTTACTTTTTAACACATAACATCTTTTTCCAGCATAAATTGGTAGCAATGTGGGTCTCCCTTGAACAACATAACCCTCCCTACCTCCTCCCAACTAGCTGTGAATTCTCAGACTTCATTGATGATAAATAATAAAACAACAATAGATGACTAGAATAGATGCTCTGCAGTGACAGCACTTCCAACAACAACTACAAACAAATAAACAAAGTTAAAACTGACTCAATAGTATGACAGTACATTACTTGTCTACATCCATGTGGGTAAATGTAGGACACATATCCACATATCATTTTAAAAAACAACAACAACAACAAACAAAAACATAAAAATAAATTGAGAGGAAAAAAGAGGGGGGTTTGGTCTCACTTTGAAGGTGTTACAGCTTAATTGAGGAATGAATCCCACATCTTATGGAAGATATGACTCTTTCTTTTTGTTGTGTTTGTCTGTCTTTCAACAGCTAGGCAGGAGGAGAGCTCAACAAACCGTAGATTCATCGAAGGGCAATGAACACTTTTTCAATGTCGAGCTTGTGTGTATGAGACAGAGGTTCAACGGATTACTTTCAAGAGTTTTCAGGGCCAAAGTTTCTGGAGTAATTCCTAGAACACAGACACAAAATATTGGAGATTATGTTAATTATCCTTCTCCAAATTTCTTGAATACACTTACATCTCCAAATGCAAAGGCACAACCTACACTTTATACAGGTGGCTGAGATAAATTACTATTTCTTGTTCCAGAGAAAATTGAAGTTATCAGATTAAAGACATCACATTAATTTAGTCAAGCAAAAAAAAATGTTTTTATCCCACTCATGCACACTGATGATCACCGTCATATTTCATATGAACATCAAATGATTTCCCTGAAAACACGTCTCACTCAGCTTTGTCTTTCTCTGTTTCTCCTCAGGGTCCTGTTTCTCATGTCCAAGAGCGGCTACCAGCCTCCCAAACTGAAGGACAAATCAAAATGGTAAATGAAAACACACAAGACTAATTAAAGATCATGTTTGAGCATTTATTCATGGAAAAAATTAGTTTCCTATCATGAATCAGCACATGAACCAGGACGCTGGACACAACTGTGAGACACACAAAACAGAAGTTTTAATGATTAACAGGCAGGGTTCGATACACGGAAGAGCAGTCGAAAAAATCAGGCAACAGTGTCCAGAAAACATGAGGCAGGAATCAAGGTCAAACTAAGAAAAGACAAGAGCTATGAATGCTGAGACCTGAAGGTGCTACGAACTGCAACAAGACAGGGGAAGACATGAGGGTTAAATACATGAGGGTGATGAGACACAGCTGGGGAAGAACAATCAGGGATCAGGTGTGACAACGTCAGACAGGAAGCAAAACCTAAGGAGACAAGGAGAGACAGGTGAATTTTCAAAATAAATCAGGAAGCATGAGACAGAACATGAAAAATGAAAACAAAACAGGTAACTAAACTAACAAAAAAAGCAGGATCAAGACATTTCTTAAATATTAAACCAACTTAAATATGCCTTATAATATAGCCTTAAAGTGTGTTTTACTTCAGGTGTGTTGACACTTTATATTATTTTTCGGAAAAAAGTAAAATATTTCACCCTGACTGAGTCCATTTTCTGTCCTTTATTTCAGACACACAGCTCTATATCATGTTTAAAATCAAAGTGTAATAAAATGAACAAGGACAACAAAACATCAACATAGATAAAATAATGACAAAAATTGAAAATATAAATATAATGAGTCAGGAGCAAAACAATGACGTCTCAGCTCTTTTCAGGGATCAGTAAAGTACCCTGTGCCACTAACTACAGGCAGACAGATTAATCCACACAGGACAGTGCTTGTAAGTAGGTCAACAAAACAAATCACATCCACGGTGGTTTGTACATGCGCCCTGTTTCGTATGTATTTCTTTTGAAAATTACATAAAGTGCTAATCTTATTCTAAAAATAGATAATGTAACATAATGCGTTAACAAAACGAGTCACAACAAGCACACAGCACCATTAAGAGTTGCTGAAGACTTTATCCGATGACTGTAGGCAGAGGCAGGCTAATGCTACCCATCGACTCCCACTGTTTGAGCTAGGCTAATTAGCGGTGGGCGAGCTCTGCCTCTTCCTTGTTACTGCACACACAGTCTAAAGAATGGTGTCTGTCTGCTTGTCATGGACTCGGGAGTGAGGCAAGACACTAAAACAAAAAAAACTGTTGGCATATCCTTTTAAACTGCCTTGGTTATAAACAACAGTTTGTCACCTTTTTCCAAAGCAACTAATGTTTCTCCCGTCCGCAGGTCATCCACGTTTTATAACTTTGTGAAGGCCATGCTGGTGAGGAACCCGAAGAAGAGACCGAGTGCCTCCAAGATGCTCTCGGTCAGTTCTGATCACACCGACTCCATCGTACAGAGTGTCATTTTACTGACGATATTAAATCAATCAGTCATTCTGCTCACTAACTCCCCCCTCCATCTTGTCTCCTCTGCAGCACATGTTTCTGACTCAGCAGTGTCTGAACCAGGACCTGACCCGGGACCTGCTGGAGAAATATCGAAACCCTGAGAAACTCAAGACCGGCCTGGTGACGGAGGACGAGGACATGGAGGTATTAACATGATTGTATTAACACTTAATTAATGATGATTTGAGCCCTATGTCGGTCAGGGCCTTCATATATGGAGTTTATATGTTCTCCCCGTGCATGCCTGGTTCCCTCTGGGAACTCCAGCTTCCCCCCACTAACTAAAAAACATTCTCATTAGGTTAACTAGTGACTCTAAATTGCCCTTAGGTATGGGTAAGTGTTTGAATGACTGTCTGTCTCTCTATGTGGCCCTGTGATTGGCTGGTGACTGGTTCAGGGTGTACCCCGCCTCTCGCCAAATGTCAGCCGGAAAGCCTCCAGCCTCCACAACCCTGAAAGGGAAAGTGGTGTAGATGATGGATGGATGGACTCTAAAGAAGCTTCCTGCTAGAAAGTTCGACCCTCTGAAATATTACTAAACTCAAACTGCGTTAATCAATTAATCATTTAATCAAGCTTTATTTGTGTGGCACTTTTCATACAAAATCTTGCAGCACAAAGTGTTTTACATAAAAAAAAGAAACAAAAAATTAACCCAAAAAAAGTAGAAGATTGAATACAATATTCAATAATGATTTATGATGCTATTTATTAGTTATGTATCATCTGACTTATTTATTGACTACATTTTAACATTTTTAAGTTGTACCACACAGTCATATCACAGTATTGTTGCTGTTTTTATCTGCACTCCTGTCTGTACTTTTATGTTTACTGTTATGATGACCTGAGCTACAAGACACTAGATCTATCTATCTATCTATCTATCTATCTATCTATCTATCTATCTATCTATCTATCTATCTATCTATCTATCTATCTATCTATCCACATCCAGCACAAACACATTAAGAGGATATTCTAACAGAAAGCACAATTAGAGGGCTGAAGAAATGCTATCTTGAATTAAAAATGAGGAAACACAGGAAATAAGACTAAAATGACATAACAACAACAACAAAAAAAATCATGATAAGAAATGAGATAAACATACTACAGGGAAAAATAAATGGATAAAATAAAATTTACAATAATAATATGGTAAAATAGGACAGCCAAACACCAAATGTGTAATAAAATCTGCTAAAGTAGGATAATGAAATAAAATCGATTGACGTAGAATAAAATTCTAAAAGAATAAATATGAACTGAAATGGAGACATAAAACAGATTAAGAGGATGTTAGCAGTTTCACTAATTCAGTGAAAAACTTCTATGTTACTGCAAACTTTAACTTCTAAGCTGACAGTTAGAAATCTTCTCTGTCTTGCTGCTTCCTGGGATGACACACTTTATTTAAGATGAATTAACTGTGCTCTCTCTTGTTGTTTCCAGTTTGCTTTACCTGGATCTCTGAAGAGGATTCAGTCCATCAACAAACACAACCAGGCAGAGAGGACGAACTCTGACATCAGCAGTAAGAAAACACTCATTATTAAAGAAAATCAACAAGAACAAACAAACAGAGAGACAGAAGTCCTGCTCTGTGTCAGAAAGAGGGGAAACCCTTAAATGGATCATAATCTTGATCATGTCCCTGGTTTTGGTCTCACCAAAGATGCTTGAATATTGAGGGGTTTGCTCCATCTCTGTGACTCTCTGAGTGATAACGATGGCAGCTGCAGAGTACAGATTATTCCTCCATCATTACTGAACCCTCTGTGGAGGAGACATTTGTAAAATGGCTGAAGTGATGATGTGCAGGGTCTCATTCATTGTGATGTTTCTCAGTGGAGCAGATCTACACTCGGAGGCCTGTGAGGAAGGACACTGCAGACGCTACGGTGAGTTTGAGGATGCAACAGTCAATACGCACAGTATAGCTACATACAGATATACAGTTCAGATTATATTATAGATATTAATGCAATATTAGATTGATCTCTCTATTCATGGTTGTTATTGATTATTCATCCACAGTAACTATCTTTACAACCATATAGACATGAGGACACTCTTGAAATTGTGATGCCACATCTCAAGGGGCTTACCTTTAATATATTTATAGTCAGCAAAGACAAATGTGGCACTTGACAAATAAAGATTTATTAATTTAATCTATATTCAGCGGAGACTATTGTGATGAGGACAGATGAAAAATCTGGTCGTCCATGGATTTGTCTCACAAATTCTGTGTGTACATACAAATATATTTATTATATGTATTTATAAGTGTAAATAATACAGCCTTGATACATTCTTGCTTTAAATAAATAAAAGTAAAATCTTTTTTTAACAGACATTTCTGATTTTGTGTTTTAATTTTCAATTTTGATTCTTAACAGTTACGTCCCTCCGTGGGATCAACCGGCAGCAAGAGTCCAGTGAGGTAAAAGGATCAGTTTGACATTAAATATTATTAAATGCCAACATGTTGCTTTAATAGATATTTATGTTCAACATTTGTCTCTCGTCTCTCTCTCAGGGAACAGGACACAGACTCAGACGATGACTATGATGACGTAGATATGTAAGAAAACATCAAATTATATCTCTAAATACATGTTAAACACAGTAACAAGAATATAAAAAGATAATAATGCAGGTGATGATAATATACAGATGGAGCCACTTTGATTTTCCCCACTCTCCTCGGCAGAGTCTTAGCTGGTCCATGACAGGAAAGTGAGAGGACCTGCCCACCCTCGTGGCTAATGAGATCCCTCACAATGACAAAATCCTTTTATAGAAATTTTGATTAGCATGGAAAATGCTACTATGAACAGAAATTGAGAACAAAAACAAACCAAAAAAAGGAAAAACCTATTTAGACTCCCTATGACTGGAAGTTGGCTGGAACTTGGTTGGCATTTGGCTTAGAGGGGAAAACTCAAGTGGCCGCATCTGTAAATACTATAATATTAAATAATATAATATAATATTAAAAGTAATATAGTAAGACTGAATTTTCAAAACTCTTCAGTGGCCCAAATTTAGGATATTGTTTAGTATTTAGGGTAAAATACGTAAAGGTCCGATGATTGTATGAAAAATGTCAGTTAATTTTTCTTAATGCTCCATTTTTCCTCTTTTTTTAAATTTCAAGTGTTTTTTTGGATTTTAATGACAGTTTCTTTTTCTCTTCTTCAGCCCAACGTTACAAGGCCCCAGGTCAGTTTGACAAACACAAACCTTAAGTTTTTTACGCGTTGATTGAAAACATTAATATTTTAGACTAAACCAGCTCTCTATCTGCAGTCTGACCATGCCTGCTGATGAAATGCCGCCTCCACTCCCTCCAAAGGTAGAAAAGCTACTTCATCCAAACATGTTTATGATAAAAACGTGCTTTTCTGTTTATTAGATTTTGACCTTACTTTGTATTTGAAGACTTAGCATTATTAGGACGGTCATTAGCTGTTAATTACATTATTATAACAGAATATATATGGTGAAGTTACCATTATAATACATGAGTTTAAAGAGCTTATGTTGTGTTTTTTCGTTTTAAATGCCCTTTAATGTGATTTACATGTCCTTCATGTGATAGAGCACTTCTACAGCATAAACAAACTAAATGTCTGCCCTATCAGGACTTTGTCTCCCTGTCTTAATCCTGCCAGCATCTTATCCCCACAACCCCCCTAACAGTGTGACGTCCTACTATTGTTTTGTTGTCAGCTTAAAGGGATACGCCAACATTGTTTTTGTTTTCATGTCTTGTCTCACTCCCAAGTCCACGACAAGCAGATAGACACCATTCTTTTGACTGTGCATGCAGTAACAAGGAAGATGTAATTTTCAAAAGAAATACATACGAAACTAAACCACAAGGCGCATGCGCAAACCATCGCAGACATGCTTGTTTGTAGGTCAACAAAACAAAGCCTCTGTTTATGAGCAGTAGAAGATAAAAAGATAATAGACAAACATAACGTACTATAACCTAGTAAAAAAACAAGTCACAACACGCACATGGGACCATTTAGTGTTGCTGAAGAGTTTATCTGATGACTGTAGGCAGAGGCAGGCTAACGCTACCCACTGTCTCCCGGTGTTTGAGCTAAGCTAATTAGCAGTGGGCGAGCTCTGCCCGTCTCTTCCTTGTTACTGAATGCACAGCTGAAAGAATGGTGTCATGTGATGGACTTGGGAGTGAAGAAAGACACCAAAACAAAAAAAAATGTTGGCCTATCCCTTTAGCACCATTTTCTCAAGGTAACGAGTCCATTGCAGAACGTGGAAGTTAGAACAGAGCAGTGGAGTAACAGAGGGTCTCAGACAGAGAGAGAATACAGCTCTATCAGGGGCACTCAGTGTGGACACCAGAGTGTTTAATGAACACTAGTGATTGTAATCGACTGCAGAGGTCATCAAATATATTCATAAACGATGTTTGATCCTGATTTAAGACCAAATGTCAGCTCTTTAAAGTGAAAAACCACAAGGTTTCATCTAATCCATGCTTCCATGTTTGCAGCCCAAAGTACGGACCAGCTCAGAGGAGAGCGTGGCGAGTGAGGACGACCGCATCAAGAAACCGTGCTCTCTGTACGCCCCCACGTCCCCCCTCCTCAGGACATCCAGTGGGACACACGTCAGGCCGACACCCAGACCACGATCCACCAGACACTCAGGTCTGCCTCACCTTCAGGCTGTACTTAAGCATCAAGCTCGGGCTGAAGATTCAATCAAAAATATGAGATTATACAGAATATCTTTTTTGTTTCTACGCTGTTTTTCAATGCTAGAAGATGTTTTAATGGATTTGATGAAAATGTCCGACCTAAACAAAAGCTTTAGGCAGGTTTAAAAAAACTTTAGAGTAAGAATGTGTTTGCAAATTGAAGAGTTGAAAGTGACCAGCAAAGTCAACGTGAATCAACAGATGAGAAATTAAATGTTTAATCACTGCTTTAATAAAATGAAATAAGATAAACAAACCAACAAATAAATAAAGTAAAATAACAAACAGGCCCTTGTCTGGTCCTCTACCTCCAATCCACAATCCACAGTCTTCTATTTCATCTGTCACCCAGTCCCAGTAAAATCATCATTTTGTGAGTATTCTAACTTTACTGCCATTTTTCACACATTTGTTATATGTATTTGTCCTATGAATATATATATTCATAGGACAAATACTGTAATATCATGTACTTTCATCTGACAGAATAATTGTGAAATTGAGTTTTTGGACTGCGTCTCCCAGCCCTTTTTGTGCCTCTCTTGGTGGCTCTTTTTTAACAGTAATAGGATTTTGATGAGTTATTCTATAGTTTAAAACGGTGCAAGTCCTGCCTCACAGTTCGTAATGCTTGTTTTTATCTGTGTGTGGTCTAGATCCTGCTTCTTTGCCCTCCCAGCTGAACAAAACTCCTGCAGACCTCACTCCTCCTGAGCTCCCTCCTAAAGGCATACGCAAAAGACCAGTCACGCCAAAGGTACGACCAGCGACTGAGTGTGATTTTGGATTAATTTACTGTTTTCTTTAAATATACTCAGACTGAGAGAGCCCAAACAAGGCCTGACAATTACACTGCCCTGTAAATATTCACTCAGAACATGAAGATGGTGTTAAGTAAGAGAAGGATGAGTCTCATGGACGCTCATATTTCCCTTTTCTCTCCTGTTTTCCTCGTCCCTTCTCTCCTTCACCATCTCCTTGTGTTTGTTCTAGGAGCCTGCCGAGTGTGTCAGCCCCATCATGAAGAAACCTCCCGTGAGTTTCCTCACGTTTTCCAAACTTCATAAAACTTGCTGAGTGTGTTGCTTTGTTTTCTATCGTCTGAGAGAGACTTCATGTATGACTTCAAATTCAGCATGTTCCATATTTTTATGATACCTTGGGTTTGGGGTTAAAAACTAAATTAAACAAGGCAAAGAAATGCTGTCAGTGTCTGTTTGGCTCAGACTTGAATGAATCCTTAGTCCTGGGGGTTATGGAGCGCCGTTTGGCCATAAAGTTTAATATCAGTGATATTAACTGTAGTTCAGCTCTACTAGTACTGATATTTGGAGAACAGACTCAGATTTGGTCAACTAGTGCTAGTGTGCAAGTAGACTTTACTAGTGAAGCAAGAAGTGTCCCTGGTACCACAACACTGCAAAAACTCAGATCTCATTAAGTGTGTTTGTTAATTTTCAAGTCAGAAATATCTAAAACACTTATTCTAATCCACATTTACTTAACATGTCCAGATAAATGTCTTACAAGGAATCAAAGGCAGAAAATGGGCAGTGAACTGCTTGTAATTATAAGAAAATATCTGCCAAAGAAACAAGCAAGTTTGACTCAGTGAGGGTCTAAAATTCAGGTTTAAAATCTGCACTGGATAAAAAAAAATATCATTTTAAGACATCCTTTAAGTTTAATTTGTCTCGTCTCATTGGCAGATTATGTTACTTATTGCAAGCAACACAGGCTTTAGTTTAGTTTTTATATCTACAAATAAGATGCTAATTCAGACATATCAGGAAATTGTGGCTTAGGAGAAGTCTTGTGAGGTACTTTTGACTTGAAATTGGACAAATACTCTCACATGGATCTGAGTTTTTGCAGTGTTGTAGTTAATTGAAAATGTTCACTTGTACTACAAGTACAGCTTTGATTTTTTACTAGTAACATTTTTTAAGTCTACTAGTAACACAAAATTATCTACTAGCAGACGATGTTGCTGTACTAGTAAAGTCTACTCATGCAATAGTGCTGCAAAAACCTTTCCTAGTAAAACAAAAAAATTTTGTTTACTAGTACTACAAGTAAACTCAAAATATCTCTCAACTAGTACTAGTAGACTGTTTTTAGATGACTAGTAGTACTAGTAAAGTTTCACTATTAGTACTAGTAGACCTCATGCAAATGAAGTAATAGGGATTATAAACAAATCCAGCACCCTGATTGGCTGTAATATTTTTGAAAGCCAATGGTAAGCCTGAATTTGCTTTTCCCCGCCCCCTCATTAGCATATACGACTTACTAGTCGTACTGATGAACATTTTTAACCCTACTAGTAGGGTTAAAAATGTTCACTATTAGTACTAGTAGACCCAGAACAGTCTACTAGTAGTAATAGTGAACATTTTTCCATCTACTAGTAGTACTGTTACCGATATCAAATTTATGCTCAAACACTTCCATAGTGGAGAGTATTCGTCCTCCTAAGAGAGGCACAACAGAAAAAAATGACCAAAGACGACATGCTCATGAGGTTAATTTGTGACACTAAATATCCATTAGGTGTGACGTTCTCTCTATTCATCCCTGTGATTGGCTGGCAAACAGTCAAGAGTGTGCCGCCTCTCGCCTAATGCCAGATGAGATGAGTGGTATAATTGATGGATGGAGGGAGGGATGTCTTAATGTTGCCCCTTTCAAACTAAAAATTCTGAGTTTGGTTTCTCAAACATTTATGACTATAATCTCAAAAGGTTATGTTTTTTATTTCATTTCCTAAATCTCTGCCGTAAATCTGTGAATGTTTCAAGTTGTGCTTTTAGCAGATGAAGCAGATATTTAGTCACATGAAAGTTTTGTCCCTGACAGAGAGAAGTGCAGCGAGGACAACATCAATATTTAAAGCTCTCTCCTCTCTCTGCAGGTTTACTTTAAAAAGATCTTCAACGGCTCTCCTCTTAAAATAAACTACTGCACGACCTGGGAGAACCCGGCTGATAAAGGTTCATCATCAGATCAAACTCAAAGTGAACCTCTTATTCGTCTGTGCGAGTGTCTGACCAGCTTTGTCTCCTCTCTGTCTCCATCAGACCAGCATCTGATCCTGGGAGCAGAGGAAGGGATCTACACCTTAAACCTCAACAGCTCAGCGTGTTCAGAGGCCACGATGGAGCTGGTATGTAAGACGTAATAATAAACATAAAGAAAAATCAGGGTTTGACCAAAGTTAGACTAAAATAAACGGGTAAGGAGGAGACCCAGGACAAGATTTAACTGGCCAACCACGTCAGGACATAGGACTTTTAATACAGACGGGGTGTTTTTTATTTAAATTTGTTAATTCATTAAATATCAGCCTCAAATAAACATGTGTTGGCTGTACTTGGTTTGGTTAAATTGTTGTTGTCTGTGAAGTAAATTGAAAAAGCTCCTGAATGCTTTTTTAACACTGAATAACTGATGTTTCCTCTTTCTCTTTAGTTGTATCCTGGGAAGTGTACCTGGGTCTACACCATCAATAACGTCCTCATGTCTGTATCAGGTAAATTAAAGAGTTATATAAGTAAATGTTCCTCGTTTAGGCCCGAGACTCTGTTCTTTAGAGAAAAGAATCACAAAGCAGCCGTAGACAAGTTTTAATTAACAGCTCAGAAAACCAGGATTCAGGATCTGCTGCTGCTCTTAATTTATTTCTAACTGACAGCGAAGGAGGAGACAAAAGTTATCCTTCAGACATGAACCTCAGTGAGCAGTTTAAGTTTTACCACAATAATCTTTTAAGAAATCAGTCATTTTCTGCAGTTAAATAGACAAACACAGAAATAAATTCATCCCATTCACAATCATCATGGACAGCAAAAGACATGATCATTGGTTATTGAAATAATTTTTCATTTTTTTGAAGGAATTGGTTTTTTTCCACTAAAAGACAAATATTTCATATTCAAAGTGGGTTGTATGGGTATTTAAAAACATTTTTCCCAAAATTTTAACCTACAAAAAAAGGTCAAAATAAATTAATTAAATTTTAAAAATGCTAAGTGACCAATGGAAACCGTATTAGAATCAGAATCAGAAATAATTTATTAATCCCCAAGGAGAAATTTGGTTGTTTTAATTGCTCTTATACACAGTATAGCAGTGGGAATATCAAATAAAGACATTAAAATAGATAAGAGCACAAAAATAAAGGAACAAAAATAAGTAAGCAGGTTGCAACATGCAGATGTTCAAGCTATATCAACTTCCTAATAAAGGAAAAATAAATAAATAATAAAAAAAAAATGTAGCAGATGATCTGTGATATATGCTGATGGAAGCTTGGAGAAAAATTATAATCATTCACGTTTTTGTTTGTGTCAGATCATTAAAAACAAGAAATATGAAAAATATGGTTAATTAGGAGTCCTCCATGAGTTTTTGCTGAGGGCCTCAGCAGACTCATTATTTGCTAAATATATTTCAGATTGAGATTTGAGGTCACTAAAACTTCTGTAGTAATAAATGTATAAATCAATCAATAAATCAATCAATCTTTATTTGTACAGCGTCAGTTCATAATAAGTGTTAACTCCAGACACTTTACAACAGAGCAGGCTGAAGCCAAACTCTTATTTTATAGATACACATATATGCATATTTACAAATATATAATTACATATAAATATATATACTTGTGTATACACATGCATACATACAGAGATGTTTCCATCCAGGCAGAGACAAAGGGACTAGAAAGAAGAATTTATGATAGAGACAAACCCATGGACGCCCAGATCATAAATCTGTCTTCATCATCACATTTGTCTCTGCTGAATAAAGATTCGATCAATCAGTCTTTATCTGTGTAGCACCATATTTGTCTTCATTCTGTATAATTCTTTGTAATTCTCAGCCTGCTCAGGCTCATATTTTATTATCAGATATTTGTACTTTATATTTTGATGATATGGATCTTTGAGTCTGGGATAAAGCGTCTGTCTGTCTATCCTAAATCCACTCCCGTTGCCTCTGATTTGCTGTCTGCAGGTAAATCATCCCAGCTTCACTCCCATTCGCTCAAAGAGCTGTACGAACAGGCTCGGAAAGACCAGAGGATGGGCGCCCTGCCCACTCACAGGCTGCTACCACGGTACAGTGGGGCTTCATCCATGCTCCTCTCCTTTAAAATGTGATTATCACCTTAAAAATGCGTCTGCTTTGTCAATTAAAAACATTTATCTGTTTGGCTCCAGGAAATTTGCAGTGACGACAAAGATCCCAGATACAAAGGGCTGCAGGACGTGTTCAGTTGGTGAGTAACTGTTTGTGTTTGACTATAAACAAGCGTCACGTTAAATAAAGATTTAACTTGATAAAGAGAGCCATTCTTCACTTTGCTCTTTGACGTTAATCTTCTGTCTCCTCCAGCTGACAACATCCTGCGTGGCTGTGTGTTCCTGTGCTGTGCTCTGGAGTCCAGCGTGGTGCTGCTGCAGTGGTACGAGCCCATGCACAAGTTCATGCTCATCAAGGTGTGTGTGCAAAACATCGACTATGATAATTCTTAAAATGGACATGGCCTCTCAGGCTCCTTCTGTTGTGGAGAACTGAAGACAAAACCCCACGATGGGATAAGATGTGTTTGTACTAGAGACATATGGAGCCGGGACATGCAGGATCAGACAGCTGATGATCCCACAGAACAGGCACCAACGTACAATTCAGCTGTTATTTTCATTTTTTGGTCATTTTTAATGCTATGGCATTAAAATTTTACAAGGACACCCAATAATGACCAAACCTCAACAATGACAACAGTAACAATCAACTTAGAGACAACAACCAACAACAAGGAAAATAATAATAATAATGATAATAATACAATAAATAAATAAATGAATAAATAAATAATGATATATGTATATATATTTACATATATATGCATACTCGCACACTTAAAAATGACATTTAAATAAAAATTAAAATTAAAAAAGGGAAAAGGAGCTTCCAGCCTATCGTGAAAGCCAATTGTCCATTTTAATACACAGAGTTTATGTCAGTAAAGGGGTCAGAAGTCGGAATAGAGTCCAAGATGTGTTATTTTTAATCAATTTTAATGCTATGGCTTCATTTTTAACTCTATTTTCTGAATTTTGATGATATCAGTTGTATAAAGCCTAAAATGCTGTTAAACACACTCAGTGGGACCACATGTCCTCTTTTTTGACCTGTTTTAACCCTGTTTAATGTTCTCATGTGAAACTGCTCAGGATAATATGGGATATATATTTTTATCAGGAACACCACATTTCTAAAAGGGTACCAAGGGTGGACTCTGTGGAGGGTGGAGTTTTGTGTTCTTAAAGTAATGATGTTAGATTTGGATTTATTGAGCAAAAGGAAATTCCCTCTTTCCTTTGACTTGGCTGGTTTAAAAAGCTAAATAAAGCTTTATATAATAACTCTGTGAACAGAAAAGAGCATAAATGACTGTAATGGAAAAACAATCCCTCTAAAAGAGAACACTAATGATGGCATTAAAAATAAGTTTAAACAGATAATGTGCAGTAAAATGTGATTGATTTGTCTTTGTGTGTCTTTACTCTTTTATTGGACTGTTAACACCGACAGCAGCAAATAAAACGACTACAAGCAGAGAAATAAAGCTTTTTATGGCCTCCATTAAATCCATGAGTGAGCTTCAGACCTTTGAGCATGAAGCCGTGGTGGTTTTCTGAGCACATTGTTGAGGGAAGGTTGCAGGTCCAAGTGTCCTTGAACCAAACACTTCGCCCGTCTGCTGGGTGAGCTGCTCTGAGGGAGACGAAGAAAAATCACAGCTCAGTTCTTCAAGTCTCGTCTGTCTTCTCTCCCCTGCTGCAGCACTTTGACTTCCCGCTGCCCAGCCCTCTGCGGGTCTTTGAGATGGTGGTGGTGCCGCAGCAGGAGTACCCGCTGGTGTGCATCGGGGCCTCCCGGGGGTCCAGCCCCAACCTGCCAGTCTTCGTAGAATACATCAACCTGAACTCCAACACTTCCTGGTTCACAAACTCCGGCTTAGGTGAGATGATACTGCATTACCATCAAAGAGTTCATTTAAAAGACCAAAAAGGAGAGGGACTGGCTCCTGTCAGTTAACCAGAAATCTAAATTAATGGATTAGGTCAGGTTTTTCAAGTGGGGCTGCTCGAGGCTGATGGCACAAGTAAAAATCAATCAATCAATCAATCAAACTTTATTTGTACAGCACTTTTCATACAGAACCTGTACCACAAAGTGCTTTACATAAACAGAGAACATATAGGAGGGAGTAACTTAAAAAAATAAGAAGAACAAACATACCTAAATCAAGCTAAATAAATAAATTAATAGATAATAAATAAATAAATAAATAAATAAATAAGCAACCAAGCAAGGTTTATTTGTCTAGCACTTTTTATACAGCATTTGTGCAACAAAGTGCTGGGTACAGGACAGTTATTTTCTGTAACTGTGTGAGTTGTATCTCGTTCTGAAGACTGTCTGTAAACTCCAGTTCATCATCATTTAAGTCAAAATCATTCGTGTTCAGTTCAGTTTCCTTGTTGTGTCTTTGTGAGTCCACAGAGTCAGAAGATCAGCAGAGAGAGAGAAGCTGTTTTTTTCTGGCACTGGGATTTTTTAGAAAGCCATGAACTTAATTTCTTTTTTCTTTATTTTGAAACACAGTAAAAAGTGAATTTTATTATGGGATTTTTAAATGAAACAACAACAAATGAATAAATCGCAAGCACCCAAATGAGCAAATTATTATCATAATTAATGTGATTCACTCCAACAAACTGAGCTTAATTTTCTGTCCCTTCTGTTTTGATTGTGACGTCTTGTTTTGTGTTTTCTTACAGAGAAACCTTGTCCAGACGTTGTTCAAGTAAACCAGCTGGACATGAGTTCACTACTGGTCCTAATAGAAAGTGAGTACCATGGGAAGCCATTCATACGTCATTAATAAAGTACAGGATGAGATTTTATAGGTCCCAAAGAAAATTCTGATTCCAGGTTGCTCCAATTTTCAAAACAAAAAGTATCACAGACAAGCTTCAGAGATCAGAGAAACACTAAAACATCAGCTGTGATAGAAAATATTTATCCTGATATTGTACAGACAGGGGTTAGGCTGTGTATGACATAAATCTATTTATTATAATGGACTGAAATACATGTAGTGCTATAAAAAAAACCCTCAAAAACAGCTCTGCTGTGCTGACAGAGCGCCTCCCTGTCATGGTGAGATCCTCTGTTGCATGAATAATATGTTGATCAAACAGGTTTACCATGTTAATGTGTTCACTCCACTTTGTTATGCAGCAGAATGGCACTGTGTTCATGTTTAAAGAGCGATAAAACAGGGCTGTCATTCACTAATCAATTAGCTTCTATTTATACCCAAGACATATTTTAGTTGTTTACAATCATATCAAGTCAAAATACTCGTGTGAATAAAAAGTTAACAAAGCAAAATCATGAAACAGGCCATTCGAATCTCTTGGGAATAAAACTGATGACAAATCAAAGGTGAAGCTAGAAGTGGTGTCAAAATTTTGCCTAATGATGTACAGAAAATAAGTTACTTTAAGTGATTAAAGTAAAAAATATATAACAATAAATGGGGAAAACACTTAATTTAATATTTTTAGGTTTAAAATCAGATTTCTGAAATACACTGAAGGTAAAAATGATGTGATAACCTTTATTCAAATGCAAGTGCAAATACTATTACATTTACATGCACATATTACATGCACTATTACATGCACATAAAAATGCATTTAAGGGGAGAAAAGTGGGTTTCTTTATTGGTGGGAAATGGTCTTTGTTCATGAGAGGGTCTTAACATTGGTCCACCTACTTTATCAATCTTCACATTGCAATGGCATGTCATCTTTCCATAAAAATGAAATGAAAACTGAAGGATCCTGATCCAAATGCTGCATTTGTGAGTTTCTATTACTGAAAATACAAATTAATAGAACAATACAGGCTTGAGACAATCATAAGCATGTGCAGGCTGTCTGCAGCATACCAAGAAGTCTGAGGCTGTGAGGATGTGCACGTTATTTAAAAACCTGGGAAACAAAGGTGGGAGTTGACTCTACATCGCTAACAGACACAAACTGATACTACAACTATCAGCGACCTACAGCTCAGCTGAAGTTTGTGTGAACCGAGGTCAGACATCTGTGTGTGATTAACTTTGGCTGATAGAGAAACACTGTAACACCCATGAAAACAATCTAAAAACTGAGTTTTAGAGCTTCAGAATAATTAATGCAATAGGTTACATGTGATATGTGAAATAAAATGTTTCAGTAAAATTTTCCACAGCAACATTCATACGTGAGAAATTATGTGGAAATTATCTTCATTTACATCAGATGGTTTGTCTTGATTACTTGTTTCTTGCATAGCATACTTTTATTAGTAACTCTCTGCCAGGCTGTCCATTAGGGGGGTAAAGGGGCTCATTAGGTTAGAGAAATAGTCTGTTCTTAATTAAGACCATGGTTTTCTGTTATTTTCAACTTAAATGCTCAACCTTTTGTTAAAGCTGAAGAAAATCATTTCATTTGTCTTTGCCTGTTACAAAGTTTAAAACCCTCTCCTTTTAATAATGTTTTAAACCTTATTTTTGTTATATTAATGTATATATATAATGTATGGTGTTTTCAGGCATGCTTAGACCTGCAAGAAAAACATTTTTTTGGCTCCATAGCTGCACAGAGGAGATTGTTTCCTGCCTTTACTCTACTTATCATAGCCTTATAAAATGTATTTTATTTTTGGACTTATTATACCTTTATTACTTATTCGTGGTTTATAATTATTTTCAACTTAAATATTCAACATTTTTATTAAAGCTGAAAAAAATCATTTTATGTGTTGTTTCAAAGTGAGACCCTCTCCTCCTAAAATAGTGTGATCATTGATTTTGTTATTTTAATGCTGTGCATGAGGAAAGTTAAATTTAACATTAAGCAGCATAATGTTTGTTGTTTTCAGCCCTGGAACAAAAACATTTTTGGCTCCAAAGCTGCACAGAGGGGAAATGTTCCCACTTCTTCCTCTACTTATTATGGCCTTTTTAAAATATACATTATATTTATGGACTTTTTATGCCTTTAGGACAGTGGGGAGAGTTCAGGTTGGGGAGAGAGTGTGGAATGAAATGGGGAAAGGAGCCACAGGCTACATTTAAGCCAGGCCAGGCAGGGAGTAGAGTTTACTAATGAGGTGTACACATTTACCATGAAGCTGCTGGCATTTCTAATATATTGGTGTTACTAAGTTAAAACTGAGGGGGGACCATTTATGAGTCCTTTTCCGTTGTTTCTGCAGTTAAACCTTTTTTAATTTAAATTGAGAGATTTCTTTGTGATTTTCTTTTGGTTTTGTAAGTTAAAGCAGACCCATGTGAGCCTCTGTTTTTCATATTTTAAGCTGCATTGAATAAAGATAATTCATGTGGTGGTGTCTTTATTATTTCACTGTGTCCTCACTGAATGTCCTCTGTCCTCTCCTGCAGAGTCAGTTCATATAGTCGGACTGGAGGGGGAGCTAAAGAGCAACAAGCCTCAGCAACATGAGACCCTCTCCCATAATGTGGAGTCTATAGGTGAGAGCATTCAGGGACAAATCACAGAATTGGAAATTAGAAAGATCCAATTAAGTTGTCTGATACTGACTGTCTCCTGCATCTGTCCGTCTGTCCATCTGTTTAGTGTATTTTGAGGACACGCTGCTGGCGGTGTGGCGTCACGGCTGGCAGAGGAGAGGACAGAGCTTCTCTGAAGTTCTGGAGGAAACCACCGACCCGAGGAAGACCTACAGGCTGATCCGTTCAGACAGGTACAGAAGAGCTTCACTGTCTGATGAGGGGTTTCATGTCTGGAGGGTGACGTTTGGGTGGAATATGGCTGCTCGATTATGTCCAAAATTATAATCTATATCATGACTTTAGAATCAGAAATACTTTATTAATCCCCAAGGGGAAATTTGGTTGTTTCAGTTGCTCTTATACACAGTATAGCAGTAGGACTATCAAATAAAGACACTGAAATAGATAAAAGCATAAAAAAATCATGGGAAAATTTAAGAAATCTGGTTGAAACATGCATAATCTTTAAGCTTTCAACTTCCTTGTGAAGGAAAAAATAAATAAAATCATAAGTAAAGTGAGACTATGAACAAGGCTGAGGAATTTACACTATTTACACTATTTACATTAACAGTATTTACAATATGAGTATAATATGACAGCACTGTGTGACAGTATTATGTTTGCTTATTAACAAATATTTTAAAAAAGTCATAGGTGAAGAAACGTTTATGATCCAGGACCTGACGGAGCAGTGATGTTATAGGGTATAAAGTCTGATGGCCACAGGCAGAGCATGATTACTCCAAATATTATATCACTGATATCAAATATGTCAAAGTTAGGGTATCTGGAAATAACACAAAACAAGTGCAACATGTCATGATGCACAATCTTGATAATTTGATCTTTATAACTGTAGAGCAGTAATTTTAGTCAATGCTTGATTCATCGCTTGGCTCTAGTGACAACAACTTTTATCCGTCTTTTTGCACATTAAGATTCCAGTAAAGCAGCGCGTGGCTTCAGCTTCAGTTTATTATTTTTGATGATACAGACATTTTAAACTTTGATATGGCACTTCAGCTGTGTTTCCATCAATAGTCCCTGATCTTTTTTCTGCCAAGTTCCTCAGTTGTACCTAAAAAAGTGTCCCCTGAGACCTGAAATGATTTGATACATTTCTGTGCAAAATAAACTCAAATTAGATTTTTTATGGAAAAAAATCTTGATAAAATAGAATTTAAAAAATTCTATTAGTAGCAGAAACTACTGGACGGATTTTGCTGAAATTTTCAGGAGATGTTGGTAATGGCCCAACTTAAAAATGATTAGATTTTGGTAGTTAACCGCAATTAGCGAATGATTGTTTTTGCTCAAAAACTGTCGAACTAATAATGATATCAACATGATTCTGAGTGCTAGGTGTGGGTTCTCAGGGTCATGAATCATATTATGATGGTAACTTTATCATGGAGCTATTGCTTATAGATGTAACAGCAATATGTGAGCTACCTTGGTGAAGGTCTGTTAGTTCTTGTTTCTTCTACAGTATTTATTGTTGTTTTGTTTATGACTTTAAAGGCCCATCTGAGGACAGGCATTGCTAATCAGCTCAGGCTAAAATTCTGTAGTGCACGGCAATGTCCTCTTGCTTCATACTGTCCCTAAAAAAATAAACATTAACTAACAACCTGAGAGCTGATAGTGCATCGCGCCTCTTAGACCTCTTGCGACCCCACAGAGGGGCCCTGACCCCAGGTAGGGAACTAAAACCCTTACTCAAGGGGAGATGTGTAAGCTGGAAGATGATAGTCCTGCCAGCTTTGTAACTGCATGATATCACAGCAGCTAAACACGGCAAAAAAAATCAACAATGAAGAACATAAAGCAATTAATACTTGCTGTTTGAAACAATTAATCAAGCTTTGTTTCAGAGAAGGCAGCCAGTCTCAATGGAAAATATGTAAAAAAAAAATTAAAAAAGTTTAGGAGATAATTCTTTTGGACAATAGATGTGAAAGTGACAATTCTTTTGACCAATCAACAGACAGCAGTGTAGCTCCATCCTTTGGGAAACCAACAGAAGGGTGCCCAAAAGTGGGATGGTACAGATCACTTGTTCAGACTTTCCCAATATTTGATAGCTAAAATATGTCATTTCTCAAAGTGTCTATCACGATCAGAATAACAAAGATTGTTTCTAAACATGTGGTGTCTCACAAAGTCTCAAAAACTTTGACAAAAAACAACAGATGAATTTCAAACTTTTTTCCAGAAAGACTGATCATTTTTTGACATCTTTGTCCAAGTTTGGGACAATAGTTTAGGAAGACAACAAATATAAACGTTGTTTGTTAATAAAAACTCCTTACCACTCAAAAAATGTCCCCCTGAATGCTAAAACACATTCTGCATTGGACAGATTAAACATCGATGACCCTCTTGTGACCCCCTCATTTGTCGAAAGTTTTGAAATTCACAGACTTAATTTAAGTTTGATCTGACGTCCCTGTCTCCCCTTCACCTTCACAGGATGGTCATCATGGAGACACGTCTGACGGAGGACCAGACGGGGCTGTCCAACCTTTATGTTCTGGAAATAGCAGAGAACTACGTCATGCTGCCCTGATTCTGCTGTCTGCAGGCACAAAGCATCATGGGAAACTTTGAAACCCTCTTGTACAGCCCAGGACTTTCTTCCATCATCATGACGGACACGGATGCATCACTGCCACTGTACTTCATTTTAATTAAGCAGCCACAGCATAGAAGAAAATGACGTCAGGGATTGTTGTGCTGCAGCCTTAATCCTCCAATCTGGTGGAGTCTGCTCTAATTTATGCTGATTTCAGCTCAGTTTGTGACACTGAGAAGATACCAACACAGATGGCTGAGGAAGCGTTAATGAGGACAGAAGGAGGGCTCGTCTCTGATTAAAACACAAGGATCTACTTTCTTCTCCCACAAGTTGTTGATCACAGCAGCAGCTGCCTGAAGAGACTTAAATATGCAGCTCTGCTTCCTGAATGTGTCACATCAACACAGACGACTGAAGATCAGCAGATCTGCTGCTGTTCATGCTGTTTGTCACTTTTACTTCAGTGTTGCATCAGAGATACTCACCTGTGACTGTCGTTACACTGTAATAAAGTTAATTAACACAACATGACCAGAAATGCATTTAGTGGCTGTTTAAGAGTCTGTCAGGGCCCTGGGCCGTGATTTAGGGGGCCCCTCTTCCCTCCCTTTATCACTGAAATGCCAGTTATAACACAACAACAAACAAATGTGCAAAAGTTTTTCCCCAAAATTTAAGATAGGATACGAGATATACAAAATATAGATAAAAACAGTAAAACCTTCTCATTTCACAATCTAAATCAGAATCATGAGAACTTGAAGATTGTTCTCCAGTAACCATCCTCTAAAGATGCAGCCATAGTTTCAGCATTCATGCATTTACGTTAAAATTATCTTATATTCACTCTACTTTCTGTCCTCTTTATTTTCCTTTTATGTCCACAGTTGGGCCGATAGCTCCTCTCCCTCTCTAAAGACTTTCACAGCATAACTGACCATCTAACAGGAATGATGCAGCACTTTGGAGTAACTGGGTACAATAAGATGGGGCCCCATTAGGGAGGTTTCCTACTGTCATTGCAAATTTTGAGCCACAGCTGTGATTCTTTTCATACAGTCGGATCATTGAAAATTCAGTGTGTATGGTTTTCTCTGATGTTGATTTTAAAAAAAATCAAGCCTTTAAAGAGTTTGAAGTAATATCAGTGAATGATGTTTTTATAGCTACCGTATAAAAAGCACATTTTTGTGCTGAGTGGTATGAGTGTAAGAATATGATGCTGCAAAGGAAATAATAATCCATTAGAATCAATGTTACTGCCAATCACTGACATGCCCCAGGATGTCTTAAATTTGAAATCAAAGGCTTAATGTCTTTTAAATTATACATATTTGATGTGTATGATTTGGACTGAAGTTGGTTAAGAAACCAAGCCTAAAAAAGTTGGAAATCATATCTATGTATGATATTTTTTTACAGCTAACTAATGAAAAGCACATTTTTAAGCTGACTAGTATAAGTGAGTATTTGACTCTGTGCAGAAAATAATAATGCATAAAAATCAGTGTTACTGCCAATCCCTGACACGTCATAATCCAAAGCATAAAAAAGTCCACTCCGCGTTTCGCATATTGATATAATTCATATTTTCTTTTTTTTCACCTAAAAACATTGAGGTATGACAAAACTGTAGTATTCAAAGGCTTACATTTTTAAATTATAAATGTTTAATGTGTTATGATATGATTTGAACTGATGTTGGTTTAAAAAAAAATCAAGCCTAAAAAGTTGAAATAATGTCAATGTATATTTTTTACAGCTATATAATGAAAAGCAATGCCTTTTTGCACTAAGCAGTACGAGAGTAATTATTGACACTGCACAAAAAAATAATAATGCATAAAAATCAGTGTTACTACCAGTCACTGACACATCATAATCCAAAACAAAAAGTCTACTTTGTGTGTAGCATATTGTAATTTTGTTTGGTCTTTTTTTTCCACCAAAAACAAGGTGGTATCGTAGGACAGAACAGGAAAGAATAGCCTTTATTTTCATTGCATTTTAGTACAAAAAAAATATGGAGCTCTGCTTACAGTGCACAGTAAAGAAAGACGGTATATAAATACAACAAATAAATTTGAGATTTTCTGAGAATTATTTATTTTTTGAAAGTATCGCACAGAAATAAAAGTGCCTGTCGCATCGCACATTACCCTAACTGCCCAGGATTATAAAGTGCCAGATTGAATATAATATTGCACGATACCCATAGCACACGGTTGCACATGCAGATGTGTGAGTAGATACTGCACTAAGAAAGCATACATAGGTGTCTTATGTAAGCACTGATTTAAAAAAAAAATGGCATACATAGATGTACTTACCTATGCAACGGTGGACAGTTGGAAGGTGCCCCAACATACTGAGCCCATTAGACATACATTCAAAATTAGACATGGTTATGATCACAGATCTGGTTTTCCAACAGCCATGCTCTGAGGTGCTTGGAGAAGGAAGTCAGAGTCAGTAGTTCACATATAAAGCTTGGTATTTGGTTCCAGGTCTGGGGCGTGCGAAATGCAAAATTAGATCAAGCCACAGGCTAATGGTCAAAATGGCTCAAATGTAAGAAATTAACAACTTCTGATATTTTTTAAGCTGAAGAGTGTTTATTCTACTTTTTCAACAGAACAACTTTGCTGTAATAAGGGGTCTGTTTCTTAGTTATTATTTTGGCATCCCCTGCATGATATCTCTGCATGGGGCCCCACATTTTTGGCAGCGGCCCTGGGCGGGGGGCTACCACCCTTGCTTATTTCTTTAAGGTGGTCCCGCTGTGTGTCACTGTGAGGTTAAACGGGGGGTAAATGAGGCGTGCTGTCCGGGGCCGGGTGCCCTCTGTTTACCCCCCGTCACATCAGAGGCAGTGCGCAGAGTCAGACCGGGCCAGACGCAGCCGCACGTCTTTACGCACGGAGACCGATGGACGGAGGCAGACTCCCGGCCGAGGATGCTGCTCACGCCGGCACAGGAGCGCTTTCTCTGGGGCTTGGTGTGTCCCGTGGCCGGGGTCCGATCGCTGCTGTAGGATGCTCTGGAGCGGACCGAGGGTGCTGGTCGGCCTAGCTGAGCTCGGCTCGCCTCTCCCATTTCTCCTCTAGTACTTTTTTATTGTAGCGTGCTTTTTTATTATTTCCAGGTCAAAATCTCAGTTTCCTGTGCGGCTTGTTTGGACTGAAAATGGCCGGAGATGGCGGCGCTCTGAAGGATATCAATGAGATTAAGTCCCAGTTCCGGACCAGGGAGGGTTTCTACAAGCTGCTCACCCTCTCGGACTCCCAGCAGCGGGGCGGCCTGCCGCGGGGTCCGTCCTCCGGAGCCACGCTGGGCCCCGGGGCCGGACCCGCTCCGATACCCGGCGGAGGGGTCGGGCTGCTGCAGGGGCCCGGGGCTGCTGCCGCCGCCGCCTCCTCCTCCAATGCCGCAGCCAACTCCTCTCCTGCGGGCTTCCTGCCTCCGGTCCGGGTCTCCATGGTCAAGCTCCAGCCCGAGGACCCGAGCGAGGAGTCGGAGCGGGTGTGTTTCAACATCGGCCGGGAGCTTTATTTCTACACGTACACGAACATCAAGAAGGTGAGCCCCCGTCCGTCCCTCCATCCTCAGCCCGGCGCTGGACGCTCCGGGTTAGCTTAGCATGCTAGCTCCGCTAATGTGATGCTGCTAGCTCCAGATTCGTCATGTTTAAAACAGAGCCTCCTCCTGAGCCTGAGCCCAGATAAACCCTCCGACATGTAGCTTTAATGTTTGTTATTCACAGGGACGGGTTTAATTATTCAGAGGCTCCAGGCAAGGACCAATACGAGGCCCTCCATCATCAGCTAAATGACACAAGTAGGTCTGAAATGTCTGGACCAGAGGATGAGACTGATGAGGAGCCTGGTGTGAGGGGAAAGCATTAAGTTGTCACTGATTTTATGAGAATTACCTTACATTATCTACATTTATATTACATACCCCTTTATGGTTTTGTTCTAAATTAATTAGGAATGCACAATATTATCAGAACAATATCATTATTGCCTTTAGTATCAGTATGTGCAGATATAAAAGTCATAGCTGCTGATATTTCAGGTCATTATTAATATAGCTGTTAATGAAGACATTAACATGATCTGTCTATCCATGGTTGATACATCTATAGTAACTATCTTTCGCACCACATGGGCATGAGGTCCCTCTTGAAAATGGGATGTCACATCTCAAGAGGCCTACCTGTAATACATTTATACTTAACATAGACAAATACAGTAGGGATGCATTTGTGGTCTGGGCACCCATGAGTTTGTCACTACCATAGATTCTTATTTTCATTATGACTATTATTGATTATACTTCTATAAAATTATCACAATCATACAGACATGAGGACCCTTCTGAAAACGAGATGTTGCATTTCAAGAGGCTAACCTCGAATAAATTTGTTTCCAGCAGAAACAAATTTGACGACGACAGGTCTATGATTGGTCCATGGATCTGTCACTAGCTTTAGTTCTTACTTTAGTCCACTTGTCTCCACTTACCTCCCTCCCTTTGCCCACACACCCAACACAGCATGGTGTGGATTTGCTGTTCATCATGAGACTGGGGTCCACATTCAAGATTTCCTGCTGCTTAACAGAAGGTTTTTTCTTGCCGCCATGATGGAGGGATTCATGATTGGCTATATGGATTCACGTTGGGTGTTGGATGTATATATTTGTATATATATGTGTGTTTTATATATGTATATATGCATATATGTGTGTCCATGAAATGAAGAGTTTTATGCCCTATTGCAAAGTGTCTTGAGATAACACTTGTTATGAATTGGCACTATACAAATAAAGATTGATTAAAGATTGATTGATATTAGGCTGGCCATAGATATCCCATATATCGGCTGTAATATTGGTACAAATGTACCATAATGGAATGTCCACTTTTAAAGGTCAGAAATGTATATTCAACAAAGACAAAAATGGTACTATACAGATAAAGATTGATTAATTGACTCTATATTCAGCAGAGACAAATATGGTGAGCACAGATTTATGATCTGGGCGTCCATGGGTTTGTCTCTGTCATAAATTCTTATTTTTAGTCCCTTTGTCTCTGCCTGGATGGATCCATCTCTGGATGTATACTTGTGTATATACAAGTATATTATATCTATGTGTATTTGTATATGCATGTATGTGTATCTATAAAATGAAGAGTAGGTCTCCAGCCTGCTCTTTTGTGAAGTGTCTTGAGGTTATTAACACTTGTTATGAACTGGTGCTATACAAATACAGATTGATTAATTGTATGGAAATTTCATATCACGGTTATTGTGACCAAAACTATCATGGTTATCGTTATTATTGCGGTATTGTTGCAATGTGCTCAAAATGTTTAAAAAAAGTACTTAAACACAGTGAAATCATTTAACCTTTTTAATACTATAATCATAACAGCCTGCCCGGTCTTATTTGTCAATAAATGTGTCAGGAATTGTCCTTTTGAGGAAATTATTGTCACCCTATTTTCATTAGAAATAAAAGAAAACAATTCTGGCAAGTATTTGTCATTATTATGTTATAAATGCTTAAGGCAGTGTGTGATTAATAGAAAAGAAAAAAAGAGTTTTAACTTTGAACAGGTTTCTCTTTATAAACAATTGTAAATGAACATGTTCAAAGTTTTTCAGATGATTAAACATAAACTTAGTGTCCATGTTACAGCTTGGTGTAGACCATGTCCATGATGACAGTTCCTGATAGTGCCCTCCGTCTGAGAGACCGCTGCAGCTTTGCCGAGGAGCAGACACACATAGTTTCGGCTTTTCCAGACAATGAACAGCTTCACTGTGAGTTACTGACACAGTGTGGTAATAAAACATGGTTAAACGGTAATTAAAACAGGAGACGGTATTACTAACTGTCTGAAATGTTTCTCTTGCTTCATGCCTGTTTCCTTATCAGTACCAGCAATAATGACTTTGGATATACTGGCACATTCGATATCGGCCAAAAAAAGTAATGTGCACCTTTAAAGTTAATGTTAATTCCCATTTGTACATTTTATTCTGTACAAGGGCTGGGAAATATGGAAAAAATGTGATCACAATATATTTTACCATATTGATGGATATACAGTATATGTTGATCATGTTAATCTGGTTTTTCACTGTTGATGCCAGTTCAAAGAATATCTTGACTGAAGTCTTAAAAACAAAGTTCACTTGGTAAAACTGTATAATAAAGTTTATCAAATAAGATAAAATGCAATCATAATATTCAACACTAAAGGTTTTAGTTACCTATTTACAGTAAACCTTTTAAAACATAAGCTAGCTGCGTGTAAATGGTCACAACAGAGATCAGGTAACAAAAACAGGTTGGTACGCATGATACTTTATTTTTGCCAATTATTGATTAGCACACATGTCCGTCCTCATTACTGCACCACGTCTCTGCTGTACAATCAGTCAGTTCATTTTATTGTGAGTTTTTGGTGTTAAAAGAAACATTTGATTCTCTGATTAATGACACCATGTTGTTTTTTTTAAATGTAGATATTCAGGATATATTTAGGGTGGTATGGTACATTTGTACTTTCTGCCAGTATTACTGGTGTTTTATGGCATGTAAATGGCCGATCTATCATTTGTCATAATTGGCAGAAATGATTATACCTTCTGATAACAATAAGCAACTTTTAAGCTAATGTCTGCAAATACAGAAACAGAAAATAATCCATATTCAAACTGATAAACTCTGTCAATTTACAAATATTGCAACATGTTTCAGGAAAAGCTGAAACATGGGCAACAAAGGACTGGGAATGTTGAGCAGTCTGCTCATAAGATACCTGTTAGGGCTATTCCACAGGTGAACTAAACTGACACGCCGACATACCATTCAATATATATTTTATTATAATATATTCAATTTTATATGAGTCCTTCAAAGTGTTTAGGAATGGGCAAAAGCATAAATCCATCCAAATGAAATGTGGTCAAGATCTGATAAAACTTTTACTTAAAATGTTAGCATCTGTGCTAATCTCTGTCCAAGTATCCGCTTCCTGTTGTCATCTCGCTCATAGTTTGTGCAGATAAAATAGTGAATCCCTATTTTTTTTTAATTTCTGATAAGTTTAGAACTCTGTTGCATTGAAGCATTATTCAAATAATTTTTGCTTCTTAAACCCTCAATACAAAATTTGAAAAAGAAACCATTGAACTATTCATGCAAGTAAAAGAAAGCATTGGCTCATAATTATTAAAGAAGAATGCACTAACCATCAACAGAAATGACATCATTTAACATAAATTCATACCTTTAGACCAGTTAAACCCATTTTAATGGTTGTTCAGCAAGATGCTGTTGTATTAATCAATATCATTCCTCTACAAATTATATTCATTATAGATATTAATGTTAATATTAGATTGATCTCTCTGTCCATGGTTGTATTGATTATTCATCCATAATAACTATCTTTACAACCACATAGACATGAGGACCCTCTTGAAAATGAGTTGCCACATCTCAAGGGGCTTACCTTTAATAACTTTATGTTTAACAATTATGGTGCTATACAAATAAAGATTGACTGAATAAACCCTAAATGGAAGACCTTTCTAGGAATACATAGGCTATAAATGGAAACTAGGTGTCATGCTTTAAAAAACTCATGAAGCTGTTCGCATAGTTTAGATTCATTGAAACTAGCTTTTCCAAAATATTTAAGCCAACAATAGGAATAAACTGTGACTGAGTGAGAGGTCAGATATTTTGCTGGCAGCTGGTGCTTGTGGAAAGCCCTGTTCATGCTCTTTCTCAACATAACATTTGTAACGTTTCCTTCTCTCTAATGAAAAATGTCTCGAGGGATTGAAACGTTTTAAGAGAGGGTCGAAGTTGTTGCACCTCCTTCAGGACTGTTAAATGTTCCAACATCATCTTTCAGTCACATAGAACAACAGAGCTGGTGTTTCCTTTAGGATTAATGAAGAGTCTCTGTTTTTATAAGAAGGTTGTTCTTCCTGCTGGATGGTCAGCGTTATCTTAGCATGCTAGCCTGCTCTGCTCATGCTCTGCTGTTGGCTTCTGTTTCATCATCTTTTCAGGCAGAGCACCTCCAGCTGCTCATGTTCCACAGAGCTGACCAACATCTACAATTATGGTTGTTATCCAAAGCCAGATGTGATGGATACTGATGTCTCTGAGTGGAGATGATGGTGCATCTCACAGTCACAGGAGGCTACAGGAGGGAGTAGTGTTACTATGAGAGCAGACAGGGAGGCTCTGGCAGCTCCTCATTCACTGATCTCCCCTCTGAAACCATGCAAAACAGTCAGAGATGCACAGAAGTGGGATGTCGCTGATACTGGATATGCTGGTTTTTATTCTAGCTGATACCAACATCAAACCAAAATGTACTTGCTGCTGTTGTTTTTTTTCGGGGGGTGTACCTGTTACTCTCTGTACTGACTCTGCTGAGGCTCCAAGTGAGCAGAGCTGATTCTGAAATCTGAATTTAAGAAGCTCAATGAACGGTCGTAGAGGACCTGCAGGATTTCTAAGAACATGTCGAGCAGACATAGTTTGATTTATAGGCAATTTTTTGACCTGAATCTGAACAATTGGGAGATCTGGAACTTTTGAGAAAGGGAGGGATTTCAGCCCGAGTGTGCCCTCATTGTCGTTTACAAACCCTGATGCCAATGAAGTTGGGATATAAAACATTAGAAACAGAGCACAATGATATGCAAATCCCTTTTGACTTATATTCAGTTGAATACACTAGAAAGAAGGGCTGAAAGAGTTATCTTTTTCAGATCAAATTCGCAACGCAATCATGTGATCACCAAAGCTGCAATTTTTTTGCAGCACTCCTGACTGATCCAGGATCTGTTGCGTCAGCTATTTTACACATACGTACTCTTTTACCAATTTGCAGGCAGTTTGGATTTAAGGAAGTGCTTGTAAGCAGGTCACTAATACAAAGCTTCTGTTTAGGAGTAAAAGTTGGAGTATCAAGACAAACCATTTTAGGGCTGCACATTATGTTGTTTTAACATCACAACTGAAATGTGCACAAATGCAATAGTCACACTGCAGAGGGAAAAATGTCAGACTGAAACACTTCACACCTCTGCTTGTAGATCGTTTGACTGAAACCAAAGTGCATCGTGTTATTAGCACCTAAAGGTGTAAGCTACAGATGACAAATGATATATAAAGGGGTGTTACACTTTAAAAAATGACAGTGTCAAATAAAGACGTTAAAAATACTGTAAACATGAGTCTTTAGTCTATATCAGACCAAAAGAACATAAATTCTGACACTGTTATTCAGGAGAAATGTTACATTCTCCTTGTTATTGTTCAACATAAATGCAGTAAAGTCTCACCTTATATTTCGTATAAAAACACTGCTGTATCTCCCAGCCCTAGTCTGTATAACAGTAAACATGAATGAGGTATTTTATGAGCCCTAAACAGGAGTATTATCTGTGATTGTCCTCAGTGTCTCCTCACAGCTCGTTCTTAGTCTTGCTAGCTCTCACTGAGGATTTTTAGAGAGCCGAGATTGCTCGCAGCGAGCCGCACCGCTCGCCTGGTAATGAGGAATACTAATAACCCATTAAGGAGGAGCTGGAGGACAGAAAGCTTCTCCTCCTTTTAACCTGACATGGATCAATGAGAGAAGACGTGGAAATGACATCATCTGGATGTTTCAAGGCTTTTCTTTTATTCAGCGTCGTCCAGGATATTTTCACTCTGATAGTTTCTGAGTCATGATGACAGGAAGTACGGAGGTGACTCCATCATCAGTGACTCACAGAATATCACAGGTGACCATTAAGACAGCACACTTCACCTCCAATACTCAGAAAATTTAGCTGTCAGTTTGATTTTGTAATGTACTCGAACTGGCCACTTCATTAGACACACCTTTTACCTTCAGGGCTGCCTTAATTCTTCAGATTCAACAAGGAGCTGGAAACATTCCTCAAAGATTTTGGTCCAGATCTCCATGAAAGCATCACACAGTCGCCGCAGATTGTCGGCTACGCATCCATGATCAGAATCTCCGGCTCCACCACATCCCAAAACTATTTCACTGGATTGAGATCTGGTGACTGTGGAGCAGTGTTAATTTTGACAGCACTTTTTAATGGAGTTTTAGTTAAAGCCTTTTGCCTAAAATATCTTTTAGTTTTAGTCATAGTTTAGTCATCTAAATAGTTCAATTATAGTCTAGTTTTAGTTGATGAAATCTACTGTAAATGTAGTCAACTAACATATGAAGTGTAAAGTGTAAGGTATTTTTTATGTTTCCTTGAATTTCTGAAGTCATGCTTTACACTTGGATCCCACCACCACCAACCTAAGGCAGCTGTGACTGGATGTCCCTCTTAACTCATCCAACCTTTCCATACAACCAAAGTAGCTGTGATTGGATATATTCCTAACTTGTCCCTACTTTCTACGTGATGAAATTAGGTCTGATTGGATTAAGTCTCTGTCAAACATTTTCATCTGTTTTTTATTTGTTGAGGAAAATGTCAGTTAATTTAGTTTTAGTTTTTGTCCATGTGCACTTGTTTTTATTAGTTACTGTCTAGTTTTCGTACTGATACTTAACTTTTTAGGCTGATATCGGCCGACACAGATATCAAACCGATAATATCGTGCATCCCTAATATATACATATATGTTGTTCTCATATAATGTAATCATCTGAGGTAAAAATCATTGTGAGGAATACTTAAAAGTAAAAATTCCTCCTAAAAGAGGCGTCCCCTACTGGCAAGTTAACAGAAAAACGCTTATGACACCAATGGACAAAAACAAGCTCAAATATCTAAATAACATCAGTTTTTATGGTTTTAATGGATAAAATCCAGATTTAAAGGGTCTAAACAAAGTTATCAGCAAGTTATTTTATTTTAGAAAGTATGCAGTTTTATCATTTTCTGTCAAATCTAATTTTGACATCCTCAGAGCAGACTGAGCCTGTCGCCTCTCGTGTGCCTTATGCCCCCCTGGTCCATATTTCACAGCACCAGTCAGAACAGTTATTATTATTATTTTTCTTTTGTTAGCAGGGATATAGATGTTCTTTTCCTGTAGTGTTTTGTTGTTCTCTGGCCCGATGAGGCCGTATTTATTTCAATCATGACTTCTTTGAGCCCTCAGGATCAGGCGTGACCTTTTCTGTTTGCCGTTTGTCAGTGTAACAATAACCAAAGTGCTTGTCATCTCCAAACACCGCTTCAGTCAAGACTGATGCTCTCTGCTCTTTCTCTTTTACCTCCTCTGGCTGAACAGACCCTTAGCTTTAGATCTGGGCTGATGGATTTCTCTGGGCCTGGTTGTTGAATTGCCGAGCACAGCAGAGAACATTAGCTCCTTCTCTCTGACTCCCAGACTCCATGTTTGCCATCCGTCTTCTGCCTGATAAAAACTTTTGTTATTTAACTCTGCTGCAGCTGCGGTGGAAATATCTCAATGTGACTTTCTGTCATGGATGTGTGATGATCATCTGTCAGGACAGAAAAACAACCCATAGGAAACAGACCTCACGGTGGAGGATGTGATGGAGCAGATGTTGGTGTTTGTTGTAAATGTTTGGTTTGCTTTGGCTGTCTGATAAATCATGCAGGACAAACTACTCTAGGGCAGGGTAAAATATGGATATTTAAAGATTTATCCTCGTATTGTAAAGAGGAAATAAGTAAAGGCAGTATTGTTTCATGGAAACAGTTCATGTGTTGTGCTTATCCTTTAATTATGCCTGAAGTTCCTTGAGTCCCTTTCAAATATGTTGTTAGGAAGAAAAATCCAAAGTATGTGTGACCAGATGTTTGGTTAAAAAGATAGTTTACAGTCAAAACCACTGAGAGTTTATGCATGTTGACCTCAAGATTTTCTTTTTGGAATTGTGAGTTCTAATGGAAAATTACTCTTAAAGTTTCTTAGATTCGATTTGTATGATGTTTTGTATCCTGCCAAAAAAAAAAGGTAACCACCAAAGAAAAGGTCACACACTCTAATATTTCGTTGGACCACCTTTAGTTTTGATTTGAGCTTTAAGGTCTGGACTCTGTGGTGGCCAATCCACGTGTGAAAATGATGTCTCATGATCCCTGAACCACTCTTTGAGCCCCATGAATCCTGGCATTGTCATCTTTGAAGATGCCCGTGCCATTACTGATGGAATAACCTGGTCATTCAGTGTATTCAGGTAGCCAGCTGACCTCATTCTTTGGACCATAATGTTGCTGAACCTAGACCTGACCAACTGCAGCAGCCCCAGATCATAGCACTGCCCCCACAGGCTTGGACAGTAGGCACTAGGCATGATGGGTGCATCACTTCACCTGCCTCTCTTCTTACCCTGATGCTCCTATCACTCTGGAACAGGGTAAATCTGGACTCATCAGACCACATGACCTTCTTCCAGTCCTCCAGAGTCCAATCTTTATGCTGCCAAGCAAACTGAAGCCTTTTTTCCCGGTTGGCCTTACTGATAAGTGGTTTTCTTAAGGCTACACAGCTGTTCAGTCCCAATCCCTTGTGTTCCCTTCACATTGTGTGTGTGGAAATGCTCTTACTTTCACTATTAAACATACCCCTGAGTTCTACTGTTGTTTTTCTTCGATCTGATTTGGCCAAACGTTTAAGTGATCACCGATCACCATCATTCAGGATTTTTTTCCGACCACATTTCTTCCTTGAAGACCATGGTTCCCCACTATCCTTCCAGTTTTAACAATGCGTTGGACAGATCTTAACCCAACTTTAGTAGTTTCTGCTATCTCCTTACCTGTTTTCTCTGCTTGATGCATGCCAATGATTTGACCCTTCTTAAACAGACTAACATCTTTTCCACGAACACAGGATGTGTCTTTGACTTTTAAGAAATGAGAAGCTACTCATTGCATCAGCTGGGGTTAAACAACTTGTTGCCAGCGGTAATTATCCAATAGGAGGCTCGTACCTGTTTGGTTAATTAAATCCAAGTGGCGACTGTATTTGGCCAGGCAGTGTATGTATGCTTCATTCTGATGCTTTAGGAAGTTTTGCTTTTATGCACATGACCTTTAACATACAGGGTGGCATGGTGGCTCAGCAGGTAGTGTACATTCGTCACAGCTTCACAGAAGGTTGCTGGTTCGATCCCTGTGTCGGTCAGGGCCTTTCTGTGTGGAGTTTGCGTGTTCTTCATGTGCATTTGGGGTTCTCCCCGGGCACTCTGGCTTCCTCCTACAGACCAAAAACCTAATCATCAGGTTGACTGGTGACTCCAAGTCGCCCTTAGGTATGAGGATGAGCATGAATGGTTGTCCATCTCTCTTTGTGGCTCTGTGATTGGCTGGCGACCGCTTAAGGGTGTACCCGACTCTCTCCCAATGTCGTCCAGTGGGGATAAACTCTAGCTCCCATGACTGAAAGGGATAAGCAGTGTAGATAATGGACAGCTGGACACTGTTATTTAGGTTCATGTTTCTACTGCTGTTTTCAAATTGTGTACCTGCCCAGGGACGGACCAGCTATTAGTTAACTCGGGTGCTGCCCCTGTATAAATAAACAATAAAAGACCAAAATAATAAAAATAGGTATTAACATTGATTTAAAGAGCATTTGCATAGTTTGCCCAATTCAATTGATATTAATGCCAATTTAATGCCGCAATAACAAAACCAGAAGTCAGAGACACCCAGTTTGAGATAATTTATATTTTTTTAAATCAATAATGGCAGAGAAAATCCTTCACGCAGTCTGAACTGCAAAAATATGTCGACAACATTCTGACAAGCTCCCAAATGCTCTCAGATCTAAACTCCTGGTTGATGAAGTAAGTATATGGAGGCAGATACTTTGAAATTCATTTGTTGGTTTTATGAGAGTGTTGATGGGTCCCAAAGAGCTGGATGACAGTGTTTTCAGGTTTGGTAAAAGTTGATCGACCATGTGTAATTTTGTTTCTGTGATATAAAACAGGATTTATTATGTGTGATGTCGCTGTGTCCCCCTTTACAGAACAAAACACTGAGATAAACTGTGTGTTCATTCATCTAAAAAACATGTAGATGTGGATTTTGGTCCTTGTTTCCCAGCCCTGAATGATTCTCAGTTTCATGTTCTCTCTCCTCCTCTGTCTGCAGGCCGTGGACCTCAGTAAGCCCATAGACAAGAGGATCTACAAAGGCACTCAGCCCACGTGTCATGACTTTAACCAGTACTCGGCCACAGCGGAGAGCGTCGCCCTCATCGTGGGCTTCTCAGCCGGGCAGGTCCAGTACCTCGACCCCATCAAGAAGGAGACCAGTAAGCTCTTCAACGAGGAGGTACGATGTCTCCCTGCTCTGATTAAACCAGCAGGAACAGTTTGTCTTTCTTCTATTGATTCTCCGTGTTGTTCATGAATCCAGATATTTTCTCCAGTCTCAAAGAGCTTCGTCATTTCACACTCCATCACAGCCTCTCTTAAGCTCTTTAATGGGATCCCCAATTAATTTGGGAGATTCCTGGAGTGTGCTGCTGCTGCTGCTGCAGACTTTCTAAAATCTGCTCCTGTCCCTGGGGTTTTGTTCCTCCACATCTTTCTCTGTCCTCGCCCACCCGTGCTGTCTCCTCTCTGCTGCAGACTGTCTCTTGGTCTCTGCAGACCCCTCCATGTGTCCTCTCCGTTTGTCTGTCTGCTCTTTTTATATCCACCTTTTTAATCACCTTCTTTCTGAGGAGAGGCGACTACAGTATGTATTGTAAATAAATCATAAATATGTTGAGACTGGAGCTGTCAGTGTGACTCAGGACAAGATTAAAGTATGAAATTAAAGCAACAGCTGGAGACTTTTCCACCATAAAGTTTTTGCTCTTGCTCTATCACTTCATCACAGAACTCATGCTCTTAAAAAGTATTTATGTGATTAATCAATAGTTTCAACTCCCCAGAACTCCTATGATTTTATTGAATATTGTATTTTTTTGCCTTCAAAATCAACTTCTCGTTGTCCAAGCCATCATATTACCTTTGGGACCAACTGATGACTTTTGTCCTTGACACACCGTTCAATATATTTCACTCGTCCATCAGGGAAAGAGCCCATAGAGAGTGTTTGGGAATGGGCAGGACCTTTTTAAGGATATCTAGCAGGTGGTTGTCTCTGTAAAGTTCACTTCCAGGTCACCCAACTTTCGTCAGATGAAAACGTTAAAATCAGATAAAACTCTCATGGTCTGTTTTCTCCATTTTTCATTTGAGCACAAAAACAGAAAAAGGAAAAAGAGTTGTTACTGGTATTTTCATTTTCGTTTTAGAAACGAATATTAAGAAAACAAGTCGTTTTCTCGTTTTTTTTCATTTTTGTTTTTATTTTGAAAATCAAATGAATGATACACAGATTTGTGGCCCGGACACTGACGTTTTTTGATCTTACGTAAGATCCACTCTCCCCATGCTGCAGTGGCCGTTTTGAGATTTCTAATAGTTTTGGAGTTGACAAAGCCAAATGGCCACTGCATCAGATATTGGTAAAAATCCAATATTGTGCACCTAGAGCTAAACAATATATCGATTAAATCAATAAATTCCAATAATTTTCTGCAGAAGATTTAAAAATAAGAAAATCTAGATTTTTTTTCTCAACTTACTCCAATCATTAGTTGTTGCAATGTTTGAAATATAATTACTAAAAATGTACAGTTTTCATGATGGTAGGCCTTGTCTGGTTTTGCACAAGCACACATTTGGGCTTTTATTTGTTTCTAAAATGAGATTAAATATTAATCACATGGTTCCAAGTTACTACACTGTGAAAATAGCTCATCTTTCAGTGCTTATGTAGACAGTCGAACCACATAATCAACATTTTATAACAAAATTACAGCATACGTTTTAATTACGAGAGGGAAAGTCAGTTTGATTTTGGAACATATTTTGATTTCATAAAGGCAAAACTTGATTCATGTGAGTTTTGTGTCACTTGGAGGGTTTCTTTTTTTGAAAAATGTCTGTTATATCTCCAAGCCGTATGTGCACCCCTTAAAACTATGCTGAAATGTTAAAAAAAAAGGTTAAAAGTAAGCAAAAACTGGGATTAATTATATAGTGTGCCACAGATTTTTCATTTGACAGTCCTTGTTGGAACATCATAAAGTTTATGAATCTAAAATATCTTATCTACTCTCTCCTGATACTTCATTTTGTGATCCCCTCCGTCTTTTCTGTTTTACTCTAAATCTCTCCTCCCCTTCTCCCTGATCTCCACCTCTCGTTTATCTTTTCCAGAGGTTGATAGACAAATCAAAGGTGACGTGTCTAAAATGGCTCCCCAAGTCGGAGAACCTGTTCCTGGCCTCCCACGCCAGCGGCCACCTCTACCTCTACAATGTGGACCATCCATGCGGCACCACCGCCCCGCAGTACTCCCTGCTGCGGCAGGGCGAGGGCTTCGCCGTCTACGCCTGCAAAACCAAGACGCCGCGAAACCCTTTGCTGCGATGGGCAGTGGGCGAGGGCGGTTTAAACGAGTTCGCTTTCTCCCCGGATGGCGTGCATGTGGCGTGCGTGGGCCAGGACGGCTGCCTGCGTGTCTTCCACTTTGACTCGATGGAGCTGCAGGGGGTGATGAAGAGCTACTTTGGCGGGCTTCTTTGTGTTTCATGGAGTCCTGATGGGAAATATCTCGCCACAGGTGGAGAGGACGACCTTGTAACGGTTTGGTCGTTTGCAGAAAGTCGTGTGGTCGCCAGAGGTCATGGACACAAATCGTGGGTCAATGTGGTGGCCTTTGACCCCTTCACGACTTCCCTGGAGGACGAGGAGCCTATGGAGCTTAGCGGCAGTGAGGAAGACCTCCACCAGGGGGCACCAAATAACTCCATGCACTTTGGCCGGGTCAGAACGAGCAGCACGTTGTCCCGTCTTTCTCGGCACAGCTCTAAAGGCGGCGGTTCGGCCTCCGTCACGTATCGGTTTGGCTCGGTGGGGCAGGACACGCAGTTCTGTCTGTGGGACCTAACAGATGACATTTTATACCCCCGCCTGCCGCTGACCCGCGCTTTTACTAACACTTTCGGGCCCTCGCTGTCTAACTCAGGCAGCGTGACGGTCAACAGCACGACGGGAGGGGGAGGAAGTGGAGGGGTGGAGGGGCACCATCACCCTCCGAACACTAACACTGGCACCTCTAATCCCCCCACACTCCCTTTACCTCTCCCCCGCTCCCTCTCTCGTTCCAACTCCCTGCCCCATCCCGCTGTGGCAAACGCCTCCAAAGGCCAGGGCACCACGGAGGGCAGCGGGGGCGGCGGCGGAGGGGGAGGGAGCAGCACCGGAGGGAACAGCACCCCGTTCAGCATCGGCCGCTTCGCCACGCTGTCGCTGCAGGAGCGTAAGTCGGATAAGTCAGGCTGTGGCAGCGGGGTGGAGAAGGAGCACAAGAGGTACCACAGCCTGGGCAACATAAGCAAAAGCAACGACAAGATCAACGTAGCGCCGAGGAGCAACCGGCTGGACGCTGCTAAAGTCCTGGGCACCACGCTGTGCCCACGCATGCACGAGGTGCCGCTGCTGGAGCCGCTGGTGTGCAAGAAGATCGCACATGAGCGGCTCACCGTCCTGGTGTTCATGGACGACTGCATCATCACCGCCTGCCAAGAGGGTCTCATCTGCACCTGGGCGCGGCCCGGGAAGGCGGTATGTTTCCACCTTCATTGTTTTTTTAAAGAAATGTTGAGTTTGAAACACACAAAAGAAAGATAGGAAGGAAATTTGATGCCTTTGGAGTCCATCAGAAGGTCTCTGAGTTAAGGAGGGGAATCAAAAACCAATTCCAGTTGAGAATCGTTAACAGCTCCATCAAAGCATCGATATCATGAATCTTTTTGCTAATCAATTCCCTTATCAATTCCTTCCACTGACACGGTTCAGAAGCAGTCAGAATTGTGGCTTAATTTTTTACAATAGACGCCTACTGCACAACCCTAAGTGAGCGGAAACACCAGCAACTTGCAGAAGCAGTTATCTATGCTGTGACATGAGTGTTTGACATTGTTGCCACTGAAAATCTATACGCCAACATTTGCCTACATGGAAAATCTGCAGGACTCAATAAGGAAACCGTCAAAGAATTGGATCGATTAGCAGGATCGTTAATAGCATTGGTATCGACAAAATATTATCAATTCCCATCCCTACTCTTAGTACAATTCATTGTATTAAAACAAACTGCGCCATTAAAGGCTAATTTCACATTTTTTTACAAACCACAACCCAAAGACTTTATCAAGACCTTTTCAAGAACTCTGGAACAATAATGCAATATTTCTGATAGAAATGCACGTTATTGGATTTTTGCTGATATCGGATATGCCGATATTTCTTAATTCATTATCGCTGATACCAATAGCAAACCGATAATATCGTGCATCCCTTATTTCTGATTATTTTTCCTGGCTCAGGTTGGTCAGCTTTACATGTTACAATATAAAAAGGTTTTGTGTTCATCTTTACAGTTTAAAAAGATTTTAATGAATCTAAAATATTCTGTGATAGCAGTCTCTTCCTGCTGTCATTCGTAGCTCCCACCCATTCCCTCTTTAAAGGACTCCCTCTTCCAGCTGAGCACGGGTGTAAATTGGAGCTTGGCAAGATGGATCTGCATGATTACAGGGAATGAACCAGGCGGAAAATATGAAGTCATCCATACATCCTGGAGAGCAAAGAGCCTCAATCAAGGCACTCTGAATCAGAATCAGAAATACTTTATCAATCCTCAAGGGGAAATTGGGTTGTTTCATCGCTCTTACACACAGTACAGCAGTAGGAATATCAAATAAAGACATTAAAATAGATGGGAACAGAAAAATTAAGTAAAAAAAATAAGAAAGCAGGTTGCAACATGCATAATCTTTAAGCTATATCAACTTCCTTATGAAGGAAAAACAAATAAAATAAGTACAAGTGAGACTATGAAGATGGAGCAGACACTGATCTCCCTGTTGAAAGACTTCAATTATCACATAAAAGTGTTAAAATATGAGGACAAAACACAAACTGTTGCTCTAAAGGGATGTTCCTGTATTTCAACACTATTTCTCTGTTTTACATTTTTGAACAGGAAACTAATCAGCACTGAACATTAGTCACATCTCAGGTAGTTTTATGACGAGATGAAGAGAGACCTTCAACTTCCTGCTTGTTTCATTTTCTTTTTCAGTGAAACAAGCTCAGATGTTGACAGGTTTTCTCTCACTGCTTAGAAATCTTTTGTTCTGAGTGGTGTTTTATTTCAGACTTCTTCTCCTCAAAAGCTAAAAAAATGACTCGACAGATGGAGACGATTTCATCCCTGCTCCTCAGCCGCACTTGCTCTCCCATCTCGCTGCTCTAAAAACCTTGAATATAGATTCTCTTGTAGTGATTGTCCCCTGGTGTCTAACTATGCTTTCTGCTTTTTCTCTCTGTTCAGAACTTGACAGCACAGAACGGGAACTCTCCGAGCGGCACGGTGGTATAGCTGGAGGAGAAGCTTTGCACTCATCCCTCCCTCCGTCTCCTCCCTCGTCCTTCATCTCCTCAGTCCAACGTGTCGAATTAGGGGCCAAAATCCAGAGACCGTACTCTACCTACCGCTGCAGTATTATACCCTCAGTGTAACCCTCTGTACCAGCCATGAGCCAGACCCTGAACACCTGACTTTACCCTCATGGTGGCCTGTTTGGTGGGAAACCCGTCCTGAACTGTCTGCACATGCAGTTTATAAAAAACAAGACTTCTTCATATTTATCGTCCTCTAGATGGAGTTACAAAACAAATGGAAATCTTTGTATCTGAATATGTTTAAATGTAGCAAAAACGCTCAAAATCGAATACTTGTGTTTTATATCCGACCCAAATTGTCATAAATAATAAGAGAGAAACGATGTCAATGGGCCTCTGCAAAACCTCAAAAGCATTTAATGCCAGTCAGATTCAAGGAGCAGGACGCGGTCATTCAAATTGTCTTTATCAAATCAAAAAACAGCATTTACATTTTGCATTAATGTCAGTTTTAGGACTAAATGGTAATCTTTTAGACTACATGTGGACACACTGTTATGCATTTGGTAGCACTTAATCTCACATAAATGGCACACATACAGTAAAAAACCCTCAAAGACTGAATAAAGAGCCACTGCGAGCTTGTTAGCCTGAGCTTGGCTAAAAATGTGAGCAAATTAGTGGCAATTAATGCTTTAAATTGAGATGGTACTTTAGTCCAGGAAGTCCCCACCAAGTCTATCAGCTAAACATTAAATAACTGTTTCCTTAAAGAGTGTTCATGATGGAGAAAAGCTGTTAAACAGCACTACTAGCCTCTTAAAGGGATAGTTGAGGATTTTTAAAGAAGTAGTTAGCAGGGAAGCTAGAGCTACATACAGTTGCACATGGGGCCACTCTTGCTGTGTAATTTAAAGCACATTATAATCACTAATTTCTTGACATTTGTTAAGGTCAAAACTCATGTCTGATCAACTATATACTATCATACTACTATTGGGTCTTGTGGGTCATGTGACACAGCATCATAATATCACAGGCCTCCCTCTGCTGCACAAAAACTCGAGTTTTTCAAGGACAAAAAATAAGATTGTCGTCCTTTAAAATGTCATCTTAAAAAGTAGAAAACAAAAAAAAAACATTTTGCTTAATCTGCTTCTGCACATAGAGTGGTGCAGGGATGATGTATTTTTTTTAGGCCAACTCAGAAGTTAGCAACACGCCGGTTTCCTCAGCTGATAGGGACTGATCTCACTTTTCAAGGCTAAGATACATCCAGTTATTAAACTCATAATTTATTCATTAGATCAAAATACTCCCGAGTCCATTACAAGCAGATAGTCACCATTCTTTCAGCTGTATTATAATTAGCTTAGCTCAAACACTGGGAGTCAATGCGAAGTGTTAGCCTGCCTCTGCCTACAGTCATCAGATAAACTCTTCAGTAACTCTGAATGGTCCTGTGTGCTTGTTGTCACTCATTTTTTTTACTGCATTATGTTACGTTATCTATTTTTGGACTAAGATCAGCACTTAATGCACAAACCACTGTGGTTGTGCTTTGTTTTGTTGACCAACTTACAAGCATGTCTGCGGTAGTTTGTGCATGCACCCTGCCATTTAGTTTCGTATGTATTTCTTTCGAAAAGTACACAAAGTGCTAATCTTAGTCTAAAAATGGATAATGTAACATAATGCAGTAAAAAAAAATGAGTGACACCAAGCCCACAGGACCGTTCAGAGTTGCTGAAGAGTTTATCTGATGACTGTAGGCAGAGGCAGGCAACACTTCCCATTGACTCCCAGTGTTTGAGCTAAGCTAATTAGCAGTTGGCGAGCTTTGCCCGTCTCTTCCTTGTTACTACATGCACAGTTGAAAGAATGGTGTCTATCTGCTTATCATGGACTCGGGAGTGAGGCAAGACATGAAAACAAAAAAAAAGTTTGTGTATCCCTTTAAGTAGTAACAGTAAGGATTTTAATATCAATAAAAAAAGATCCACATCCCTACTTATTTGCTGCCCACTCCTAGTATGTAGAAAATAAAGCTTGCAGGGTGTATTTGAAGTTGAACCTTGCATGGATGTTTTCAGGGCTGAAGACCTTTTGTCATCATGGTGCATCACGGTTCAGGACGGACAAACTCTTTGACGATGTTCAGGTTTGGTTTCCCGCCTCATGCCGCTCTGAGAATAAAGTTTCCTCCCACTGCTTCGGCCCCCTGCCTTCCCTCCTCGTCTCTGCAGAGCTTGTTTCTCCTCTGAAGGAGCGAGCAGCAGGTTCAGCTTTCATTCGTCCTTCATCGCCCCCCCCCCCCCATGCAAAGACACTGCAAAAGCCACGGCCGTTGTATTTAAGTTATTTATTTTATCACGAGACTGTGTAGTAATTTATAATGTAAATACTGAAAATACTCTATAAATACAAATGGACAAGCGTATGGAGTTACTGACTTGACAGTGAGGACATGAAGAAGAGGAGAGATGAAGAATATTAATATATGAAGATCCTTCTATTGTACATAGCAACCACAGTTAAAAAATGAATGTCTGCTGTTTTAGGGAACTTGAAGATGTCAATGTGTTTTTATTTTGTGTGATAGAGATTCTCCAGTTTGTCCCTGAGAGCGAGCTGGGTTTAGTTCGTCAACAGGCTGAAGCGTTTTTGGGTCCAGAGCAACTTTTCAGACGATAAAACTGATTTGAGCACAGAGAGCAATACGAGAGCGGCTGCTGGAATCGCATCTTAATGTTTGTGAATGATGACGATCCTGCTGAACATTGATGCAGACAAACAGCCTGCTCACGAACAAACGCACACAAACACACACTCACACACACACAACCCCCTCATGGTGTAGCATCTTGTACTCTCTGTCTTGGATTCATTCCCTGTTGCACCTGAATTGCCTCTTGCAAGAATTTGCACAAACAATAAATCCACAGTCCATCCTGAGCTGCCGCAGATGAGAGGAGATGTTTGTGTCTGGTTTGATCTGAAGTCTGAGCAGAAAAAAAGGCTCCTCTAACTAAATATTCCAGATATTTTAGGTTTAAATTGGTTTAGAGGTGAATAACTACAAAAATAGGCTTCTGACTTTGTGATTTTGATTTTATAAACTTTTTAACTCAGTGGTTCTTAACTGGTCCAACCTAAGGACCATGCAAATCCCCAATGAGAAACAGAGACCAAAATATCAGACAGTTTTTAAACCTCTCAAATATATTTAAAGGTTTGTATTACTTATTGAATTTTTGCAGATATTCTGATTAGGGATTTACGATATTTCTGGCCAAGAGCACAAGCTCTGTACTTAACAAAAATGGACTTGTTTCTTTCAGTGTTACAGTATATTTTTGAGAGAAACAAATTTAAAACAATAAAAATCAGCATTTAACTAAACTCTTTTTTTTAAATGCTCACACATTGATGAGAAGGTGCATCAATATTATACATTTGTGTAATTTGCCAATATTCCAGCTGATAAACATCTGCAAAAATTTCAATATCGGCCGGTAACGATAGCAAACCGATAATATTTTGCATCCCAAATTCTGATATTCAAAGTCATTATCCCTGATACTGTTATTTTGTCTCAAGAGCACAAAGTCTCTTCTCTCTTAGAAAATGATGTGAAGCATGATAAAGGTTTTATGCTTTAATAAATGACAGTTTTAATTAATAAAAGTGAACATTCAGTGATGATGAGGTGAACAACCATGGTACAGTTTACCAGTATTACAGCCAATACCTGTGGCCAAAATATGGGCTGTAGATATCAGCAAAAATGTTCATGTCTGCTGATACAGATATTGTTTCTTGCATCCCTTGTTTTTTAACAATATGTTTATTGAGTTTTTCCATGGTCAAATTAAAAAAAAAAAAAAAAAAACAATCTGAGCCTCACTTGGCGTCTCTGAGAAGTCAGAAATTAATCAGGTAGAACATTCGACCACTAAAACTAATTTTTCTGTTCAGAAATGACAGTAAATAACTATAATCTGTTATTTTAATCAAGAAATAATAATGATCTTTAATATTTTTTTGTGATTTTATGAAACTGTAAAATTTAAAAAATCATGGGTAACAATAATAATTATATTTTATCATCAAAAATATTTCGGTTCAGGAGCTTCTACATACAGGTGTATTAACCATTAGAGAAACATTAAAAGTGATTTTTGTAATTACCAATGCTGTTCTTAAATTTGTTGAGCACTGTATGTTTGTGTCTTTGCTCTGGACTTCATAAATGTCCTCATTTTTATCCTCAGAAATCATTTATGACCTACTAAAGCAATCAGGTTGGGATCCTAGACCCTCCAGTTGAGAACCACTGCTCTTAAAAACAAACAAAATCCCTTTGTAGCCGTGGGCTGCCTGCCACAATCCTGCTCAATAGCATGTGGTGACGTTAAGTTTCAAAGGTTAAAATAAAGAAATAAATGAACCACCCATATTTCTCACTGGTCACGAGAGACGACTGAGAAAGAAACTTTCATTATTGGTTATTATATTGGAATTTCTCCTTTTGTGTTGGACTTAATTACACCTGAAAATATGTTTTAAAAGTGGTTTATTGTTGTTGCTGTGAGGATGATTTTTGGGCTCAAATGACCAAAGTGCAGATTTAAAACAAAAGGCTGAAACTGCATAATATCCTGGAGAAAGTGCTTCAGCTGTTTGTGAGCTGAAACAGGAGAAAAAATAAGTTTGTGAGAATTTAAGTAAGGAAATGTTTGTTCTCACTTGTTGGTGTTTTTATCTTTAATGCACAGTTCAGATATTTGCAGGTTTATTTTATTTTTGGCTCGAGCTGGAGGGTAAACATCAGGCATTAAAGACAGAAACAGCTGCACTCTTGTACTGCTCAACCGTCCATCCTGATAAACGATTATCCTGTTTTGTTATTTATTTCATTTTTTCATCAGTTTAATGTTGTTGTCATTTTTTATTCCAAGTTAAAAGTTGTGATCCAGAGTCTAAGGGGTTGTGCAGTTTTGTCTGATATTTCTATTTTTTTTTAAGTGTTGTTGCTGTGAGGCTGATTTCTGGGCTCAAAGACCAAAGTGCAGATTTACAACAAAAGGCTAAAATTGCATAATATCCTGTTCCGTCTTTAGATTAATGGCGCCGTTACCAGGTTGATGTTTTCCCGGTATTTTCTATCTTTATATTTGAACGTTTTTCTCACTTGTTTGGGTGACTCTGGTGCTTTAAATCAACGTAAAGCAGCACCTGCAGAGCTCTGCCTCAGACTTTAACAAGTCCCCTCTCGTATGTGCAGGAATGAGACCTTAAATGTAGAAGTGAGTTTGGATTTTACCTCCTAGCTTTACTGGAATTTGAGTTTGGTTTGCAGATAAATGCAGAAATAAGATCCATGGCCAACACAAGCTGAAGAGATTTGAAGGTTTTCTTGCTCAACTTATGATGCCAAAAACTGTATTATTTTTATTTTTTGCACCTTTGTTTTTTTCCAACTGTATAAATAGCATATTTTAAACATTTTAGACGGACAGTGTGATAAACAACATAAGGTATAAAAATATGGAACATCAATTGTCACATCTGAATGTCAGCTCCCTTCACAACCCAACCACCCATTACAAGGCCATTCAACTAGTAAATAAATGAATAACAATAAATAGAAAATAGTAACATTAAATAGAATAAATAACCAAGAGTAAATAAACTTTGTTTTCTTTTTCCTTTTTTGTGTGTGCGTATTATCGAGCCTCTTGTCAGCTGGTCACATCTATACCAGGGTTTCTGCAGGGCATTAAAAAGCATTAATAGATTAAGCATTATTTTGTGAAAATGAAGGCCTCAAATGGCATTAAAATCATTCATTTTTATTTTCAGTGGCATTAACAATACTTTCTGTAGTTTTCAAGAAAATAATTTAAAATCTATGATAATAATAATAATATAATATATTATTATAAACTGTGATTTGCCAGATATGTTCATCCACATAAACATGCGGTAATATAAGTTCTCTCTCAGCTCCATGAGTCCTGATAAGTTTCAGATGAGATATTTGAGTTCACAGTCATGGCATTAAAATGGCATTAAAAAGCATTAAATTTGAGAACTGATTTCTGCAGAAACCCTGTATACACAGCAGATGAACTTCAGGTCTGCAGTAAAGTCAAGGTCACGCCCTTGGAAGGTCAGAAAAACCATCGGTCTCTCTTCCCTGTCCTCGATCCCGTCTGAGTGTTTGGTGGGTGGGGGGCCGTTGTTGCAGGCAGCCCATACGCTTGGCCTTGTTGTCGTGGTGACAGCATGTCTGCTGAGTGTATGTTTAGCTCATGAGCTGCGAAGTCGACCCGAACATTAATGCTCCAACACGAACAAACGCCTCGGCAGCTCGCTGATGCCTCAGATAGAGAAAAGACGACTGATGTCTGCGGACGTTAAAGGAACATTTGACCACAGAACTTCATGCTTTTAGACATTTAGGAACAAGCTGTCCAGCTCTTAGGACGAGACAGAGGAGACACAGATGAAATCAAATATCAGATTCATCGTCACATCTCTCACACGTCTGCAATGAACTGAAGAAAAACACAAACACCCAACATCACAACTGAATCCACCTCTAAACTCTGAAACACATCGAAGAGCTGAAAGAACAAAAACAACATCAGAACAAAAAATAAAGACCATTCATGCCAGGAAAACATAACAAAAGCCAAACATTGATTAAAAAGTCAAATGTTATGATTATGAGGTAAAAAATACCTTGATATGCATATCAGATTGAATTACTGGGGGAAAAAATGAGATTTAAAATGAATTATGAGATAGGAAATAATCAGAACTCTGAAGAATATTGAAATAATGAAAAAGAATATTTAAGACTTTGCTTTGAGATAAAAATGTACACATTTTAGATGAAATATAATTGTGAGAGAACAGTTTATGAAATCTAAACTTCGGTGTTATTGGTTAATATGACTTACAAGTGTGATTTTCTTGGCCCCAAATTTTGTTCCATAAAAATAAGAAACTTTGTGGAAAATAAAACAAAATTTATGAAAATTATGACCTTTCAGTTCTCTATTTCTATTTTGTATCTCATAATTTTATTTCTTTTTAGTTAACACATAAATATGGTATTGCTGTTGGGCAAAGACCTCTTATCTCCAAAAGCTGCAACTTTACAGGAAATGAACCCAGTATAACTGAATACATTGTCCTATGTCCAATTTTATTTTGCACTTTAACTTCTTTAAAAACTTAATAAAACCCACTCACTAACGTGAAACTTGACCAATAACACTAATTTATGAAAAAAAAAAATCTAATTGAAAAATTGAGAGGAGGTTTGTGCCTGACAGCAACAGTAATGACATTTTTTTAATTACATAAGTTTAAATCTGTGGGATTAAAATAGAATTATTAGATTAAAAAAAGGCATTCATCTCACAAAAGGACCTTAGCTAAGTTTCTCCCTGATATCTCATAACTTGGACCACGACAACCTAAATTTGACTTTTTATTTTCTTTGCTGTGTATGATATGATATATTTTTCTTTTTTTAAAATGTGTGGACAAGGATTATACAAAACTAAATGAACCAAATCAGTGTTAAACTAATTTCAGGGCCACATTTTCCTCTTAAAGTCTCTTTCTGCACAAACACCTCAACCTTTCAGCACCAGGTGAACAAAAGTCGTCACAGAAACATCATGTTGTTTGTGTTTATTTTTATTGATTTATTTTATTTTTTTATTGTTTATGTCTCCAGTGATACTCAGATGCACTCACACACAAACACAAGTCCCCACAAACACACACATCTTCACAAACACTCCTGCTCTGGGTGAAGTTAAAGTCGATGACGTCACTGTATCCAGTTTGTATTTGAAGGTCTGTTATTAAAACCTGAAACAACTAGAACTGTGTGTTTGTGTCAGTGTGTGTTTTTTAAAATGTTTTATAGTTTTGGTACATATCTGATATAAGAGGTGCCCAAACCATCAGTACCTTTAAATCAAAGAGAAACAGAAAATACAGATTTGATATATTTATTACATTTCATTAGGCTGATTTTAAAAATAACTGTCTACATTTTGGTCTGACTTCATTTAAAAGTTTTGGTGAAATTCAGCACTGAAGTCTCTGTAAGTCGCCTCTTCCCTCCTGTGACCAGCAGAGGACGTCACAACGTTCAGTTTTACTTCCTCTATGAACTTGTGGAGGAACAAACGGAAGGAAACCGGAGCCCCAACGCCGAGAAAAGCCGAAGATTGTCGAAGTGACTCGAGGCGCGGCTTCCTAACGGCTCATTCTGTTCGTCCATGATGACGTCAGGCCGAAGAGAACCGATCTCACCGGAAGCTGATTTACATTAAAAAATAAAAGCCCCGAGGGTTGATGATGTTTTTGTGTGCTTCTAATTTCTACTAGGGTGAAAATGAGACGAAGACAGGGATTTTTACTCGTTAAATAAGTTATTTATTTTGTAATTATCTCTAACTTTTTGTTGGATGTAATGGACCCGCATGCTGCATAACTCTGTAATAAACTTAGTAATTATAAATCTACTGTCAACCCCTGATCAGCTGTGTTAAATAACTGAATTCCCTTCATCCACAGTGACAAACTGAAAAAAGGTGGACAAGATGTGGATCTGATATGTAATAAAGGCCATATTCCAACATCCACAGTCTCTCCCATACACAGCATTATTTTAACCCCCCTTTATTTTGACTACCTTTTTAATTTGATACTTTTTACTTGAACAGTGATAATAATTATTATCATTGTTGTTGTTGTTATTGTTAATAATTATTATTGTTTCTTTATTTTATTTTCTCTAATATGCTTTGCAACTGAAATGATGTTTACATGTACTGATACACAGAAAAAATCTGTGAAGGGAAATTAACACTATCAGAGTTTACTATAACACTTCATAAGTGTGTATATGGGTCCACACCACAAAGTGTTGTTTTCACTATTTTTGGAGATTCAGTACTTTAGCTCTCATCAAGCATAATTGCAGAAACTTTTTGGAGTTACAATTTTAAACTTTTTAATGCTTAGCAGGGTGACTTTTGATCAACTCTTCTATAGTGGAAAGAATGCAGTTTCTCAGGGTATAACTTTAACTGCAAGTGTTAACTATATTAACACTGCAAAGTGTAAATATTGCTGTGTTTGTTTACTCTATATTAATGAAGGATATTATTTGAAATAAAGACACCACGGTTGGTTTGAGCACATATATTAAAAAAATCATGACATGGGCTTTTGACATCTGTTGGTGGGGGACAGCAGGATGGTCGACACTACGAGTGTCATTTACACGTTCAGAGTTCAGAGTGACAGCTCGGGATTTAATTTACTGAAACATCACTTTTGTGATATGCATGTATGTGAGTGTGTTTAAAAATAGATGAATATGGACTGACTCTTGACCCCTCAAATTGTTAATATATATGTAAAAACTGTATCTAAAGTTCACATTAAAAACAAAAAATTTTGTTTAAGTTTATGTCATTCACAGCTATCATAACAAACAGAAGGACAAAATTTTAGGACCAGTGTGCTAAAAAAATAACAACAGCAACAACAAACAACTAATAAACACTTACACCATTAAGTAAGTCGCACATAATTCGAAACAGTAATTATCTTGGACAAAGCAAAGCTAAAGGGGACAACAGATTTGTTAAAAAGTGTAACTGTGCTAAGACGAGGCATAAAAATATGATGAATTTTGCATGAAACAAAATAAAGTACATGCCCTATTTAACCAAACAATATGCAGTCAGTGGGCTTTAAGTAAGTGAAATTATTTACATTTCACTTTCATAAGAGTGAATTAATAAGCATTAAATATACTCTTGTATCATTTTTTAATCAAACTGTTTTTTAAGTGTACTACTGTTCCCTGATATTATCTACGAGCAGAGCGTCGTGACTTTTATTCTGAAAAGTAGCCGGAAGTGCCGTTTCTCTCAGCAGTTAACTTGAACCCGTGGACGTCTTGGTTGCTCAGTGTGTCACTGGAGAATAAACAAAAATAAAAGCGGACTCGGTGCTCGATGTGCAGCCTGAACATGGAGGACGGAGAGGAGAACAAACCGGCCAAACGGTGAGGGGATAATTTAACGATTTTAATTATTTTATTATCAGTTTAATGTGCAGTTAACTTTTAGACAGCAGACGAACTGAACCGTTAAATTATACAGCAGGAATTAGAGCACCAGCAGATCCATTAATGTAAATATGTTTAATAAATCTGATCAGATTATTGAGCATCTAACAGCTCAGAGGTTTAACTCCTCTTCTCTTTGTTCCGTGATTTTCTGCTCAGTGATGATCAGAGTGAACATCGTGTTACCTTCACTCCTCCAGGAGGCTGAGGTTCATTTGCGGGTCTCATTTGTTAGTTTTTTCATTATTTCTGTTTTATTCTGAGTATGAAGTGATTTTTCTGCAGCAGTGCTCAGCTTTAACCCTCTGCAGCCTTTGTTCACACTGAGAGCTGCAGGTCACAGCCTGGGGTTTTTAATTCAGCAGATTCTGACCTGTGCAAAGGGGCCAATGTTCACAAGACAAGTGTTTTTTATGAATAAGAATAATAAATCCTCTTAGCTCGGGATGCACCAATGCCACTAATTGTAAGCACATAAATAGGAGCACCCATCCGATCCAGCAGCACCATCACAATTGTTAAATCAGTTAAAAAATAAGGGTGTACAATATTGAATCCTCGCTAATATTTCCAAACTTATTTTAGTCCAAACTGATGTTTACACAGATACATGCAGCATCGTCTTCAGTTTTGGGAGCTACAAACTAGGGTTGGGCAATATATTGATTAAATCGATTAATTCAAGTTATATTTTGCAGAAGATTTAAAAACTAAAAATTGAGATTTTTTTTTTCCTGACGTACACTTACTCTTATTAGAAGTTGTTGCAATGTTTTAAAATGTAAATACTGAAAATGTATTTTGAATGATGTTGAAATCCTAATTTTTTCAGTTGACTAATTGTTGTGTAGTCAGAAGGGAAAACCAAAATCACATAACAAATTCTTGAAGTTACTTTGCCTTGTTTCAGGTCAAATCTTCAAAACCAGGGTGGTCCCATATGACCCAGAGATCCCATGTGAGGTCTTTTTTTACCTTTTTAGTGAACATGTGGCTCCCTCTGCTCCTCCTAACTGCTGGACTTTCTGACAAGCCCAGCAAAGAAATGAAGCCCTGATGTTGGAGAATCTGCGCGCGGCTCTGCTCTCACTGATCGAGTGAATGCAGCCGCACAACCAAAATATCAAACATTAGAAATCCATCTGACCAATCTGGAGCAGCTGATCGGGCTGTGAGCCGATGTTGTGCCACCCTGTGCCCTGCTCAACAAACCCTGCACGGTTGGGCTGAGATTTGGCCCCCAGTCAAAACCAGTCCTTCCACTCAAAACCAGGCCAGAATCAGCTTGGAGATGCAGGGTGTAATCCCAGCTTTTGTAGTAACACGTAAGGATTTAGGTTTTAAAGATTCTGTTTAAATATCAGAGTCATCAACAGAATATGGATAACAAATGTTAACTTTTAATTTTGACTTTTTAATCATCTGGTACAGAACAACCGCTTGTATTCATAGTGGGGGTACGGTGGCCTGTGAGGACAAAGTTTCTGTGAAGTTAAATTCTCAGTAACTTCACAGATAATTATGTTTATTTATAGATTTTGCTCCCCCTCATTTGCTTTTCAGCTCTCAAAGCCAACTTGCCATATAAAGTCCATTTTTTGGTTTGAGTTTTGGCTCCAAGCCTTTTTGAACTCTTATCAGAGTTTGATGCAAACAGAGGAGCTGGAAATGTCCGAGGGAGTGGACTCACCTCGAGACAACATGAGGGTTAAATGTCTGAAAACCTCAGAGGATCCCTGTGAGCGTCAACACGAGTGTTTGAGGACTAACAGGGCGAGGCACAAACACCAGGGCTGTTTGAGGAGAGCTTTGATTGGGGTCCAGTTCTGTTTTGTATACATGAGAGGAAACAAGAACTAACTGGTACTAATTAGATGATGTGGTTGACAGGTCGTCATCCTTCCTGTCAGAGCTCAGAGATCTGACTGTTGTAAAGCTGAGGAACATCTTAAAGCTGGATCAGTAGTCACGTGGTGGTGGGGCGAGAAAAGAGCCGGACTAGTTTTTGTGGTGAGTTGAGGTCTTGGTGACCTTTGCCCTCCATAACCACATCAGCAAGTGTAGTCTTGGTCAAAATCTGCCTGATCCAGCTATACTGCAAGATTAAAAAGACAGTTTCACAGATGCTGTAACAGATATCACTTTATGGGAAATATTGATATTTTTGATGCTCTCGTCACAGCAGATTTTGACAGGTTTTCTTCAAGTCCATTAGGGATGCACGATATCATCGGTATGACAACAGTATTGGCAGATAATAACTCCAAAAGCTGAATATCGGTGTCAGCAGATATGAACATTTCTGCTGATATTTTGGCAGCACATATTCTGGGCGTCCACTGGTTTGTCTCTATCATAAATTCTTATTTTTAGTCCCTTTTGTCTCTGCCTGGATGGAAACATCTCTGGATGTATGTATGTGTATATACAAATATATATATTATGTATTTGAATATATCCATATACTGTATGTGTATCTATAAAATGAAGAGTGTGGCTTCAGCCTGCTCTGTTGTAAAGTGCCTTAAGATAGCACTTGTTATGAACTGGAGCTATACAAATAAAGATTAATTGATTGAGTGGCCCTTAGTTTACGGTCTAGTGGTTGTAATATTGACAGAATGTACAAATGCACGTTAATGGTTCACCTCATCATCACTGACTATCCACTTTTAAGAATCAAAAGTGCCATTTAATTAAGATTTAAATCATGTCTTTTCTTGCTTCACACCTATTTCTATCTTTAAATGTTCTGTCAGCATGGAAGGAACAGGTTGATTTTTGTAAAGTAGAGACTTTATGCCCTTGAAAAAATATTGGTATTAATATCGGTATCAGCAATAATAAGCTCAGAAATATCAGCATATCCAATACCTGCAAAAAATCTAATTTATCATGCATCCTTAAAGTACATATATTTTATTTTATGATATTTTAATCTCATTGGTGGGCCGCATTAAAGTAGTAGGAAGGCTCATTCCTGGGTTTAATCTGTTGATGCAACATACGTTAGATGTCACGGGAGTTTGTTTGGGGGGTGGGAGGGTGAAATCCTGATGCTGTATCCTTTTGTCTTGTGCATAGAAGTGCTATATCATGTAGACGAGACATGTAAAGCCCTCTAAAGCAGTGATTCTCAACTGGTCACCATCACCCCTTAATGACAAACTGCAACCCGAAGTAAGGAACATTTTATATTCTGAAAGATTATGCAGTTTCAACCTGAGATAGTACAGAATATCAAAATTCCAACACTAAAAGAAGTTTAATTTCCTTTTACACTACTTTAGCTGATACCCAGTCATTGAATATATGACAAACACAGCACTATAAAAAAGGTGTCAGTTAGGATGACAGGGTATAATCACCACCTATTGTTAAGGAGTGTGAATAGACGGCACTACGATGCATAAAAAATCCCCTTCAAAATGAAAGCACTTGATTTGATTGTTGGCAAGGTTACACAAAAACTACTGGACAGATTTTGCTGAAATTTTCAGGAGATGTTGGCAATGACCCAGCTTAAAAATTAATAGATTTTGGCGGTGATCCAGATAACTGCCATTAGCAAACGGTCATTTTTGCTCAATAACTGTGTAACTAAAAATGATATTAACATCAGGATCATGAATCATATTATGATGGTAACTTAATTATGGAACTGTTGCTTATAGAGCAATATGTGAGCTACCTTGGCCGAGGTGTGCGATCTCTGAGTGCTTTCTAGTTTAATATACAACAAACAGTACTATAAAAAAGGTGTTAATTAGCAGAACAGGGTATAATCCCCACCTATTGTTAAGGAGTGTGAATAGACAGCACTACAATGCATAAAAAATCTCCTCCAAAATAAAAGCACATGATTATTACATTACTTTTTTTCCCAGGCAAAGGCTTGATAAAGAAGTGATAAAAGGTCTGCGACTCACTTTTGGGTCACGACCCACCGGTTGAGAACCATTGCTCTAAAGGGCTCATAAAACTCTAAAAAGCAGAATATGACCTTGCTAAAGTTTTTTTCAGAATTAAGTTCCAGGGTCTGTCAGTGATGCAAAGTTTAAAGTGAATACTGCGGATGAATTCAACTTTTAAAATCTTTAATGACCCAAATAAAACTTCTGATAAACTGAAGGATCAGCATTTTTCAGAAAAGCTCCCCCAAACACAGGATTGTGAAACAGCTGCAGTTTGTGCGGGAACATCGTCCTGAATTTAACAATAGAGCGGCTGTTGGGAAAGTAAGCAATGAGTATTTTGGACTGAAGGTGGAACAAATGTTGAGGATCAGTTAAAAAGTCTGTTTCTGTCCATGTGGGTGTGTGTGTGTTTACTCTGTGTGATGTGTGTGTCCTCACACACTCTGGCTCTGGGTGTTTGTTTTCGTGGACAGTTTGTTCCAACCCAAACAAGGTCAGTTTAATCTCAGAGGATCAAACTCTGCATGTGAGCTCATCGTCAGTCCTCCTAACTTATAGTCACTCTCTCCTCCTGCAGAGCTCCTTCCTCCCTCTGCTGTCTGTTCCTTCTTCTTGTTTCTGTCACGATTCATGTCTCCACTTGTGGACAACAAGCAAAACTGGCTGTCTAAATTGTGACTTTTTCTTTCTTCATGTATTGAATTCTTGTTTTATGTGTTTGATGGCTGCATGTGTTTGTATAAAACTGTTGAATGTGCTGCCGTCTTGGCCAGGACACTCTTGCTAAATAGATTTTTAATCTCAGTGAGGTTTTCCTGGTTAAATAAAAGGTTAAATAAAGATAAAATAAATGTCTCCGCAAAATCATAAAAACACGACCTATGAACCTAAGCTCTCTGAGCCGCCGCTGGTTTATCAGTAAGGTTATGTTTACAAGTGTTTGTGGTCATAATTTGATCTCTAACATTTGTATGAAATCCAGTACACACTCACCGTTGGCCCACTGAACTGCTCTTTAGTTCAAACAGCTGATCAGCCAACCACATGGCAGCAACTCAGTGCATTTATTTATGTAAACATGGTCAAGTTGACCTGCTGGAGCTCAAACTGAACATCCAAATGAAGACTAAAGGCGGTTATAGTGATTTTAAATGTGGTTGTTGGTGCTGGTCTGTCAGAAACTGCTGATCTAATGGGATTTTCATGCACAAGCATCTCTAGGGCTTACAGAAAATGGTCTGTAAAAGAGAAATATCCAGTACTCTGCAGTTTTCTGGTACGAAAACCTTGTTGAAGCCAGTGGTCGAAGAATAGCCAGTTGGTATGATATTGTTATCGGCTGATATCTGCCTCAAAATCTGGATATTAGTATTGGAAGATTTGGTCATCTCTGTTGATATTACGGTCTTATATATTAGCACAAGGGACGGGAATTGATATCATTTTATTGATATCAATTCCATTAACGATTTTGCTTTCTGTTGATCTTCTGTGTGGAAAAAAGTTGCTCTGCACAAGTTTCAGGGGCAACAATGCCTAACACGACACTCCTGGTATTCAAAATACAATGATCAAAAGCACATAACGCATTATCCATCATCTAATATTGCTGATAAATAATCTGTTATCATTATTTATGGGATACTCCAACTTTTACTCCTAATCAGAGGCTTTGTGTTACTAACCTGCCTACCAGCACTTCCATAAATGCAAATTGCTGCAAAATTGTAAAATAGTATGTGTAAAATAGTTAACACAACAGATCCTGGGTCAGTCAGGAGCGCTGCAAAAAAACTGCAGCTTTGGTGATCACATGATCTTTCAGCCCGATTGGATAGGTTTGTGAAAGGGGCCATGGAGAGTAGGGGGGAGACACTGGCCACAGGCTGGATTCAGGCTGGCAGAGGCATGTACAGTTATGTTCATAGTAATAGCGGTGTATTTAAAAAGGTGAGTAAACCTAGAAATTCTTCAAATAAATTTTATTTTGATGCACACAAACGCATCGGGGACACTGCACATTCTATTTCAAAGCAAGAAAATGGGAAAAAGTAATTGAATTTGATAATATTTTACAGAAAGTCAAGAAATATAATGTTCAAAAAATGGCAGTGTTGACATCTTTATTTAAAAACTCAAAAATGTAGTGTATAAACTAAGAATTGCTTGATGGTTCAACTTTCCTGAGAATCATAAACTAATATTTAGTTGCATAACCACGGTTTCTGATAACTGCTTCACATCTGTGGTGCATGGAGCCTACCAACTTCTGGCACCGGTCAACAGGTATTGAAGCCCAGGACAATTGCACTGCATTCCACAATTGCTCTGCATTTCTTGGTTTTGTCTCATGAACAGCATTTTTTATGTCAGCCCACAAGTTTTCTATGGGGATTAAGGTCTGGGGATTGTGCTGGCCACTCCATTACTTGAATTTTGTTTGTCTGGAACCATGATTTTGTTCACTTGCTGGTGTGCTTGGGGTCATTGTCTTGTTAAAAAAAAAAAACATTTCAAGGGCATTTCCTCTTCAGCATACGGCAACATGACTTCTTCCAGTATTCTGATGTACTAAAACTGATCCATGATCCCTGGTATGCCATAAACAGGACCAACACCATAGAAGGAGAAACATCCCCATACCATGATGCTTGCACCACCATGCTTCACTGTCTTCACTGTGTACTGTGGCTTGAATTCAGTGTTTTCAGGTCGTCTGACAAACTGTCTGTGGCCCTTAGACCCAAAAAGAACAATCTTACTCTCATCAGTTCACAAAATATTACGCCATTTCTTTTTAGCCCAGTCAGTGTGTTCTTTGGCAGATTGTAAGCGCTTCAGCACGTCTTTTTTTCACAATGGGACTTTGCGGGGGCTTCTTGCTGGTAGCTTAGCTTCACATAGACGTGGTCTGATTGTTACAGTACTCACAGGCAACCTTAGATCTTCTCTGATCCTCCTGGAGCTGATCATTGGCTGAGCCTTATTCTCCGATCCATTCAAATAGTCGTTTTTCTTTGTCTTCCTTGCCTTCTGCTTTTGGCTGCCACTTTAAAGCATTTGATATCATTTTAGCTGAACAGCCTGTCATTTTCTGAACTTCTTTATAGGTTTTCCCCTCTTTTATTAACTTTTTAATCAAAGAACGCTCTTCTTCTGAACAATGTCTTGAACGACCCATTTTACTCTGTTTTTCAAGGACAAATGCACAGCCAGCATCAGGGCCACCTGTTTAACACCTATTTTTTCACACAATCAATTACCTCACTAATTGAACTCAGCACTGCTATTTTTTTGAACACACTCCTTTCAGTTAATGATTCAGTTTCACAGAATCAGCAGCATGCACGTCATGCCTGTTGGGTCTGTTGGTTTTCTACACCTTTACTAAAACTTCTAGAAACTTACTTGCAGTGTAGAAGTTGAAATTCTTACAAAAACAGTGATTTATCTTGCTAATGATGTGGGACTGCTATTATTTTGAACACAACTGTATATGGGATGGGTGTGGTTTCTTACCACTCTGCCAAACCAGCCCCGCGAAGAACAAGTTTTTATTGATTCTTAACTTGGTTTTTGATTCCCATCCCTAATCCCAGATGTTTGAGTTTTTGGTAGATAAATGTGGGTGATCCACAATGATCTCAGTGTCAGTACAAACAGCCCTAATCATGATTTGTGCCATACTCTGGCAGCCTGGTTCAGGACGCTCCTCCCTCTTTGGACGAGGACAGCCGAGGACATTATGTTCTTGCTCGTGCTGCTTATCCTCACATTACTCCTCACACACACCTGCAGTGTGTTACTGAGGGTGTGTCAGTGTGTCGGGCCTTAATTTCTTTATGCAGTGTGTGTTTACTTCTCTGATCCTGTATCTACTGTAACACACACACATACACACACACATACACACACTGTGGTGCAGAGTGCATTCAGGGTTTTATGTGTCACACACTCACCCAGATTGAGCAATAGTTCAGAGAGTGCAGGCATGTGAGGACACAGTGTTCTCTGAGGCTGCAGCGCCGACTCTCTCACTGCTGTACAGTAAGCATGAGACTCTCTGATATCTGCAGCACGGTCGTAAACAGGCTCTGCAGCAGCTCTGTTCACAGTCTGGATTTAATAAATCACATTCTCACTTTGTGGACACACGTGGCTTCATGCATATCCCAAACTATTTACTTGCTTTTTAATTTTTTATTGTTTTTTGGACTGTTTATCATAAATGCTTGTAATTTTAAATGGGATGACACACACTCCATATGGACTAGAATAAGACACCAAAACTCTGTTTATTTAACATAATGCTGCATATTAGGCCTGTGGTCAAAATATTGTCATGCACTCTTTGCCAATACGTGTATCACTACAGATTCTACAGAATCAATACGGCCTCAGAAGCTGTGACAGCTGTTGTCGATACACTTTGGATGTTATCAATGGCAAAGTTCAAACTTCATGGATGAAGCACACGTCCAAAATGCATCCCAGGGCCTGCTCTGGCCCCTGAGATACACCTAACTATGCCCGCTGACTTTGCTACCAGCCAGGGGAGAAGCTAAGCCAACGCTAGCGCGGCCTGCACCGGCTACAGTGGCTGCGAATTAGGGTTTATGCTGCGTTCCATTAACATCGGAAGTGGGAAGAGGGAAGTGGGAATGAGGTCATCTCCGAGTTATCAGCGGTCCAGTTACAAAGTCGGAAAAAACTTGCCTGCTTACCAGGCCATTGTCAGGCGTTGTGTTAGCCGTTGTTAGCACGCCCTGCGCTGTAGTTCACAAATACCGCATGAAGAATGTAAATAATATTATGGCAGCATTTCCATATCCAAAACTTACATGTTTGGCTCCTACAAGAACCCAAGTAAGTAAGCGTTGTAACTGGAGATTCATGATATCGGATTTTTGCTGATATCTAATATGCTGATATATACAAACTTCCTGTCAGAAAAGAGCAAAAAGTCTCTTCTAAACAAAAACTGACTTGCTTTTTTTTCCAAGATTACAGTTAATTTATGATTAAAACAGGCATGAAGCAAGAAAAACAACATTTAAGTCTTTAGTAAATTAAGTTTTGATAATAATAAAGTGGCCCCGGGGTGATGATGAGGTAAATAATTATGGTACATTTTCTGTACTCGAACTTGCTCTTGTGGTCTTCATGTGTGCTCAGCTGAACTTCCTGCATCCACCATCAGCATGCTGAATGTACACCTGATCTTTATGAATCTATTTGCAGTGAAGTGACTCCTGCAGCATTTATTAACTCTTTATGTGACAAATGTTGTTCAGCTGTGGTGACTGCGGCTGTATTTCTGTTTCTAGACAAACACACAATGTTCTGAGAGATCTGTGGAGCTGTTAAATAAGAGAGGTATTTTTAACTTGACATGACTCGACACATGTTCAGTCTGTAGGTACAGATCATGACAGAGTTCATGTTTAACACTTTCAGGTCTGATTACAGTGAACTATGAGGGCAAATCAGGCAACTGCAGGGTGTGGTGTGACAGAGAATCCACCCATTCAGGGTACGTACATACTGCATCCTGATAGATAAACTACAGCTCATTAGTTTAACCTAACTGATCTGAACTACAGGACTGTTTTTTGTGACATATTTTATTAGTTTTAAATAAACAATCACAGAACAAGACAGCACAGAATTCGCCAGAATACAAAACTAAAGAAAAGAGAAAAAAAAGAAAACAAAAGCATACATGGGTCACAATAATATCAACTACATGTCAAAGGGAGCGCCAGGAGAGAGGAGGAAAACACACAAAAACAAGGGGGCCAACTATGACTTATTTGTGAGGACAAAGTGTGGGTGCCCCCTCTGCAGTAAGCTTCAAAGATCACTGGGTCGATGATCTCGAAGGGTTACCAAATTTCATGAAAGATGTTGTCATTTCCCTTTATCACTGAGATATTCTCAAGGAAAAACTTTACATATTTCTTTATACCACTGCGTGACCATTCAAACAAAATACATCGTCTTGCTACAAGCAGTATTTTTCTCATTCATACAAACTGTGTGGTTGATAAAGGGACCTGTTCTGTGGGGACATCTAGAGGACTGATTTTATTGTGTTAATCTGCTTTACAGTTATTTATTTATCATCATTAGGGCTTGATCTCTACTGGAGAGAAAGTGATGGAGCTGCTCTCCAGTCAGATGGTGATGATGTTGACAGGAAGTTTGTGAAGGTTCAGTGATCAGACTTAAACCTTCGGCCTGGAGAGTTATACGTTTCATACTGTGCACATCTCTGCGAGGTATACAAGGTTAATGCTCGGCTGAAGGTGTTCTTAATGTTGTGTCCTTCATAGAAAAACATGAAAGGGATGAACCTGAAGCACAACTCACTGCTTTTGTCCAGTATGAATAAAATTAAAGTTAAAAAATAAACTCACAGACAATATTGAAGTTTCATTAGTCCTTTGACATCCAGTGAGGATACAGACGTGATATTTTTTGTCTCACAAACAGAGAGCAGAAGGGGTGACAGTGTAGAGCACTTTATTATATTTACATTATGCTTTATACTTTATTTTTATATTTTTGTTTTTTTAACAACACATGGAACAATAAACAGACAGGGCCATCACATAATGAACAGAATGTTTTTTTCAGCATATAATATTAAGATTAAACTACGTACAAAATAAGATAAAACATAATTAAAATTCACAATAAGGTCACAATAAAGTGAGTATTTCCTTTGTCTCCTTTAACAAGTCAAATGATGTCTCTTGAGGTTAAAATTTCTCCTGTTATTCCAGAACAAATTTCACAAAGGACGACATCACTTCAGGTTACAGTATAATTTACAGTTTTCCCAGTATTTTTCCCCTGTTTTGGTAGCATACCGCAGAGAGAATGTCAGTTGTTCCATTTTATGAATGTCCTGAATTATTTCCTTCCACTCTGTGATCGTTGGAGGTCTCTTATTGTATTAAATTTACATTATGATTCTGAAATGATGCCACGTTTTATGATATTTAAGTCTCATCAGGCTCCTGAGAACACAAATATGCATTTAGGAACAAAAAAGAAAGAAGAGACGAAGCTCTCAAAGCATTTTCCCTCCATAAAAGATTCGAATTTGATATAGAGAGAGAGACAGATTGAAGCTAAGAGCTAAGGGAAATCAGATTTAGAGCTCCATGATTGTATCACATCTCTGAATCATGCTGCCTGTCTGTCAGCTGCTGCTTCACAGTCACAGCTGAGATGTTATTTTTGTCTTCAGGTCGTTGTGTGTCCTTGCTGTGCAGAGAGGACGAGTTTAATAATGGATTTAGAATCACATTACATTACTGAAGTGCTCTGAATGAGCAGATGAGCTCTGCAGAGGACAACGGGAACATGTCACTTTTTTTAAAAAGCGTTGCGCCAACATTTTTTTTATTTTCATGTCTTGTCTCACTCATGAGTCCATGACAAATCTAAACAGTCCTGTGTGCTTCTGTGACTTGTTTTTTACCGCGTAATGTTATGTAATCTTCTGCTATCATCATATTATCTTCTTCTGCTCCTAAAGAGAGGTTTTGTTTTGTTGATCTTCTTCCACGGTGGTTTGCCCTAGAGGTGTGACGTTAGCGAATGAGTCGAGTCTTTTTAACAGCTCTTTCAAGTGAAGAAGAGATTCGATTCGCAGTTGTGAGTGAGGTGTTTGTTTGTGAGCCATTCATAAATGCAAAATGCCTGCAAATTTAAAAATGGCTCACAAACAACTGTGAATCATTCACTTCATCTGATGACTGTAGGCAGGCTAACGCTACCCATTGACTCCCAGTGTTTGAGCTAAGCTAAGTAGCATTGGGCAAGCTCTGCCCATCTCTTCCTTGGTACTGCATGCACAGTCAAAGAACGTTTTTTTGTCATGGACTCGTGAGTGAGGCAAGTCAAGAAAAAAAAAGTTGTCATATCCCTTTAAGTCTGTCATTTGGGAAACATCACAGGGTTGGTTTGTTCTTCAATGTAGAGAATAATTCATCTCTAATTTAACTGCATTAAAACTCCTCAGACTTTAGTGCAGTCAGCATGTTGCTTGATTTAGGTCAAAGCAGGAAGAGCAGGAAGAGCAGGAAGAGCGAGGAGCAGCGATCCAGAGAAGGTGTGGGGGAGGATCTGGACGGTCTCCAAGTGGCTCAGATAAACAACATTCTGTTCCTCTCAGTTTGGAGATTTTTTTGCTCCCGTTCCGCTTTGGTGAAGAAATATGCAGCAGTGTTTACAAAGCTAAACTCTGCCGCGGTCACGTTAGGTCAGGGTCAGAGGATTTGACATTCATGATGAGGGGGATTTTCGTTCGCTGCACCACAAAACACAGATGTTTAAAAAAGGAGAAGAACTTTGAGTGAAAAAATAGAAACACTGGAGACAGTTTGACAATAATATTTATGAAAATGCTGAAGGTTGGACCTACTGTTGCCTTCAGAGCTCCTAAATTCTTCGAGGTACAGGCACATCCATGATCAGAGTCTCTCATTCCACCACATCCCAGAGAAGCTCTGTTTGATTGAGATCTGGTGACTGCAGAGGTCACTGGAGTACAATAAACTCGTCATGTTTAAGAAACCAGTTTGAGATGATCAGAGCTTTGTGACATGGTGCATCATCCTGCTGGAAGATGGATTCATAGAAACTCAAAGTGAGCCAAGACAATGTTCCCCACACCATCAGACACCAGCAGCAGCCTGAACCGCTGATCCACTGATCCAAGGCAGGATGGATCCATGCTTTCATGATGTTTACACCAAACTCTGACCCGACCATCTGAATGTGGAGCACAAATCCAGACTCATAAGACCAGGAGTCATTTTTACTATCTTCTACTGGTGAAGCCAATGCCAATTGTAGCCTCAGTGTCCCGTTCTCAGGAGTGGCACCCGGTGTGGTCTTCTGCTGCTGTAGCCCATCTGCTCCAAGACTCAACATGTTCTGGGTTCGATAATGGTCTCCATACCTCATTTCCTCATTTGAGTTTCTGTTGCCTTTCTATCATCTTGAACCACTCTGGCCATTCATCTCTGACCTCTGGCATTAACAAGGCATTTAGAGAACTGACACTCACTGGATATTTTTTCCTTTTTGGACCATTCTCTGGAAACCCTAGAGATGGCTGGACATATTCTCAGATCACAAAACAATATAATTTAACCATTCTGAAGGAAAACTGAGAAATTGCTGCATCAGCTGAAAATGCAGGTTTCCCAGGTTAAATATAATCTGTACAAAATATTGCAAACAAAGTTTAGTTTTGTGATCTGTTTTCTCTCTTTGTCTGAGCTGAGTTTAACTTAGCAAAAAACATGTTTTCAGCAGAGGAACAGAAAGCTGCAGTGTTGTTTTCATGAAGAAACTCTGAGGAAAACTGAAAAAAGGAAGTAAAGTGAGAAGGAGACAGTTTGACCTAATTTTGTTTCTAACTTTCACTTCAGCTGTTGATTTTCTCCTGACCCATTAACCTTTTGTCTCTTTTCTGTTTGTCCTCCTGCCCCTGTAGGTCCAGCTCAGAGCAGAGAAAGCTGCGCTCTCGCGATGCGGCCCGCTGTAGGAGGAGTCAAGAGACGGAGGTGTTTTATGAGCTCGCCCGCACGCTGCCCCTCCCTCGCAGAGTCTCCACCCACCTGGACAAAGCCGCCATCATGAGGGTCGCCCTCAGCTTCCTGTCTCTGCGTCGCCTCCTTCAACCCGGTGAGAGGCCACATCAGAGAGGATTTTCTTTTTTTTTAACTTTACTTTACAGTTGTATTGTAGTTTGGGTTTGTTACAAAAAGGGATGGGGATTGATAGGGTTTTATTGATACCAATCAGTGTTAATTTTGACAGAAATGTTTCATTTAGTTTTAGTTTTAGTCTTTTGCACAAAATATCTTTTAGGTTTAGTCATAATTTAGTCATCTAAATTGTTTTAATTTTGGTCTAGTTTAAGTTGATGAAATTTCACAACATTTTAGTCGATGAAACCTACTGTAAATTTAGTCGACTAAAATATGAAGTGTAAAGGGTAAGGCATTTTTTATCTTTCCTTGAATTTCTGAAGTCATGTTTTATACTTGGATAAAATGAATCATCTAATAACCCTTTATTGAATGCTAGTAAAGTCTGAATGTATAAATGAACAGAAACAAATTGAACTTTTGTGTGAAATGCAGTCTCCTTTATTTAACTTATCCCACCACCACCAAGCGAAGGCAGTTGTGATTGGATATATTCCTGACTTGTCCCTACTTTCTACATGACCAAATTAGGTCTGATTGGATTAAGTCTCTGTCCAAAATTTTAGTCTAGTTTTTATTTGTTGACGAAAATGTCAGTTAATTTAGTTTTAGCTTTTGTCCATGTGCACGTTTTTATTAGTTACTGTCTAGTTTTCATCAGGGGAAAAAAGGTTGTTGACAAAAACTATGATGAAAATAAATAGTCAACGAAATTAACATTGAGACCAATTATTGATGCTGCCAATCAGCCTGATTATTTTGATTTCATGATCAATTTAAGTGGATGTTCTGTGTGGAAGAAAGACAAACTGCTCAGGATTTCCCTAAATTCACGCCAAAGGACAAACGTTAGCAATATATACGATATGAATATGCATATAAAGCTATGTTTGACAGATATCAAAGTACTATTCTGTCATTCTCTTCTCACAGACGAGCAGCAGAAAGAGTCTGAGGAAGAGTCTGAGGATGAAGATCCGATGGACTCGTTCTATCCTCAGACTCTGGCTGGTTTCATCATGGTTTTGTCGGAGGAGGGAGACCTGATCTTTCTGACGGAGAACGTCAGCAAACACATCGGTATCACACAGGTACAGGAAAGTCTAAAACAAAGTATGAATATTATTTTAATACATTCATCCATCATCTACACCCCTTATCCCAGCTGACACTGGGCAAGAGATACACCCTGAACTGGTCGCCAGCCAATCTCAAGGCCACATAGAGAGACAGAGAACTATTCACTCTCACACTCATACCCAAGGGCAGTTTAGAGTCACCATTAACCTAATGAGCATGTATTTGGTCTGGGAGGTAGCCAGAGTGCCCGGAGAGAACCCAAGCATGCACAGGGAGAACATGCAAACTCCACACAGAAAGGCCCTGACCGACCTGGGGATCGGACCACAACTTCTTAGCTGTGAGGCATGTGCACCACCTGCTGCGCCACCGTGCCACCCAGATTATTTTAATTACGTTTGTTAAATAATCTGGTGTAGGTTCACATGTGGTATGTGATGATCTGCTGTTAGAAGTGGTAGTTTTCTTACAACAATCTGGATAAATCAGACAATTCATCTCTTAAATAATAGGGATGCACATCTACATCAGTATCGATATCAAATGTCGGCCTTCTTTAATTAAGGTGTTGTGAGCAGATATCAGATTTCCGATATTTATTGTGTCAAACCAATTTCATGCTGACATCTGGCAAACCCAACTGCTGATTGAGAAAAGATTCTTTATTTAGGGCCGTGAAGTTGACTTTATGGACAAACTAAGCTCTGTTTTCAGGATTTGAAAGTAGGGGGAATATTGCTAATATTGCTAACATTGGCTAAAATTAAGATTTTAACATCAGTATCCTCATCAGTCCTGATTTTCACAATCAGTGCATGGCTATTAAATAACAAAAATATACTTTTAACTTCTCCCTCAAGCATCCATTTGATAACCCCAAGAAGCAATGACCTCTCCAACAAGTCCACAAAAATAACTATTTTCATTATGTTGTCCTTTAATGAAAATAATACATTCGTAAATACCAAAACTACTGGGACACTGCCTGCATGTATTAGTGGTTCAGTATGTATGTTTTCACTTCTGGAACAGCGTGTACTCTGCGGGCTGGAGCCTCAGGATGCAGACACTCTCAGAGGGAGTTCATCACTGCCGTTTATTTTTAGCTGAGTTGGAGATCAAGTTTATCACTAAAGCACAGCCGAGTATTTGACCAGCAACAGACGTACAGTAAAGCTGTGATGATTTACTCCAGAAGAGGTTACACTTGACACTTTACAACATAACAAGCTTTTCTGAATCTGATTTATCTGATCAGAATTGTTCATCATATTGGCACAAAACGTTGATCAATTAAAGTGATAAACTGCATTTATCACAAGGACACGATATATCAGTGGGTTAAGTATTCCATTAAAGATGTCAGTCAAAATTAATGATGATAATAATGATAATAATATTCAATCAATCAATCGTTATTTGTATAGCAACAGTTCATAACAAGTGTTATCTCAAGGCACTTTACAACAGAGTAGGCTGAAGCCAAACTCCTTATTTTATAGATATACATATATGCATACATACAAATACATATAATAAATATATTTGTATATACACATACATATATCCAGAGATGTATCCATCCAGGCAGAGACAAACGGACTAAAAATAAGAATTTATGATAGAGACAAACCCATGGATGACCAGATAATAAATCTGTCATCATATTTGTCTCTGCTGAATAGATTCAATCAATCTTTATTTGTATATCATCATATTCCTCTTTGTTTAACATAATTTTTTTTAAAAGGTAAGCCCCTTGAGATGTGGCATCTCATTTAAAGAGGGACCCCATGTCTATATGGCTGTAAAGAGTGTTACTATGGATGTATAGTCAATGCAACCATGGATAGAGAGATCAATCTAATGTTAAAATTAAAAAATATAATAATATAATCTGGAGAGGATTATCAATGATGCAGCCATCAACATGTGAGTCACTGAGAGATTTCTGTTTGCTTGATTTTCAGTTGGAGCTCCTCGGGCAGAGTCTTTATGATTTTGTTCACCCGTGTGATCAGGAGGAGCTCAGAGACCTCCTCGCTCCACGACCAGGTAAGAATGTTACAGCATGAGTCCTCACCTACAGACTTTAAAAAATAGATTTATTTTGGGGATTGTGCCTTTACTCTGAGAGTGCAGAGGACGGAGTTGGAAAACTAAGAGACAGAGAGAGGGGAATGTTGAGTAGTCAGGGCCGGATCCAGCATTTGGGTGATTGGGCAGCTTCCCAGGGGCCCTAAACCTGTAGAGGGTCTTTATATCAGTGTCCTGTTAGTGTTTGCCTCTGAGTTTTTGGTTTGGCACTGAAGCAGGCAAAAATGTGCACATCTTTACAAAAAGTCAGACTGAACCTGAATTGTTAACTCAGTAATTTTTGATTATTACAGCAGCGACTTAGACTGAATATTGCTGTTAGTTTTCACTGATTCACTGATTTTATGCAAACCCTTGCTCTGGATCAGAAGTGCTCGTGCCAACCCCTGGTCAACCTTTAACTCCTTTAACTGGCTTCAAACAGCTTATTGTAGGTGTCCTTATCTTGAATTGGTCCCCCCTTTTATTCTCCCTTTGTTCTGGATCTCAAATAAAAATGAACAGTCCAGACCTTGTTAAATGCTTATTTTATGGAAAAAGGCCAGTGGCAGTTTAATAAAAGAGGGTTTTATATTTTAAACCAAGTAACATTATACTAGAGTACCCATAAATAAAAAAAGTATTTGTTTCTTTCAAACAAAATGTGAATATTTGTGTTAAAAGTAATTTTGGTTATGATTCCTAAAATTAGTATGGACCACTTTTTTGCCTAAACTGAGTTAATCCGGTCCTACACTCTGAGGAGGAGCCACAGATTGGACTTGAATCCAGGCCGCCTGCTCGGAGGCCTTAAGGTTGAGCCCTATGTGGTTCAGCCACAGCCAGGACATCCACATCCCCCAAACAAACAACAGGGCAAAGGTCACAATGCTTCATCCAAAAACTGAGTCAATATTTAAAAAACACACCGCAGGAAGGGCGGTGGTGGATCGTTTGAGAAGATCAGTTGCCCATTAACTGGAAGGCTGACAAGTGGGTCTCACCTCAGCCTGGAGTCACATGTCGATGTGTCCTTGACGTTGACGCATACACGCCGCAAACGAACAAACACTGCAAACACAGGAATGATGCAACACCAAAAACACAAAAACAAAACAAATGCGACAGAAAAACGCTGCATGAAAAAAAATGATGCAATCACAGAAACGCCGCAGAAGCAAAGACATACAAACTGACAAAACAAATGCGAAAGAGAAATGCTGCAGACAAAACCCCAAAACAAGTGCAAGAGGGAAACGCTGCAAATTCACGAGCAGAGGGATGGACTGGACCCTCTTTACAGACAGGAGATACCCAGGAGAAAGTTGTCTCAGAAGCCAATCAGAGTGGCGACCCTAGCAACAGTCAACTAGACAGATGCACGCCAACATTAGCCACGTAAATGTGCTTCTGTTCAATAATACTGCAAGAGATTACGGCCAAGTGTTTAAAAAAGACATAAAGGAAAATATCCCACTTTCTTCTTAGCTAACTTCCTCCTGAATATCTCCTGTCTGTAAAGAGGGTCTGGTCCATTTCTGCTTTGTATTATCCAGCACTCCTAAAACCAGGATTAAGTATAGAATAAAGAAGAGACACCAAGACTCTCTGTAATGTTTAAATACTTTTAATTTTAAGGCATGGTCATGTGAAACTCAAAAACACATTTAGATGCTTTTTGGCATCAAGCCTTCATCAGAAAGTCAAGTACACAAAAGTAAAGGTAGTAAATTAGGAGTATTTTGTGTTTTATTCAATGATATTGTGAATCCCCTTCAAAAGAGAACCACAAGAAAACTCCAGGTCCTTCTTTCTATAGTCTAATGATTGGGTATAAGTGGAATCAAATGTGTTTTTATTACTATTGTTCTAAGAGCCAGGATAGTAGGTTCATCAAAAGATATATATGTTAATTAATAAATAAATGAGCAACTGAAACAATCAAAAAAAATGTCCTGCATCATATTGAAAAGTCTGTTCTTTAATTTGACCCATCTTTTTGACTCCTGCTCTTTCACAAATTAAAATAAAATCAATAATAATCATAAACACTTCTTTAAATTTCATTTTTGTGTTTCAGGTCTGAGTAAGAAACTGACTGAACAGTCGACAGAGCTGAACTTCTTCCTGAGAATGAAGAGCACTCTGACCAGCAGGGGGCGCACCGTCAACATCAAGTCTGCCGACTGGAAGGTCCAGTATTACACACACACACACTGTAAACAAACACACCCATACATATACACACACACACACACAGACACACACCCACGCACACACACACACCCACACACACACACTCAGGGCTGCAGTCCAGCCTGAAAAGGATCCGAGGCGGTCAGAGGGTTTTTGGCAGGCGCTCGTGTTCCCTTCACTCACTGTTTACACTGAAACTCACACAACTGCACAAGTACACACGTGAGTGAGCACATAACACACACACACACAGACAAACACACTCATTGAAATTCAGATGTGACCCTCATCCTGTCATGCAAACCCCTGTTGCTGTGAAGTTGGGACATTGTGTAAAACGTAAATAAAAACAGAATATAATGAGTTACAAACCCTTTTTCACTTCTTTTTCAATTAAATACACTACAGAGACACAATATTTAATGTTCAAACTGATACAATTCACTGCTTTTGTTTGCAAATATTCACTCATTTTGAATTTGATGCCTGCAACACCGTCCAAAGAAGTTGGTACGGGGGCAACAAAAGACTGTAAAAGTTGAGAGATGCTGAAAAAAACTCCTGATCAATCAACAGGTGAACAGGTTAACTGGAAACAGGTGAGAGTCATGATTGGTAAAAAAGGAGCATCCCTGAAATGCTCAGTGGTCCCCACTCAACGACAGACCAGGGTTTAAGACTGTTTCTCAGCATAAAGTTACAAGAAATTTAGAAACTGTAGTCCATAATATTATCGGAATATTCAGAGAATGTGGAGAAATCTCTGCATGTGAGCGGCAAGGATGTGAACCAACACTGAATGCCTGTGACCTTCGATCCCTCAGGCAGCACTGCATTAGAAACCACCATGATTCTGTGAAGGACATCACAACGTGGGCTCAGGAACACTTCAGAAAACCATCGTCAGTAAACACAGTTCATCTCTACATCTGCAAGGTTAAGGTCAAACTCTACCATGCAAAGACAAAGCCAAATATCAACAATACCCAGAAACACTACCGGGGTTCTCTGAGCCCAAGCTCATCTGAGATGGACGGAGGCAAAGTGGGAAAGTCTGCTGTGGTCTGAGTCCACATTTCAGACTGTTTTTGGACATCATGGACGTGGTGTCCTCCGGGCTAAAGAGGAAAAGGACCATCCAGACTGTTATCAGCAGACAGCACATTTTAATTTAGTTTTAGTCTTTTGCCTAAAATATCGTTTGGTTTTAGTCATAATTTAGCCATCTAAACTGTTTTAATTTTAGTCTATTTTAGTTGATTAAATTTAACATTTCAGTCTAGTTTTTGTTGATGAAAATGTCAGTTAATTTAGTTTTAGTTTTTGTCCATGTGCACTTGTTTTTATTAGTTACTGTCGGGGGAAAAAAAAGGTTGTTGATGAAAACTATGACAAAAATAGTTAGTTAAAATCAACACTGTGACACACAGATAAAGGTGAGTGCACCCCCCCTTTGTGTCTGCAGGTTCTTCACTGTTCAGGTCACATGCGCCCGTTCAGTTGTGGCTCTGCGGCGCCCCCTGCAGGCAGAGTGATGACGCTGCTGTGTGAGCCCATCCCTCACCCATCCAGCGTGGAGTTTCCTCTGGACACACACACCTTCCTCACCCGCCACAGCATGGACCTGCGCTTCACACACTGTGAGGGCAGGTAGGATGGAGGCTGTGTCAACAACACACAGGCTTTTATCATTTTGTAAGAGCTACAGACGGAAATCTGATTTATTTACTGATGAAGTCTTTTTTCAGACTATGACGGCTTCTTTTCCAGTATACAATTTTTTTACCTGCATGAAAAATAGCATAATTAAGAGTGCAGACTAGGTCATCCTTATTTGTCTTGGGTAACATCTTTTTTAATTCATTACAGATATTTATTTTAACATTAGATTGATCTCTCTACCCATGGTTGTATTGATTAGTACCTGTCTCTATAACCACATAGACATGAGGTCTCTTGAGAATGAGATGCCACATCTCAGGGGCTAACCTTTAATAAATTTATATTCAACAAATATGATGCTATACAGATAAAGATTGATTGAGTTTATATTTATCAGAGACAAATGTGATTTTAGTCCCTTTGTCCCTACCTGGATGGATACATCTTGGGATGTATGTATGTGTATATACAAATATGTATTTTATATGTATTTGTATAAATGCATATATATAGAATGAGTGTCTTCAGCCTGCTCTACTGTAAAGTGCCTTGAGGTAACACTTGTCATGAACTGGAACTATACAAATAAAGATTGCTTGATTGAATTGTCACTGTATTGAACTAGAAAGCACTTGGAGAGCACAAACCTCCAGCAAGGTAGCTCACATATTTCTGTTACATCTATAAGCAACAGGTCCATGATAAAGTTACCATCATAATATGATTCATGACCCTGAAAACCCACACCTAGCACTCAGAATCATGTTGATATCATTATTAGTTAGACAGTTATTGAGCAAAATCGATCGTTAGCTAATGGCGGTTATCTGAATCACCAACAAAATCAAATAATTTTTAAGTTGGGCCATTGCCAACATCTCCTGAAAATTCAAGCCAAATCCATCCAGTAGTTTTTGTGTAATCTTCTTAACAAACAGACAAACAGACAAGCAAACACATTTGTTGATTGATGGAGTTCTCATCGGCTCAAGAGCTAGAGCTGACGTTGGTCTTAATGTGGATTCATCATAGAAGTGAGACATATGCTCTTTTGCAGAAAGACAGAAAAAAAGGAACAGGAACCATTAATTTGTGAAATAAAGTTGTTTTTCCATCTTCCTGTTTCCAGGGTGACAGAATTGGTGGGATACAAACCTGACGATCTGATTGGCTGCTCAGCCTATGAGTTTCATCACGCTCTGGACTCTGATCACGTCAACAAGAGCCTGCACACACGTGAGTCTGAGTGATTTTACCGAGCCACTCCATCTTTATAATCTGGACTTTAATGCCTCCCCTTCAGGAGTAATGCACAATCATAATGGAATTGATTAACAAGAGCAATTACCCGGTGGTGATATTCTTCCTAAAGGGTCAGAGGGTGAAAGAACAGTGGTGGGTCAAGAGAAGGGCGGGGGTAGTTTAGGGTTTATGGTGTAGGTCCATGTTTCATATCAAAGTCACAGAACATTTAAATTAAAGTTCTAATTATGAGCTGTCAAGTTGCTGCGGATGTAATTTCGCTTTAGGCTAACTCTGGTACAATACATCAAATTAAAACATACATCCATCCATTATTGCAGCTGGCATTGGGCAAGAGGCAGATAAACCCTCCACAGGTTGCCAGCCAATCACAGGGCACCGGGAGAGAGGGACAACCATTCACACTTACACTCATAACTAAGGGCAATTTGGAGTCGCCAATTAACCTAATAAGCATGTGTTTGGTCTGTGGGGGGAAGTTGGAGTGCCCGGAGAGAATCCACACATGCATTGGGAGAACATGCAAACTCCACACAGAAAGGCCCTGCCCGAACTAGGGATTGAACCTGCGACTTTCTTGCTGTGAGGCACGTGCACCACCTGCTACGCCAAATCGTCCTGATGTCTGACGATCAATAGATGGATAAATGCTGAAGTAAATTCACAGTGTGAAAATATTTTAGGCCAGTGAGGGCCATAGTTTGTCCTCACTGCTGTCCTCGGTCCTGAAGTGTCTCCTCTCTGTTTCTGTCTCACCTGCAGTGCTGTCCAAAGGTCAGGTGAGCACTGGCTGCTATCGCTTCCTGACCAACCGCGGCGGCTACGTGTGGGCGCAGACCCAGGCCACCGTCCTCTACAACAGCAAGACATCCCAGCCTGAAGCCATTGTCTGCCTCAACTTCATACTCAGGTACTTAAAAATCACCAGGGCTTCTCAACTCATGGGTCGAGACTTAAAGTTTGAGCCTGAAATGTGTGACAGGAGGAATATCTGTCAGGGATGGGAAACTTTGGTTACTAAAAGGGACACATGAAACCATCCTCGTAGTCTGAGGGACAAATTTTAACAGTTTGAAAGGTCCTTAAAGGGACGTTAATATTTATTAATAAACATATTTTTTATTTTTTTAATCTAACGGACAAAACACAGAACTCAAGCCAGTTTCCGCTGCTTTTCTATTGTAAGGAAAAAAGTATATTTTACTTACTTTTTATTTAAACTTTGATAATTGTGTAGTACTTTTAACCTCAATGGAAGAAAGGAACCCACACTTTTGTAGGTTACGAAAGTTGGATTCTGACTGGAAGTTGAACAGTGATCATTTATTGTGCCCAAACAGTTATCTTGAAATTCACGGAACTAGAAAAGCAAAACAAAAAAATAGAGCTCTTTCAAACAAAAATAAAATAACATAAAAAAATTCAGCAATAAGTGTCCTTTCTTCTATATCAGAAGATAGAGATCAGTGTGTTGTGTATATATGTATGTCCATCTTACTGCGACTACCTGGGTAGGTTTTGTGGTGAACGTTCTTATCTGTGTCAGAGTAAGGTGAGTAGATGTCTGTAGTCCTTGGAGTGGATCTTATCTCCGTTCACTGTCGATTTCCTGGCTCGCCACTGAACCGCCAAAGGTCCAGAATCGTACGGATCAATCCCTAGTCCAGCATAAAACCAATCTGCAGAAAACATTTCAATTACTACAGTATCAATATTCATCACATGACTTTCTACTACTCCTACTCTGATGCTCTGTTTAACATATCCATTTGCAGGACATGCACTGTTTCAATCATTGTAAATGATGGCGTACAGATTTACATTAGATATACTTTATAACAATCATTTATCATGTACTTGTACATTAAAGTAAACTTATTTACCTGTGTAAGTGGTATTTATATTATTAACAGCTTCATCATAACCAGTACTTATCTTTTTAACTATAAATTAACTGTAATAATCCATTACTTTAATCAACGTAAGTATTAAAATAACCCCAATGAAATAAATCACATTACGTCCACAAAACAGTACAACAGAACAATATCATTATACCCTGACATCATACTCTATCTCTGTCTCCCTCATTACAGGGTGGTGGCTTGGTAGCTTAGCAAGCTACACCATTAGCATCATGTTGAACAACAGGTTAAATACTGTACATGACCTAGCTTTACGGCGTTAGCTTAACGGCGTTAGCTTAACGTCGCTAGCCGCATTAGCATGGAGGCTAGCGATCTTTAAGAGTCATATTTTCATACATCACAATGATACAACAGTACCAAGGTGGGCTAAAACACTGGACGACACATCCGTGACTCTGACTGGTTTTATGAAAGTATCCCAGTAAGCAGCATTTTCACATGAGCTATCATCAACAAGCTAATAACAAGGCTTAGCCTCTTAGCATGTAGCACCGCTCTTACCTGAGTCCATTAGACTCTTATACAGCTGAAGCGGCTCCTCCTTCTCCTGACAGCCCACAACACTCTCTCCTGATAAACAAGAGACGTGTCAACACTATTCGAGGACTAATCATTCATTTATGAGGTTTACATCGTGTTTCATACCAACATTCATCAGCTCACTCACGCGCGGCGCCTTCGGTCAGCGCCTCGTGCGACTCTCAAACGTCATCAACACAACAGGGCTCGTGCGCCATCGTGTGGCGGAGCAGGGCAGTTTCCTCACGTGACAAGGACTACGTTCACACTGCAGTCAAAAGTGACCTGAATCTGATTTTTGGCTCAAATGTGACCTGTGTCTGCTCTGTTTCTGACAGTGTGAACAGCACAAGTCACATTGAATCTGACAGATTCAGGCCACTTTCACATGTGGTACTGAATCAGATACATATCTGATTTTCTTTAATGTTACCGCGGTCTGAACAGCCAGGTCGCATTCAATGTGACTTTGACGTCATTCTAGAGCAGGGGTCGGTAATTTACCTCAGGACAAATTTTTTCAAAGTCAGTTCATGGCCAGAACATAATCAGAGGTTAATATATAGACATGACTATTAAAAAGTTTTTACCATTTTTTTCCTAAAATAAAGAGTTTTAGTTGATTTTCCCTCTACAAGCATTAAACAATGCAAAAAGGGAGGCGTGACGAGAGAAAGTGAGAGAACGCTGGGGCGATCGACTGGTGTCTCCATTACACGCACAATAAACAATAAACGTGAATGAATCACACGTCTTTACACTGCTTGTATTATGATATCTGATAAACTTAGTTCATAAACACTGCACCAACTTTTGTAATGAATTTATCAGGCTAAAATAACAGCTTGAAGGACGCGGAAAGACACTGATGATTCACTGCTGTCCATCTCATCCGTGCGCATTTGTGCGCTGCTGTATGTTTCTGGGAAACAGTCGATCAGTGAACAGTCTGCTCCTGTCTGATCTGCTCTCAGGTAAACTAAGAAACATCAGAACAGTTGATTAAACTAAGTTTTCACCTCTTTGTTCACCTGCTTTGCGCACAATGGCTCTGAGCTGTTTTTCTCTCCAGCAGCACTCTCTTATCTGCTAAATATACCCTTAATTACTTTAATAAGAGCTCACTCACGGTGAGATGCTGTAACATCAGGTTCTGCGTTAGGCTATGGGAACAAACTTCTCCAGCACTGTGAAGCACCTTTATGGTCTGTTGTGTTTACTGCCCCTCATCACACCTGTGTATGATATCATTAATGTTCAACTGAGCATGCGTGTCACTTCTAAAGCCTGAGCTGTTCACATTGCAGTCTGCAGACAAGCCACATTTAAAGGTGTAATCTGAACAGCCAAACAAAAAAATCGGATAAGAGCAATAAATCAGAATTGAGCATTAAGGGCTGCAGTGTGAATGTAGCCATAAATGGGTTTGACACCCATGAGGGAGTTTCACAGAGACGATAACAGCTAATTACAGCTCTGTTTCTCTTGGAAAAATTGTATTTTTAATGCTGTCATAGAAGATTTTGCCTGTTTTTCTAAGGAATAAAGATATTTTTGACATTTCAAACTGACTGGTGGACCACATAAACAGAAAAGGGGGGCCACATGTGGCTGCCAGTTGCCCTCCCCTGGTCTATGTCGAGTAGAAGCAACAAGCAGACTAAGCTGATTTTTCACAATAACACTTTTGTTCTCTTAAAAGCTCTGGAAAAATGCTAAAATGTGTTTGTCAAGACAAGAAATGGTGTAGAATAAAGTAATGTGTACATGTCCTTGAAGAGCTTCTGTAATGATGTGTGTCCTAAAGATGTCCTTAAACCTTCCCTCTTTGTTCAGTCTCATTTTATTTCATCTAAAGACAAGGCAACTTCATTTACCGAGCACAGAGTTTAAGACAGAGTAGTAAAATATTAGAAGTGAATAAGCACTAGTAAATAAAAATGTCTTAAGATATGTTTTAAGAGAGTTCATAGATAAATAAAGTCTCTCATATTTTGTTCTATAGTCCAAACTACAATCATTTCATATCCTAAATATGAGTAGCCTATCTTGTTGGTGATTCTGTGGCAGTTGTGACAAAAATCCTGAAACTTCAGAAACCCCACAGTTATCAATCCCCGTCTTCCTCTTGCTGAGTTCTCTCCTCCTCCTCCTGCAGCGCCGTGGAGCAGCCAGATGTTGTCTTCTCCATCGAGCAGATCCAAAGCAGCCGCTCGCCTACAGCTGGATCTGATTCATCTGTGCTAAGGGCAAAGCTCGACGGGTCTTCTGACATCAGTGACTCTGACGGCGAGGGTTTCTCCAGCTCTCAGGATGGAGGCTCAGACCTCAGCAGCTCTGCAGATTTCTTCTTCAGACTGAGGAGGGAGCCAGACGCCCTCCTGCAGCTGGCTCCTGCGGCCGGAGACGCCATCGGGCCGCTGACGGGAGGTGAGACGTTGATCAGAGTTTCACAAGATGCATTTTAATACTCAGGGGAAGTGAAGAAATCAGTGTTTGGTGGAAAAATTATATAAGCTGTCCCTAAAAAATGAAGACACTTATCTAAAACATCCCTAAAATCAGTATTTCTACATACACCTCCTGCTTCTTATTGAGTTATTTATTTGATGATTGCTTGAAAATCATAAAAAAGCCAAAGTGCTTGAATTTTAAGAGCAGCATAACCCACATTAATGTGAAAGACAGGCAGAGAGAAGGACAAAGTGCAAAGTGTTTTTTGTATTTGTTGCATTTCTGCAGTCTGACAAAATCAGCACATTTGTGATTCTTATTGCCTCCACGAAGGAGGTTATGATTTTGACAGGGTTTGTTAGTTTGTCAACAAGGTAAATCAGAAAGTTATAAGCAGATTTTTTTTTTAATTTTCAGGTAATGATGGTCATGGCACGAGGAAGAAGTGAGCTGATTTTGATGCAGAACCACATGATTTTTCGAGCATTTGCTAACATTGCAGGATATGGAGGTTTTTAAAAGACTCTGATTGGGCCCTTTATTATGTCTCTTCAGACTTCGTGGAGCTGTCCTTCTGCAGTCCGTCCAGTCCAGACTCTATTCCAGATCATCCTCAGGACCTCTGCACCCCTCAGCTGAGACGACTGCTGTTACCCATCTTCAACCCTGAAACTCCACCTTCTTCCTCATCATCATCATCGCCATCACCAGCAGAGTCCTGCACTCATCCTGAGATGGTAGATAAACACCATAAACCTTTAAAAACAAATTTGATCAGCCCCTTTCTGATGTAGCTGGTCTCCGTCTGTGTTTCCCTCAGAGCTCCAGAGAGGAGGAGGTGATGGACATGAGCGAGGTGGTGAAGTTCTTCGCTGTTTGTTCAGAAGATGCTCAAAAGACCGACGTGATCCCTGAAGTAAGAGCAACAACTCTGAGTGGAGTTTATGATCGACTTTGCTACGGAAAGAAAGAAAGAAAGTCATCCTTTATTAGTCCCTCATGGGGAAATTCCATTCTTTACGCTCTGTTGAAACATGCTACTCAAACACAGGCTGAATGCACATGCACATGCAAACAGGTCCTATGATCATGCATTAATGGAGAGATGTCAGAGTGATGGCTTGCTGCTCCTGAAGAAGCGCTACCGAGCAGTTTTTGGGGTTCAGTGCCTTGCTCAAGGGCACTTCGGCAGTGCCCAGGAAGTCAGCTGGCACCTCTCCAGCTACCAAACCAACTTCCAAACATGGTCCAGTTGGGACTTGAACCAGCCACCCTTCGGTCCCCAACCCAAGTCCTTACAGACTGAGCTACTGCCGCCCCAAAAGGAAGCAAATAGCAGTCTGTTTCACTCGAATGAACCTCCTTTTATTACACAGTTTTTATTAATTGAACTGAATTTATTTATTTTGAACATGTATGCAAAGAAATAAAAATAGAGAAATTCACATACAAAGAAAAAAAAAGAAACGAAGTAATTATACATGTTAGAAAAGGAGCAGGTAAAAGTAAAAACTTTTGGAATTCCTACCGCTTATTACTGTTCCTCCTGGGTCTTATAAAAATAAATTCTGCTATCTATGCAAATATATTATACATATGTACATTACAAAACATTGAATCTATATAAATATGTTCATCTATATATACACAACAAAATATATAATATATAATTGATATATCAAATTGTAAATATGGAGAAACTAACAAAACACAAACAAAACGTAACAAAACAAAAATTGCCATTTAAATGTTAAAAATCCAAATATTTCATGAAAACCTTTGTTAGTTTGAATATTTTAGTTACTTGCAAGAAGAAGTTATCTTTTTGATTAACATCTTTTTGTTTAAACATCTTATATATGTATTACTAAATGTATTTGTATAAATAAAAAAGACCTGTTACTGTAAAAAAAACTGTAAATATTAGATTTATTACACTAAAAATTTAGTTTTGTTGGCTTGAATTCTATATTTAGGTTATTTAATACAGTGTTTCAACATAAAACTTGGATATTTGTTTTTAGCAAGGTGTGTATTCCTTTTGCTAAATTAATTATGCATGTTTGTTAAATAATTTGTATCTTGCCATTTGTATTGTGACCCTCTAGGTGGCCAGAGTTGCCCATCCCTGCTTTAAAAACTTTCTGTATGTTGCAGTCATTTCTCATCTGCAGTTATTACAACATTCATTGAGTAGAAAGTCGTTTTCTGCTCTTTTCCGTGTTGAAAATCGAAGCACTGAGTTAAAATTTGTTGGTTGCTTTTTTCAGGAGCAGCTCTGGTTCCCTCCTTCACAACATTTGATGTTTTTCTGTTTAAGGAGGTGGATCTGGACATGCTGGCTCCGTACATCTCCATGGACGATGACTTCCAGCTGACCGTCCTCAGCAGCAGTTTGTCAGAAGAAGCTGAAAAATCTTCCCCATCATCGGCTGAGCCGGAAAACATGACGTCTGCGGTCTCAGTGGGGAGGAAACGGTACGATGAGCTCGATCATTCAGCACCTTTCTGTTTGTAGATTTTCAGGAGGAAACAGGAGGGTCGGGTTCACTGCGTTCACTTATTTTTACACATTATTAGGTATCATAGCTTCCTGAGACGAGATGTCCTGTGAGGGAACACAAGAGCCAGCTATAGCCATTTTAGTTCCTGAGGCAAAATTATGTTTTGTGCTAAATTTATAGAAAAAAATAAAATCAACAAACTGCATCACTCAAGACTTATTTAAAACAGCTGGATGTATTGAAGTTTCTTGCCTGAAGCGGTTTTCTTTTTCAGTATGTTAACACTCATTTAGCCACTTTTATAAGCTGAGCTTAAACACATCATGATGTGACAACATCTCTGCTTATTAAGCTTGAAATGTAATTATTCTGCCGGTTAATAACAACAGAGACTTCCAGAGTAATCAGGTGTTTTTCAAAGCTGACGGATCAGAAATGTGACACTTTGGTTTAAATAGATGCAAGATGCAGATGTGCTTGTACCTTAATTCCTCTGCAATATTTTTTTCTCCAGCATGATAATGATTGTTTGATCACAGAACTGCATTGAGGCTAGAATATTAGTGATTTTGGAGTTTTAATAAAAGCAGAGCAGAGTCATTTTCAGTCTTTATCGCCACCTGCTGGTTTGTTTTCTTAAAAACCCCAGAGGGTTTACTTAGGATTATTTTAGCTCAGTTTAATGTAGACCCTGTGCATATAAAGTATTGGTGGAGTTGATGGAAAACCATATTTGTCAGATGCTGTATAGTTGTAAAAACATTATGGTTGTGCAAATTTCCAAGGCACATCATTGAGCTCCTCTGACTTACTGAACTGTGAACTGCTGTCCCGTCTCCTGTACACAGCATTAAAAAAAGATAAAAACACAGACCTGTAAATTTGGCCTGACTATAAAAACATTCCTGTAGTGGCATACACCTGTACTAATGTGCATTTCAGTCAAGCAAACTCAAGCAAACATTTGTATTTGTTTAAAACATTTACTGAAGCAGGAAGATGTAGCTTAATTTTGCTAAGTCTTGTTTTCCTGACATTAATGTTCCTGTTAGCTCCACCTAAAGCAGGCTTAACCAGTTTATAAACCTGAACACTGAGAATGAATAATGAAGACTACACATGTGTAAAATGTCTGTTAAGGATGTTCTCTGTCTCTGTTTTTCTTTCAGGATCCATGATCCAGCTGAGGAGTTGCCATCCGAGCTGCTGATTCAGGAGAAGAGACGGAAACAAGGAGCTCCATCCATCGAAGAGGAACTTCTCCTCAGCCACAGACTGCTGGTGAGCCAACAAGAGGAAGACGGCGGTCTAGCTTCCTTTTTAGAAGAACACGCTTACATAATGACCATGGACAGATGATTTGTCCTCCATTCAGATCTTTTGACTGTGGTTCACAAAAAGGAACAAGAAACAGGATCTGCAGGAGGATTCATTTTATATAAGAGGAAATATCAGAAGGGGTATTTCTGCAGTGGTGTTTGAATAAAGCATCAGCACATTAACTCGTAAACAAGAAATAATTACTTCCATATCACACCTTTGTTATTATTAATCAGTTCAGTTGTTAATAACTTTAACATGATCTGCTTTCTCCAATAATTTTATTCGCTCTTGATATGTCATTGTGATCATCCTTGTTTAAACTTTAGCGTTAAATGTCCTGATTTCTCCCAGAGTGTTTTTTTCTGAACGTTTCTTAAACTCCATCCTCAGGGCTGCCTGGAGGAAACTGACCAATCAGACGTAATTGAGCTGGCGAGGTTCGAGAGGCAGAGCCAGCTGCTCACGGACCGAGACCCTCTGTTGGGAGGCGTTCAGGGACTCTGCGACACTGCAGGTAACACCAACGTATAGTTATTCTCCAAAATGCTGCTGTATTGCAGTGGCTTGCATGTTCATTATCTTCTAATTATATCACCAGATTTAAATGGTTTTGTTTGATTGTGCTTTAATATTACGTTAAACCTGGATAGTCAGACAGAGCAGAATATCTGATCATTATGAATAGGAACAGGATTGAAGTATGACCTGAGACCGTTGATGTCACCAACAAATTAAAAAAATGTTCACTGTCTGCAGCTGAGGAAGCAGGAGAACCAGGTAGAGCAGGAATTTAGGACTGTGCAGCAGAGTGCTTGTTAAAGTATTAAAAATGCCAAAGAGGCAGCAAAACTCTACTTGTTGATTGTCTTGAGTGAATTAATTGGGTTTGTTGCAGAGTTTGGAGTCTGTGAATGTTGTTTAACTCTGAAATATTAAAAATATAAACTGCTAACAACAGCATGTTGGTGCCAGACGTCCACAGATGGTCTGATCATTCTGTGAATTTACACTTTTTATTTCTGTCCATATTTACTGAGCTCAAACTCGTGTTAGAAACAAGTTTGAAAAAAGCTCTTGAGGTGATTATTAATAATGTTTGTCTTTCTCTGTGTGTTTCAGCTCTCATGAGGGACATATTCTCCTCTCGCCCCCCTGACCTGTCGCCTCCCCTCTCACTTATGACCTGATCGAGCTCCTTCGATAAAGACACCTGAAAAGCCTCAAAAGTGCAAACAAGTTACCCAAGCGCACACCTGTAACCGAGCACGCCACAACCACATACGCACATCGATGTAGACCCGCACATGCTGTCATTATCGTCTGTTTGTTTCATGGAACCAACAAGTGGTGCTGAAATCATTTTAAAGATGTTTTAAAAAATCGTTTGTATGTTAAACAGTGAGACGATCTTTAAATGTGTCACTTTGTGCAGCTAAACATCTTTTATCACCTTCGTTTGAGCTAGCAGGCTTTTTGTTTCAATGCTTCTGTAACTACAGGCAGGAATTCCCAGAGTGCTCTGCTCTGACTGAAGCTGTGTCCCAATTCAGTGGCTGCAGCCTTAGGCCCTGTCCACACAAACGGTGAAAACGCTGTAGTGTACATGCCAGGCCTTTAGTTGGTGCTGTAATGCTGCCACAGACAAAACCAAAGGAGGCGACATGGACCATGTGCATAAACCGTGCGCTTTAAACAAACACAAGAAGAAGCTGGATTTAAGAACATGTGGCGTTAGCTGTTCTCCGTGTTCACTTGCTGCTCACGGTGGTCATAGGGAAGCAGAAGATTTTGCTGTAAAAGCCGTAACAAGCTCAGTAGCTTCTGCAGCATGAACACAACACCATGTTCCACCATTGTTTCTGTTGTGGTCGGGGGAGGCGGAGCCATAACATCATTGTTTATGAAAATATGCATATTTGTTGTAAACACAGAAATGTAAGGCCACATTTGGAGATTTATTCACTCTGGGACCTGGTCTCAAATTGAGTTTCTGGGCTCCCAAAACGTTGGTTCTGGGCGAATGAAATGCCCACACGATAGGAAACTTCTGCAAATGCTCCCAAACTCCTCTTAAAAGGACTTTAAAGCCTTCCTTTAACCTTCAAACTAATAGATCATCATAGTGATCGTCACCAGGTGGCACGGGGGCCACATCAGGCCATCCACAGCTCCTATCTGGCCCCAAGGATATCATCAGATTCAGGAAATGTGAGGGAGAAAAATCTGTCATGTTTGTAAGTGCATCTTTTTTGTCATTACATCCGTCTAACTATGAACACAGCCCCCCAAAACAATGGGGATTGATCAGTTTTATAAAGTATGACTGTCATGTTTTGTCTGACACCTGGCAGCCATTTTTAGCCAGTATTTAACCAGAGGAGAATATTTTGGTGGCCAATCCTGTGATGGATACATGGCAGCCCCAGAGAGAAGAAGCCAAAATAGCTTAATTGCTTTATGGCCCATTTCAGCAGTATGGGTGATAAGGACAGATCTCCCCTCTTAAGGCTAAGAAATACATTAAACCAATAAAATGTTAATCAAATAAAAATATTTATATTTGGCCCTCGTAACATCAGTCAAGCCAAAACCTAGTTGATGTTACAAATGCAGTTGATGATCCCTGGTTTATGTTACATCCTTCATTGCCTGATACCAGGGTCATAACGCAGCAGTTCAAACAAGCTCACAAAATCTTAACTTTTAAATCTAAACTTTTGTTTTTAACTCAGTTTTAAAGCTACAAATACTGAAGTTGACAGCCTGTTCTGAGCGGGGCTGAAACAGAGGGGTTTGTAAGCATTCACAAGTCCAGTATCTAAGAGGATTTTTAGGTGAAAACTTAGAGCTTCATAAATTTAGTTGAAAAGGGGTGAAATAAGGGACCTCTAAGACCTGCCTCAACTCATCATCTCTAACCGTTATAGAGCTGATCTAAAGTTAGTTTGACAGAGTGTTTTCATCATGGCCACTGCAAAGGCCTCATACTTCAAACTAGGGCTGCTCAATTATGGCAAAAATCATGATCACAATTATTTTAATAGATATAGAGATCACAATTATGACGCATAATTACATGCTAACTTTAAAACATGCAGTACATGCTTTCATTGAACGTTTATTCTTTTGTTACAATCATTCATAACATCAAAGATTGGGGAATACATAGAAATATACTGTGGCACTTTTATTCTCGATCACTCAGTTTTCATATTTGTGAAATCTCGATTAAGATTCAATTATTCGCCCAGCTCTACTCCATGCTGTATTTTCTACAGTCTATGATCTGGATTTGTGCAGCAGTCCTTTATATTTTTTAATGCTACTCAGAGGTTATGTAGGCTCGACCATCCAAAGGATACTTCCCCTGAATTGGGACACAGCTTACACTTAAACTCAGTCTTTCTGTCACCTTGTTGTCTTCCAGCTTTCACCTTAACCTGCAGAGATCAGTGGCAACTAACATCTCAATGGACTGTTGTTAGTTTTTGTTTATATTTTTACATCAGAAGAACAACTCTGAGCTGTTATTACTGTGATCTGAACCCCAGAGTCAACAATCAATATGTGTTTCATTCAACCACCCTGAGGTTTAAGGTGGGTGGAGACTGTTTAACCCATCACTCCCTAAGAGCTAATGTGAGAGGATCTATAGGCGAGCGCTTACATGATTGACTTTTAGATGAAGCCAATATGATGCAGCTAAATTGGTACCTTTAACGTTTTGTTGACTAGATAACCTTAAGACCCTGCTGCACAAATATAAAGCGTGCTCTTCTGACATTATTCTAGTTGTAACTAAACACTATTATTCATGTTATTGTGATTAATGAGAGGTTTTGAACAGCCTGTGCCACAACACATACCAGCTAAGGGCAGACTCCTTTTATATGATAATCTGATTCTGCTTCACCGTGTGGAACATGAATGTTTTTGCTTCACTTATTTCTATGTGAAAACTTGAGCTAACTTTTTTCATTTAATGAAACATACTCACCATAAACAAAACTCTCTGTGCCTTTATATCATCGAGGAAGAGACATGCTGTGATGGTTTTCTGTGTCCTGTTTGATCTGTTAATGCAGCGTTAAAAAGACGAAGTATGAAAACGAAAATGAGACATCCTTTCTTTTACTTCGACTGTTTGTTCTCCTTAAACTGAATAAAAATGTTGAAACAGAAACTGCTGTTCGGCCTGTATTTACCATCTGTGCGAGCTTCTCTCTGAATGTTTGTTTTGTCTTAAAGGAATACGCCAACATTTTTTTTTGTTTTCATGTCTTGCCTCACTCCCGAATCCATGACAAACATATAGACACCATCTTTCGACTGTGTGTACAGTAACAAGGAAGAGACAGGCAGAGCTTGCCCACTGCTAATTAGCTTAGCTCAAACACTGGAAGTCAATGGGTAGCGTTAGCCGGCCACTACCTACAGTCATCAGATAAACTTTTCAGCAACTCTAAACAGTCCCTTGTGCTTGTTGTGACTCATTTTTTTAAGAGTGTCCAAATAAAAAATGAGTTTGAAACCTACAGGAGAGACTATTTTAAGTTTCATTGTACAATTATTGGAGTTGTATGGATTTCTGTCTTGTTGTGTATTAACTAATATATTTATTATAATTTGACACTTAAATATCTGGTCTGTTGTTTATTATTTGTTGTGGTTTGCCCTTTCGGGCCTCTGTAGGGGATTCCTCAGACCTCTGCTGTGATGAAACTCTGAGATTTTTGCTCTGTCTCTGTTAATGCGTCACTCAGTGTTTACATGGGCATTGTGTCATTCAGTAACTTCTACACTCCGGTTGTTCTGCTGTGTAGTATGTTATAAACTCTGTAGTGAGGTCCTCACACTGCAGACTGTGGAGTTAAAGGACTCGTCCTGGTTACATAAGAACAGCCGATCAGTGACTCACAAGCTGCTCATCCATTTCTCAATGAACATGTGACGGAGGGGAAAAACAGAACACTGTAGGTCATCACTACACTGTGATGCAAAAGTACAAACCCCAATTCCAATCAAGTTGGGACATTGTGTAAACTTGCAAGTACTTTTTGAGCCAGATCTGGACTGCAGTCTCCTACCTGCAATCTTTTTGTATGAAGCCAGACAGACATTTCCATATATCTGCCACAGAAATGTTTCACCAGTCCATCTGGAGAAGAGCCCATAGAAAATGTTTTCAGAGGCAGAACCTTCAAAAACAACTGCAGCTGATGATTGGACAACCGTTCTGTCACTCACACTCATCACAGACCAATCCATATCAAGCCACAGTAAGACGTAGAAGCTAGACTCTGTTGTTAGCTGTTAGCTTAAACCACGGTTCAGTCCTTAGACCATCACTTATTAAATTATACCACACAGATGTATCATTTACCACTTATATGTGACATGAACCACGTCAACGACAATCCCCACCAAGTTCTCCCACTAATTCTGAGGAGAGCAGATTTCACCAGGTATCACTGAGTAACCATGACTAAAATAGACTAACCGGCATCGTCCGGAGGATTTCCGCATCTCTCCCAGTTTCCCAGCAGTGAGCCCCCGTCTGGAGAAGAGCAAAAACATGATTCCCCATTAAAAAAAAGAGCTTTAAGTAACATTCATTGCTCCTCTTTTAAAGAGGAAATTGAGTTCATTTCTGTTGAAACTGCAGATATTTGCATCCATGGAGACGCTTCAGAAGCAGCCATTGTTTTCAAACATACAGTCACTTCCCGCTGTCGTCACGTCTTCAGTTACACCTCTCTTCACTGGGCCGTCCAACTTTTTGCTGTGAGGTCGCAGGTGATTGGAGCTTGGCAAGATGGATCTGCATGATTTCAGACAATAACTCAGGCAGGTCCATCTGCACTGCACTGTTGTTACACATGCAGAATGTGTATTGGCATTGTCTTCCTGAAGTAGGCTGGGATGTCCCTGAGAAAGATGTCGCTTGGATGGAAGCAAATGTTGCTCCATTACCTGCATGTGCCTTTCAGCAGAGAGTAAAGTTTCCCACGCAACCAACATGAATGGCTGTTTGACATGACAGCAACAGTTTGTGCTACTTATCATTTCAGCAAACATGTTACCAAGTCAGTGCTTTCAGACTCGGAGCACAAGCCTCCTGTATCCTGCCCTAAAAAGAGACCCATTTTTACCTTAGTCCAGCTGGTATGTTTGTCCTCAGGGTTTGATTATGCCACAACAAAGATCGGGTTCAGGTTCAGGTTCAGGTTACTTTATTTGTACCCGTAGGTAGATTCGTTTTGCAAGTCCGTGAGATTACACCACGCATACATAGACGCCAAAGACAAAGGTAAAAACAAAATTTAAAATTAAACATTAGGCATTAAACATTAAACATTAAAGTGCTCCAGGTTTTATCATCACAGCAGGCATAAAAGACATGAAAAGCATAAAAGAAAGATAAAAACCATTCAAACACTCTTTCTGAGGACACCACGTCCATGATTTCCAAAAACAGTCTGAAATTTGGACTAGTCAGACCACAGCAGACTATCCCACTCTACATTAGTTCATCTCAGATGAGCTTGGGGCCCATGGTGTTTCTGGTGTTGTTGATTTTTGGCTTTGGCTTTGCATGGTAGAGTTTGACCTTGACCTTGTAGATGTAGAGATGATCTTAGTTAACTGACAGTGGTTTTCTGAAGTGTTCCTGAGCCACATGTATTGAAGGCACTTCATCAGATTTTTCACAGTCACCATGGACTGCTGCAAACCAAGAGTTTCAATTAGCTCACCACACCTGAGCCAAATCAGGCCATCAGCCACACACACACACGGCACTGCATTTATAGTTCTCCCCACATTTTCAGATGTCCACATATTTTCACCTGTTTTCCAAAATAGTCCAGTCCATACGTGTGAGTTAAAACATCCTGTCCACATGAAAACACATAAATACACCGTTAGATGCTGTGTATTACCTTGTTTCAATGTTTGTGATAGCCTTTTATAAAAATTATAAATGCTAATGCATTTTTATTTATTCTATATATTTTTATATCTAATTCAACCCCAAGCTGTAGGTAACCAGTCAACATGGTCACTTGGGAAACAATAACACTAGATCTCATCCAAAACGTCACCAGCATTTGTATCATCAGAGTGTTTTTAAAGCTGAGTTGCAGAAGGTCTGTGTGACCATGTAAATAGTCCAGCAACAGTTTAGCAACATTCGTTGCAACCCATGCAAGCAACAGTGATAATGTTGCATGAAGTGACAAGACATTTTGGATGTTTCCCAAACGGAGACATCGAAAAAATAATTTTTACTATCTTCACCGTGGCAAGAGTTTTCCAAAATATCAGTTTTCAGTGACCTTAACGCCATTTGTGGGCAGACAAACAAAATGCCTACCTGCCTACATGTGGTTCACTGGCAGTTCACAATCCCTGATGTAAAAGAAAAAAAACTCTAGTTTTCATACACAGAGTTCCCCTGATCCACCTCTATTCTCACTCTGAGACTCTTTGTTCGAGCTCCGGTCACTTTAAGGCCCCTTCTCCATGTGGGCCTAGTCCACTGATTGGTTTATTGTTCATCTCTGTGGTAATCATCAGTTCAGAGCTGCTGGGTGCCATGTTGTCAACAGCTCTGCTCTCATTCTAACTTCTCTGCTCTGCATTAGGCCTGCTAGCCTGAGCCAGTGGACTTAAACTAATAACGTAACCACTTGAATGTCATAAAGGGCTGGTCAATTGGGTAGCTGCTGCACTGTAATAATGAAAACCACTGGGATCAAATGAATTTTTCAGTGAATGAAGCAAAATATTTTTTTGTTGTGTTATGAATATTATCAAGGAGTTATCTCAACTATCAACCAAGTTTTTTATGTAAAGTTGGGCTAATTTCTTTTAACTTAAGTTGGCAAAACTTAAAACAGTTTAAGGTCAGGTGTGATCAGGCGAGCTCAAGCCATAGAGTTCATATATATATATATATATATATATATATATATATATATAGACAAAATCTCACTGAGTTTTAGACTGGCGCAGTGGTAAGCAAGCATGCACAATGAAAAACCGGCTCCCACCTGGGATTGTCTTTATTTTAACCAGCTGTTCTCTCAACTCAAAATTTTGAGTTTGACCCAAAACTCTTGTGCAGACAGTTACCATGAAATGTTGAGTTTCACAGAGTTTTTTCTTACAGGGTGGTGCTGGAAAGAGTAGGAGGGTGAAGCAGACTTTTTGTCCTGTACATAGAAGTGCTGTATCACACAGTGGGAACATGTTGTAGGTAATGACGGGCATATGAAACTCAGAAAATCATAATAGGAGCTGCTCATGTCAGCAACTGTAATGATAATTGAGAAGGGATTAACTAACTTGAACATTATCAATTGTAGCATTTGGAGAAACAAATAGTTAATTATTTGACAAGCTCAGCAGCAGAAGTAGAAACTAAAACTGGTCTTATCTTTGTGAGCATCTGTGCCTCTGCTGTCAGTAAACAGTGGTTTGCTTTTATCAATGACTTTCCCTCCTCCGCCGCCCATCTGACAGTAACAACAGCTGATGGCTGACAGTAAACTCCACCATCTTCTGCTTTTTGTTTCCCCACAGATGAGTTCACAGAACCAGCTTCTGCTTTCAGTAAATTTTCAGTACAATCTTCTCAGACACACCCGCAGATTTCATCTGCAGCAGGAGGTTTAATTTTTAACCCTTTAGTCATCACCGCCTCAACATTTAAACCCTTAAACGGCTCTCGGGGGAATGATTCATGTTTCCCTCTGAGGGAACATCTGGATCACCATCCAGTGGTTCTGAAGAAAACTAGATGACAGGATGTGACGTGTTTTATGGTCAGTAGACAAGATCAGGAGAAAAGCATTCAACAGGATTCTTCAGAAACAAACTGATGGGTGTAAGAACAGATAAGCAGTCCACAGTAATTCACCTGAAATTTCCAAATACAGGGCAGCTTTTGTAAGCCGTGCAGAGAGATCGCGCTGGGATCAAGTTTTTAATAAGAGTTTATTTAACACCCAAGTTCACACAGTTACTCAGAATGTCATGTTTTATGATCAGGATATTTCTTTACCTGCAGTCATGTTGTTTTTACAGAATATTTGATCTCCAAAGAAGGTTTCTGCAGGACTTAAAAACATAAATATAAATTCAGCAGACGTATCTCATATCATGAACTGTGGCTCAGAAAAGGTAGGACACAAATGCACGACTCCGACACAGGAGAAAAAACAGGCAAAAAGGTTTAGTCCAACAAACAGGTAATGGTGGGCACACGGTGGGGCAAACAAGAGAGGCCAAACCATCCAAAATCACTAGGCTAAAGGCGAGATCAAAGAAGGCAGGCTTGGTCATACACGGCTTGACTATGACAAAAAAGAAATGCTGGAACGAGGACTGAGACGTACAACAATCTGGTGATGAGACAGGGGGATGAGGGGTGATGGGAAACAGGTGGGGAGGAGGCAATCAGGATGCAGGTGTGATGAGACCAGGAACACAGACAAGGGTTAGTGCCTTCAAAATAAACCAGGAAAGTCAAAAGACATGAGACAATGAAATAATAGAAAACTTGACTGACGTGACATTAGAAACCAGAAGAGAGACTGACAGAAGGGTCTGCAGAACTCCGTGAGATAAACTGTGCACCCCAGTCAGAAACAATGTCCTGTGGAAATCCATGAAGTCTGTTAACATGATTAAGCATGACCTTGGCCGTGTCCTTGGCCAAGGGGAGTTTGGGCAGGGGAATGAAGTGTGCCATTTTGGACAGTCTGTCTACTACAGTGAGCACCACAAAGCGCTGTGACAAAGTCCATAGCAATGTGGGACCATGGCTGTTTGGGTACAGGCAGAGGTTTTGACTCACCTTGAGGGCTCTGGTTAGAGGACTTGTGGGTAGCACACACAGGACAGGCGTTGACATAATGTCTTTTAGCATATTAAGCCACCAAAAGCCTCCTTTTGAAAAGTGATAATTTGGGTATAAAAATAGATAACGTAACATTAACATGGTAAAAAAAAAAACAAAGAAGAGTTTATCTGATGACTATAGGCAACGGCAGGCTAACACTACCCATTGACTCCCAGTGTTTGAGCTAAGCTAATTTGCGGTGGGTGAGCTCTGCCCGTCTCTAAAGAATGGTGTCTATCTGCCTGTCATGGACTCGGGAGTGAGACAAGACACGAAAACAAAAAATGTTGGCGTATCCCTTTAAGAACCGCTGATCTAAGACCTGTGAAAAGAGAGAGCTGCGCCACTGAAGGGTCAGAACGCAAGAGGGTCCCATGGTTCGTGTAGCAGCCGAATAGCTCCAAACAAAGCATGTGGGTCAATTAAATGAGCTATTAAGCCATAATTTCTAGAAAGTACTTAACAATATTTCCAATTTATATCAATATATTAATACAGATAAATTCAAATGAGACCCATATTCTATGCACATGTGTTGGAACATAATTATTGCAATAATACTTTTAAAATGTCTAATACGTTAAAATTTCCTCTGAAAAGGAAGAATATGGACAGTAAACTAGCTGGCTAGATTTATGTTATTGACTAGCAAACACTGCTTGACACTGTAACGTTACAAAATTTCCTTGATTGTAACATCAATGTTGGTGATTTGGAAAATACCAACTTGTTTTATGTAAACATTTCAGACGAAGAAGGAAGAAGCCTGTGTGACCCTCCTGAGTAGAAAAACATGCTCAAATGTGTTGAGAACGATCTGTAAACAAAAATTAAGCAATAAAACAACAGCTTACCCAATTTCTTAAAAACATTTTCTCAATCCTGTTTTTTTCCAGGTTAAACAAGTAGCAAAAGAGTATTCATCGATGATGAGAGATGTAACTAGAAACAGACCAGTGACCCCATTAAAACTAATATTTTGTTTAAAATTAATGAGCTATCGTGCCTAAATTACATAGTTAATTTGATCCATGTGCTTGTAAAATGGCCATCATTAAAATGTCAACTTTAGCTTCCTACACGTAAATTGACCTTCAATAAATGCGAGAAACATACCTTAAAGGAATCCTATTGCCCTGGTTGCATTGTTTGGAACCATCGAGGGCTCCCGTGATCCGTCATTATGATTAGTCAAATAATCGGCCCATTGGCGTAACTCTTTCTTTCCACTGCTCTGGCTGATCTATAGCGTCTCTCTGCAGCAGTGTTGTTTTTACCAAAGTAACTGTTGTGATTCCATCTTTTGTTTTTATTTGTTTAATCTGACAAATTAGACCATCATTGGCTGTTACTTTTCAGCAGTGGAAGTTTAGAGGACGTGCTACATGCCCACATAAATGAGCAGGGACTTCATTTTAAGCAGAAATCCTGAGTAAACAGAAAAAAGTCATGACCAGCTTCACTGTCCTGTGAGCTGACACCCTCAGTGAGCCCTCTCACTCAAGAATCATGGTGCCCTCCTCAGGTAATTACTTGTTCAATCATAACAAAGTCAAATTGAAACATATCATCAACATTTATTCATCATATAATTCTGTGCAATAATACAAGGTACAAATAATCTTTCTGTAAATATTACAATCCATACAGTTATTATAATAATTAGATTTATTAACATAAAGTACATTCAAGGTCAGTGAAGGCGTCAGTCACTCTGCAGGAGTCAAAAACACAAAGATTTTCATGGTTTGATTTCAGGTTATTTAAGTTTGGTCCAATAATGGTATGAAAACTGTAATTTGGACGATGTTCTAACCTAAAAGCCCCCGTGTTTGTGTCTACAGCCGAGCCTCCGGGGCTCCAACATCTACTCCATTTACATCAATCAGAAATAATTAAACTACATGAGCATGAGGAACACTTTAAAGGCTGTTTGGTTTTCAGGCATTTTTCAAGTCTCTGAATATCTTCTGTACACAAACATCATTAGAACACGCTCGCCATGGTCGCCGCTGTCACATTGAGCACCCAGCCGGCCTCCAACCAACAACGCCGTGTTTCAAAGGACTTGCAGAAACATGAAACGAACAATAAAGAATTGAGATAAAGGCGTCACCATGGAAACACAGCACGAAGCTGACTGTACCAGGGAAACCTCGATCAACCCCGTCACTGACGAGAGGGAAAAATAACGTCTCCAGATACACTGAAAACACACACACACAGGCACTTACACTGTTACACCATGACCCCTGCCCTGTAAAAAACACACTCACTCAAGAAAGCAGATACAAGGTTTCATCAGACAATCAATAAAGTCCAACACCCAGAGGCAGATTTAGTAAGGACAAGGCTTTAGGCGCAAAACCATGAGTACCTTCAACATTCAGCTAAAGCAATAATAGTGTGAGATTAAGGTCCCGTTTACACGACAACGTTATCACAAGAAACTGAAAGGTTTTTCCTTTGCTTTTTCAAAAGCCCTCTGCGTTCACATGGAGACGATGTGAAAATGATAACGTTCACATGGATCCGCAAGAACGACTGAAAACGCAGTGGCGTGCATGCCAGGCCAGTTGGCAATGTAAGTTTTGTAGTGAAGCAGCGGTGTTACAGTATGAATCTGTGCACTAACTCTTTCCAGTGAAGACAAACTTTTCAGTTCTCTGCTAGTCGGAGTATTGAGACAGTAAATCCACATTTTGTTGGAGAAGCAACAACAAACCTGGCACAGTTAGCAGCACACATGTTGCTCGGTAACCGAACATAGCTGTTGTTGTTGTTCCTAGGTGCGCACGCAACCTTTATCTGAAAAAGTACTGCGCGTCACTGTCTTTCCTCACAATGCTTATTCCTGTTTACACCGTTACGTAAATGAAAATGTGTTAAAAAAATTTTCTCTCTGGACCCTGGGTTCAAATGTTTGCAGATTCAGTCACCGGGCACCGTTCTCGTGTAAACAGAAGGCGTAAACGCGACGAAAACTCTCAATTTTCTGACATTTTCGTTGTCGTGTTAATGGGCCCTAAAACATTCTGAGGCTTTTTGAGGAGGTTTGAAGCAAGAAAACGAAATTATCTTCATTCATATTGTGACGAAGGAGAGAGAGGCTCTGCACTTAAATGACTGCTCAAACAATCAGTGTTAAAAGTGCAGGACCCTCCCTCCTGTTAACTACAACACAGTACTCTCTATATTGCACAACTAGGTTTGCAATGTAAAATAAATCAATGTAATTAATTAAAAATCTAAATAATTTTGAAAATTTTGTTACTCTGAATAATATTTTTCCTATGTTCATTTGTAGTATTTAGAGATATCAAGCTGTATAAACAGTTCAATAAAATTAATTCAAAGCTAAAGGTATTTCATATGAATTATCTTCATGTTTTACTTTACACTGTCTAATTTGCACTTTTAAAATTGCACCATTTGGACTCTCGCTCTTGCTCCTTGACATTTAAATCGCATGTTCAAACTCATGTGCAACGTAGACAGTGTGCAGTAGGGTTAAAGTGCACATCTTAAAGCTGAGAGTGATTTTGGTTAACCTCGTGTTTGATTCTCACCCTTAATGACTAAAACCTGAGGCCTCTGGGTGCTCGAGAAACCAGGTAACTGCCAGCCTTAGCCCACACCTGCCACATTCATTCAACATTAAACTTTACAATCAATAAATCGTTTATAGATTAACTTTAGTCCCTTTCATTTAGGCTTAAGGACTAACACAACCATCCAATCAGAGCTTATCGTCTTCATCATGTGATTGGACTGAGCGCTCTGGTGAGCTGCAGCAAAACAGGTAAGGTGCAGACGGTGGTTTGAGGCGTCTGCGGTGAGTCTGAGTCTGCAGAGTAAACACCGAGCTGCAACCAGCTGTCAATCAAACCATCATCATCGTCTTCATCATCATCATCATCATCAACACAGTCCGTCCATCAGGTGTCTTTGTCGTCTGACAGCGTGACCCGTCGAATGTCCTCGCTGGTCGTCCTCTCTCTGGACATCTGCACCTCCTCGTATGGGGGAGGGGGGTTCTCAGGACTCTGATTGGACAGCAGGGGGTGGTTACTGCCGTCCGATTGGTTGTTTAGAGATGGCTGGTGACAGTTGGGACCCTCCTGAGCCAATAGGAGCTGAGTAGGTCCCGGTACAGAGCAGGCTGGGAGGCGTTGACCCCAGCTGCCGTAGACCGCCTCCTCGTAGGACGGGAGGGAGACAGGAAGTCCGTCCACCATCAGGTCCAGCTGGTCAGAGGAGCGACGACTGCAGGGGCGGAAAAAGAGTCAGTTCTTTTCTTCCATTTGTATCGTGTAATAATTTTGTTTTTTATTCACTGCTGTGGTATTATTAATCATTTCCATCAGTTCTATGAGGCATTCTCGGGTCGGTTATAAATCAGAGAAAAAAATCCTCGTTTTATTCTCACCTGTGTGATTGACAGGGGTAGAGGCGGGACTTGACCACCAGACATGCAGTGGTGGTAAGCAGGAAGATGGACACGCCCACCGCCGTAGTCGCCATACTCGGCATCGAATCGTCTCCATTGTTAGAGTTCATGTTTGGACCATCTGATGACAAGAGAGAACAAACGTTGAGTCAAAATATAAAAAACAAACACAGCATTCTTGTACAAACAAAACATTGCAGTGTTGCAGTAATTATTAGTAATTACATTAATAAGGAATTAGTGATGACATGTTTGGTTACGGCATATTTACAAAAAAAAAAAATCATCTGCACTGCAGTTTTTCATGATGTAGGGCCTGTGGCATCTGTTGGTACTTGGGAGGGACGGGCAGGGTGACCGAGTCTACAAGTGTCACAGTGTGAAAGTTCAGAGTTAGATCCTACAGCGACACCTATGGATCTGATTCAAGATTCATTTGTCATTTGCACATTAAGAAACATGTTTCCCTGCACAACTAAATTTCTACTCTGCTGTCCACAACGAATGCCAGGTAAGTATATTAAAAAAAAGATTTATATAGAACACAGAAAAGCTGCAAGAAAAATACTGTACAAATATAAACTAAACAACTTTATATGTGTAAAAAGATAAATTTCACTATTAAAGAATTGGAACGGATTTCTTTAAACATGTTTACATTTTTACTGAATTACTGAAACGTCACTTTTACACTTGTTTTAGACTCTTTCTAAACTTGGAGTAAATTTTGAGGGATTTGCCTCCATCCAGAGTTGAATTAACTCTATACTTGCTGAAATTTTACCAACAACAAAATTTTAATTCTTGTCAATATGCTTAGTCTTGTTCTTAAATTTTCTTAAAAGTGTAGAGATGTTTTATGTGAACTAAAATGATCCATGCAAGGATGCCTGCAGTTCTGGCTGTCGTGAGGTGAAAGCATAAAAACAACTCGCAGAAAAAGGTTTCTCACAGTAACGTGATTATTTTTATGGAAAATGGTAAAGCATTAAAAACAAGTAGACATCAGTGAGCTAAAGGAAAATCTAGATAAGTGCGTAACAAAAACAAGATTTAACCACAATGGAAAACCCCCTTGATTTTCTCAGCAGATGGGTTAAAATAGAAATAGATAAACGAAGACCAGATCAATAAAATGTAGGTTTTCATTCATCCTGTGGCTTCTTTTCGCCCATGACAGTAGATTGTGGCAGTAGATTTCCATGAAGCGCTGACAGTGTCGACGCAGAGGAAGTGTATGATGGTGATTCTGGTGGCTTCACCCGCTTCCTTGTTGTGAGCTCTGACTTCCTGTCGCAGGTCTCGTTCCTCCTTGGAGGGTGTGAGCGTGTCAGTGTGAGTTGTAAGTAGGTCAAATAATAAACTCATAGGCTGAGTTAGTGATGGAGGTGTCAAACAACTCTAAAGGGTTAATGTTGCTCTAGTTTTATAGCCGTGATGGTAAGACAACGCCCAACAACACCCAGGATGTGGAGACGAACACTGAAGGCCGAGCCGTCTTACTGATCCCGTCCATGTATTTGTGCAATCAGACAAAACTTGATCCCCATGAATGACTCCAAAGCTGTCCATCAAAAAGCACCACATCCCCTTTGTTGGCTCTCAGATTAGTCCACTAATCCACTAATCAGAAAGCTTCCTTCTTGTTAGACAAACTTTCATCCAGGCCATCTCCTTTCAGTGCATGATGGTGAAGCTGATACCTTCATTTTGTCACCTTACTAAAGCTGCTTGGGACTTCTGCAGAAGACATCCACTCTTTAAGCTTTGTCCACTCCAAAAACAGCACTTCAGAAAACTCTTGAAACTTTACAGTGCACCCATGGAAAATGGCATTTTGGGCTTGTGATGTCACTGTGCAAGATTATCTTAAATGTTTTTGTCTTAAGTGAAAGTGCATAGAGACGGAGTCATGATGGGGAAAGAGAGCAGAGGAAAGTATGAAGGAAACAGTTACAGTCAAACCTGGGCAGCCTGGTAACAAATGGAAATAACTATGTGTGTGAGGGCCTGTTTACACGACAAGGAAAACGGACGAAAATTGAGAGTTTTTGTTGCATTTGAGCCTTCTGTTTTACACGAGTGCCCAGAGTGACTGAAACCACAAACTTTTGAAAAATGGGTCCAGAGTGAACATTTTTAAAAACAGAATCAGCGTTGGCAGGAAAAACAATGACACGCGGAGCATGTGCAGTGCTCTTTCAGATAAAAGTTGTGCACGCACCTAGGAACAACAACAGCTATGGCCAACTACCGCGCAACATGTGCGCTGCTAACTTTGCTCGGTTTGTTATCAATCCTCCAGCAAAATGTGGATTTGCTGCGTCAATACTCTGACCAGTGGAGACGCACTTGCCATTGTTGTATGTGAAAAGTTTGTTTTCACCAGAAAGCGTTAAATGCAGACCCATCTTGTAACACTGCGACAAACTCACATCGTCAACTACTGGCCTGGCATGCACACTACCATGTTTTCAGTCATACTCGCAGATCCGCGTGAATCATTTTCACACCATCTCTGTGTGAAAGCGCAGCGCTTTTGAAAATGCAAAGGAAAACCCTTTCTGTTTCTGGTGACAATGTTGTCGTGTGAATGAGCCCTTAGAAGATAAAGGTACAATAGACAGCACAATATTGGATTTTTGATGATATCCAGTGTGCTGATGTTTCTGAACTCAACCGAAACAACATCCATACTAGCGTTTTTTGCCAAGAGCACAAAGTCTCATTTTTATTTAACTGACCTGTTCCTTTTGTGGTGACAGTCTGTTTGTGATGGACAGACATCCATTATCTAGACCACTCATCCCTTTTGGAGCCACAGGGGCTGAAGCCTATCCCACCTGACACTGGGTGAGAGTCGGGGTACACCCTGAACCAGTCCCCATCCAATCACAGGCCCACATAGAGAGACAGACAACCATTCACGCTTAAGCTCATACCTAAGGGCAATTTGGAGCCACCAATCAACCTAATGAGCATGTTTTTGGTCTGCGGGAGGAAACCGGAGTGCCTGGACAGAACCCTTGTATGCACAGGGAGAACTTGCAAACTCCACACAGAAAGGCCCTGACTAACACGGGGACCAAACCAGCAACCTTCATGCTGTGAGGCTCAAGGACATCATGTCAGCTGTTTCTGTTGTTGTATTCTTGAACTGAAAATTACAAATTTAAATGGAAAAAAGGAGGTAGTTGGTTCCAGTATCAGTACTGGTTACAAAAACATGAAGCAAAAACTATCCTTATCAGTTTCAAAAGGTCTGGTTTCACATATACCTGTTGGCAAACAGCTTCTTCCTAATCTTGCATCTGTAACCAGAAGGGCTGAACTTCACAAAGAGTCACTTCCTGACGAGAGTAAACACATGACCGCGTTTTTATCAGTGCTGCCCTACAAACTTTCACACAATCTTTGAAAAGTCTTTACACCTGATAAATTTTTACAGACTATCTTAAATGTCCCAATCATATATTCATGAACCCGGCTGGAAATTAAGTCTAAAATAAATGACAACAGCTGTTTCCAGAAACTGAAAGCAAGCATGGCCGTCATAAAGAAACTGATCAGATGTTTAACCATCTGGGTCACTGTGGTCATGAGTCATTAGCGCTGTAGATGATAAACTCGGGACAATAGCACGGGGCTGCGGGGAAATCTCACATGATATTTGGAGTCCTTCGTGATCAACACTTCTTGGTGAGTTTAAAAGCCCCACACCATTGCCATCAGCGCTCTAATCCATAATTAAACACATCAACAAATGGATTTCATATTCTGTCTGATTGAAACGTTCTCCCTGCAAACATCGAGCTGAAGCTTCTTGTTTTTGACATTTTGAACAAAACGCATCAAACCAGAGCGCAGTTTGTCCCTGGAGTCCACTTCTCAGCATACATGTCAACATCTTCTGATTTTACATTTAACTCTCCACAGGAAATTTTGTCTCCTTAAAGATGCAGTCGCTTCAAATTCTGGATAACTTTTACAAGTACCAAACCTTGCACAGCACCTGGATCCACCTGATTCAATGTCAGTAATCAGGCAGATCCGTCTTGTCAAGCTACAATCTACAACATCTGTGCTCAGCCCAAAGCGGCACGGCCCAATACGAGTCCAGAAAGCAGAAAGAAGTGGAGCTACGAGAGAGACAACAGCAGGAAGTGGCTGTTTGTACAGCGATTAGCATAGATGCTAACAGCTTTGGCAGCAGTTTTATCAGATCTGGACCACATGTTATAATTAAATGAAAAACAAATATTAACACTACAAACTTCTCAATAGCAAGGATATTTTTGCTCCACTTTAGACTCACGTTCTGCAGCACAGCAGCTCCCGACATTATCTGATTGGCCCGTAATAAATGTTGATTGACAGAACAATCATCCAATCACCTGCCGGATATGATTCTGAAAGGTTCTGCCCTTCCCGAACACTTTCTATGGGCTCTTTCCCTGATGGATTAGTGAAATATATTGAACAGTCCAGGTTAACAAGTGCCAAAGCTTTAAAGAATCAAACACTCTTTATAAAGACCTGGATTGGGAGAATAAACAACTGAAGCAAGTGATTTTTTGAGAAACTTTAAGAGAGCAACCAAAGAGTGTCAGGGTCGGAGGTCAGGCCTGCCTCCCCATTGATAACTAGAAAGCACTTGGAGAGCACAAACCTCCACCAAGGTAGCTCACATACTGCTGTTACATCTATAAGGAATAGTTTCATGAAAAAGCTACCATCATAATATGATTCATGACCCTGAAAACCCACAGAATCATGTTGATATCATTATTAGACAGTTATTGAGCAAAAAGTAGCGTTTGGCTGATATCTGGATCACCACCAAAATCTAATTAAGTCTAAGCTGATCTATTCCCAACATCTCCTGAAAATTTCAGCAAAATTGGTCCAATCATTTGCGTAATCTTGCTAACAAACAAACAGACAACCATACACGGGTAAAACCATATCCTCCTTGGTGGAGGTAATAACTATTAACCCTCTTATCCTGATTTATCCTGAAGGAAGCCTCTCTTGTCTGACCTTGTGCAGCTGAACTATCGGCTAAAGGATCCCAAACCACTTTTTGTACGCCAGTCCTTCTGTGCTCTGCCTTGTTAGACGCTCACCTCTGATGGGGACGCAGGCAGGTATCGGCGGCCTCCACTTCCCGTGGGTGCACTTGGACTTGTGGTACTTGTTGTTGATCTGGTACCCGGGCTCGCAGAAGAGTTGGATGGTGCTCTTCTGGTGGAAACCTCGACACGGGGATGGCTCACAGCGGAAACCTCCATGTTCAGGAACCAGAGGGTGGGTGCAGTTACTCCGGCCTGCAGACGCACAAGAGAGAAGAAGTTTAAGGACGATGTTAAGAAAAAAATCAAACAACTCACACATTTGATGAAGGACCTGGAACATCATATACGTGGCGGTAGTCATGTTTAAACTGCCTCTGGAGCAGCTTCTGGTGTGCAGACTTTGTCTATGCGCTTATTTGTCAACATCTTTACCTCCGCCAAGGAGGTTATGTTTCTGCTGGCGAATGTTTGTTTGGTTTTTTTTTGATTGTTAGCAAGATTACGCAAAAACTACCGGACGGATTTTGCTGAAATTTTCAGGAGATGTTGGTAATGGCCCAACTTAAAAATTATCAGATTATGGTGGTGATATGTATATTTGTCTGGATGCAAAAAATTCCCCAAATTTCAAAAAATCCCATAAGGAAACATTGGGTGGAATTTTAAAAAATCATATCTCTGCCATTTTTGAACAGATTCTCTTCCAATTTTACAGGATAATATGGGGTCTTTGTCTCTATCACCAAGGTAAATTTCATCGGATCAGATCAAGATTGACCTGTTGTGTTCATACAGGATAACAACCTCCATGTATGTGCTGAGTTTGGTCCGGACCCTGGCTCTAATCTGGATCTGGTGATCCAGAATAGTATCTTTTACAGGGGTTGTGGAAAAGCCACTGCTGGAACTGAGCTGCATGGCGGAGGTCTGTGCTCTCTGAGTGCTTTCTAGTTAAGTATGTGACTCTATTTCACGTGATCTGGGAGTGTACCTTGGTGCACCCCTTATGGATGAAGGTTTTGGAGATTCTAGGGGGTTGGCTGGGTTTTACTCTGCCCATACATCCAAAGTTTGTCTTCTGGGGACAGGAAAATGGTGCAGAGGGTATCTTATGATAAGTTCAGTATTCTTAAGATTGAGTTTAACACTGCTGCAAGACTCATGTTACAAAGCTGGAAAAAACCAAGATGCCCCACAGCGAAGGAATGGACTGATGAAGTGGTAAATTTTCATTTCATGAACACATGCTTGGAGGACTGAATGCTGGGGGGAGACAACTGAGATATGGGGTCATTTCTGGCAACATGTGGAACTGAAACTACAGCAGATGACAAATTAATCATACATGTCCTAGGCTTTATTTTCTGTTTGTGAATGGATGCCACTTTTTAATGTCTTGTGCAATATATTTATCAGAATTTAAGTTGATTAAAACTAATTAAAACTTGAATTACAAAGTATGTGGCCCTAAAATAAAAGGGTTGGATGCCCTGTTTAAAGGAAAAGCAGCTTATCTCACACAGAGAGTGGCATGTCCTGTGGTTTTATAATCAGGCTTTTCTGGGGCAGCTCCTTCGAGGGAATCCCGATCATGTTTAGTGTTTGGCTCCAGTCACTGGGGCAGTAAATGTTGTTAGATAAAACAACAAAACAAAGAAGTGGGTTTAAGAGCTGCAGGCTTTGCAGCTGTGACCCAGAGACCCAGAAATGGAGCACAGAGTCTCTTCTCTTGATCTAAACCAGACTGATTTACGGAGATGAAGATGAAACGAGGTAAAGGAGGCACAGGTCCTCTTTAACACCTGGTTGAGTCCGTTTTTTGTAGCTTCTGGAGCACCGAGTCGTGTCGAGGTGAGAGAGTGATGGATGAGGATAAAGGTGATAGCAGCTGAGAGGGAAACTTTTAGTGTGAAAGGTCAGGAGGTCATGTTGTTACTGTAAACAAACACTGACGCCAAGGGAAAGGGTCAGGGAGAGTTTACAGTCCTGCCTCAGGACACACAAACACTTTCTTAAAGTGAAATCAAAACAATTTCAGATGTTCGGCTACTTTAACTAATTTTGCGAGGCTGTTGCAGTTTGGATCTCAAATGGTGCAAACACGGGACTGAAAGGACTCGAGCTTGAGCACTTCTCTGGTCTTTCAGACGACTCAAAGCTTTTCAGGTCACACACAACCATTCACGTTCACTCATGGTTGAATTATTCATCATACCGGCCAACATGTCCGCGCACTTTCACACCCATTTTCATGTCACTAACTCAGCAGTGGGAGCAATTCAGGTTATTGTCTTGCTCAAGGACATACAGCCCGAATTGTTCTCAAACCCTCAACCTTCCACTAAGCCACTTATGCCCCTTTAAGCAGAGAGACAGACCATAAGAATAAGAAGGGATAAGAATCAGAACTCAGTTCTGCTAAAGAAGCACTTCGAGCTAGTTTGAGTCAAACGTGATCCTCCTTAAAATGAATGATTCCCTGGTGACGGTGGCACAGTGCCTCACAGCAAGAGGGTTGCTGGTTTCACTCCCCTTGTCAGCCTCTCAGTATGGAGTTTGCGTATTGTCTTTGGCATGCGTGGGTTTACTCCAGATACACTGGTTTCCTCCCACAGACCAAAACGCATGCACATTTGGTTGATTGGTGACCTTGAGGCAGCCTTAAAGGGTTAGTTAGTTAGTTAGAGATATTTGGGGTTGGACGTTACATAGCAGTACATGGTACCATAGAAAGCCTTGTGATTTATCCACTTACAGGTTAAAACTACTAACTGCGTTGCACATGCGCCTTGCAGTTTGGTTTTGTATGTATTTCTATTGAAAATTAGTGCTAATCTTAGTCTAAAATAGATAAAGTAACATAACAGTAAATAAACGAGTCACAACAAGCACAAAGGACCATTTAGAGTTGCTGAAGAGTTTATCTGATGACTGTAGGCGATGGCAGGCTAACTCTAACCATTGACTTCCAGTGTTTGAGCTAAGCCAATTAGCGGTGGGCGAGCTCTGCCTGTCTCTTCCTTGTTACTGCACACACAGTCGAAAGAATGGTGTCTGTCTGCTTTTCATGGACTCAGGATAAAGGCAAGACACGAAAACAAAAAAAAATGTTGGTGTATCCCTTTAACTTTTCCTCGACATAGCCCTTGTGTTTGAGACTTGAGTATGTTGGGACGGAGGGGTCATGTATCACCACCTTCTCTTGGGAGATCCAGCTTTGTTGTCCCAATAAAAAAATAAATAAATGAGTGAGGTCTTGAACAGCGGTAATCAACCATCACAGCAATAAAGAGTGAAATGAGGATGTGAGTCCACACACAGCCTCTGCGTGAGGGTAGTATTCACACATAAACAAGCTGAAAACTACAAATTCTGTCCTACTTCTTCCTTCAGTGAAAACCACTGACACTCAGAGATGCTGACATTGTGTATTCTCATCCTGCCAGTGGGCATCTTTACCCACTTCCTTTATTTCTTTCCCTCCACGTTAAAGTCGGAGTCTGCAGAATGAAAATTATGCAGCTTCTAAAAGCTCCTCCAACATCTCAAACTTATTATGACTTTTACAAATGACGCTGCGAGCCTCCATGTCTTCTTGAACAAACTGAACCATTAAGCCTTCACTCTGTTGAGAAAAAGGAAGTCCAAACCACATTAGGCCCTAGATGTGACAGCAGCTTCTGAAAACTGTGTCGGTCAAAAATTAACCCCGAAGTATGAAACGGACATGAAAATGCAGCTCTGATAAAAAGGAGAAGTGGGGCTGCTGAGAGGTGAGGACGCAGACAGAGAGTCTGTCATCCTCCAGCTGCTGAAGTTATTAATGTTTCACACTAACTCATCACGAAGTCGTTAAACTGTGGGGTGTCTATCAGTCATGATTATAAGATAAATCGTGAATCTGGGGGGATGTTTCTGAGTCAGATTCTGACTCCTGTGGTGTCGACATGTTTTGAATTAAATCAATATAAAGGTCACTCTGAGAGGATCCAGTTTTCTGTCTTTTAACTTTTACTTTTTAAGCCTCAAAAAGTCTTTCTGTGCTGTTTAAGGTTTTTAATCTCCTCATTTGTTTATATTTTTGTTTTAATTTATTCAGAGTTTGTGGTTTCCTGCAGGATCTAGGTCATCAGATGTAAGTGTTACTCTTTTTGTTTGGTGTCAGCAATCATCAGAAGCATTTAAGACCTTTTGAAGAGGCAATGCAAGCTTTAGCATGATAACAATGGGCATCATAGTCATATTTTTACAGCAACAGTCAGTCGATGTAAGCTTACACTCCAAACATGTAACTTAGCTGCTTTAATTTTTCAGACTGGTGTCGATTTTTCAAAAGTTTTGCATCCAGTAAGTCCACATCTGACCAATGAGTGCACTTGTTGGCAGGTAAAAAAACTTTTAACTGCCTGCTTGACTGTGTGTTTGTATCATAGTGGCTTGTTTTATGTGATCAAAATGAGAAGAATAATTCATTAAAAGACCAGAAAGCACTCGGAGAGTACAAACCTCCGCCCAGGTAGCTCACATATTGCTGTTACATCTATAAGCAATAGTTCCATGATAAAGTCGCCATCATAATGATTCATGACCCTGAAAACCCACACACAGCACCCAGAGTCATGTTGATATCATTATTAGTTAGACAGTTATTGAGCAAAAACGATCATTCGCTAACGGCAGTTATCTGGATCACCACCACAATCTAATCATTTTGAAGTTATCAAGCAAAAATCTGTCCAGTAGTTTTTGCGTAATCTTGCTAAACAAACAAACAAACATAGGCTGGCAAAAACATAACCTCCTTGGTGGAGATAATAATGTGCAGAAGAAGACGGTGTTGGAGCAGCACTTCTTTCAGCTCTGACTGATTTTATTGCAAGGAGGGTCATGGGGAATCTTCAAAGTTGGATACTTTCCGTGGGAATAGGAATAAATGGTTCAATTTACAAAACTGGGATTTTAGATATAGTTGGGCAAATATATTTTAGCACAATCTTGACTTAAACGAACAGATTTCATGCAGGTATACTCGAGAATATCTCTGCTGTTCCTCAATCACATGCTTATAGCTCACTGCTAACTGCAGGAGTATTGAGGCCACACCCCCTACATGCACTGTGCACTCCTCCATCACGTGCACAGTTATTCTAGCACCCTGGACTATTGAGGACACACACTGGAGCCCATGGCCATAAAGTGAAGTTGAACTTCATTGTTCAATAAAATAATTAAACTTGATGAAGTTCTTTTTACAAATAAAACGAAACACCGAGCTATAAGCTTAGATTACCAATATACTGACGTGTACTTCCAATATTTATTCTTAAATATGATATCCTGACAGTCCAGCTGTGTTGTCAAATTCATATTCACATTGTAAATATTGTTAATGTTAAAAGTGAAAATTTCTTGGCCTTGTTCATAGTCTCACTTTTACTTAGTTTATTTATTTTGTCCTTCATGTTGTCTTAAAGATTCTGCACATTATAACAAATACACACTAACTGTGTATAAGAGCAACTAAAACAACCCAATTTCTCTTTAGGAATTAATAAAGTATTTTTGATTATGATTCTGAGCTAAGAGGCTATCAGTGAATATTTTAACAGCTTTTCTCACTCATTTTGTCACAAACCTGCTTCACAGGAGACGTATCACGACTGCAAAGTGCAAAAAAGGTGCAGCAAACGTGGTATCCCATGACCCCAAATGGATTTAAATGTAAGATAATGCAAAATATAAACAAGGTGTTTGTCTTTTTCTGTGATATTGAAGACTTTCTCTACTGGTTTTATGGACCTTTAAATTAGATTAATTTGACTTTACATTTGCAAGAATGCAGCAGAGCAACTTCAAACATGTGTAAATAATTTAAAAACATCTGTATTTGCACTTCTCAAAAAGACAGCAAAGTTTGATGCCAAATCATGATAATAACTTGAATTCAGCCTGAAAAACATGACCTTAAATTTAGAATAGTTGTGTCCTGATGGATTTCACCTGTAAACTTTTTGCTGTTTTGTCTTGAATTCCTTGTAAAATCAGTTTGAGGTGAAGCCCAAACAGAGGACGTGGTGAAAGATGAGTGTTTTACAGAAATGTATTATTAGAGGTGGGGATAGTGTTGAGGTCAGAGGTCGTACCTGCTGTGAGGAGCGGCGAGGAGGCCAGGAGGAGGAGTCGAGCGAGCAGACTGACGCGTCCACATGGAGACAGGACCGGCGAAGACATCAAACCAGACGTCCCTGCAGACAGGAGAGAGAAGAAGTCAGGAGCGGACAGGTTTATGAGGTCTATGAGCAGAAGCAGAAGTCACGCCCCCCCCCCCCCCCCCCCTTCACGCTCTGATTCTGAAGATTCCTGCTTCAGCGTTAACCCGTGAACAACGCGGTGACGCCTCAGCTGTGAAAGGAGAAGTCTTTTCTAACCTCGGTGTGTTTTCAGCTGCTGATTGAGGACAGACGAGCTGAGGCAGCTGACGTCTCCATCCACACCTGCCGACTCTCCAGCTGAGAGCTTTTAAAGAGCTTCATGTTTGTTTGACAAACAAACACCTGAAACCTGAGCCGCAGACTTCCTGCCTGCAGCCTCCAGAGAAAGACCCTCTGGCTTAAAGGAGCAGTTCAGTGTTTTTGAGGTGAAGGTGTTTCAGGTTCTCTTTATTTTTTTACTTTTTCTTTGTTTAGGATCATTAAATACAAACATGCAGTCATCATGGGTTACATACTTTTTTCATTCATACAGTCTGATCCATGTTTTTTCCCCTTTATTTATACAATATCAAATCATATTACAACATACTTAAGAACAGAACATGTAGTAAAAACAGAATGTTTACTTGTTTTAACAAGGCATTTTGGGGAAATACATGTTTTTCACTTATTCCGAATTTCTTCAAATTTACTGTCCGGGAGCCTAAAAGAAAAAGTCATTCTTTCCATTGCATAGATTTCATGTATCATACTGGAAAGCACCCGGAGAGCACAAATCTCCACCAAGGTAGCTCACATATTGCTGTTACATCTATAAGCAACAGTTTCATGATAAAGTTACCATCATAATATGATTCATGACCCTGAAAACACACACCTAGCACTCAGAATCATGTTGATATCATTATTAGTTAGACAGTTAGTGAGCAAAAACGATTGTTAGGCCATTAGCAACATCTCCTGAAAATTTCAGCAAAATCCATCCAGTAGTTTTTGTGTAAACTTGCAAACAAACAAACAAACAAATAAACAATCCTTCGTTGGCAAAAACACAACCTCCTTGGCAGAGGTAATCATCCCGCTCTTTAACAGATGGGGTATCTGGTTTAAGCCATTTCTTTGTGATTGCTTTTCTAGCTGCTGCGCTCAGTATTCCAAACAGTTTCTTAGTTCTAGTGTTTGTTTGTTGAAGTTAAGAGTTTTAAAAAAAGTTCATCCCAGTTGAAGGTAACTTTGGGGGTGTTTCAGCTCCTCCAGCTCTTTTAGGTCACTTTAAACCTTCTTTTATGGGTCGTCTTCTCTAGTTTCTGTTTTGCTAAATCTCTTATCAGTCTTTATTGCTCTTATCACATCATAGCTTCATCCTCTGTTTTCTTTTCACATGTTAATTCTCCTACTAAACTTGATCCCATTATAAATTATTTTAGACTGCAGTGCTTCGTCCTATATTTTGTTTTATCTGTTCGGCTGCGTCTCGTGCCTCTACCCTCTTTTTAATGTTTTATTTTTATTTCCTCTACTTGATTCGCTTTATATTGTTTTCATGCATTCTTACTATTTCATTACCTTGCAGAGCAGCTGGATCCCCCTGAGTCAATGTCTGTATTCAGGCAGATTCATCTTTCTAAACTCCAAACTACAACATTTGTGGTTGGCCTGATGCTGGACGGTCCAATCAGAGTCTATTAGAGCAGGAAGTGATTAGCATAGATGCTAACAGCTTCAGGAGCAGTTTCATCAGATCTGGACCACATTTTTTTTATTAAATGAAAATATTAATTAATTAAATCTCTATAGTAAGGATATTTTTTGCTCCACTTCTGACATGTTTTGACCAGTTTGTTCTACTGGGTGGCTAAAGTTCTCACCTACGACATTATCTGATTGGCCCGTAATAAATGTTGATTGACAGAATGATCATCCAATCACCTGCCGGATATGCTCCTGAAAGGTCCAGCCCTCCTCAAACACTTTCTATGGGCTCTTTCTCAGATGGATTAGTGCAATGTTATTGCAAAAGACAAATTAACCCTTTAACGCCTGTTGTATCATATTTGATCCATATTTTTATGATACATATATCTAATCAATATGATCAACAAATGACCAAAAAACATCTGAATACAATCAGATAAATGATAAAAAATGTCCTCAAATGGATTATCAGTTGCCAAAAACACCTAATGTATCAAATGAGATACAAAAAACAGATATGTTAAACTTTATGGAAATTTTGATGTTTCTAGGATTCCAGTAGAAAGTGAAATAAACATTATAGGGTTAAATTAAACTGTTTATGTCCTCTCAGAGCTTTTTTGTTTTTCACTAACGTTTAGTTATATCTGATGTCCAAAGTGCAACATTTTCATTGAACAAGTGGCTGCAAATATTCCAGAAATTCTGTCAGTTTGTTATTAAAGAGGTGATGAAGGATCTGAAGAATATTATATAGCCCAACAATCTGATAACGAAAGCCTCAGACGTATAAAACCTTATAAACTCTGCCGCCAAACTTCATAAACTTCCCTTCAACCTCTCCTGACCTCAAACACTGAGCACACAAATAATGAAACTTTCACCTCTCCATGTTTACAGTCTCAATACTGACCATACAGGCACCTGAACGCACCACGACCCAGAGCACCAACACGAACCGATCACCACAACAAACCCAACGCCGTCCCCAGGTGACTGACTCTCAGACGCACACTTCCTGTCAGGGAGTCGTGCCAGAGCAGCTACCTCTGCCCACAGTCGGGGGAAATGTCAGCGTGAGTGTTTGCAGAGTGTGTAGGAGTGCTCTGGGTTTCAGTCTTCGCTGCTCTTCGTCTCACGAGAGGTTCAGATCTGAGGAGCAGAGGGGGGACTGCCCCGGGTCTTGGTGAACCAGGTCGACGCAGAATTATATTTGGTGGGAACATTTATCAAGTTTATAAGAATGTTAAAATATTTTCAAATTAGATTTAAGTAAAACAACACTGTGTCTCCTGATTGAGTTTATTTTCTATGAAAAGTGACAAAATCTTTATTAATCCTACAAACAAGATGTGACACAACAGAGAGGAGCAGGGATGGCCTGACCTCTAGTTTTTACCATGAAGGAAAAATGAGACAAAACATTTCAGTAAATGAATCATAAAACATTTTAATGACGATGCACTGAGGTCAACTCAACAGGTTTTCATTCTTGTAACCTGAACTCGGCTGGATTGACCGTAAATGAAAAAATAATTATGTACATGGATTTAAAATAATTTGACTCCTCTTTCGTCCAACTTTAATGTTATTTTGGCACATTTTTCCTGACGTTAAAGAAAAAGACCAGTTTGGGTGTCGATTTATTACCTCCGCTCAGGTTTTTATTTATTGTCAAAAATGTAAAAAAATAAATAAATAAAAGAAATCTGCTGGATCTAACACATTTTTAGTCAAATCTCTCAGTGTTTTATTATTTAACTCTTGTTTTTCATTTGTCTCCTGATTTAAGTGTAATATATACTTTCCTCTACTCCTTTACTTTCATTTCTAATTTATGTATTCATTACTTCTATCACTATGACCATTTTTATTCTTTTATTACTTACATTTTATTATACTTTACTTTTATTTTATTTATAGTTTTAGTGTTTTTACTCATTACCAGTATTTTCTCATTAAGAATTCATGATAAAATTCTGATATGTTTTTTTTTTCACTTTTTTTTTTAATGTAGGTTTGTTTGTTCATATTTGTGTTGGTTTTCTGTTTTTGTAAAGCACTATGTTCTTTAGTTGTTGTACTGTATGAAAAGTGCCGTACAAATAATGTTTGATTTATTGATTTAATAAAGAAATGTGGTCCAGATCTGATCAGACTGCTTCTAAAGCTGTTAGCATCTATGCTAATCTCCGTCCGAACAGTCACTTCCTGCTGTCGTCTCCCTCGTAGCTCCTCCTCTTCCTGCTCGTAAGTGCTCTGATTGGGCCGTCCCGCTTTGGGCTGCTCACAATTGCTGTGGATTTGAGCTTGGCAAGATGGATCTGCCTGATTACAGACATTACATTAGGCTGATCCAGCTGCACCGCAACATAATCACCAGAATAGACCGACATAAATATAATCTCTTTGGCAGAGGTAGTAAATGAGAGAAAATGACAATAAAATAATCTGAATACGAAGTAATCTCATCCTAAAAAGAAATAGTCTCGTTCTGAATACAAAATAATCTCCTTCTGAATACAAAATAATCTCATTCTGAATACAAAATAATCTCATTTCTGAATAAGAAATAATCTCATTCTGAATATGAAATAATCTCATTCTGATTATGAAATAATCTCATTCTGAATACAAAATAATCTCATTCTGAATATGAAATAATCTCATTCTGAATACAAAATAATCTCCTTTTGAATACAAAATAATCTCATTCTGAATATGAAATAATCTCATTCTGAATACAAAATAATCTCCTTTTGAATACAAAATAATCTCATTCCGAATATGAAATAATCTCATTCTGAATACAAAATAATCTCCTTTTGAATACAAAATAATCTCATTCTGAATACAAAATAATCTCATTCTGAATATGAAATAATCTCATTCTGAATATGAAATAATCTCATTCTGAATATGAAATAATCTCATTCTGAATACAAAATAATCTCATTCTGAATATGAAATAATCTCATTCTGAATACAAAATAATCTCATTCTGAATACAAAATAATCTCATTCTGAATATGAAATAATCTCATTCTGAATACAAAATAATCTCATTCTGAATATGAAATAATCTCATTCTGAATACAAAATAATCTCATTCTGAATACAAAATAATCTCATTCTGAATATGAAATAATCTCATTCTGAATATGAAATAATCTCATTCTGAATACAAAATAATCTCATTCTGAATATGAAATAATCTCATTCTGAATACAAAATAATCTCATTCTGAATATGAAATAATCTCATTCTGAATACAAAATAATCTCATTCTGAATACAAAATAATCTCATTCTGAATACAAAATAACCTCATTCTGAATATGAAATAATCTCATTCTGAATACAAAATAATCTCATTCTGAATACAAAATAATCTCATTCTGAATACAAAATAATCTCATTCTGAATATGAAATAATCTCATTCTGAATACAAAATAATCTCATTCTGAATATGAAATAATCTCATTCTGAATATGAAATAATCTCATTCTGAATACAAAATAATCTCATTCTGAATACAAAATAATCTCATTCTGAATACAAAATAATCTCATTCTGAATATGAAATAATCTCATTCTGAATATATCCAAAATCAGTCATACACAGAGTAATAGTCACAACAGGTCTTCATCCTTCAGCTCGGCCAAATTAAAGTTGAATTTACTTTATGGCTCCAAAAGTTTATTTCATCTTTTTTAAATGTAAATCCGTTTATGAACATCGTCATAATCAACTGGTCCCACTGAACTCAAATGACTCAAACCCTGCACCTTTTGGATGAATTAAAGTTTAGCTGCCATGACACACTGGTTTTAGTTACCAGATCGCTCTCTGCCTCTCAGCAGGTGAATCTGCTTGTTTGGATCATAAATTTTGACGTCAGTGCGCACTAGGGCTGCTCGATTATGGCAAAAATGGTAATTGTGATCACGATTGTAAATCACCATCACTTACTGGTTCTTAAACTTGAACCGCATGTTTTAATTGAATGTATTTGCCTTTGACACTATCATTTTTTTGTATTAAAGAACAGCCAATACCTAAAAATATACTTGTGAAAATACAAATATCTCAAAGCAAAGCTAATAATGGAAAAAGAAGCACTGAATCTATTAAGAAGTAGCCAATGTCAGTCAATCATAACTATTGATCCTCTGTTTATGACCCCATACTTGGACAGAGAAGCAAACTATAGATGATACTCTCTGATATTGTTCTTCTTCTTTCATTGTTTTACTTAATTTACTCTTTTATTACATGCTAGTATCTCCAAGCTTAACCTTATTCAGGCACACTAACACATCATCTCAAGGATTATTTGTATTACTATGATTTTTCATTGTAATTTTTTTTAACATTGTTGTTAGTACTATTGTTATTATTATTATTTATCTTTTATGTACTTATGTATCTGTATAGGAACTATGTATGTAGGTGAGCAAATAAACAGCTGTGTATGTGTGTGTATGCATGTGAATGTGCATGTATGTTTGTATGTTTATGTACATGTGCATCTGCACATGTGTTTGTACGTATATGTATGTATATATGTGTTTATTTTTTAAAAAATGTATGAAATTCTCAAGACTGGTGGGAGGGGTGTTCAGGGAAGTTGGGGAAAGTTCATGTTGGTTCATATTGTGAAAAATGGAAAAATGTAATTATTTTCATTGTATTGTTCATTTTGATTGCTATTCAATAATATATATATATATAAATAATGGAAAAAGAAAAAAGAAGTTCAACACATCTTGTGGCACGGTGATCTTTTCATTATGGAAGGCAGTATCTGTAGTTGAGATTAAAATCGGATTAACTGCCCAGCTCTAGCAAGCTCAGTATGTGGAGATGTGACTAATGTGGTGGAGCCATTTCGACAGTTTCAGTGGTTTCCCCGATCTTTCAAAATCGAATCTGTCTTGGGGGTCTCGGACTTCAGTTTCTGTAGCCACAGCATCATGTAGGTGTCAGTGGAGTTGATCAGTCAGTTTTTAACATGTATTACTGTGGTCCATATTATCCAGCCCTAACACATACTGAACCACACGGCTCTGTCTGTGACCACAGCCTGCGTGGGAGATCGTGCTCTTAGTCATCGCTCCTCTGATATTAAAACTTCTGCCGTCATGTTTGTTGAGCTGAGACAGAGCAGCTGCAGGATTATTGGAACAACAGAAATGATCTTATAAATCAATCCTCAGCTCTTTGTTCGTTTATTTCAGGTCAAAACACAGAGACAAAAGTCCTCTAATATCAGCCCGGCTTCATTACCACCACATTTTCATGAATTCACGAGTAAAAGTTGAGTTCACAGACGTGACACACCGACGCCAACACAATCTGGAGAGTTTTTAAATGTCATTTTTCTGCTGATTCCTGCTCACACCATCTGTCTCTGCTTGGCTGCAGGCTGAATCTGCTCTGAATATAAAGATGGCTTCACGTCTGAGGCGTCAGAACAAACTGCTGCTGCTGCACTTTGTCTTTCTGAGAGGAGTGAAATCCTGATTTCCACAGATTCTGCTTCAACAACAGCGCAGTTCAGAGCATCCATCCATCCATCAGGGTCTCGAGACATTGGCCAAGAGGTGAGGGACACCCTGAACCATTCACAAGCCAATCACAGGGCCACATAGAGAGATGGACAACCATTCACTCTCACTCTTAAGGGCAGTTTTAGTCACCAATAACCTAAAGAGCATATTTTTGGTCTGTGGGAGGAGGCCGGAGTGCCTGGAGAGAACCCACGCATGCACAGGAGAACCCGTAAACTCCACACAGAAAGGCCCTGACCGACAAGGGGATCAAACCAGCAACCTTCTTGCTGTGAGGGACATGCACTACCTGCTGCGCCAACGTGCCGTCCTATTCAGAGCTGAGGGATGAAAATAATTAAACTAACTGCTCGATTATTCACAGAGAGGGATTTTCTAAAAGGTCTCCAGATTGAAACTTCCCCCTGGAGGCTGAGCGCTGCACAGATAGAGCCTGACCCACATTTTTAGAAATGGGACCCAGCGTCCCAGCCTGTGTCCCAGACCTCCGTGTGACCCTGAAGAGGCCTTTCAGCCAAGACGACCCAACACATCTGACAACGCCTAGAGCCTTCAGGGCGGCTCTCACCCTTTACATGGGCTGTTTCCGGCATGGACTCAACGAATGCATCCTGTGGCACAGGGGCGGGCAAATTTGCTTTCCGGTGAAGACAAACTTTTCAGTTACATTTGTCAAGAATTATAACAAATGCGTCTCCACTGGTCAAAGTATTGATGCAGCAAATCCTCATTTTGTTGGAGGGGCGATAACAAACAGAGCACAGTGAGCAGCACACATGTTGCTCGGTGGTCGGCCATAGCTGTTGTTGTTGTTCTTAGGTGCGCGCACTACCTTTATCTGAAAGAGTACTGCACATGCACCACGTGACACTGTTTTCCCTGACAACGCTGATTCCTGTTTACACAGGGACGACAACAAAAACGTTTTCACAACTTTTCACTTGGACCCTGGTTTCAAAAGTTTGCGGATTCAGGCACCGTTCTCGTGTAAAAAGAAGACAAAGCGGATGAAATCCAACATCAAGCAGAAGTGTGAAAGAATTAAACCTTTAAAGCTCCAACAAGTGGTGAAAAGTGATGTTTCACAGAGGTAAATACGCTCCTGTCCCAGCTTTTTTGGAGTGTGTTGCAAGCATCAAATTCAAATGAGTGAGTATATGCAAAAAAACAATGAAGTTGATCAGTTTGCACATTAAATATCTTGTCTTTGTGGTGTATTGAGTTGAATATAAGTCAAAAGGATTTAAAATCATTGTTTTAGACAGGGTCCCATCTGCATTGGAGTGTTGGTTTAGACATTAACACCATGAACTGTTTATTTTTCTGATGAGATGTTCTGGGCACACAGGAAGTGACGTGCTAAATGTTTCCAGCACCTGCTCAGGTGCAGCTCTGTCAGATTTCTCTCCTCATAAGTACCTTTGAGTTTAATTTCCCTCATCTTCTCATCTCTGCAGTTGCAGCAGGATGTGTGGGAGGCTCGGTGTGGGCTGGTTTGATTTTTTCACACTCGTCTGTGAGGATGGGAATTCTGACACTTTCAACCAATAGAGCTATTTTTATATTCTGAGATTAATTAGGCTCAAAAAGGGAAATCTACAGCTGCTGCTGCATCCGACAGGCAGTGAGCTGTGAAGGCGTCAGGCTCTTCTGTTGAAATCTGTCAGTGCGGCTGCACATGTTGAAGCTCTTCTTTATCTTGGGCAGATTCGTCTTTATTCAGTGGGACAGTGGGAGGAGACAGATCACAGGAACAGATCCTGAGGTGGATCTGCTTGTCTTTCATTTTCACAGGAAGAACAAGAAGCAACAAGAACTAATCCATCTCATCCATCCATTATCTATACGTTCAGGGTCTGGGGGGGCTGAAGCCTATCCCAGCTGACATTGGGCGAGAGGCAGGGTACACCCTGAACCGGCGGCCAGCCAATGACAGGGCCACATAGAGAGACAGACAACCATTCACATTCACACTCACACCTAAGGGCAATTTGGGATCACCAGTCAACCTGATAAGCATGTTTTTGGTCTGTGGGGAGAAGTCAGAGTGTCCAGAGAGAACCCACAAATACATGCAAACTCCAACAAAAAGGCCCTGACCGATGTACTCGATCACTCAGAGCTCTGAAGTGTCATACTCCAGTGATTAATCTGACCTAACATTAGTAAAAACAAAGGGAATGTTTCATGCCATGAATCCACATAAGGCTGTTTTATCCTTTTTGCTGACAAACTGCAGACTTTCTTCTTAACATTACATCTTTACAAACTAACCCAACATATGGGGGCTCTCTCTGCTCCTCACTTAATTAAAGTGAGGGCTGTTTAGTGGGAGGGGCTGAGAAAGACCAAGACCCTCAGGATCAACGGGAAAGAACCAAGGCTGTAACTGATTCAAACATACAAAACTTTATGGAGCTTAAAATGAAGCAAACCTCCCGATTCCAATGAAGCTGGGACACAGTATGAAATGTAAATAAAAACAGAAATCAATGATTTGCACACTCTTTTAGACCTGTGCTAAATTGAATGCACTAATTTTCACACTGATGAGCTTTATTGTTTTATTTTTCTGCAAACATTCACTCATTTTAAATTTTACGCCTGCAACACATTCCAAATAACCTGAGACAGGGGCAGCAAATGACTGGGAAAGTTCAGGAATAGCTAAAAAAAAACAGTTAATCAGGTTAATTGAAAATGGGTGAAGGGTCATGATTGGGTCTAGAAAGATCATCCACACAAGGCGAGGGTCACCACTTTGTGTGAGCAAATAGTCCAACAGTACAAGATCAGCTTTTCTTGATGTAAAGTTGCAAATATTTTAAGGATTTCTTCATCTACAGTCCATAAAATCATCAAAAGATTCTGAGAATCCAGAGAAATATCTGTATGTAAGTGGACACTGAACACTGAATGCCCATGACCTTCAATCCCTCAGGCAGCACTGCATTAAAAACCAACGTCGTTCTGTAAAGGATATTCAGTTTGACACAGTGTCCCAACTTCATTGGAGCTGAGGTTTGTAATTAAACTACTTATTTTCTTGTAAATGTTTCTCTGGCACACAGGAAGTGATGTTTCCTGCTTCAGTTCTGGTTTATTTGGTCAAAACAGAGAAAGAAGGCAGTAAAAGGAAAACTAGATAAAGGTCCAGATGTAGACCTGTACCCAGGAAGCTCTGATCAGATACGATCCGGCTCATGATCATGTATGACCGAGGAGATGACTCAGAACCAGCTCACTGTGAAAGATAAGGAGGCGAGCGTGTTTTCAGCCACTGAACCACATCTGACACTCTGTAGATCAGTAGCTGCTCCTGTGAACTTCACTCTCACTGCTCGCCTCTTTCACGTCTCTGAGGGGGGTTGCCAGGTCCGCTTATTATAAGCGACTTTGGGCTTCATTTTTTTGTAAAAGTAACTTGTAATATATTGGCAGTTGCTGGTTGTTGTTCCTCCAAACCAGGAGGGATCTGATGCATGCTCTACTATCAATATAAACTCAATTCAGAAGTTACACAAACTATTTTGTCCCACTCTAAACACAAATGTAAATTTTAATGTAAAAAGAGGGAGAGACCACAGACATGTTTGTTGTAGAGTACAGATTTTTTTTCATCTATTTATTTATTTATTTATTTATTTTTAGCCTGCTTTGGGGGGAGAGGGGAGGGAAGGAAGGGGTAATTGTTGAGGTTGTTATTTATCTGTTTTTTGTTTGTTTTGTTTTTACCTTATGTTCTATTTTTCTTATCTGAAAATGAACAAATAAGGTATTAAAAAAAAAGAAGAGGAGCAAAAATGACGTTTCCACCAAAAGAAATCTTAGATAAAAGCCTGACTGTCTGTTTGGTTGCAAAAATAAAGGTTAGACAGACTGTTTAGTGATACCAGAGTTATAAATAACAGCAGCCCCTCCCTTCATTTCTGTATAAAGAAAAGGATGTTCCACCTCCAAACAAAGGAAGTTGAATAAGTAAATTATGAGACAAATAAGAAAAAATGCCACTGTGAAACTGAAATGCAATGTGGATGAAAATCAAAACACTTTGTGTAGATTTATCTCTAAAAAATAGCTGGAGGTTGCTTGTTTTGATCGACCTGGTTGCTTAGTTTAGTAGAAAAATCTGGCAACACTGGAGGTAAACGAGGACACGAGGGCTACAGAGAGAGGTCAAAGTTCATCTGTTTGGTCTTTTATAGGGAGTTAAGTGTTGTAGGTGGGAAGCACACACAGAGTTTCTTTATGTCACGTAAGGACAGAATGTGGGTCACAGAGTCACACTGAGGTCTCTTTAACTGTGATGTTTTTTTACACTCTTGATGAAACTCATTCTTGTAAAAAAAGCTGAAACAGATAAATTAAAGCTGATGGACTGTTAAAAAGCCACTGGACACAATTCAAATGTTAGAGGCTGACCTGGTTGATAATAACTTCCTCTTTTTCCCTCAATGGAGGAAAACAGAGGATGATTTAAAGGAACAGTCTGCAGGATTTTCTCTCTTCAGCGTTGGTTTGTAGAGACATTAAGCTGCATATACAGAAAGAATAACTACATCCTCTATTTTGAGACACTAAAAACACATTTCTTGAAACCTATTCTGGTTTAATTTATTAAATCGATGAGAAAACACTTTATAACAAACAGCATAATATTCCCCTCCTGATGTAGACCCTGCAGTCTTACTGGCCTGAGGTTTGACATGTTTTCAGTCTGTTGACACAGTAAACACTAAACCAGGAAGTGCTGATGCAGCGCCACTGAACCATTAACAGTGACACAGTGAAGGACGGTGAGGGGGTGAAGGGGCACCGAGCAGCACCCTCCGGGGTTAAACCATCGAAACAGAAAAGGGGAGTAATAAAAGAATATATACAGTATAATATGAATGAACAATACCAGGGGAAATCATATTTAAAATCTGTTACTCCTACTCCTTATTTGTTTTTCATCTTGTTTTACTAGTGTCCTGATCTCTCTTTGTTTAACTGTCCACTAAAGACAAAGACATTAAGTATTTTTATGGTGTACTAAAGTATAATATTTATATTATTATGACCAAAAGAAGGCCAAATAGAGGGAGTCCTCCTTTAACATGGTTACTCTTTGAACTGTAACACCGCTGTTATAAGCCATAAGCATGTTTGTCTTGTTTGTTTCACATGCACACACAGACTCTGCGTGCACTGCGGTCCCTCCTACGCACAGATACCAGATGGATTTTTGCATCCGGTTTGCATCAAACAACAAACTAGAGGCAGCTTTGAGCTATAACGTGTGTTATAAATGCACATCCTGCAAACATCTGTCTCTGGCTTCAGTTCTTACTTTAGTCCACTTGTCTCTCCCACCTAACTTCCTTCACCCACAGACCTAACACAGCTTCAGCTGTTCACCATGAGACTGGATTGACTCAAGACCTGCAACCGCCACACAGGTTTTTGCTCAATAACTGTCTCACTAATAATGATACCAACATGATTCTGAGTGCTAGCTGTGGGTTTTCAGGGTCATGAATCATATTATGATGGTAACTTTATCATGGAAGTATTGCTTATAGATGTAACAGCAGTATGTGAGCTACCTTGGCGGAGGTTTTCGCTCTCCGAGTGCTTTCTGGTTTCATTTATGTATAAATGTGTATCTAAAAGATGAAGAGTTTATCTTCAGCTGCTCTTTTGTTAAGTGTCTCCAGATCTGCTATGCAAATAAAGATTGATTGATGAGAATGATATATATCATATTATATCATATTATATCATATTATATTATATTATATCATATTATATTATATTATATTATATTATATCATATTATATTATATTATAATATATTATATTAGACTACAGAGCTCTGAACAGTCAGTCAGGAGTTATCGTGGAGAAGGAGCAGCCGTCACACTTCAGTCTTCACTGAGACCTTAAGAGGTGTCACCTGAGGTAACAAAGAATCACAGCAGGGCGTGAGACAACACACACACACACACAAACACACACCCACACACAAACACACACACACACCCACCCACCCACAAACACAAACACACACACACACACACACACTCCCTCACTCACACTCACTGTGGCAGCGCTGCAGGATCATAAACGGCCCGTCTGTTTTTCTCTGACACATAAAAACTGATTTCTGTGGATCAGATGAACCAAACGAAGAGTCCGACAGAATCTGGATCAAGGACTCCATTAGCTCCAAGACCGGATCATGTGGACCCAGTATCTCAGCCTGAGGCCCCTCAGGAAGCCCGAAATTCCTTAACACCCCATAAACCCTCTGAAATGATCCCCTCAACACCCGGGATACCACAAAAGCCCCTTGGGGCCTGTCAGTCAGACCTGTGGGCCCCTCTTTGGACCCTGGACCCCCTGTTGGGACCCCTGCTGCTCTGAGGTCATTATGCTAAAGCTGCTTTGTTCCTCAGCAGCTGGAGAGGAAGAGAAGCTTCATGTGGTCACCACCATGTTCCAGATCTCCAGGGGGTGTTTCAGTCATTTAAAGACCCCGGGGGGTCCTTCACCATTCAGCCAAGAGTCTTCAGCTGGACCCTGGACCGGACACCCGCCAATCACAGGGCCACATAGAGAGACAGACAACCATTCACGCCCTCACCCACACCCAACAGCAATTTAGAGTCACCAATAACCTAATGAGCATGTTTTTGTCTGTGGGAGGAAGGCAGAGTGCCCGGAGAGAACCCGTGCAAGCACAGGGAGAACATGCAAACTGTCTAAACCAGTGTCGAACCAGCAACCTTTCTGCTGCAGTATGTCATAAACCAGGGCATCGCGGTCACATACTGTTCACAGTACAGATATTTTAGCAACTTTTGGGATGAGACGTTAGGGAGTGAAGACTTTTCAACATATTTGGACAATTTTATCACAAATAACAGCAAATTAGCTCCACCCACTTATCCAGACAGACATGTTTTTTGCAATTGTTCAGGAGAACTTTTGATGATTTTTAGGATCTTTGTTATAAATAAATGATATTCTGTAAAACTTGATAAAGTGACTTTCCTTGCACAAATTACAGAGAGAGAGAGAGAGAGAGAGAGATGTCTAAGTTGCATATGTAGGTTGGCAACATTTGGATAAAGCTCAACAAATTAAGAAAAAATACTGAGAAAACAAAACAAATAAACAAACAAACCAAAAAAAGGCTGGGTCACACAAATATGTCAGCAATGTCTAGTTAAAGCTAAGTTTTAAAGCTAAGTTAAAGACAAAAAAACACTTAATCATTTTGAAGAATGCCTTCCTACAACTAAACAATGCTAAAGATTATCTGCAGATGCTGTTTTAATTGCTCGGTCAGGTTGGAAACATTTAGTAAATATATGTTAGACCAAAACTCTAAATGTTTCTGAAAAAAATCTTAATCACTTAAAAACATCTAGATATTCTCCTAATTGCATCTGAATTTCATAATTAGGTTGGCAACATACCATTAAGCCAAATACATGGTAAAAAAAAAAAATGAATACAGAAAAATACGATTTCATCCCTAAAACATCACTGACAATCTTAAATTAAAGAGAATAAATTACAGGAAAGAACAAAACAACGGAAAAAACACTGCATTAAAAATGTAATAAAATCACAAGAAATTCTAATGTATATCACAAGATTTTTTCCTGATTCTGTCTGAATTGCACAAATAGGTTGGTGACATATAAAAAAGCCAAATGAATGATGAAAAACAACTCATAATTTATAGTTCGGTTTAATATAAAGTAAAATTTAATTCCTAAAACATACCAATTGCGAACATTATTTGGCAACTTTAAGTCAGAGCTACAAGGGAAAAAACACTCCATTTAAAAGTAAAAAATTATATATATTTTTTTTTCAATAAATGTTACCAAACATCAGAAAAAAATTCTCCCGATACGTTCAAATTGTAGGAGTGGTTTAACTCGATAAAGTTTAAACTAAATAAATATTTTTTATGTCAGATTAATGTTACTTCTTCACTAATAACGACCCAAAATTATGCTGAAGTATTCTGGATGTGTGAATGTGTCCGGTCAGCTCACCTACATGTCCGGACGTGTTTACATTCCATTTAAAGACAGGTCTTCCATTATAATCTCAGGTATGAAGACTCCATCACACCTGATGCTCACCTGTAGAATAATGACTTTATTCTGACGCCGCTGGAGCGTCTCTGCCTCTGACTGGAGGTAACAGTCTCTGCTGATGTCCTAATCGATCACCGATACTCCATTAACGTTAATTATTTTACTGGATTATCCTAGTAATATGAATCTATAGGAGCTCGACATGAATTAAACCATCAGTCCAGTCTGTTTGAGCTCGTGCACATTAAAACACAGCGCTGTTTGGACCAATCAGAGCACGGATCGATCGACGCTTTATCGATGAACCCTCATAAACCGATCCTCCCCCCTCTCTGGTGATCAGTAACAGGTATCGGCTCCTGATCGATCAGGTTTACACGATAGAAAAATGTCTCACCTGGAGCAGGTCTGACGGACGGTGGGGGGTAAAGGGTCCGAAGGCTCTGAATAATCCGGATCAGATCAGATCATAAACGCCGTTAACCGGAGCTGTGTTCCTTCACGTCCTCAGCTGACGCTCTCGGCTCCTGCTCAGCAACAAGTGAGACCTCCTGAGCCCCTGCTCCTGAGTCATCGATCAGCTGGAGCCGACACCGACACAGGACCGTCTGATTGGCTGATCGGCACCGCTAAGCCTCGCCCACCGGGGAGGCTCCGTCACATTCTGGAAACACCCCCTTTTATGTCACAGGCCAGTCCCTCTCACAAACACACACACATGAACGCACACAAACACACACACATGAACGCACACAAACACACACATCCAGTCTCTTTTATTTATTTTCACAGCTGATCGGTACAGCAGCCTAAGAGAGCAAAACAAAAACAAATGGAAAAAAACAAAATCACAAAAACACCTCAAATCTAAAATCCTAACAACTCATAAGAAAACAACAACAAACATTATTTGTTCAGCAATTTAAACACACGGGAATTTTAAGAGATAAGGTATTCCTTTATTAGTCCCACAGGGGGAAATTCCAAATTCCATTTGGATGAGCTGTCTAGATTACTTGTTTGATTTTATATGCTGCTGTTTTATTTTGTTTTGGTGACTCTTGATTTGCTGTGCTTTTTAAAAGTATTTTTTTTCCTCATTTAATGTTTTAACACTATTTTTTTATTTGTGAATTTGTCTTTTGATTTGTTGTTTTTTTTTCTTCTTTGATTTGTTTTTTTCCTATATGTTGTTTTTCAGAATTGTGCTTCTTGTTTGCTTTTTGTTTTGGGATTTGTTGCCATGTTTCCTATATGATTTTTTTTTCTTTTAGATTTGTTGTTTTGTCTTCTGATTTGTTGTTTTGTTTTTGGATTTGTGGTATGTTTCTGATATATTGTGAAAGACTTTTGTTGTGTTCTTTGTTTTAGATTTGTCATTTTGATATTTTTGTTTTTGATTTGTTGTATTTTCCATTTTGTTATTGTCGCATCATTTGATACCTTGTATTCTGATTTGTTTTTTTTAACATTTGTTGTGTTTTTGATTAGTTGTTTTTCATTTGTTAAGTTTTTGATTTGCTTTTGTGTTTTGGGATGTTCTGTAGTACATCTTGTTTGCTGTGTTTTCCATTTTTTGTTGTTTTCATTTGTTGTTGTGTTTGATTTGTGGTTGTGTTTCTTTATCTTTTTTGCTGGGTCTTTTGATATGTTTTTTGTATTACTATTTGTTGTGTTTTCTGATTTGTTGTGTTTCTTATTTGTGTTTTTGTCTTTGATTTGCTGTGTTTCTGATATGTTGTTTTTAAGAATTGTTGTGTTTCTTGTTTAGAATTTTGTTTTTTTGGTTTGTGGTCATGTTTCTGTTGTTTTGTTTTAGATTTGTTGTTGTATCTTCTGATTTGTTGTTTTGTTTTTGGATTTGTAGTCATGTTTCTGATCTTTTGTTTTGTTTTAGCTTTGTCATTTTGTTATTTGATTTGTTGTTTTGGTTTTTGATTTGTTGTATTTTCCATTTTATTGTTGTCATATCATTTGTTGTCATGCTTTCTGATTTATTGTATTGCCATTTGTTGTGTTTTTTATTTGTTTTTGTGTTTTCTGATTTGTTGTTTTGTTTAATTGTTGTGTTTGTTGATTAGCTGTTGTACTTTTTGTTTGTTGTGTTACAATTTTTACTTGCTTTCATGAGCTTTTGCTTTGTGTTTTGAGAAAGTTTTTTGTTTTTTTTTAACTGTTGCACTTTCCATGTTAATTATTGTTTGTTTTTTGTGTTTTTAAATTTGTTTTTGTGGCTTTTGACTTTTTGATCTGCTCTTTGACCTGTTGGTGTGTTTATTTGATCTGTTGTGTTCATTTGATTTGTTGTCATGTTACGTTGATTTCAGTTGTGTTTTTTTGTTGTTGTGTTTTTCGACTTTCAGGTTATATTCCAATAAACTAAAGTAATTTAGGGCATCAGACTGTTTGTGTGGGTTTGGTTGTTTTGGTCTGGTGTTCTTGTTCTGACTTGATTGAAAACATCTGAACTTGCAGACCCACAACACAAACACATTTTAAGGCGTGATGTTTGCTGCTCAGCTCTTCCGCTCCGTTGACCTAAATCAGTCAGTATTTTAATAAAAACAAACTCATGATGATGGTTAACAGTTGGTTCTTCTTTGTTGAAAAGCCTCACAATAAAAAAAAGTCGCTTCAACTTCATAAAATGAACAAAGTGTTCTGGAAGTCCTTTACAGCCGGTCCACAGGTGAACCGGGTCTACATGGTCCAGGTCTACATTAGTGACAGCACTACAGACTGTCCTGTTTACATGAGCACCGGCTGTTTCCTCCATTTTAACCATAAACAGTCTCCATGGCGACGGCTGTCCTATTCCTGGATGACTCCCTGAACCTGAACCATCTGATTCGACTCGACCGCCGCGAGAGTCGAGCTTCTCTCGCTCAGCCCCCCCCCCAGAGACCACAGACCCAGATGATCTGAGGTTTCTGCCTCTGGTTTGAGGGTCCCGCCCCCTCAGAGACTGTTTCCCGTAAAGCTGCAGCGTCCTCGGTCTGCAGAGCGTCCTCGGGCTGCTCAGCTTCTTCGACTGTCAGGCGGAAGCGCTAAAAATAAATCTTTGCTGACTCGGCTGTTGCTCAGAAACAGGCTTCAGGGTTTCCTCAGAGCCGGTCTGAAGAACCAGGCAGCGTGTGGTCCTCAACACACCAGCATCAATGTGCTCTCACCTCTTCAACTGACTGTCAATGCAAATAGCTACTCAGCCAATCACATGGCAGCAACTCAATGCATTTAGACCAGAGATGGGCAACTGGTGGCCCTCCTCTTCACTCAATGCAGAAAAAGATGAAAAAAACTAAACAAAGAATTTTAGTCTGATCTGCCTCTATGACACCATCTTCCTGAGGAAATGCATTAAAAAATGAAAAATAATTCACAACATGTTTGGTTGATGTACCAACAAGCACATCAGTGGTAGTTTGCGCATGCGCCCTGTGGTTTAGCTTCGTATATACTTCTTTCGAAAATTACGTAAAATGCTAATCTTAGTCTAAAAATAGGTAACGTGACATAAAGCGGTAAAAAAAAGCACACAGGACTGTTTAGACTTGCTGAAGAGTTTGCCTGATGACTGTAGGCAGAGGCAGGCTAACACTACCCACTGACTCCCAGTGTTTGAGCTAAGCTAATTAGCAGTGGGCAACCTCTGCCCGTATCTTCCTTGTTACTGCACGCACAGTCTAATGAATGGTGTCCATCTGCTTGTCATGGACTCTGGAGTGAGGCAAGACATGAAAACAAAAAAAATAGAATTTATTTAAAAATAAAATCCCAGATTTTTTCCCCACAAAACTTGATTTTCATTTGTTGATTTTACACTATTTTTTTCATTTGTCATTTTGTCTTCTGGTTTGTTGTTTTTTTTCTTTGATTTGTTGTGCTTCTGATATGTTGGTTTTTCAGAATTGTGTTTCTGGTTTGGTTTTTGTGTTGGGATTTGTGGTATGTTTCTGATATGTTTTTTTAAAAAGATTTTTATTGTGTTTCTGATTTGTTTTAGATTTCATTTTGTTAATTTATTTGTTTTGGTTTTTGATTTGTTGTATTTTCCCATTTTGTTGTTGTATCATTTGATATTCTGTTTTCTGATTTTTTTTTACCAATTGTGTTTCTGATTTATTTTTCCATTTGTTGTTAAGATTTTGATTTGTTTTTGTGTTTTCTGATTTTTTGTTTGTTGATTTGTTTTCAGATGTTCTGCTGTACATTTTGTTTGTCGTGTTTTCCATTGTTTTTGTTTTAGTGTTGCGTTTCTGATTTGTTGTGTTTTGATTTGTTACTGCCTCTTGATTTAACGATTTGAACTGATTTTTCTCTCTCCAAGTGACACAAAAGTTACATGAATTGTTATCCAAATAAATTTCAAAACTCAGCAGACAGTTCAAACAGATGGTGTCCTGTCTACACAAACACTGACGCAGGAGCTATTTTCACAGTATATTAATATGAAACCATCTAAATGATATTTAATCTAATTTAAAAAACAAAAGCCTAAACATGTGCAAAACCTGGTAGGGCCTACCATCATGAAAACTGTACCGTTTCAGTACTTATATTTTCAAACATTGCAACAACTTATGATTTGAAGAAGTTGAGAAAAAAAAATCTAAATTTCTACATTTTGAATCTCCTGCAGAAAATAACCATGTTAATCGATATATTGCCCAGCCCTATGTGAACCTTCTGAGTCTAACCCTGTGAGCTCTTCTTCAGGTCTGAAGACCTCAGAGGAGCTGCGCTGAAGACTATAAACATCTGAGAAGAAGAGAAAACAGCCGAGCGATGACTTTTACAAAAATCTGTATTTGCAAAGTGAAGTCTGTTTTTACAACACCAGTGAAATTTACAAAAACAGGATGGAGCAGGAACGTCTGCTGGAGCCTGATGTTTGACTAAATCAGCAGTGAGTCCATTCAGGAGAGTCTTCTGTCACAGGTTTGATTATCTGAGCTGCTGGTCAGAGAAAACCACAGACGGAGTTTAGACAAGCAGGACTCGTGAAGATGAAACAGGAAGTGTATGGAAGCCCTGACCAATCCCTGCAGTCCTGCTTCTTTAGCCCCGCCCCTCAGGCCCTCCGTGATCACAGCTCTCCTTAAAATCCTCGATCTGAAGCGTCTGAAAACCGTCTGGACTGTTCAGGAGCACAACACCACTGCGCCCTGAAGACGGAGGAAGAGCCGGGGTCTCCTGTGAGTCCAACAGCCAGAGTCTGTCAGGTAGTGATTGTTAAAGTTTAAGGCATGAATCTGCACACGCACACGGACGCTCACGCTCACACTCACACCGCAGTAGATTCTGCCGACTGAAGAATCCACATCAGTCCGACAGAAGAAAACCATCGCCGACTTTCACAGTGACGGAGAAAACAAACCAGACGGGATGAAGTGTAACAGGATCAAGAGTTTCATATCAGAGTTTACAGCTAAACTCAACGAACAAAAACAGTCACGACACAAAGAAGGTTTAAAAATCGAGTTTCAGACATTTCCAGATCAGAACAATCTGAGCTCTTAAAGGGATACCGGCTTTCTTTGTTTTCTTGTCTTGCCTCACTCCTGCGTCCATGACGAGTAGACTCTATTCTTTCGACTGTGTGTGCAGTAACAAGGAAGAGACAGGCAGAGCTCACCCACCGCTAATTAGCTTAGCTCAAATACTGGAATTCAATGGGTAGTGTTAGCCTGCTTCAACAGATAAACTCTTAAGTGACTCTGTGTGCTTGTTCTGACTGTTTTTTTTTTTACTGTGTTATGTAACATCAAAGTTTAGACTAAGATTAGCACTTTATGTAATTTTTGAAAGAAAAACATACAAAACTAAACCACAGGGCGCATTCGCAAACCACCTCGGATGTGCTTTGTTTTGTTGACCTACTTACATAAAGTGCTAATCTTAGTCTAAAACAGATAACGTTTAGAGTTGCTGAAGAGTTTGTCTGATGAAAAATAATTCACAACATGTTTGGTTGATGTACCAACAAGCACATCAGTGGTAGTTTGCGCATGCGCCCTGTGGTTTAGCTTCGTATGTACTTCTTTCGAAAATTACGTAAAATGCTAATCTTAGTCTAAAAATAGGTAATGTAACAACAAGCGGTAAAAAAAAGTCACAACAAGCACACAGGACTGTTAAGACTTGCTGAAGAGTTTGCCTGATGACTGTAGGCAGAGGCAGGCTAACACTACCCATTGACTCCCAGCATTTGAGCTAAGCTAATTAGCAGTGGGCCTGTATCTTCCTTGTTACTGCATGTACAGTTGAAAGAATGGAGTCTATCTGCTTGTCATGGACTCGGAAAGACATGAAAACAAAAAAATGTTGGTGTATCCCTTTAAAAGGAGAAAACAGCTGATGGCTCTTTAAAAAGTCTGAAGAGATGAACTTGATGATTAGTTTGAACATCTCAGAGCAGCAGGGTTGAGTGTTTCTTCTGTGGGATCCAACAGCGGACTCAAAAATGCAAAACGTTTCTGTAATCTAAGAAATCTTGACAAAAAGAGAAGAATTTTAGTCTCTAGAGCGAGTAGACAGGTATTTTATCCTCTAAAATGTGTCCACGTCATTAAAAACAAGAATTATTCTAGTGAAACGCGGTGACACAAAGTCCTGTACATCAACAGGAAACAACCTCTTTTCTCTGACCTTCTCTGGCTTTCTAAAAATTAGATTAAAAAATTAACATTAAAAGATGTAGGGTCTGACTAGCTGGATCAGTCTGATGACAGACACTGAATCAGGCAGATTTTGAGAGTTAAAAGAAGTTGTGTGTAATTTTTAATGATTAAAAGTGAGAAACTGCCCAATATTGTGTATCTTGGACTTCATTTGCTGTAAATATTTCCTGTTTTTCTTCCTGAATCATGAAAGTTTACATACTGGTTTATGTTAACTTCTTTATGTTTACAGAAAAATATATTAAGCAGAGCTTTTTGGTCCTTGTGTCATTTCTGTCCCTTTCAGCAGCTCACGACTGTTTCAGAATTGAGATACTGTAATTATTTTAATACATGTTTCTGTCTCTCAAACAGATCAGCATTAACCAGGATTTTAGGAGCTGGTTCAGCATAAATCCTGACACAGTTTAGACAAAACTTAACAAGTTACTGGAGAGTCTACGTGTGCATTTTAAACTGGATTAAAGAGCAGCATAAATATTATACAGTATTCTATAAACCCAGAACATTAAAGCCCTCAAACATCTCCTCTCCCTCTGATCGCCTCACCGGCTCAGCTTCACGTCTCTGATTAAAAAATCTGAAGTGTTTGGTAACACGGGAGTCATTATCGACCCACAGCAGAAGAATAAAGACCCTCAAACTGACGCGGCTCAGCACGTTCTGCCAGCCGAGGAGAAAAAGGACAGAAACGCCCACCGGGAGAGTTTCTGCTCCATCGAGAAAAACCAAGAGTTTGGTACAAAGTTTAAGATTAACGAACGTTCAGACTGACGACAGGACGTGAAAAGATGACGACATACAGAGCTTAACTGAGAGCCACGTTTGTACTGTGAGGACAAAATGATGCACCGAGGGAAGAATGTAGGGCTGGGAAATATCACGAGTTATTCTGACAGACTGGTGTAATCATGGACCGGTTACAGAGTCAGACAGGGAGGATTGTTTGGATCATTTTAGTCAAAATTAAGTAACAAAAAAAAACAGATGTCAGGCTGAATGATCAGTGAAAAGACTGTTTAGAGCAGCGAAGGGCAAATTCAGTTACCAAGAGGACAAAATTTAATTTGTCCTGATTGTTAGAGGGATTAACTGCTGCAATTATAAGTAAACCACTTTATCACAAATATGAACATTTTGTGAAAAGAACAACAGCCGTAACAGGGGGTATTTTGGTTACGATTGATTTTTATATATTTTAACTCAAATCCAAGTGGTGATACCCAATTATTATGAGCAAATCATCAAAATTCAAGCTTCTGGTAATTAAAGTATATTTTAATTTACATTTCTAGTGTTTTTATAATAAAAATTAATTTGACAGAAACATTAGCAGCTCATTTTCTGATAAATTTAGCTAATTCCAATGTTTTCATGAGAGTTTTTGTAACGCTTTCTTCATCTATTTGCATATTTGATATTTCAAATAAGGATGCACAATATCATCATTACAATATTTGTATCTGCAGATACCGGCTTAAACTTATTAATACTTTGCTTTATGGTCTGGATGGTGAAATAACATTTTATTTTTTATCTATAGTGGTAAGAAAATGCACAGATACCTTTTTGATTCTAAGCAACAAAAATAGAAGTACAAAAGTCCAATACCAGGAAAATTATTGTTTGAAGTCATCAAAACTGCAGGAAAATCCCCGTTTACAGTAAATAATATTTGGAGAAGGTGAATTAAATGAGCTGGGAGCCTTTTCCACTCAACAGTTTCACCACGTAGCCTCATACTTTACAGTTTTCTCTCTCTGATAGTTAAAATCAGAGTGAAGCTCATTAAGACAGTAGTTATTATTAAAAGCCTGGAGTTTGTTTTTAATATTTTGAAACACGCTGTATTTAAGAGTATCACAGAGATGTTACTAATCTTTTTGTATGATTTCAACACTGTGAGGGGGATTTTATTTTATTTTTTACTAACCTAAAATCAGCCAATAACTATATCAGGTATCTTGGACTAAGAGTTTTGTTACTGTGGAATAAAACAGGTTTTAAAATGTTTTTTTTTTATAGAAACCCATAAAAAAATGAATATTTTGATAAAAATATGAGGATGTTCAGCTACAATATTAAGGCATGTTTTCGTCGATATCGCCCAGCCCTGACAGGAGCTTGTGGTTAATTCTTCAGCCTAACAGAGTGCACGTTTGCCAGTGTGACAAAATTACCCTGAAGGTGACATCTGTGGCTTTTCTGCAGAAATTTTAGTCTTACATCCTCAAACGTGCAGCCATGATACAATGATCACATCACTCCTCACACTGAAGCTTCTGCGCTCCGCAGGTATCACCGACAATTTTAGACTCAGAAAGCCCGGCGTCCTCCTCCTACTCCATGCTGCATCGCACAAGACCTCAGAAACACCGATATGACATAAAAATCTGTTTATGCACGTAAGAAAAATGTGCTACAACAACGAGAGACCCTGCAAGCCTGTCCTTGAACGTTTCACTGAAGCAAAAGACTCGAGAAAGATGTGCTCGAATATCAGTTTGTGCTACATGAACACATCTTTACTCTGATCTGCCTGAAAAAGGAAATATTCTTCATCTGATATAACTCGAGTAAGGAGAACATTTCAGATCAACTAAACCCTAATTTTTGACTTGAAAACAGACAAAATTTAATGTGATTCTACCCGTAAACTTCACAACTGTCCATCAGATTTAATCTGAAACTCGGATCAATTAATAATCTGATTCGACCTGAAAGCCAGGCAAAAATTTCATCCATTTTTAGGATAAAACAGACAAGTATTTCATCGAGTTGTACCTGAAAAACAGACAAATTCTGAACCCAATTTATCTGGAAAACAGATGGATTGTTAAGGCCGTTAAGCCTGGTAAACAGGTGAAGCTTTAACCTTAATAAAAGCTGAAAAGAATAATAATATTGTCCAAATAAGGGGTGGATGATATTACAGGAGAATTATCAGTATTGGCAGATAATTGCCTAAAAAGGGGATTATTGGTATCGGTGGATATTAAAATGTTGGTTAACACTTTATTTTATAGTCACAATATTCATTATTAACTACCTGCTTATTATTAATATATTAATTAGCAGTTAATTAGCTGTTTCGTGGCCAATATTGAGGGGCTATAATTATCTTATTCTGCATGACCATAACATACAGCTAATAGGTGGTTTATGAAGAGTTTTTCTTAATAACCTCCTAATTAGTGATCCAATCACAAACTTTTGGTCTTAGCTGAGAGTAAATAAGTCATAATTAAGTATTTTTAAGATAATAATGTAGCCTAAACTAAAATGAGGTCATATTCACACCTAATTCACTTGTGGTTTCATACTTAAATTGTATTTGTCTGAATAGACCTCACATACTAAGAGTGATTAAGGAAGAATAACTATTATTGTGATGCTACAACCTTACAAAGGCTATACTAAGCAAAGTTGATTGAGATAATAATTCATATTCAACAACTTCTACACGAATCACCAGTAAGCAGTAATTAGGAGGTTATGAAGGAAAAACTCCTAATTAATCACCTAATAGCTCCATGTTATGATTATGCAGAATAAACTGCAGATAATCCCTCATTATTGTCTAATAAGCAGCTCTAATTAACAGATTAGATAATTAACTAATGAGTAGATATTCAGTTGTGAATATGTTGACCTTAAATTAAGAGTTTTTGCAGATATTTGCAGTTGATATCTTTGCTGTAAAGTGGCCATAAATATTCCGTATATTGGTTTCCCTCATCATCATCTTACTCCACTTTTATAAATCAAAAATATAATTTTTAAAATACTAAAATGTTGTTTTTCTTTCTTTACATCTATTTCCAACATGAACAGACTGTCGCCATGAAAGGAGCAGGTCAGTTATAGTAAAGTGAAGGCTTTGTGCTCTTATTGTACAAAACCATCAGAATCTGTGATAATAAAAACGAAGCAAACAGGAGGCAGGACGTCCTGATGTGGAGAGCTGCTCTTTCCCTCAACCATAAACTACACAGAGAGTAAATAGTGTTTTGTTTGGGCTCGTAGTTAAACTACTTTACAGAGTTTTCTGCAAACCAGAGAGTGATTCTGTGCTCTAGTGTTTATATTCTTAATGTTAAACTACATTTCGTGCTGAAACAAAGGCAAACATCTGCTGTATCGTCATGTTAAGTTGCTTTGTCTGTGTCCTCCTTGTCGTTCTTTCACATGAAGTCGGTGCTACACGGGCTCTTGTTCAGTCTTCGAACTTCACCAGCACGTGTCCCTGACAGCAGCCTTCATCTTATCTCGACAAAGCCTCTGCTTGTGTTTCTAGAAGCTGCCCGAGTGGTTTGCGAGCTCTGTGCTCAGGACCTAAAACCGGCTGCCTGAGGTCTGATCTGAGGCGAAGACGCTCTCTGCAGAGTCTGAAGTGGAAGACAGAAAGAGCTGAATCAGTGGCCTCGGCGTGCAGGAGGAAGATGTGCTGACAGATACTGTTTGTATTAGACAGGCTGAGCGACCCGCTGCTGATTAAATCTTTTTAACTGTTCTTTGTTACCAGCGAGAAACAGAAGTTTCCTAGATGTGGACAAAAATAACCAGAGCTGAGTCAAACTGAGCAGAAATTGATCAGGCTGTAGGAGATGTTTGGTGCAGGCGATGTGAAATCCTGAAGTCAAGCCAAACTGTGGCATGTGCAGCACCGGGCGAGCCGACTGTGAGGAAACTGGGGTTAAAGCGGAGGGGGAGTCAAGAGCTGCGATCAAACATTAATTGTTCCAGAGCAAAGGGACACTTTGAGCTCTGTGCCACGTTAAAGGCACATCAGTGATGATGATACAGAGACAACCAAGTCACTGATTGGCTAAAAGCAGCTCCCTCCCTCTGACTGAGTCATCTCTTCTGCTTGAGTTGAACTTTAAGAATAAAAATAGACTCACTCATGAAGTCAAATGCTAAAATAGAAAACCTTCTGGCCGTTTTTAAGGGGTGATTCCTTCTTGTGTTTTCTGTCTGATTTCAGTAAAAACTGTCCTGCTCATCTGGTGTGGTCTAAAATAATAAAATATACAAAATAAAAATGTCTAGTGTCTATTATATGAAATCAACCGGGAGTGCAGCTTCTATCTCGTATCGACAGTGCTTCAAAACATCAATCACATCTTTTTTTTTCTAAAATAAACCGTGAAAGAAATCATCATAATAATAAAACGATCACAAATAGAGAAAGTAAAACATCAAAACTGATATATCTCTCTATGTTCATTGTACTTACACAGGAAAATAAAGAGGAAAAGAAGAGTAAAATTCATCTGTTAAAAAAAAAAACACAACTCCAGTGTTTATCCTCTGACGTAGTGTGTTTGCTTGTTTACGACAGGAAGCTAGTGTTTGGACTCCTACAAAATAAAGTCTGGTGTTTTTCTCACTCAGTAGTAAGTTCAGGGTTTGATGAGGATTGAGTCCAAGGCTGGGATCCGGGGAGTTTTCGTAGTGTGGAAATCAGCCTTCGGACCGTCATAGTGAGATTAAAAAAGTGTTGCTAAAGTCGGCCGTCGGCTCCTTCGAAGCTTCTGATTGGTGCAAAACCACTTTCACACTTAAATCCAGCTCAGGTCCAAAAGAAGAAATGAAAAGCTGAAATTGTTCCAGGCCAGAACCTTCGACTGAAATAAAATGAAATAAAAACTACCAAACAGGTGAGCTGTGGCCCCTCCGCTCTTCTTCACAAACACACAGACACTCACCAACACTCACAGCCTTATTGCCTCGATCAGGGAGCGCAGACACTTCGAAAGTTCAGTGATTCACAGAGGGACATGAAACTCCTGCACACCCGCTCTGCGTCTCCCAGCGCCGTTAGGACCCCTCGTCTGTGTGCAGGAGTTTTCTGATCCGTCTGGACCCGCACGCACTGCCCCCTACAGTCCGGAGGTCTCAGCTTCACGCGTCTCATCTCATCCTGTTCTGTCTCATCAGGGGGACGATGCAGGACGGCGGGCCGGCCTTCGTCAGGAACGGATGTTTGAGGAGCTCGCTGGCCGTGGCCCTCTGAGCTGGATCACGCACCAGCATCCGGTCCAGGAAGCCCTTCAGGAGAGGAGAGACCTGGAGAGCAAATCAGAGTCGGTAGATAGTTATTATAGGGACGATATAAGTGGGGGTGAGTGAAGTTTACAGTTAAAAGACAGCATTGAGTGTTTATTTTATTAATATTATTATTTTATTTTTGTTTATTAATTCACACGTCAAGTTGATGTCAAATTCTACACAAGAGCGACTGAAAGCATCCTGACTGAAAACTGGCCCAGGACAGGAGGACTCTGCAAAGAGCGGTGTTAATCTGACAGCACTTTTTACTTAATTTTAGATATAGTCTTTTGCCCAAAATATCTTTAAGTTTTGGTTATAATTTAGTCAACTAAATTGCTTCAATTTCAGTCTAGTTTTAGTTGATGAAATTTCACTACGTTTTAGTCGACGAAAACTACTGTAAGTTTAGTCGACTAAAACATGAAGTGTAAAGTGTAAGGCTATTTTTATGTTTCCTTGAATTTCTGAAGTCATGTTTTATACTTGGATAAAATGAAACATCTAATAACCCTTTATTGAATGCTAGTTAAGTCTGAATGTATAAATGAACAGAAACAAATTGAACTTTTGTGTGAAATGCAGTCACCTTTATTTAGGCTACCTGGCAGAGCATCTCAGTTACAATACCAGAACTGACAACAAACAGTGAACCTGCTCTACATGAATATATCAATTCATAAAGAGAGGAGCTCTGATTGGATCGCTCCAAAACTTATCCCACCACCACCAAGCTAAGGCAGCTGTGATTGGATTAAGTCTCTGTCAAACTTTTTAGACTAGTTTTTATTTGTTGATGAAAATGTAAGTTAATTTATTTTTAGTTTTCTTCCATGTGCGATCGTTTTTATTAATTACTGTCTAGTTTTCATCAGGGGAAAAAAGGTTGTTGACGAAAACTATGACAAAAAAATTAGTCAACAAAATTAACACTGCAAATAGTGATTAAAACTGCCCAAAACATCATGAGTACCCACTGAGCATCAGTGATACTGGGGAGGTGAGGTGCCTACGCAGAACCCAGAGGATACTGGAGGACAACACCCACCCCAGCCACAGCCTGTTCACCTGCTGCCAACAGGCAGAGGGTGCAGAAGTATCCGCTGAACCACCGGACTGCAGAGCAGCTTCTTTCCCTCAGGCTGTGAGTTTATTCAATGCATCATCTGCACTCCTCCAGGTCTAATGGTTTTGTTACATCCGCCAAGGAGGTTATCTTTTTGCTGGTGTTTGTTTGTTGTTAGGAAGATTACGCAAAAACTACTGGACAGATTTTTCTAAAATTTTGAGATGTTGGTAATGGCCCAGCTTAGAAATGATTAGATTTTGGTGGTAATCCAGACAACCACCAACAGCAAACGATCGTTGTTGCTCAATAAATGTCTAATTAATAATGATATCAACATGATTCTGAGTGCTAGGTGTGGGCTTTCAGGGTCATGAATCATATTACGATGGTAACTTTATCATGGAACTATTGCTTATAGATGTAACAGCAATATATGAGCTACCTTGGCGGAGGTTTGCACTCCCCGAGTGTTTTCTATTTTTTGTTTAGAAGCCACAATTTAATTTCTTTGTGCAACCTGTTGCACAACGACAAATGACCTTCTTTGTATCCTTATCAGGTCAAACAGCAGGCTGCTTTGGTTGTGGCCAAAAACAGGGGTCACGACCTCAAGCCACTGACAGTCCTAGGCTCCGTTTCCACAGAGCAGTCTGGTCAGTTTGGTTCGGTACTGCATGCATTTACAGGCATTTCCACTGTCCAATAAGGAGAAAGGGGTGAAGGGGTGCCGGCATACCAAACTGACCCTAAAAGGTGGAGCTAAGAGTGCTGCAGTCTGTTGATAGGTCACGAAATCGTTAACTATCATGTGGCAGCAGCAGCAACAAAAAAACATACCTCGTCATGCTCAAATAAGACGTGAATTTAGAGGGATTTGTTCTGCTCCAAACCGTACTGAACTGTACTGAACCAAAGCGGGGAAATGAGGCTTTAGCACGAGGCGGTATGGAGCTGTAAATATTTTATTAAAATGTCTTTGTGTGAGTAAAACATCCGCAGAAACATCTTTTCACTCAACATCACTGAAGCGCCTGTTTGACACAGACTGCTCCAGTAACATTAACACAATTTTCACTTTTATATAAAACCAGAACAGGACACAGACTTCACAGACTGAACTGGATGTTTCTACTCATTCTATAAATAAAGGGATCAATAATAACTGACTTGAAGATTAAGTGAAAACCAAATCATACCCAAAGCCTGAAACAGAGGAACAGTCTTCAATTTCTGTGTGCATGTGTTTGAGTTTTCCTGCAGTGGGAATTAACTTAATAAATCCCTCTTTAATATCAGGTTTTGTCTGACTTGGATTTAATCATCTTGGATGCAGAAACACGCAGAGCTCTTGAGTCATGATGTCTGTACACACACACACTTTATCTGACAAGAAAACGCACGTCTCTACCTTCAGATGGCTCAATGTTTTAACCATTTCCTTCTCAATCTGAGTTACACAATCTCAAATTTTTCTAAAGGCATTTTAATAACTAGGTCAGTGATGAAACAACAAAAACAATGACAAATATTTACTCATTATTTACAGAAGAGTGGGTTTGAATTTCCATTTCTTTATAACTATGCAATTGTGTATCTGCTGGTGTTTTAATCTTTCTGTTTTCATCTGTCTTCATAAAACATTTGTTTTGTTTTTTTAGTATTCGTCAGACTTAAGGATGCTTTTAGGACACAAGAAACTTAGGATGTCAGATCCCTGCAGGCAAAGGGAAACTCTGTTATTGTTTTAACTCACTGTTTCTGCTTTAAGAGTCACACATTTATATCTGATCACAGCTCCATCCTTCTCAGTTACTCCCTGTGTGAATAACAGGCTGTCAAAACTTTTTTAAATGACTGTTTTTTTATACTGTTTTAGTTGTATTTTTATATTATCTCTAATCAAGTCTGACTATTTATGGATAACTCTGTCAATATGAGGGCCTTGTTTCTTTACTAGCTTCATCTGTTGCTTGTTTGTTTGTTACTGTGGTTTGTTTCTGTTTCTATGTACGAGCTGCTCCAGACAAATTACCCTGAGATGGATTAATGAAGCTGCTTGAATTAAATTGAATTGATCTGAGGACAAATTCTCCCTCACTGTTGGGCAAAGAAGACGCCAGCTAAAGGCAGAAGATCAGTCAACGCTCCTCTTTTGTCGTGTGTTATTTCTATTATTCAAACTCTAAATAACTGCAACTCGGGGAAATGTAGAATAGGGTGGAGCTTACAGCTGAAGATACACTTGGTGTAAACTACACCGGCGTATGATGGCCTTCCAAGTGTGTTAATCTGACGTCTGACGCAACAAAGATGTGAACTGCTGTAACTGATTACCTCTGCTAAGGAGGATGTTTAGTCGGCATTTCCCCGTTTGTTGTTTTTTTCTTTTTTTGTCCAAGTGTGTAACTCAAAAAGTGCAGGGCTGCAAAATTACCGGAAATTTTTAAAGCTGGAAACTCCCCATGGGGACAAACTGGAATATATGGGAATAAAAGGGAGTAAACCTGGTATTTACAAAACTGAAGCTTGGCCATTAACAGGGTCTTAAATATATAGTTGGGAAAATATATCTGAGCATAATCTTGACTAAAACAACCAGATTTCACGCAGGTGTACTTGGGAATATCTCTGCTGTTCCCCAATTAATGGCTCATATCACACTGCTTACTGCAGGGGGATTGAAGACACACATATGAGCCCATGGACATAAAGTGAAGCTGAACTTGATCGTTCAATAAAATAATTAACTTGATAAAGTTCTACCTACAAATTAATCTGTTGAATTTTTTCAAGTTGTATTATTTTGCATGGATGTCTGCCTGTGACAAAGCAAAATGTTTATTTTTGTTTGGATATGATACAGTTGTTTTAAATTACCGCCAATTTACTGTTAATTTTCCATAATCAGAGTTTCCACTCTTTTCTAGAAATTATTTTCCAGGACATCACACAGGTGTTGACAACTACTTTCATTAGAAAGTAGCCAGCTAAAAACGGGATGAAAAGTCACTTATCTCTAGTGGAGCTGAATTCCTAATGATGTTTCTCCCATTCATTCATGTATTTTCTGGAACAGCGTGAGATACTGACTGAAACATGGCTCCTCTGTCTGTCCCTCAACAGAGGAGATAGAAACCTCACACTCCATTTACAATACAGCAACACTCTTCAACTGAAAGTTGACAGTTTTGGGCACTTCTCTGGGGAAAAATAAGTCCTCACTGGGGTCTGAAAGCTTGTAAATCTGCTGACAAAGTCATACAGAAACACCAGGTAGCCAGACTGCTCTGGTGGGACATGCAAACTTGATTGGCTGGTAGCGTCATGTGGGGCGCTGTGCCGGCGAGACGCAGAGAAACTCTGCAGCTCAGTTTTGAGAGAACAGACGTGAAGGCTGTTCGCAAACTATTAAACTTGTTTGTGTTCACTGACAAGGTCGAGAGAAGCAGAGGGAGGATTAATAATTTTCCAGCACATTTGTAGCTTTTCTAGGACATTTTACTTTTTCCTCATTTTCCATGTTTTCCACGACTGGAAAATTGGTCAATCATTTTCCAGGTTTTTCAGGTTTTTTTCCAGGACGCGTGGGAACCGTGATAATTCCCATGAAAATTTTTCCATTTGGAATATTTCCTAAATTCCCAAGCTTAACTTCCCATGGAAAGTTTTTGGAAATTTACCAGAAGCCTTACACTCCTTTGCGACTCGAAAATGTAGGTCATGGCTTGAGGGCAAAGTGGTGAAGATTTTGGTTGTGTTTCAAATCCAAGTGCAGATCTGTTTTTTATTTTATTAAATATTGTGTGACACGGCAGTTTTCCACATTTTGAGAGTAACTCGGCTACGAATGTCAGAATGCCTTTTGTGCTTTCTGAGAACTTCTAGGCTTACCTTTAAAATACAGACCAGTGTTTTTTTACTCCTGATTAAAATGAAGCTTAGAAGAGAACATTGTTTTCGCTGGTGCTTTAACAACAACATGTAGTCATCAGTCAGCACGGTCACTCATTAGACCAAAACACAGAGACAGTTATGACGGAGCATTGAGGGAAAAATTGTGGACAATGAGGTCCGAGTACGACCTTGACAAACAATCATGAGTGACCTGCACTAACCTGCATCAACCATCAACAGAAATGACATCATTTAACATAAATTCATACTTTTAGACCAGATAAACCATTTTAATGGCAGTTCAGCTACATGCTGCTATATTAAATCATTACATTCATTATTGATGTTAATATCAATATTAGATTGATCTCTCTATCCACGGTTGTTACTGATTATACCTCCATAGTAACTATCTTTACAACCATATAGACATGAGGACCCTCTTGAAAAAGAGATGCCACATCTCAAGGGGCTTACCTTTAATTAATATATATTCAACAAAGACAAACATAGTGCTATACAAATAAAGACTGACTGATTGAATCTATATTCATCAGAGACAAATGTGATTTTAGTCCCTTTGTCTCTGCCTGGATGGATACATCTCTGGATGTATGTATGTGTATATACAAATATATTTATTATATGTATTTGTATATATGCACATACATGTATCTATAAAATTAAGAGTATGGCTTCAGCTTGCTCTTGTAAAGTGATTTGAGATAACACTTGTTATGAACTGGAGCTATACAAATAAAGATTGACTGATTGGTTGATATTTTATCCTAATTGTCGCCACGTTTAAAGTTTACTTCTCACACAGCAGCTAGTTACATACAGCTTGAGGTCTTTACGTGCCTGCCAAAGGCCCCCTACTTGCCTGTACAGTGTCTGTACAGGCAAGTTTATAACCAAAAATGCTCTTGACGCCAACGCCAAATGTAAGGACAAACAAGTGTATCCAAAGCTTTCGTGTGGAAAACAATGATGAATGCTTGTGGGTGAAGTTTCTCCCTCAGAAAATCCAACATTCAAGACCAACTGTGAGAAATTATCCTGCTAAATAAACATGATCTTGTTGATTGAGCTTCAGCAGAGAGGAACAACATCCAGCGATCTGCTGACAGTCTGGCATCTGAACTCACCTTGTGCAGGTTTTTCAGTTTTGGAGGCAGGTTGTCCCGGATCATTTTCATGGCTTTGAGCGGCGGCTCGTTGAAGTACGGCGGCTCCCCATCGACCATTTCAATGACCATGATCCCCAGAGACCAGATATCCACCTGCACACAGCGAGGAGAGACGATCAACTGAAGGAAAAGACGGGCTGACTGTGAGGTTCTGGTAAAATAAAGAGTCAGAGTCTACCTCTGGTCCATAAGGCAGTCTGGATATGAGCTCTGGGGCCATCCAGTACGGCGTCCCGACCAGAGACTTCCTCCTTTGTACTTCTTTAGACACCTGAGCGCAGAAGCCAAAGTCTGACAGCTTCACCTGGAGACAGCCAGAGAAGATGGAGGGAGCACATGAATGTCTAGATTTTTCCACAGTGAGAATTAAACAGTAAATAATGTGACAGAAATGTTTACAGACTTAAACTAAGACTTAACAAGCTTAGACAACACCTTTTTTATTATAAACTATTATAAACTACACAACAGATGAAGACAAAAACAAACACAATACAGTAAAAAATTTCAGCTGACAGGCAAAACAGGAGTCAGGGGAAAAAAGAGTCCAACGGTGCAGTGTGCAGAGGTCAGGAGTCCAGGGTAGGGTAAATGGATTTGAGTTTGTACGGCACGTTTCTAGTATTTAAGACAACTCAAAGCACTCTCAGGGTGCCTTCACACCCAACATGACTGGACCTACAAATTCTTTTTGAAAAGATCATTTTGTGGTGGTGTGAAAGCTCGCACAAACTCTGGTGAGGACTAAAGATCCAAACTCTCAGTCTACTTCGAAGAGGACCAGAGTTCGGGTCATGATGGGTGTGACAGCAACCAACCAATCAGAATCAGAAACAGAAATACTTTATTAATTCCCAAAGGTAAATTCAGTTGTTTTTATTTACTTATTTAACCAGAAAATTCTCACTGAGATCAGGATCTAATTTACAAGGGGGACCTGGTCAAGAGGTCAGCAGCGTCTTAACAAATACAAATTCAAGACAAAGTTTAATATATACAAAAAATAACAAACAATAAATATGGAAAGGGATTCTACAGTTTCACAGTGAAAGTGCAACAGTTTTAAGAACAGTGACGATTTAAAAAAAGGCATTGCTCATAGGATTCTTGCTGCCAAATGAGTAAAATGGAACAAACGCCTTTGACTGTTTCATTTGCTCTTAGACACAGTATAGCAGTAGGAATATCAAATAAAGACATTAAAATAGATAAGAGCACACAAAATGTAGTAAAACATCAAGAAAGCAGGTTGCAACATGCAGAATCTTTAAGATATATCAACTTCCTTATGGAGAAAAAAATAAAATAAGCAAAGTGAGACTATGAACAAGGAATTTACACTACTAACATGAACAATATTTACAGTATGAATATTAACATGACAGCACTGTGAGACAGTAGCCCACATCTGACAGATGTTACACTGGATATAATGTTCACTCATCAACAAATATCAGAGGTGAAAACAGTGAAAAATGTTAAGTCTCCAGAACCTGATGGAGCAGTGATGTTACATGGATGAGTTATGAAGTCTGATGGCCACAGGCGGGAAGGACTTCCTGTGGCGCTCTGTGGTGCATCGCGGCGGGATGAGCCTCGCACCGTGGAGGGGGTGGGAGGTGTTGTCAATGATGTCCTGCAGCCTGGACAGCATCCTCCTCTCCGACACCTCTGTCAGAGAGTCCCGCTGCACCCCCACATCTTCACTGGCTTTGCGTATCAGTTTATTGAGTCTGTTCGTGTCCGCTTCCCTGAGCCTGATGCCCCAGCACACAACAGCATGCAGGACAGCACTGGACACCACAGACTCATAAAACATCCTCAGCATCGTCAGGAAGTAGAGCCCTTCTTGTAGACGGCCTTGGTGTTCCTGGTCCAGTCCAGTTTGTGGTCCAAGTACACTCCCAAGTATTTGCATTCCTGTATAAGTATTTGTGGTCTGCCAGTCAGATAGTCTAGGACCTAGGATCAAACTAGGACCAAACGGCAAGTGAATCAAAAAGGGAGTGAACTGTGGCTTGGGTTTGGAAAAATATCACAGCTGAAAGCTAAGGTAGAGTTCACTGATGATGTAAGGAAGAGTGCTGATAATGTTAGCGTTGCTAGCACTGACAGCCTCCAGAAAACAGGTCACCATCTGCAAATCTGAGTGGAATATGTTTACACATCACAAGTGCCACCAGTGCAGCCTAAATGCAGATTTCTTTTTATTCCACAGCACATAATCCTTCTGAACTGCTTCCAGCTTAACAATGCTGAAGCTGGTTGAGTATTTTTGGCTTATAATGCAGCAATGAGGCAGGAACGGAGACCGCAGCTACAGCCCCATCTAGTGGCTGGAGGCTCGATAACACAGGATCTGACAGGCTTGGTCCGCCCATCGAAGCAGCACAAACCAAACCAAGAGAAAAATGAAAATATGTTGCAGTTTCAGCCTCGAACTGAGTCTCACTCCCACATCCACTCACTGATGGTGACATTTCTGTGTGAGTTATTCAGCAGTACAGCAACAAATCCTCATTTTCATACTTATTTATACACATCTGACGCAGCAGAGGGATAAACTAGGGGACTAAGTGTCTTGTCCAAGGACACATCAACATCTGACAGCTTGATCTGAGCTCAAAACCCTCCTCCTTCTGATTGATGAGAGAAAACTGAACCTCCAGACTAATGCTGCGCTCATTTATACCGGAGCTGGGAAGAGGGGAGTGGGAATGATGTCATATCTGAGTTATCTGCGTTTCAGTTACAAAATCAGAAAAAACTCACCGATCAACCAGGCTGTAGTTAGCCGTCGTTAGCACGCCCTGTGTTGTACTTTACACATACCACATGCAGAATGTAAATAACACTATAGCAGCATTTCCATATAAAAACATTTCAAACAATACTATGTTAACGGCTGATTTAGAGTGACATACTAGTCAGAAGTGCTAATAAATGAAATATTACAGGAGCTTAATAACTGTTTACACCTCAAGCAGCCATCTTCAACTGTCAACTCAGGGGTGGTGAAGATCCCCCGACTTCCCAGTAGGAAATTACGACCTCAGGAGTGGAAATCCTGACTTCCCAGTACAACTGGAACGCAACAAAAGTCACTGACGCCCTTACTCAGCCCACAACAGGAGCCAAAGGTTGGACTTGAACCAGCAGTTCTCTTTAAAGACTGCAGCCTCTGTAAATGAGATTCAATCTGTGATGCTACATTTTAACAGACTGTGCAGCCCTATTACCTGCTCAAAAATCCTTACGGTTTGTGTTTGTGGAGATAAATAAATCTTCTAAATGGTTTGTTTGAGCTGAAAGAAATGAGAACATCAAATGTGTCCATGCATGTGTTATAATATGGTAAATTAATGCATTTCAAGCAGTTTATTAATATTATTATTATGGAAACTCTGTCAGAATATAGAATGTCAAAGCTTATTTTGGGCAGAAGATGAAAACTTCTACAAACTGAGGAACCATCTGAGCTCCAATAAAATGACAAAGTTCATATTTTGGTCAGGGCTACTGAAGCACAGCCTAAATGTTATGCTCTAACGGTTGAGTAGTCTGGTCTGTGAGCACCACTCCTTTTTTTTTTTTAAGATGACTTTTGGGGGATTTTTGTGCATTTAATGATAAGAGAGAGAGAGATAGTGGACAGGTTTGTGAAAGGGGCACTCTACAGGCTGGATTCGAGCCCAGGCCAGCATACAGTGCTGTGAAAAAGTTTTCACCCCCTGCCTGACTTCTTATCTTTTTGCATATTTGTCACACCTAAATGTTTCAGATCATCACACAAATTTTAATACTAGACAAAGATAACTTGAGTAAATACAAAATGCAGTTTTTTAATGATGATTTATTAGGGGAAAAAAGCTCTCCAAACCTACATGACCCTATGTGAAAAAATAATTGATCCCTGAACCTAATAACCAGTTGCATCACCCTTGGCAGCAATTACTGCAATCAAGCGTTTGCGATAACTGGCAACGAGTTTTTCACATCGCTGTGGAGGACTTTTGGCCCACTCTTCTGCGCAGAATTGTTTTAACTCAGCCAGATTGAGAGTCAAGAGAATTGTCCAAAAGGTTCAGAGAAGAGATCATTGCCTTGCACAAACAAGGAAAAGGATACAAAAAGATTGCAAAAGCACTGAATATTCCTCAAGGTACAGTTGGAGGCATAGTTTGCAAGTTCAAAGTTAAATAAACAGTGGCGACACTACCTGGACCTGGCAGAACGAGACAGCTATCAAAGGCTGCCACCAGATTCCTGAGGAGGCAAACCCTCCAGTGACTGCAAAAGACCTGCAGCAAGACTTGGAGGCAGCAGACATGGATGTTTCAGTTTGCACAATAAGACGCGTATTAAACACTGAAGGGCTCCACCCCCAAACTCCAATACGGACACCACTACTGATGGATATGCTCAAAACCATATAAATAAGGCACAGAAGTTTTGGGATTCTGTTCTGTGGAGCGATGAAACAAACCTGGAACTTTTCGGGCCTATGGATCAGCGGTATGTCTGGAGGAGGAAGAATGAAGCATACCCTGAAAAGAGCACCCTGCCTACAGTGAAGTTTGGCGGTGGTTCAGTTGATGCTCTGGGGCTGCTTTGCTTCCTCTGGCACTGGAAACCTGCAGCGTGTGGACGGCACGATGGATTCAATCAAGCATCAGGAAATCCTGGTGGAAAACATCATGTGGTCTGTGTGGAAGCTTGGGCGTCAATGGACCTTCCAACAGGACAATGATCCCAAGCATACCTCAAAGTCCACTAAGACCTGGTTTCAGAAGAAGTCCTGGAAGATTCTAGAGTGGCTGTCACAGTCACCTGACTCGAACCCCATAGAAAATCTGTGGTGGGATTTGAAGAAGGCAGTTGCAGCACACAAACCCAAGAATATCAGTGAACTGGAGCTCATTGCCCATGAAGAATGGGCTAAGATTCCTCAGGAACTCTGCCAGAAGCTGGTGTCTGGCTGTGCATCACGTTTGCAGCAGGTCATACAAGCAAAAGGGTGTTGAACTAGATACTGAAGCTGCTTATCATGAAGGAGTTGAATAGTTTTTAGACTGCAGTAGTCATTTAAAGTGACATTTTGTTTTACATTTGAAGAAGCCTCTTATAATATTAGTTGTGTTCAGCCACTTCAATTGTTCTTGTTTTATTTGTTTATTGCAAACAGCTGGAAGTTTGTGAATTTTGCCGATAAATCTAATTTGCAATGGGGGTTTAATAATTTTGATAGTAACTGTATATGGGTCGTGCCTGGTTGCTCATCACTCCATCAAACCAGCACTCATGTGAGTACCACTCCTCTCAGCTCTGAGAGTACCACTTCTTTCTGAGAAGGTCTGTGCATGGCTGAGTAAGAAGCCTTTCATGTCGGCCACAGGAGGAGACCGCTCGCCACAGCTGGTTCAGAAGGAGAAACGAAACACACTTTGCGTGAGAGCATACGAGGACGAACACAACTATAACCTGACTCTTTAAAACGATGGCCAACACTGGACTTTAGCTTCACTAATATATCAACAGCTTTGTTATTCAATTCAACATCTAATACATAATAAAAACCACAAGGAAGAGCACAGACTACACTTTTATACCTTAAAATCAAAATGAAACTAAAAAAAAAAAAAAGCAGGTGCAGCCAGACACACCAAACAAGCCCACCCTTACTGCCGAGAAACACTTCAGGCTTGGTTGAGTCTGCTTCCTCTCTCAGACCAAACGAGTCAAACCAAAACCTGCCATGAAACATCAGAGAAAGCAGCAGGAAGCTCTCTGTGTGAATCTGTCACCGAAACTGGAACGTCTCCCTCAAATAAACAAACACAGACAATGAAATCCAATATAAAAAAATATAAAAAATCCAAAATACTAACATCACTTTGTCACTTTTTGGGAAAATATGCAAGTCAGAATGATACTACAACACAAAAAGGACATGAAGCACACAAAAAAAAGTGTGAGCTGACTTATTTTGGCATTTGCACCCTTTGAGTCATATGGATTTCACTTTCAGGGTCACTCACACTAGTCTCTGTTTTCTAGACTGTCCCAAACAATGATGTCCCCTGGACCTGGTCCCTCTCTAATATATGCATCATCACATCTCTTTCCCCTGATGAATACTAGACAGTAGCTAATAAAAACAAGTGCACAAAAACTAAAACTAAATTAACTGACATTTTCATCAACTAATCAGAGCTCCTCTCTTTATGAACTGATATATTCATGTAGAGCAGGTTCACTGTTTGTTGTCAGTTCTGGTATTATAACTGAGATGCTCTGCCAGGTAGCCTAAATAAAGGTGACTGCATTTCACACAAAAGTTCAATTTGTTTAATTTATACATTCAAACTTTACTAGCATTTAATAAAGGGTTATTAGATGTTTCATTTTATCCAAGTGTAAAACATGACTTACACTTTACACTTCATATTTTAGTCAACTAAATTTACAGTAGATTTCATCGACTAAAATGTAGTGAAATTTCATCAAATAAAACTAGACTGAAATTAAAACAATTTTGATGACTAACTTACGACTAAAACTAAAAGATATTTTAGGCAAAAGTACTGTCAACATTAGCACTGTGTGCATGAAGTGGTGCAATAATGAGTCCTAAAACTCTAAAGCGATTTATCATTTGAACACTCCAGGTAGGCTTGTGCTCAAAAAGTCAATACAGCAAAATATCCTCACATACTTTATCCAATTCATGCATCCATACGATTTTGCAGAATCCATACGGCCCTAAATGCAGTGACAGTAAAATACAGAGAGCTCGCCACATGCGGCTTACAGGCTTCATGTATGTGCTGAGAGGAGGTCGAGGCTTTCACTCGGTAAACGCTGAGTTATGTGGAGTTTTGCAAGGCTTCTTCCCTATAGCTGACTGTTCCTCGGTCAGCTCGCTTCTTAATTGGCTACATTCACATCACAATTCACAAAGTCATGACTCAGGGCGTCGGCTTTCCCAACACACCAAGATTTTTTGTTGTAAATATTAAACAAGTTTAATATTTACGATTGTTGTCCTCGACCTGTTTCTGAGCCGATTATCAGGACAAATTCACTCTTAACACACCTCAGACCACAGGATAATCTTATAGGGTAATCTTATAAAACAGAAGATAATCTGGCGTTTGCCGTCCTTGGTCAGGAAGGGGAAAAGTCAGGACAAAAACAGCCCAATAATCTTTATGTGTGTACCCAGCTTCACACCAACTCTGAGGACAAAATGTTCACTTGCTGCCTGATATATCCCACCCACTAACAGGTGACATGATGAAGAGATGATCAGTGTTATCCACTTCACCTGTCAGAGGTCATGATGATACCAGGAAGTACTATTCCTTCTGTGTCAAGGCCAGGAAAGTGTGAGGTCGAAGCACCTACACTGATCAAACAAATTGGGCTTTTAGGGTTGGATGTGCTCGAGCACAGCACAGAAAGCCCTGTGTGAGTGGCCCTTACTCCATGTGGGATTTTGACACACATCAGCGCATGTTATGAGCTGTTTGATATGACTTTAGGTAGGGATTGATTTGACATCAGCCTCTTTTTACAAAAATCATTAAATGTGGAGCGAGCAGATATCAGCTGCAGATGTTGAGTCATATAAGTTTAATGCTGACACACCCGACTGCTGACTCAGAGGATATTTCTTTTATACCTTCACAACTGGTGCACCACTCATTCTAAGTAAAGTAGTCAAACTTCATTTGATTATGAATGTCTACTGGGATTGAAAAAGGAACCAAAAGTTAGTTTAGTTAACAGAGAAATAAAATAAATAAAATCAAACAAGACACCGTCATGGCCAAAGTTTTGTCAAAATGATTCAGCAGCTCTGAGTTCACTTTTGTGTCAATTCGTCTCTACTGAGAAGCGTTTTTCCAGGAGCTTCAAGAACATACATTCAGCACGGCTGCAGCTCCGTGAAGCAGAACAAAACGTCATGCTGACTAATGAGTCTGCTTGGCCGTGCAAGCTGCTCCAGGCTAGGTGGGTGAGTGAAACCACAGCTCATAAAAGACATAAAACCACACACACTTGTCTGCTGTCATCATGGCGCCTGTGGTTTTTCACTTTAACTCATTTCAGAAACACATGTCGTATGTGACATGCAAACAAAGTTCAGGAGGGGAGGAGAGACTCGGGCCAAAAAAAACAGAAAACCTTAACCAGGCATGTCGACCGAGCTAAACCTCACCAGATATCACTTGATAAAACACATAAACTGAGTCATAAATGATATCTAACAACTTAACTTGTAACAGAAACCAAATCCAGAGGAGCTCCAATTATTTGGTCTCACTTGACGAAGCTGCTGAACCCTGAAGGCCGGAATGACACAGACGGTACATTCAACAACTAAAGTGCTGTACTTGGGGCAATTATGTCAATATTTTCATTATTGTGGTATGAAAAACTTCACAAAAATCAAAACCCAGCAGTTTGAATTTATTGCAATAAATCAGAAGTAACTTTTTTAAAATGTGTTCATAAATCGTTGTGGTCTAACAAAACTACTGATGCAGTCAGATGAAGTGGGCTAAAGCTGGCTATAAGCTACTTCAAATGTATTTGTGCAGGTTTAGAGGAAAAGGAAGTACCTTTGACTTATTTAAGATTCAGAAAAATCATGTTGCAGCTGCAAGAGTTGTATGAAACAGGGAGAATAATAAGCTAGGACTCTTATTTGCAGCTTACATGCTCTCTATCTTTTCTTTAATTATCACAGTCCATATTACTATCACAATAATAGACGATGTTACTGAAAACTGCATGTTTTTCTTACATCCTGCAGGCCTAGCTCTTAGGTTAGAAAAGTTTAACGTTTGAAACAGGGCCGTGTCTCTTAGTGTCACTTCTCCCTCATCAACCAATCAAATCAGGAAGGGACAAGACTTCCACATTCATGTGTGGAACAAGGGCAGATTCATCATTCTGAGGCAACTTTGTTTATACTTTCACAAAATCATCCTAAAAAGAGAAAAATAAGAAGTAGAAAAAAAAATTACGCAACAAAGCCATGATGGTGAGAGCACTCTGAGACTGAAGTTGAGGCATAAGCAGAATGAACCTTCTTTGGGCACAGGCCTTAATTTGTGTTAATATTAATAATAAAAATAATAATGCAGTTTATTAACAGGTGCCTTACATAGCACTCAACATTACCTTACCAGGCAGACTTAAGAGCAAAATCAATAAAAATATATTAAAAGTAAAAGTAAGAGAGTAAAGTATGCTGTGTACAATCATGAAAAGTTTAAAAAGATGGATTTTTATTCTGGATTTGGAGAGAGACAATGTTTTTAAAGTCTAATGTGATGAATGGATGGTGACAGTCCAGGCAGCAGAACTCTGGACTAATGTTTTTTGTTTAAGTGTTGTTGTTTTACTAAATGTATGCAACCCTAAACTAATTTACATACTGCTGATTCATTTATTTTGAATCTAAATAACTTTATATTCAGGGTAATATTCACACAGCAGCATCTGTGAATAATGAAATGTAAAAATAGGTTATTTATCAGAAAATATACAAACAAAATGACACAAGAAGAAAAATAATTAATCAAACCTGAAGCCTCTCAGATAATCTATAAAGGCTTTGTTTAACTCATGGCAATAATGAAACTGGAAACTCAGCCAAGCATAAATAAACCTTTGAATTCAACAACAACAGATAAAGGACCTGACGAACTGTTGTGTCAGAATATTTTTGACCTGGATGAAGACCACAGACCACGGCACAGAGACCATGTTTGCATGCGGACGGTGAAACATCAGAGCTTCTGTGTTGGTTTCATTTTCTGCAGAAAGCAGAAACTCGCCCCTCAACACGCAGGAAGTGAGCAGACATTAGCAGAAGTGGTTAAAAGAGAGGTGCTTAGTTCCTATTTTCCAACCAACAATTTCCTTTATCATTTCAAAAAGCTAGGTTAAGTTCTGTGACGCACTGACTCTGGAAACTCGCTGCAGAGTTTGTTTGTGCAGCACGTGGACAAAAAAGTCTTTTCAGCAAACATTTGAACGTATGAGAGCAGGAGAAGCACAGATGAAGCTCGAGCAGGAATGATGACACGCAGTTTATCAGTGCAGCTAAACCTGAACCTTTGAAATGCATGCAAACACGATAGTCCCACCGAGACTGTCCTCAATATAATCTTAATAAAAAACATTTTTGACATAACTGACATGACGATGTTGGTAACGCCTTGGTGGCTGTTTGTGCTCTTGCAGCAATTCTAGTTTGTTTGTATGATGTTAAAATCAATAAAAACTAAGTAAAAAAATAAATAAATGAATACGATCCACAATACATCTTCACCCCAAGAACTTCCACACATAAATCTTCTTGAATCTATATTCAGCAAATACAAATGTGATGAGGACAGATTTATGATCTGGGCGTGCATGGGTTTGTCTCTATCATAAATTCTTATTTTTAGTCCCTTTGTCTCTGCATACATCTCTGGATGTATGGATATGTATTGTATATTAAAATATATTTATTATATGTATTTGTATAAATGCATGTATGTGTATCTATAAAACAAAGAGTATTGCTTTACCCTGCTCTATTGTAACGTGCCTTGAGATAACACTTGTTAGGAACTGGCAGAAAACAAGAAAGAAAGAAAGAGAGAAAGAAAGTAAGAAAGAAAGAACAAATGAACGAACAAAAGAAAAAGTAATAAAGAAAGAACGAACGAACCAAAGTAATAAAGAAAGAAAGTAAGGAAGAAACTAAGAATGAATGAATCAACCAACCAACCAACCAAAGTAAGAAAGACAGTTAGGAAGAAAGAAAGTAAGGAAGAAAGTAAGAACGAATGAATGAAAGTAAGAAACTAAGAACGAAAGTAAGAAAAAAGTAAGAAAGTAAGAACAAATGAACGAATGAACGAAAGAAAGTAAGAAAGAAAGCAAGAAAGAAAGAATGGTAGTAATACAGAAAGAAATTAAGACTGAATGAACAAAAGTAAGAAAAAAGTAAGAAAGAATGAACAAATGAACGAAACGAACAGACGGATGGACAAACGAACGATGAACAAACGTTAGATAGATAGATGATAGATGGATAGATAGATTGATTGATTGATTGATTGACTGCAGGTCAGCTCACAGAGCAGTTTTCTTCCTCCTGCAGACAGTTATAAATCCATTTTGAAGCTTCAACCACCAGATTTACACCTGTGCAATGTGTTAAAAAGAGCGTTATGTGTGAGTTTCATACTCTGCCGTCGTGAGTGAGGAGGATGGAGTCGCTCTTGATGTCTCTGTGGATCACGCCCTGTGTGTGGAGGACAGACAGCGCCTTCAGCACAGACAGACACACTGTGGCGATCTGCTCCTCGTTCATCCTGCAGAGAGATGCACAAGATTTTGTCAGTTTATACTTTTCTTCACGTGTTCATGTTGTTTGTGATTCCTCCTGGATAAGTGCAGAGTTAGACATAATTATCTCCATGTGTCTGAAAAGTGTCTCTCACCTACACCTTAAATGGACCTTTGAACTCCAAATTATTAATTATCATGTGTTTTTATACACATTTATCTAGTCAAGTGTGTTTGTTTATTTTCAAGTCAAAAATATCCAAAACATTTATTGTAATCCACATTCACTTAACCAGCTGAGATAAATATCTTACTTTAAGGAATGAAAGGCAAAAATTAGACATTGAATTGCTTGTAATGAAGAGAAAATATCTGCCAATGAAACAAGGAAGGTCTGACTCAGTAAGGGTCTTAAATTAAGGTTTAATATCTGCTCAGGTCAAATTTGTCTTGTCTTATTGGCAGATTGTTTTACTTATTACAAGCAACTCAGGCCTTTTTTTTAGTTTTTATATCTTCAGAAAAGATCTTAATCCAGACATGTAAGGAAATTGTGGATTAGATTCAGGCTAGTGAGTTTTTCTGGTCTTGGAATTGGACAAATACTCTCAGATCAGAGTTTTTTCAGATGTGATGGATGTGATAATTTTATCAGACAGAACAGGTAACAGAGTCCGTCTGTGAGCATGTGGGGGAACACTGCCCCCTGGTGGAGAACAGCAGTTTTGATGAATTATTAATTTAATATTTATAAAACAGTAAAGCAGAAAACAGGAAAGACAAAATTTAATTTAGAAAAAGGCCTAATGATCTGTGCTCAACAGGAAAGTTTGTAAATGACTCACTGGAGGGTTTATTCTGCTTTCTGCTCTCAGAATTAAAGCACAGACAATGAAAGAGAACAAAAAACTTCCAGATCCTGTCAGTCCTTTTCATTACCTCTAAAATGTTTCAAATTTAGTGTCAATGTCTTTTGTAGGTTTTCTTTACCCAGTGCAAACAACTAAAGTTGTTTAATGAAGCAGGAGTGTGCTCCTACTCGAGTGTGCTGGGGTGGCAGTAGCCGGCCTGGAAGGACTCGGGTTGGGGACCAAAGAGGGGGGCTGGTTCAAGTGCAGACCACACCACCTTTGGAGGTGCCAGCTGACTTCCTGGGCACTGCCTAAGTGCCCTTGAGCAAGGCACTTAACTCCAAAATTGCTCGGAAGTGTTTCTTCAGGAGCTGCAGGCCATCACTCTGCCATCTCTCCATTAACGCACTATCGTAGGACCTGTCTGTGTATTTCAGTCTAAGTACGTACAGCATGTTTCAACTACAGAGTGCAAAGAACTTAATTTCCAAGTGAGGGATTAATAAAGTATGTCTTCTTATTCATCTTTTGTTGTAATTCCTTCTTTCTGAAGCCAGTTTTCATACTTTTAGTTGTCATAACAACAGCCTGGTGAATAACTTAGATCATCACTAACCAGCTGCTCTGTAGAAGATACTCCACATTTTTGTATGAGACACTAAAATATAGGGATGCATTATATTATCGGTTTGATTTCAGTATCGGCCGATATCAGCCTAAAAAGTTAAGTATCGTATCGGCAGATACTGAAATTTTTGCAGGTGTTTACAACCGATATATAGGCCACACATATCGGCCATATATCTGCAAATTATACACATGTACAATATTGATGCACCTTCTCGTCACTGCATGGGTACATTTAAAGATCAAGGGTTTCATTTTTGCAAAAGTTAAATGCTCTTTTTCTTGTTTTACATCTGTTCCTCGCAAAAATACACTGTAACACGGAAAGAAACAAGTCCATTTTTGTTAAGTACAGAGCTTGTGCTCTTAACCAGAAACATCGGTATCGGCCATAATGAATCAAAAAATATCAGCCTATCAGATATCGGCAAAAATCCAATATTGTGCATTCCTAATAAAATAATAATAATAAAATAGAATCATGAGCGTTGTTAACTGCTGAATGAAAAAAAGGGTTGTTTTGAAAGCACGTATGGTGTAGATGCAGGTGATTACGTTGAAATCATAGATATATAGTGCTTAACAAATTTATTAGACCAATACCCAATGTAAGGTTCACACCACAGCTGCCCTTAACTAACAGCATTAGTAATTACCAAAATCATTTTCAAGAGTCTGTTATGGTTAATACACCAGTATATAGAAGCCCTTTAGCAGAAATGATCTTTTTAATGCTAAAATACATTTATTATTGTTATCCAAGAATTTTCAAATTTACTGTTTTACATAAAAAACTGAAATAGTAAAGCACATTATTATCACTTGAGTAAGACGTCAAATTATAGTTATTTACTTTCATTACTGATCAGAAAAAATAGTTTTAATAATGGAAGATTTGATTAATTTCTGACTTTTTTTTAATTTTATATATGTCCATAAAGATTTTCAATTGCACTGTCCTGTAGGATTTTATCTTGTTTTTATTTTGTACCTATACCTTCTTATAACTATTTTCATATTATTTTATACTTTACTTCTGTTTTTTTACTTAACTATCTGTTCGCACTGAAAAAGAAGAAGCTCTCCAATCTTGTTGTCAATTTTGTTTAATGACAATACAGGGCATTCTGTTCTGTTCTATTTCTCAGAGAAATCCCTGTATTGCCAGTGAGGCTCAGATTTGGGCATAAAAAGCTGAATCAGTTTGAAATCCCTCGATCACAGGGGTAGCCAACAGGGTGCCTGTGAGGGGCTCCCTAGAACAGTCTAACAGAAGCATCACCATCACCACCACAGAGCTTGAGATAAAAAAACATTTTTTTACTTTAATTTTATGTTTTGCAAATGAATCATACTTGTGTAGCATTTATATTACTTCAAAATTTCAAATCCAAAAAGTAGCCCTCTATGATACTTTTCAGGTTTAAATCAGTTTTTGAAAGATTTCTAAAATATTTGTTTTCTCATTTTTTTGACGGGCGGTCTAATAAATTTGTATCTCACCGTAGATTAAATTTACATTAACAAACACACTGGATGCCTTGATAAGAATGTGATCTGATCAAATCCTTCACCGTTATTGAGGATGTCGTCCTCTCTTTTTTTCTCACCTGGTGTGCGTCACGATGTCGGTGAGAGCTCCTCCCTCCAAGAACTCCATGACCACCCAGAGCTCGTCTCCAACCAGGTAGCTGTTGTACATCTCCACCACGTTTTCATGGTGATAGTCCCGCATGATCACCACCTGCATGATACGTGATGCACTTTAGTCAGAGCCATGGAAAGAGAGAGTTATGTCATTTCCGTAGACGCCAATGGGCCAATTATTTGACAGCAATGGTGGATCATGGGAGCCCTCGATAGTTCCAAACAATGCGACCGAGGCAATAGGATTCTTATGGCGAAGGTATGTCTCTCGCATTTATCGAAGATCAATTGACCAGTAGGAAGCTACAGTTGACATTATAATGATGACCATTTTACAAGCAGATTTAAATAAAATTAACTATGTTACTTAAAGCACAATAGCTCATCAATTTTAAACAAAAGATAAGTTTTAATGTGGTCACTGGTCTACTTCTTGTTGCATCTTACATCCTTGATGAAAACTCTTTTGCATTAGGCCTGTGTGGTTAATCTGGAAACAACAGGGTTGAATAAAATGTTTTTAAGAAATCGTGTAAGCCATAATATTGCTTAATTTTTGTTTAATATAAGAAAGTCAGGTTAAGTAGTCAACCAGAAAAAAAATAGTACGCTGTGGGTTGGTTTTCCTCCTGTCCTCCTATATATATATATATATATATATATATGAATATATATATATATATATATATATATATATATATATATATATATATATATATATATATATATATATATATATATAAATATATATATATATACAAATATATATATATACAAATATATATATATATACACACACATATATATACACATATATATATACATATATATATATATAAATATTTCTAAATATACATACACACAGTAGATAGCTACGATAAATTATATATTTTATACTTCACAAGACAGTTTCCTACATGTTTTAAGTTAATAAAGCTATGTTACAGCATAGGCAATGTCCTTGAAACATCTGAACATGTTTTCCTGCTCAGGAGGATCACACAGGTTTCTTCCTTCTTCTTCTGAAATGTTACAACAAAATAGGTCAGTAATTTTCCAAATCACCAACGCTGATGTTATAAACAAGGAAATTTAGTAATGTTACAGTCTAAAGCAATGTTTGCTAGTCAAGAACGTAAAGTTAAGCTAGTTTACTGCCCACATTCTTCCTTTTCAGAGGAAATTTCAGCAATTTTGAAAGCATTATCGCAATATTAATGTTCCTACATAAGCACATAGAATATGTGCCACGTTGGAATTTGCCTAAGTCAATGGATGAATGTAAAAAATGGAAAATATTGGTAAGTAATTACCTGAAACCGTGGCTATTCATTTCATTTAAATGGCCCACCAAGCTTTGTTTGGAACTATTCGGCTGCTGCATGAACCTCGTGACCCTCTGCGTTCTGACCCTCAGTGACGCCGCTCTCTCTTTCCACCGCTCTGATTTTAGTTTCCCACTGGGAGCATCATCAAACAGCAGTGACAGGTTTTTACCTCATTGAAGAGAAGCTCTCTGCGCTGCTGCTTCCTCAGGTCCATCTTCTTCACAGCCACCAGCTTCCCTGTGGTCTTCACCGTGGCGATGCACACAATCCCCGTGGACCCCTCCCCGATCTTAATATAGTGGTCCAGGTATGTTCGTGGATCACCAGGATCCACCACCATCTGTAGCGCCGCCCTGAACTGCTCGTGGGAAACCCTCTGGGGCTCCCTCTGCGGCGAGCGGCCCTGGGGGGGTGCGCCTGTCGACGGGGGTCCGGTGGGCACGGGGGGCCGTGGGGCAGGGACATTGGGGTGGGGGGTGTGAGGGTGCTGGGTGGCTTCAGGGGTCAGGGTTGGGTGTGAGGTGTGATGAGGGTGTGGGTGGCTTATGGGGGGTTTGGAGCCGGAGGAGGTTCGGGAGGAGGCGCTTGAGGGGCCATTCTGAGGGGAGGGGTCATGTCGGCCCGGCTGGAACAAAGAGAGAAGAATGACATCAGCAACAAACAAACAAACAAACAAACAAATCAAAACATAAACAAACAACAAGGGAGATACACTACTAAGGCACAACATCACGGTCTCTGACAGGTAACAGAAAAACACTGATCATCTCTGGTGGGACACATCAGGCAGGTGAACATTTTGTCCTCAAAGTTGATGTTAGAAGCAGGAGTACGGATTTGAGCGAGTTTGAAGAAGTGTGATGGCTGGACGACTGGTCAGAGCATCTCCAAAACTGCAGCTCTTGTGGGGTGTTTCCAGTCTACAGAGGTCAGGGTCTATCCAAAGCGGTCTTAGAAACAGTGCTGAACCTGCTCATGGGTGGCAAAGATCCAACAGACAAGCTGCTGTTGCTCAAACTGCTGAGGAAGTTAAAGGGATATGCCAACATTTTTTTGTTTCCATGTCTTGCCTCACTCCCGAGTCCGTGACAATCAGATAGACTCCATTCTTTTGACTGTGTGCATTAACAAGGGAGAGACGGGCAGAGCTCTCCCACCACTAATTACCATATTTTCCGGACTATAAGTCGCACTTTTTTCATAGTTTAGCTGGTCCTGCGACTTATAGTCAGGTGTAGGGCAGAACGATTTCAGGAAAAGATCTAACTGAGATATTGGCAGATATTGCGATTTCAATCTGATTTTCTTCAAATCAAGCTTCAGTGCAATATCCACTATGTTTACAGTAACATTTACAAACATGAAAATTACAACATACATCAAACATTTAAAGCTACTACTCTAAGGCAAGGATGAAAACTAAAAGCAAGACTTGCTCCTAAATGTATTTATCGACAAGAAACACGCATGAAAACTCTTCAAAGTCCAGTTACAACTGAAAAACTACAAAGCCATCTTTGACTGTCTTAACTTAAAGAAAATGTAGTGTAAAAGATCCTTCATTGTGTTAAGTTAAAAAAAAGTTCAATAGAATCCAAAAAAATTACCCACAAAACTCCATTGTTAAGTGAGTAATAATAAGAAAAACAAATTTCATAAAGGAAAAATAAAGGAAAAAAAGCCAGCCATGTCAGACCAGCATGTCAACCTTTGATGGTTTTGGACATGAGCGCTGACATGTGACAACATTGCCACTAACAAACAGTGGACACATCAGATCCTGGGTCATTTAGGAGTGCTGCAAAAAATTGCAGCTTCAGCGATCACATGATCACGTTGTCTGAAATCGCGATTTCAATCAGAAAACGATAAATCATTCAGCCCTAGTCAGGTGCAACTTGTATATCAAAATATGCATAACTTAACATGTTTTTAAACGTTAATTCATACTAACATGAAAAAAGGAAAAACATTACCGTCTACAGCCGCGAGAGGGCGCTCTAGGCTAGGCTAGACATAAACAAAATGCCCCCAAAATGAAAATCCCATTCTGCAGATAACAAACTGCAGGTAGTTAAATATGCAGCGGTAATTGAGCAGAAATAAAGTTTGGAGTGAGTGAGAAACTGGTGAGGGACTGGCGAAAAGCAGAGGTTACTCTTACTGCAATGAAGAAAATGAAGAAAGCTAATCGCGGGCCGAAAGCAAGATGGCCAGAGCTGGAGGAACGAGTGCACAGATAGGTGCTTGAACAATGCGCTGCCGGGAGAGACTTAACGGTGCAGTTCCGTCTCCACGCCCTGGTGCCTGCCAAGGAGATGAATATAAATGAGGCAGGTGGGCCCTCTCGGTGTTACCGCATCATACAAGGCAACCAATTCTCTACCAGAGCATTAAATAAACGTGACTTGTAGTCCGGTGCAACTTACATTATATTTTTTCCCTCTTCATGACGCGTTTTTTTTTACTTGGACTCCAGAGCGACTTATAGTCCAGAAAATACGGTAGCTTAGCTCAAACACTGTGGGTCAATGGGTAGTGCTAGCCTGCCTCTGCCTGCATCAGATAAACTCTTCAGCAACTCTAAACGGTCCTGTGTGCTTGTTGTGACTCATTTTTTATTTCTTTTTTTTTACCCTGTTGTGCTACGCTATCTTATCGTCATCGTATTATCCTCTGCTACTCCTAAACAGAGGCTTTGTTTTGTTGACATACTTACAAGCACGTCTGTGGTTTTTTGCGCATGCACCCTGCAGTTTAGTTTTGTATGTATTTCTTTCAAAGTGGTAATCTTAGTCTAAAAATAGATAACGTGACATAACGTGGTCAAAAAAGAGTCACAACAAGCCCACAGGACCGTTTAGAGTTATTGAAGAGTTTATCTGATGACTGTAGGAGGAGGCAGGCTAACACTACCCACTGACCCCCAGTGTTTGAGCTAAGCTAATTAGCGGCAGGCAAGCTCTGCCCGTCTCTTTCTTGTTACGGCACATACAGTCGAATGAATGGAGACTACCTGCTTGTCATGGACTCTGGAGCGAGGCAAGACACAAAAACTAAAAGAATTTTGGCATATCCCTTTAATGCTAGTTCTTAACAGAAGTCTAATCCACACCCTTGTATTTATTTCAATATTTACTTCATCTTTTTGTTACAAGGATGCAGTAACAGCTCATTTCTTCACTTCTACTCAAAATTGGTCAATAAATTCAGATTTCTGTGGTGTGTTCATAACAAAAGCTCATATAGCAAAGGCTGTAAAATTATAATCAGCCGTGCAGCAGTTAAAAAATGTTGGATAGTATATAAAAAAGCAGTCATGACCTTTTATTGTATTTAAAACACTTCAGTCTGTCAGATCTACTCCTTTAAACTTAAACTGGATGAACTCTGAAACTATCTCAAAGTTTCACCAGCAGCTTTCAAAGAGAAACAAGAATTTCAAAGAACAAGGTGACAGCAAACTCTCATAAATCAGCCCGAGGCCAAAGCTGCACCCGTCTGCCTTTTTTCTCCGTCAAACTATTCCCAGGAGGCCGAGTCCTCTCCTTCATCCGTCCTCTCTTACCTGTCCTGTGGGGCTGCGTCCGCCCTCGCTGTCTGTCCTCGGGTACGTGTTGAACGGCCGTGTGGTCTGCTGGGCGTTCTTTATCACCCCTTCTGTCACCGGCAGGTTTGGCGTGCGGATGTTGGGTCCAGAGAGAGGCCTCTTGTCCCTGGGAGAGTGAGGGCTGCCATCCCGAACCGTGTAACTGGACTTGGGCCGGTGTTCGCCGGGCTGATCCCTGTGCGGGACCTGGTCCTGAAGAAAAGAAGGTTTGGATGAGTGCTTGGAAAAAGCTGGAAAAAACTGTCAGAGGAGAAAGGATGAAATTAAAGTAATAAGAGCAGATCCAGATCAGGAATTAGGGAGGGAAATCTCTGCAACGTAGTTCAACTGAAGTAAATCACAGCCTCTACGCAGTCTTTGACTCCAAACTTTATCGATGTAAAAACTTGGATGAACTTATTTGTTCTATTTTGTGGAAAAATAAGGAACCAGACTGTAACTTGTCTATTGCTCTAGACCAGGGATGGGCAACGCTGGTTACCATGAGGGCCACATTAGATTTGTTGTTGTTTTTTTTTTCATAAACATGCTTTTTATTGAGCATCAATGGTGTAGAACGTAGATACAAAAATAAAGGTATCACAATGCTCATATTTTAATTTTAACCCACCCTCCCCATCCCCAGAACACGCTGGGATGCTGATCCAGTGAGAATAAGTGATTAAATGCAAAATCCATATAATGTTAATAAAACAGTAATAAAATACCAAAAAGAACAAACAAATGCATAAATAAGTAATACCCATTTCAGACTGGTCAAAAAACCCATTTAATCCCTGCAACAATCGGCTCATATGTCAGCGCGACAGGCCTGTGGTCCTTCAGTCCTGAGATGGTGGGTTTCTTGGGGAACGGGGATGATGGTGGAGCGCTTGGAGCAGGAGGGGATCTCGCCCAGCTCCAGGGATCTGAGTGAGGACTCGAGCCAGCCGGTCTGCACAGGCTCGCAGACAGGAGAGGGACACTCCAGCATTTCTCTGATCTTTCCCTGTGACAGTGTTCGACTCCCAAAGAGCCACTTTTTTAATGTTTGACCATGAAAACAGATCAGACAGACTTTCTTCTGCCAGTAAAATAAGAAACAAAGTGACCGAACTGTGCGCAGACCAGCTTCTATTTCCTGAAAGGGTAAAATCTCACATTGCTGATACAACTGAACATTCTTGACTTCTCTGTAAATCTTAACTTTATAAGGACTGAGGATAAAAACACATCCTGGTCTTTACCTGGTCCCTGTCCCGTGGCGTTCTGTCTCTGTGAGGGGGCGGAGGGGGGCCGGACCCTGGTCTGTCCTTGTGGACCCTGCTGGGCTCTTGGCCCCGGGGTTGCTGCTGCGGCCGGCCCTGGACTCCATCATCCCGCTGAGGAGGGCGGAGTGCTCGCTGACCCTGACGGGGGTCACCTCCACCCTGGTGGTCTGGTCTGGGTCGATCTCTGAGGAACAAATTGAAGACCAGTTGTTTTAAGTGAACAAGCTCATCACCAACACCAACAAAATTAAAGTTGGACTCCAGAGTGGTCAGAAACAGAATTACTTGTTAGCTAAAGCGGGTTACAAACATAAAGATAATAGGTCTGTTTTTATCCCAACTTTCTCCATTCCCGACCAAGGATGGCAAATGCCAGATTATCTTCTGTCTTATAACATTATCATGTAAGATGATCCTGTGGTCTGAGGTTTGTTAAGAGTGAATTTGTCCCGATAATCAGCTTAGAAACGGCTTGGGGCCGCCAATCGTAAATATTTAACTTATTCAATATCAACAATCAAAAATCTTCATGTGTGTGGGGAAAGCTGACGACTTCCAGTGAATTGTGACATGGAACAGAATGTAGCCAATCAAGAAGCAAGCTGAAACATAAAGTAGGTTGGACCTCAGAAATGGAGGACCAGCTCATGTGTTCACACTGTCTCCAGGATTTTTCCACAGTCTTTTCTTTTTTCAGTTCAGGATTTTTCCATCAAAAATAGTCCCAAGACCACCACCATTCCCTCTCCTCGTATGTCCTCTCCCATGTTGCGTGTTGTGTTTTCCGGTTGTTGCCATAGACATATATGTTTATGGTTGTTGCTATGTTCCTTCTTCTTTGTTTCAGTCAGATCAGGTTTGATCATGTGAGTTTTCCGTCTTTGAGGACTAGATTCTAGATCCTGGTGGGACAGAATGGTTATGTGCGTAGCACACCACACACAGTACGATCAAAACTGTTCAATACCTGACATTTATCCTCATATATGGGGTCTCTAACAAATAAAAATCTCTTTAGATTTAGAAAATCCTTATGTGTGTACCCCACTTAAGCAAATTCTTTACATCATTTTATGAATTTGACCCTACAAGCATCGTTTATCGCTCTGCCTGCTGCTAAAAACCACTGAGACTCTGGTAAAAAGCTTCTGCCTTCCTGCCCAAATTATCATCAGCATGCACAACTTACATGTAAACAAAGAACACAAATGGATGGCATCTACAGAATCTCGCAGGTACAGCGAGGTTTTTCTGATTAAAACTGAACAATGGGGACTTGAATGGCTTCAAAAGACAGCCATATTGACTTGTATATTAGAAGTATATTTCCTCAACCATGCATCATTCAGAAGTCAAACAAGTGCTGGAGAAACCCCTTCCTCTAGCCCAGGGGCAACTTTGATTACCTGTTACATTTTGCTGGGCACTCTCAATGAGGAAAATAATACATAAATAAACAAAAATAAATAAAGAAACAAAGCTTCAAAAAGATCATTACAACATCTATATATATTTTAAATCCAACACCATAAAAAAATCACTATTTAATGAGCATGACCATGACTAAAGCCAATTTAAACTGCTGTTTCACTACAAACTAACATTGCCAACTACTGGCCCGGCATGCACACCACCACATTTTCAGTCGTTCTCGCAGATCCGTGTGAACACAGAGTGCTTCTGAAAACACAAAGGAAAAACCTTTCCATCGTGTAAATGGGCCTTGAATGTTCTCTTAACTTCACACTGACTGATTTCACAATAAAAATCAGCCAACACAAGGATTTGATATTGTTCACCAAGAACATCCCTGTTATTTATCACATATGATAAAGCAGGTCCTGCTAAAGAAACATGCAGAGGGACATGGTTTCCTCTCCTCTTGCCTGTCTGGGTAGTGTCTGTGGTGGGGGTCTCCGTTCTCCTGCCCTCCTCCTGAAGAGTCTTTACGGGGCTGGATGGGGGGGCTGCCTCGCCGCAGGGAGTTGGAGCGAGTGACAGACATGGTGTCGAACTCATCCAGCAGCCACGTCAGGGAGCCGTCCACCCCCAGCTTGTTGCCACGTACGATCGTCTGAGGATTAAAATCATTTATGAGACTTTAGTGGGTGATGGATTACAGAGCTGTTTGGATATCATACACACTGTGGTGACATAAAAGAGTGTTATAAACAAGTCGAAAGGGCTCTACAATGACCATAAATCAAAAGTTTTGAATATTCTTTAACAGTGACTTATTTACTATATAAAGTGAGTTCCTCCCACCTTGCGTGGCTCTACAGTGGTGATGACCGTGGCGTCGATGAAGGGTTTGGGCCTTTTGGCTGTGTCCTCGATGAGCGACTGCCATTGTCGCGGCAACCCAACAAACTTCTGCTCCTGCTCGTCGAAGTCCGTGTGCACGCGGTGCTCAAAGTTTGACGGGGCAGAGATCTGGATGCGGGACTTGGTTTTCTTTTTGGTGAACATGATGGCAGCTGAGGCAGCATCAGACCTGCAGGGAGGGAGCAGAGGAGAATGAAAGAATGAAAAAGCAAAATTCATAGAAGGAGAAAATAAATGGAAAGAATAAAACAAGATAGAAATATAATAACAATAATTCAAAAGGGTGGGGGGCACCAGCCTGTTAACAAACAAAGAAATATGCATCCTTGTACCTGTTAAGGAATATTTCTTATCACTGGTCAGCTCAGTCTGGGACCTTGTAAGCCAGAGTTTCCCCTCTGGATAATATCACTTAGATCCTTCGACAGGTAATCCATTAGAGGCCACCATATGTCGATAAAAGTGGTTTCCTTGTTATTTAGCACTTAAGTCTTTCCATAGCAAAAACTCTAAAAAATTCTCTTTTCTGACCAAAAATAAGAGTTTATTGAGTAATTTTGATCTTTTCACATCCATAAATCTATGTTTGTTTCCTCATTTTTAACCCCAGACAGCGTTTCCTCAGTCCTGTATTCCTGTTTTCTGTTAGAGTCTCCTCTTAATGTTTTTGTGTGTGCTGTATGTGGGTGGGTAGGGTCTTGTATTTTCATTGTATTAAATTTTCTCCTTTTTATTTTTACTTTTATAAGTGCTATACAAATAAAGTTTGACTGACTGACCATATCAGAAACAGACCAACAGCTCTAAATTAACAAGTAAATAAAGAAAGATGATATTTCCTTCATTTTGATAAGCAGCAAGTTTGTTTGTGTGGCTGCTTATCAGATGATTTACATTCAAAGTGCCTTGTTTTCAGCTCACTGGGATCTTTTGTGTCATAAAAGCGGCCGTGGCCTTTAGCTGAAGGTCACCAGCAGGACCGGCTCTCCCATTATCACCAGCAGGACCACGGCTCATGCTCCATATTTACTCACAGACACAACAAACCCAGTCTGGAGAGGACGATAACAGAAGAGTCAACACTGAGCCTGTCAGAGCTCAGGTGTCACCCTGTGCTGCACGATCACGCCGATTAAAACATGTTTGCTCTGTTCTGGACTTTGCTTCATTTAAAAATAATTCTTACTCAAACTTATCAGCATGTGAAAGGTGAGGAGTCGACTTTTATGGCTTTTTTTCAGCGCTGACACTGAGGGATGGAAATTAGCATCCAGTTGGTATATGAGTGTTTCTGTGCAGTTCAACATTAAATATGATTTTGTCTGGGGATTTTAGGTTTTCCTTATTCGGATTCTGACTGCTAAAACTGGCTGGTACTATTTATATATTTTGCTTGTTTTTTTGTTTGACAGTGACAATGAATATCAATAATTATTTTATATAAATGCGCCAGAATTAGCTAAACAGCTACTTTCCATCTGCAGTCCCTTGACAGATGTTAAAATAAGTCCCCTGGGAATCAAAATGTGTAAGTACTTCACACATCTATGTCAAGAGACAGGTGCGTAGGATAAAAAAGGGAATTTAAACCAGAAGATGGATTCCTGCACACTGTCTAACTCACAGAAAACTCATTTATTTGTGACATTTCGGTCTCAGACCTTCATCAGGTTTGTCCGAAACGTTGCAAATAAATGAACTTCTTTTGAGTTAAACAGTGTGCGGGAGTCTATCTTCACGTTCTAAGAAAAGGCTATCTAAAAAAAAAACCTAAAGGGGTAGGGTGGGCGTTATGGAAAAAAAATGTAACCTGATTGTTTTTTCTTTATGGCAGTAACACAGTCTTTACTTATCAGGATTCTATATATTCTCATGGTTAAAACTTAGTTATAAAGAACAACCAGAACCAAACTAACAGCCATTTTAAATGCACAAACACTGAAGTCAGAATATAAATTGATGACTATTTATATAAAACTTTTACTTGTGCTCAGAAACAACATCTTAGGCAATAAATGGAGTATTCGAATTTTTGCCATTTTACAGTTAAAATCAAGGGGTAACTGGGCTGTGAAGGCCAACCATGAAAAGCATTATACTGCATTTCCTCTGATTTTTGAACAACATTATTGAACAAATGTATGCATTTTGGGCCCAATTTAATAATAATAATTTAGTTGTATTTCCTCTTTTGTCTTTTTAAATCTTTTCAATGATTATCATATATTTTTAATTCAAAGATAAATTAGTTTGAGAGCATGAAGCCTTGAAAATACCTGGTGTTTGAACTATCTCAGTCCTACAATTTGTGCATCTGTAACTTTGTGCAGAGACTTTTATGTGTATATGAAACTGTGTACAGGGTTTCCTACGTTAATAGTAGCACTATATGGATAATAAAGACAAAAAACACCCATAATGTGATTATTTTGTCACACTGAAATATTGATTTTATTCAATTAGAGTGGGGCTGGGTATTGTTAAGGACCTCACGATTTGATTTGATTTGTTGTGATTGGTTGTGATTCGATTCAGTATTGATTTAAATGCTTCGATGTCGATTCAGTAAGAACTAGAAATACACAAAAAATTAGAGTACCTGTTGACAATTTTTAAATGCACATGATGCATAATAATAACTATATTATAACTAATAACTTATTTGTGCATATAGAGTACAAAAGCAAAAAACATGACAGTTCTGTATAAACACTGAAAAAGTCTACAGCACCCCCCACTGGCCAGGAGGTGAATCGATTCAGAGGACTGGCTGAATCGATATTGAATTAGGGGATTGTATTGCAATGCACTGATGAATCGATTTTTTTACCCACCCCTAATTAAGAGGTTCATTAATTAGAATGGGAAACTATATAACTGGTTATGAATTGATGGAGAGGGGGTAGGACAATCCTATGATTTCTCTGCTTTGGCAAATTTCAGATACATTCTAGTTCTCCATGATCTAAGATAGTCTTTGATGGTCCAATAAACAGAGAGGCTTTTGGGATATTGTTTTTGGCCCCACAAGCCACAGGGAAGGTCAATAAAAGAGGCTGATGTTAAACTCTGTTGATATCTAACTGCAGGGCTGAACAATTTCAGGAAAAGATCCAATTGTGATTTTTCTGGCAGATATTGCAATTACAATTCGATTCACAATTTTTTTTCAAATCAAGCTTCAGTGTAATATTCACTGTTTACAGTATAGACAACAGTAAGGAAATCAATGATCAAAAGCATATAACATATTATTCATCATCTAATACTGATGATAAATAATCTGTTTTCATTATTTAAGGGAAACTCTACTCAACTTCTACTCCTAAACAGAGGCTTTGTATTGTTGGCCTGCTTACCAGCACTTCCGTAAATACAAATTGCCTGAAAATTTGTAAAATATTACGTGTAAAATAGTTGACACAACAGATCCTGGGTCAGTCAGGAGCGCTGCATATCAATTATTGCAGCTTTGGTGATGACATGATTGTGTGTCTGAAATTGCGATTTTGATCAGAAAATGATAAACCTTTCAGCCCTACTGGAGACCAGCAGCCTCCTCTGCAGCAGTGCTCTGATCTCTGCGTCCTTCAGTGGGATCAGAGGAGACACTCCCAGAAGTCAAACACGGTCCCGTCAGTGATTTGTGTGCCATGAGCAGAACTCTGTCCCGCCGTGCAGCTGACCAGAGGGGGGCTGCAGGAGTGCTGGATCAGCTAAAACAGCCTCTCCGTTTGTTTTTGGACAACACACTGCCTAAATCCTGAAAACAGAAGAAGCAGATCGAGCAGGAGCTGAAGCAGAGCAGGGAGGCGCAGGCGGGCGGTGGGCGTGAGCCGAGCGAGAGGCCGATCGGGGGGGGGGGGGGGGGGGGGGGGGGTCAGGAGTGAGAGGGCATGAGTCATGCCGTCCACAGTTTTAATAAAGTCTTTCACAGCAGGAGTGTTTGAAGTGGAGCCCGACACACCCAGAAACACACTGAGACGAGAGGGTTCACAGCCACAAACACAAAACCAGCACAAAATGTCTCCTAAAAACAGAACTAACTCAACAAACAGCACCAAGAATCCAGGGCGAGGTGTGCATGTTTATCATGTGTGAGCCAGTGCAAGAAACACAGAATATTTATTGACAAGTTTAAAATCAGAGCAAAACATAAAGCTGGATCTAAAACTTTAGATTTAAGATATATTTCTATATTTACAAATGAGATTAAGAGTCTACCAGTGTTGTTACTGGTATGGTGCGTGCCTCTTAAACATTCCTCATGGCTTCATCAGTGACGGCAATGTTTATTTGTTTTTTAAGATTATTTTTTGGGCATTTTCGGCCTTTATTAACAGGAGAGAGAGACAGTGGATAGGCTTGTGCGAGGAAAGAGCAGGGGAGGACACTCTGCAAACTGAACACAGGCTGGTTTTGAACCTATGCTGGCAAAATTAAAGTTAAAAAGCAAAATTAGAGGGGTGCTGGTTTGGCTGAGTGCTTAAGCAACCAGGTACATCCTATGTACGCTTTGACTGGGTTCGAGACCCACCCGAGGCAAATCTGCCCTCCCCTACTCTCTCACCCTCTTTCACAAGCCGATCCACTGTTTCTCTCTCTCTCTATCAAAACAATAAAAGACAGGAATCCCCCAAAAATACACTTTAAAAAAACAAAAGCAGGGAAACTCAGTGTTATTGGCATGATATGAGAAGACAACAGTATAAAAAATGACTAACAGTATCAGCAGGTATGAGTACTTCAGGTGATACTTACAGTCAATATATTCGCCATTAGAGTGTCAGGGATGGGACTGGTAAAATTTTATAGATTACATTAGATTACATTAGATAAAACTTCATTAATCCCTTGGGAAGACTCACTCAGGGAAATTAAGATTCCAGCAGCACAACAGGCACACAGGGTAAAAAAAGCATACAGGTATTAGAAAAGTCAAAAGTCAAAAGTCAAAAGTAAAAACGATTAGCAACTATAAATTAAAATATAAATTAAAACTAAAATATGGCTACTGGCTACTGTTTCTTCCTGTTACTCCTCCGTCCCCCTCAGTGAGGAGTTGTACCATCTGATGGCCTGAGGGACAAAAGAGTTTCTCAGTCTGTTGGTCCTGAACTTGTGACAGAGCAGTCTTTGGCTTAACAGGCTTTGATCGACTGATATCAATACTATTATTAATTCTGCTTATTGATCTGATTCTGTTACAATTACCTGGTCGATTCCTGCTGATTTTCTGAGTGGGCAAATGTTAACCTGCAGTATTTCAGTGGCAACATCGTCAAACACATATTCGGTGAAAAGAACGAAGGAAAGAATCATGAAGCCCCCCGGGGACAAATAACATTTCTTTAATTGAACTGAATTGAAACTGTATGAGATGAGCACAGCGATTCAGACACTTCGAGGATTTGACATCATGTGCAGTACGTGGTTTGTTTCTTTCTTTCTTTATCATCTTTATTTCTTAAAGCCTCAATGTTTTAATGAGAGCCAAAATAAGAAAATAAATCAACATGTGCTGCTGCTAAAAATTTTATTACTCAACATAACCATAAATCCTACCCCTACTGCAAACAGTACGTCCTCATGTGTTCATCATTTTCAGCATGTTTTCCATCTCACTGCAACAAATAAAACTTATCACTACTAAGAGTATTAATGTCATGGCTTTAACTAAAAAAGGAAAGGTGGTCTCATGCAGTGTTCATTTTGACAGCATTTTTTAATTTAGTTTTAGTTATGGTCTTTTGCCGAAAATATCTTTTAGTTTTTGTCATAATTTAGTCATCTAAATTGTTTCCATTTTAGTCCAGTTTCAGTTGATGAAATTTCACAACATTTTAGGTCGATTAAATCTACTGTAAAATAACTGTGAACAACGAATAACCCTTTATTGAATGCTAGTAAAGTTTGAATGTATAAATGAACAGAAACAAACTGAACTTTTGTGTGAAATGCAGTCATCTTTATTAAGTCTACCTGGCAGAGCATCTCAGTTACAATACCAGAACTGACAACAAACAGTGAACCTGCTCTACATGAATATATCAATTCATAAAGAGAGGAGCTCTGATTGGATCGCTCCAAAACTTATCCCACCACCACGAAGCTAAGACAGTTGTGATTGGATGTCCCTCTTGACTCATCCAACCTTTTCACACAACCAAAATAGCTGTGATTGGATATATTCCTAACTTGTCCCTACTTTCTACATGACCAAATAAGGTTTGATTGGATCAAGTCTCTGCCAGACATTTTAGTCTAGTTTTTATTTGTTGATGAAAATGTCAGTTAATTCAGTTTTAGTTTTGTCCATGTGCACTTGTTTTTGTCACTTCCTTCTTTTTTCGTCAGGGAAAAAAGGTTTTTGACGAAAACTATGACGAAAATAATTAGTCATCGAATTGAACACCGATCTTATGCACCACATTTACCCACTGAGGATTTTCTAACCATTAGCCAAAGTTTCTCCTATCAGCGAGGTTGCAACACTGGTGATAAATGCCTCTTTTCAGTCATAATGAGTGTAGTGACAGCACAGAGGAGGCGTATAAATTACTGCAGAGGCCCATCATTAGTGCTGAGCTGAGACAGCAACACGGCCAATCAATGCATCTGAATCCTGGGACACAGATAGACAAACTGCCTTCAGGAAGGATTACATTAATGAAGACCAGAGGAGGCTGAGGAAACCTCTTATCACCTGCAGACCACAACATGAACCATGTTTAATGGGCAAGAGCACGGGCTGATAGTTCATGGCTGCAGTTCAAATATTTCTCTGAAGGCGAAGTCGTGAGTGTGAGAGGACATAAATCAGAGTGAAACATCATCGTGTGAGGACACAGAATGACACTGAGCGGTCTGACTGTGGATCAGGAAGGATTGTGGCTTTTCTCAGTTTTTTGTTGTTGATATCTGGAAATCTTCGCCTGAGGGCTGTGTGTGAAAAACAAGATTGAACTGCTGCTGACATGCAGCCAAGACGCGATACGGTCAGAGAGTTACGAAGGACGAGAGGCAAACGGCCAACAGATTACCGTGACCTCAGAGATTTTTGATATGAGAGGTTTGGAGGCACGATCAGGATTTGTTTTGAGTGACTTTAACTGGGTTAAAAAAGAGGGCTTGGCAGAACAATCTGGGTCAAGGTTACATGGAAGTGTGACTGAGAAAATATTACTTAATCGCCTTCCTTTAATCGCCAACATATGTTTTTTTAGCCATCAGAGACCCAAAGCGTGGCACAGTAGAGTGCAGCTTGCAACGGTAAACATACTTTTGATTTAGTTTTTACTCTTTATTTACACGTTTTCTCCCCATTTCACCCTCTTTTATTTGGCACTTATTTCTCACATGTCTGAGTCTCATGATAGTCTGTGTTAATTTGTCATCTGTGACATGTCAGTACTAAAACTAAAAATAAAGAAATTTACTTTTTTTTTAAAGAAGCGTTTACCTTGGTTGAGTCTTGGGCTGGACAATAATGCCTAAACATCATACCACAGATTACTGAATTTGATCAAATCAATTTGTGTTGAGCTTCAACTAATAGCATGACATTTTCTAGAGAGGTTGTTTGGAAAAAAAAAAAAAAGCACTCTGCCATAATCCCATCAGGACTTTATTGTAGAAAAGCCTCTCAAAAGTCAATGTTTGGTTTGCTTCTGTGAATCATCTCAGGCTTTAAGCTAACCATTGCTGCAGGATTTGGACAAAGATGAACCAAGTAGGTCCATTTTAGCTAACAACCTGTGTGAAAACCACAGACAGAAAGTGAGTTTTCTCAGTGTGTGGATAAAGGAGAGGCCTTAAATCAGTGTAGCTCTAGGGATGCACCATATTATTAATTCAATATCGGTATTTATTTTCCTATAAAGATTGACTGTAGTTTGTAAAATGGGGCTATTACCCATGTATTTATGTTTCCATGAATAACGACAGCTGCTAATGAATTATAATTTTAATTCAGTATTGGATCTGATTTGTAAGAAAGGGGCAGGACTAGATAAGCTCCTTGCTTCATTCTGTCTTTTCTCAAACTGGTTGTTGTGTTGACATAAATGTGTATGTACTCACGTGTGAATTTATTTGATGGACATGTACAGTTGTTTTGGTGTTTGCTTTGACTTTGCTGTTTTTGTTGTTGTTTTTCTAAGTTTGAGAGAGGGAAAGAAAGAAAGAAAGAAAGAAAGAAAGAAAGAAAGAAAGAAAATAGCTTAAAATGTTGAATAAATATTGTTATCTAAGAAAATTCTGCCCATATTTACAGCATATCCACCTGCATATGGGCTGTTTATATCTGAAACATGGGCTGAAATATCAGTAGAATGTCTTAATGTGACATTCATTTCCCTTCATTTCTACATTGAGACACCAACATGATTGTGTCCTGAGAGAATTTTTTTTTTCTTGTTCCTCTTTCTGTTTCCAATGCAAATAAAATGTCACAGAATAAGAAAAAGGTCAATTTTAGTTAGGTGGACTGCACACTTTTGTCAAAAAAAAACAGGTATTGGCAATAATGAGTTCAGAAATATTGAAAAATCCAATATTGTGCATCCCTATGTCGCTCATAAAATGAGAATAGAAAAGAAGTGATCACAAAAAAGATCAGATCACCACGTAGAAACAGGTTATTAAACCTTTTCACTTCATATTATATTTAAATTAACCTTCAGTATTTTCATGCGTCTCACAAATAACTTATTCAATGCTAAATCTTTAAGCAATGAAAATGAATAGCTCACATCTGAAGTTTGGGAAGACAGACATCATTGTAAGTGAAATAACACGCACAGCTCTCTCCGTGTGCTCTGCTGTATTGTGCAGGCCTCGCCCTGACAGACAGACGCAGACAGGTGTAAGGGGAACAGGTGAGCTCCAGGCAAACAGAAACAGATTTACAGCTGCAGCAGGTGATCCTCTACATCCCCTTCAGCATAAAACAGGAAACAGGAGTGTGAGAACCTCGTGGGAGACGACAGGAGAGCAACAGGTGTCTGCTTTTACGGACCAGAACATGAACTGATTCATTCACTTTTTTAAAGACTGACACTCGATAAACTCTGTAAATAAAAGTCAACAGAGCATCTACAAACACAGATCGGCCATCAATCAGTACCAGATGATTTTGCCAAAAAAAGATTGTTTTTGTTAAAAATAAAAAATGCGATCAGCTGAAATAACTTTGAAAAAACATGGTTGAGTAGGGGTTAAATTGTGAAATTTGTTGTCTTGGCATTATGAAATAATTAAATCTGATACATGTTGCAACTGAGTTAAAATTCATGAACTTATTGCCCTTTTAATTATTCAACTTTTTGCACTGTTTTAGGTATTGTATTGAATTGATAATTTTAGCCTGTAAATAATTTTGTTAATTCACACAAATAAAATCAAGTAATAGACAAGTCGTTTCAGTGTGTAATTCAGATGTCCTTACTGTAGGATGGTATGTTGTACAGAAACACAACAACAATTGGATTGTTGCTGATATCCAATATGCCGATATTTCTGAACTCATTATTGCCAAAAGTGAATGGATGCCAATATTTTTACGATAATGTATGAGTCTTCACCAAACTAAACTTGACCTGTTGTTATTCTGTGACATTTTATTTGCATTAGAAACAGATGGAAAACAAGAAAAACAGTTTTATGCTCTAAAAATGAAACTGTTGTGTCTTAACGCTGACATTAACAGAAAAAAAGAAGAAGAAATTTGGTAGGTTAATTCATTATGCCATTATTTCAGCAGATATAATGTATATGGCCAATATGTTTGGTCGATACATGGTCTGTAAATATCGGCAGAATTTTTCATAACTGCAAATACGATATTTTCTTTTGTTATTCTCGGTCGACTCGTAACTGTGCAGCGCATGCTTAAATACATGTTTGTACACATGTATGCTTTAAATGAATTATGTGACATTCTACCTCGTATAAGAACAGAACTTTAACTCTACCACTTAAAAAGTGCGCTTAAAAATATACTATATGCACTTTTAGTATTTTATTTTGTATAATTATTGATATATGCATTGTAGGGCAGGTTTAACCCAGCCTGTGCTGTTTTATTGTTTCTGGTGTTCTGTTTTTCTATCTGTAACTTTGGTTTTATGTTTCTCTTTAATGTTTGGGACTACAGATGGACATTAGTATCATGCTAAATCCAGCACTTTTATGTTGGTATTGCATGGACTCTCATGATATTGTATGATTATTAATATGCACCGTCTCGTCCAAAAAAAAAAAAACTTTAAAGACAGTAATGTACAAATATAAAAGCTCAAGACAAGGAGGGGCACCACAGCATAAGTGCTGCATAGTTTCAGGACAGAAGTACTTTTGTAGCCAAGGAACATAAACGAGTATGAGTGCTGTGTAAATCTGGATTATTCTGAGTTTAACAATCTGAAAACAAGGAAACCCTCCAGCTCATTCATCTCTTTTCAGGGTAAAAGAAGTGCTCTGCAAAAATGGAGCAAAGCTACATAATGAAAAAGCCCACAGTGAGCTTTAACACTCTGCACCACCCACTCAAACAGTGAAAAGGCTTTCTCTCTCACAGAGTAAAGCAGAGGCTTTAGAAGGAGCCCCTCCTCAGACTAAAACAAGCAGGACCCTCCCTGAACACAACACTGGCTGTAGTTACAGCTTCAGTTTCTCCTCCTCCGACTCAAAATCAATCACTATCTCATCACCCTCCACTCCCCTCAAACCCTCTCTCTGCTCTCCATCCCCACCCCCACTTTCTGCTTTCTAGCTTCAAACCCAAACCTCTCTCCGCCCGCGTATGCCTGGCTGAACAGTGAGAAAGCCTGTCCTGTCTGCGGGCCAGAGTCAGCCTGATGAGCCCTGAACGAAGCTGCTGTCCTCGGGCCTGATTTAAGGACTGAACATGGGTGGTCCACAGCGACTGTTTAACTGCAGAGATACTGCAGGAGGAGAAGAAGCCTCATTAGATCCAAACTCACATTTTAGAGACAGTGAGTCTGTTTGGAAACATGCCGAGGGTTCTGATTGATTTATGACAGCAAGTCTAAACACACCATCCCACATGTGTAGTGTTATCAATACTGCTGACAAAGACGAGAGGGGCTGTGATAAAGTCAGCAATCCCTCTAAAGATAGTCACTGACAGGGAAATGAAAACATCAGAAATACTTTATTAATCCCTAAGGGCAAATTCAGTTGTTTCAGTTGCTCTTATACACAGTATAGCAGTAGGAATACCAAATAAAGACAGTAAAATAGATAAGAATATAAAAAATTAAGTAAAAACACTAAGTAAGCAGGTTGCAACATGAAGAGTCTTAAGCTATATCAACTTCCAAATGAAGGAAAAAATAAATAAAATAAGTAAAAGTGAGACTATAAACAAGGCCAAGGAATTTACACTATAAACATTAACTATATTTACATTATGAATTAAACATGACAGCGCTGTTTTGACAGCAAACTGCATTTGACCGAAAGGCAAAGTTTAGCAGTTAGGATATTGTACTGAAGTTTTGTTTTTAACTTACTAACAAATATCAGAGGTGAAAATGGTGAAAAAAAATTAGTGTGGTGAAACGTAAAGCAGCAGCATCTTAAGGGCCTGTTTACATGACAACAAAAACGGCTGAAAACTGAGAGTTTTTGTTGCGATTGTGCCTTCCGTTTACACGAGAATGGTGCCAAGAGAGCCTGAATCTGCAAACTTTTGAAACCGGGGTCCAGAGTGAAAAACATTTTCGTCTCTGTGTAAACAGGAATCAGCGTTGTCAGGGAAAATGGGGACACACAGCGCATGCACAGTTCTTTTTCAGATAAAGGCAGTGCGCGCGCCTAGGAACAACAACAACAACTATGGCCGACTACCGAGCATCATGTGTGCTGCTAACTGTGCTCGGTTTGTTATCGCTCCTCCAACAAAATGTGGATTTGCTGCATCAGTATTCTGACCAGCAGAGATGCATTTGTTATACTCACCAAGGACACTACAAACTTGCATCGCCAACTACTGGCCTGGCATGCACGCTACCACGTTTTCAGTTATTCTCGTGGATCCATGTGAATGCGGAGAGCTTTTGAAAACACAAAGAGAAAACCCTTTCAGTCTCTGATGACACTGATGTTGTGTAAAAGGGGCCTAAAGCCTTTTGCCCAAAAGTCTTTAATACTTCTGATTATGTTTCAATAGGAGTCAATTTATACATCAGTCTGATTCAGACCTAAAGAAACTGGGCTGTGTATAACTGACAGTGAGCATAGCCACGGGGGCCAACCGTGGGCCGAGCTGTCTGAATGTTTTTCACACTTCTTACACCGTCATGCCCTAAAGTAATTTATATAGAGCTCATGTTTGGATGGGGGTGGTTTAACAAGGGGTTTTGACAAAGACAGTTATGAAACAAAGTAAAGTAAGGTGATAAACTTTGACAGCTGGTTTGCAAAGATAACAAAAACTTTAAAACAGTTTAAAAGCCTCACAACACGTGATCACGGCACAGAAGCTCAATGTGCTCCACTGCCTCCATGAGAGCATCTGAGGACACCACCAGCCAAGTTAGTCCATATAAAAGCTTCAATCACACACCAAAGACAGGATTTATGAATTTATGATTTATGAACCAACTGGAACTCCTCTGAGAGCACGAACCTCCACAAAGGAGCGTTTGGCAGTATCTATTTCGCAGTAATCCTGACGTTATGAGTCTAAATCAAGCAGCATGTGTCGCTGCTCTGTGGCTGACATGCAGGAGAGCTCCATGTTTGTTTGTTGGCTTGTTTGATGTTGTATGTTTCATTAGGTTTTAATGTGTTTTGCAGACCCACAGGACCCCCTTCGGTCTGAATATGAACTCCTAAACTCAGGTTGCAGGTACAGAAAGCCCAGGATGAGGACTAAAAGAGGCATCACATCCTTTATACCACAGATCATCCAGCTGCTAAATAAACTCTGATCTTACAACATCAACTTTTATTTTGTTATATTTAACCTTTATTTAACCAGACAAGTCCCACTGAGATCAGGATGTCATTCACCAGGGCGACCCAGCAGCACACATCATAATAAATACAAATTTAAGGTAAAGATTAAGGTAATAAATTACAAAAACTAAATATGGAAAACAGTGAAACTGTGAATGGTTCATTAAATCAGTTATGCTCCTCTGATTGTTTGATTGTTTTGAGATCATTTAATGAGGTTTTTACTTATTATTACTGTTAATTTAGTATTTTCATTCTCAGCTAACTGTTAAATGTTATTATGTGCTGTCCTGTGTGGTCGCTGATGTCCTATGTAGTTTGTGTTTTTATTTTCTCTGTGCAGGACAAATTCCATTAGGGGCATAAAGATTTCATTCTTTCAGTAACTAAACCATAAGTTTGAAGGATAAATATTAATTAAGGAAAATATTAAACTATTTCAAAGCATGTAATAAAAGATATGTATTTCAGCAGTAAGGTTGAAGGTGTCTTCCTTATAAATAATAACCATTTCATCATTTTGGAATTAATAAAATCATCAATTTAGGAAAGAGTGAGTGACATAACGACTTTAAAAACATGCAGTCAAGGTTAGAAGAGACAGCACACGTGTTTCCTCTGCTGTAATGATTTTCGGTCTCTGACTCCATTGAGGAATACCTCGCATATCTGCACTCTAAGAAGACACTAACAACACTCAGAGGTTAAGAGGGCCAAAGTAAACACACTTCAAGAGGCCAAACAGATCTTTACGGCACCAGAGGATTCACACGGGGAAGATTTCACACTCCTCAAGGTTATGACTGAGGCCGTGCAGTCCATAGATGACAGATATATTAATTATGGCCCATTTTATAGACCAAATTATGGTCTACTTGAGTTATGGTCCACATTTCTGCTTCGTGGTATTACATTGACTCCTCAGCTCTACTTGATTTTTTTTAAATCTCTATTTGGGACTCCATGACTGGTACCTGCTCCTTTTTTTTTCTTATCATCTCTAGTGAGGTTTCAGGAAGTTGAGCTGTCCCTCATAAGTGAGGCTGAAGCATATTTTTGTTTCCTGCTTGTAATCATCTCTCAATCAAAACTTTATCTACTTACTGTGAAAAACAGTCACAGACTGAAAGCCAGATACTGTCACCTCTTTTTCCTCTGCTGTTATTACCTCAGTCACAGAGGTTATGTTTTCACCGGTGTGTTTGTTTGCCTGTTTGTTTGTTTGTTTGTTTGTTTGCAAGACTACTGGATGGATTTACATGATAATTCTACCAGAGGTGCAGTTTGGTCCAGGAAGATGCCATTAAATTTTGGTGGTAATCCATATATTTGTCTGGATGCAAAAAATTCCCAAAATTTTCTAAAAAGCCCATAACTTAACATTGGGCTGTATGTTAGAAAATCCTATCTTAAAGGTTTCGCTTCAAAATTTACAGGATAATACATATAATATGTCTCCATCATCAAGGTAAATTTCATGTGGCTCTCATCCAGATTGACGTCATAAAAAAACATTGAAGTTTACAATGGGAAATCCAAATCATTTCTCCTCAGCTGCTGAGGGTTTCGTCCCCTTTACTTCATTCTGGGAACTGTAGTTTATTTGCAACTGACGTCAACGTTTTTCAGCCTATGTCACTACATTTCCCAGTTTCCCTTGCAATGCCGGGGGAGGAGGTCTCCACATGGACAGACATGAGCAGAGACTCAGCCGTCCAGTCGGAGTGCATGGTGATCCAGAACAGTATCTTTTACAGGGGTTGTGGAAAAGCCACTGCCGTAACGGAGCTGCGTGGCAGAGGTCATCATAAAAACTGTACATAGTCAGTAATTATATTTTCAAACATTGCAACAACCTATGATTGGGAGTAAGTTGAGAAAAAAAATCTAGATTTCTCATTTTTAAATCTTCTGCAAAAATAATTCGAATTATTCGATTTAATGGATATATCGCCCAGCCCTACACTATAAATACACAAACAGATAAATATAGAGACAGGTCCATGTAGGGATGGGCAACTTTGGTTTCAGAGAAGGCCACATTATATATAGTCTTACTACCAGATGGTCGCATTTCTACAACTATGATGTAGCTTTAACAAGAATTAATAGACAGTTTATTCAGTTGAGTAAGGTAAATTAATAATTCATTTCAGCACGTTTCTTAAAGTGCATGTTGTATCCTGGTGCTTTTACAAAAGCATTCAGAGGTGTTTACATAGAGAAGGTCGAATCATTACAAGGTTACATCTTCATCTTTCAGATGTAACAGGGGGGTCATGTGATTGCAATGATTGTGCAGTAGGGTGCATGGATCTTTCACTACCAGATAAGTACATACACAGTCTTGTACCATTTCCTTTTTTCAGTCCTGTTTTTTGTGCTGAATCAATGCTTGATGGTCTTGACTGAACACTCAAAAAGCTGGTTGTCTTGGTTCCTTGACCAAACTACTGATATCATCGGACTTTCTGAAGTGTCAGAGCAAGACTTTAAGACTTTTTCCACTGGAGACAGAGGCACAAAAACAGCAGGCGGTCACATCAGAGCTCTACTGAGCGGAGCATCATCTCCTTTATGGCTGCCGCTCATGATTAACTGAGGTGAAAATATCTCTATCAAATCAAAGGCTCCAAAATCCACATCATAATAATTTAACAGCTGAATTCATTCTCAAATTGAGTCCATAAAAAGCCTCTTAATGGCTGCTGATGACTTGCCAGGATAACGGGGAAAGCACACAACAGCAACGGGAACAAACATTACCTCTGATCGTCAGGAGGTATTTTCTCACGCTGCACTGATTACAGCGAGGATCTTTTTACCCAAACGGCCCCTGAGACGACATTAAGGCACAATACAAGAGTTCAGTGAGACCGAGCAGCAAAGGGCAGACGGTATGTAAGGGATAACGCTGTTGTAGTGTAGCTCTTACATTGGTAAGCTGCTGCTGAATCAGGGTGATAATTAATAGCCTGTCCTCTGGCTTTGGCAAACACAGACAGCATCACACTCACACACAAACACACACATCACCACCTATCTCTCTCTGTGTTTCCTGGATTCACAAAGTGCTGTGCAATTATCACACACACTGCGTGACCTTGGAGCTCCTGACGGCTCTAATGACCATCAGGCCATTTACAACAGCGCCGGAGAGGAACAAACACTGCAGGAAGTCCAGACCTCAAACTAACACTGTTTACACTGTAGACATTTTTATACCTCTAAATACAAGAAAACATTAAAGGGATACACCAACATTTTTTTGTTTTCTTATCTTGCCTCACCCCGGAGTCCATGACAAGCAGGTAGACTCCATTCATTCGACTGAGCGTGCAGTAACAAGGAAGAAAGCTCAACTACCACTAATTAGCTTAGCTCAAACACTGGGAGTCAATGGGAAGTGTTAGCCTGCCTCTGCCTATAGTCATCAGATAAACTCTTCAGCAACTCTAAACGGTCCTGTGTGCTTGTTGTGACTTGTTTTTTACCACGTTATGTTAGTTATCTTCTACTATCATAGTATTATTGTCTTCTACTCGTAAACAGAGGCTTTGTTTTGTTGACATTCTTACAAGCACGTCTGCGGTGGTTTAAGCATGCACCCTGCGGTTTAGTATTGTATATATTTCTTCTTCTTTCGGAAATTACATAAAGTGCTAATCTTAGTCTAACAATAGATAACGTGACATAACGCGGTAAAAAAAACATCCTCAATAACTGTAGAGAAGCTCCTTCATAGCTGCTAATTTGCACAAATATATTATAATCAATGTGGGAGTCCAATCTTTCAGCCATATCTAGGTTATTTGGACCACCAACAGGGGTTTGCTTGAAATTCTTCCAATTCAATCCATTTATTGTGCATTTTATTTATTCTTGTGCAATTTAAAAAACAATCAAGTTTACCAAAGTGCTGCACAGTGACTACCAAGCAGAATTAAAAAAGAATAAACTTGAACTTAGGTAGAATAAATGAAACTAAACAAATCTTGTTAATCAAAAGAAAAAAAAGGAGTCAAACTAGGAGCATCAGAGAGCACAAACCTCCAACAAGGCCTTTCTGACATTAGTAGCAGAGTGATTAAAGGAAAAAGTGGAAAAACTGCCCTGTAACACAACAACTTCTGTAGAAAAAAATCCTGGATCTTTATTCGGACAACCATCAAAATCTAATCAGCTCTTACTGGTGCCATGACCAACACTCCCTGAAAATGTAATCAAAATTCATCAAGAACTTTTGGAGTTACCTTGGACACAAACAGATGAACTAATGCTGGCAAAAACTATAAATTACACTGCATGCCAGTGACCTCTACTTTTGTTGCCATTGAATCCATAAATGGATTGATAATGTTAGATTTTTATTTGATTGAATCAAAGCCAAAAACTCTCTTATAAAGACGACCCGAGCTCCAACAGGACTAAAGCAGCCACTTCTGTAGACAGCAGTCCAACATGCCTTTGGCGTTGACTGTAGTAACATTCTGTGTGCAGTGTAAACACACAGATGTTACTGTATTTGTTTTATTAATGTTTGTTTTTAAAGAGACAGGTATGCTGCATGTCAGCTATTCCCAATAACCACACAGTTTGTAGTCACAGCTGAAAAGAAAACAGATCCTATGAGGGGCTGCAAGACAGCTGAATAGAGTATGTATTAGGGCTGGGCGATATGGCCTAAAAATTTTTGTTTTTCCCACAACACTTAATTTACAATTTTGAATCAATTTTTCCCTCTGAAAAAAAACAACAACAACTCCAAGTGAAACAAAAATGACATGAATCAAGTTTTGCCTTTATGGTGTCAAAATATACTCTCAAACCAAACAGAATTCCCCTCTTAAAGTTAAGGTGTGTGTTATAAAATGTTGATTATGTAGTTTAAACGTTGGCAGGTTTATCATTTAAACACTGAAGGCTGAGGTAAATTTATAGAATATTAACATGAAACCCTCTGATCAAAATTTAATCTTATTTAAAAAAAATAAGTACTTGCCTTAGCATTTGTATGTGAAAAGTCTGACAAGGCCTACCATCATGAAAAAAGTAAATTTTCAGTATTTATATTTTTCAAACATTGCAGCAACTTACAATTGGAGTAAGTCAAGAAAAAAAAAACTGATTTTTAAATATTAAATCTTCTGCAGAAAAATACAATACATTGCCCAGTCCTTGTATGTATATAAGCAGTTCTGCTGTCATATACATTGATAATAATAAACAATAATAAAATTATATAGTGGGCAACCTAAAGTGTATTTGAAGTCTGGGAGAAACTCCAAACAGGATACAGAAAGTTGGTGTGCTCCATTTTTCCACATTTATTTTTATTGCGAAGGTTAAAATCAGAATTATTTTTCACAGGGACGTTACCAACATATTAAATACTAAAATACTTATTGATGGCATGTGCTTCAACTTGATATTCTTGATACTTCTACAGCTAACAGACCTTTAAAGTAACAAATCTTAACAAAAAACACACACCTTAAGTCATATTTGAAACCAAAAGCTCCTGAATAAGAAAAAAGAGATCAGGGATAGTTAAGGTCTGATCAACTGAATTAAACAAGATAACACTGTCCAGGTTACACAAATACTTCTATGAGGCTTGGGTGCTTAAATAAAGGCAGAGTATTTGTGCAATGTTTGGAAAGCTTGCAGGACTTTGCTTTTACAATTTGGTCATCAAATACAAACTGTCCATTGTTGTTGTTGACAGAAACTCTCTGGACCAGCTGATCAACAGCTGATGTCTTCCACATTTACAGTTCAACACTGATTTATCATTTTATAACAGCACAGAGCCACTGAGCTGATCTGTATTATATGTTTCTAACATTTATTCCTGACGTTCTGTCCTGTTTTAAAGGTGTTTTAGGAAAATATTTTGGTTTTAGAGGCTTTCAGTGGACATAACCCTTAAAATTAGAAGAGACTGAATTCCTGAATATCTAAATTTAAACTTACTGCGTTAAATGTCTGCAGCAGGGGTGTGAAATGCATGCACTGGTCAATCAAAACCTTTAGCAATGCAATACTCTATCAATTTTTCAAAAGCCCAAGATCAATATTTTATTAGTTTACAATTCATAGAAATTCTGGGCCATTTGTTTTGTACCTCAGCCTGTAGACATGGACTCTCTGTCTCTATGTAACATTTATTTTTATTATTTCTGATATTGTTATTTCCCAATATTGTGAATCTATACAATGCACAGCCTACCAGTGTAGACAGTGATTTAAATTAAATAACATATTTAATGGATTTAATTGCAATTTTGGCTTTAGTTTGAACTGATATTTACATCATAAAAAAGGAACTCATTTCTGTTACACAGGAAGTGTAAATACAAAATGAAATATATTTATATAATACTGATAGCGATATGCTGATATTTCCATATGCATTTTTGCCAATACAAATAATTTTTATCAAGAGCAGAGTCTTTCCTTTACAAAATTACTTGTTGCTTTCGATGTCTGAGTCTATTTTTGTGAGAAGCAGATGTAAAACAAGAAAAACACCATTTAATTTTGATAAACTGACATCTTAATTTTCAAATTTACCTATGCAGTGATGATGAGGTGTATTTTTTTTTCTTTAAGTTTATTTTTTGGGCATTTTTGTGCCATAATGCTTCAACTTGTCACTGAATGTCTAACTTTAATAAACAGTATCATTTATTAGAAAACCAAATGTTGTTTACCTGTTTCCTAACAGAAATAGACTGTCATAACGAAAGAAAATGGCCCATTTTTCCAAAAATATATTTATATATATTTATACAAAAATTAAATGGCTTTTATCTGTTAATTTCATCTGTATTTACTCTCAAGGTGAGGTTTATGCATGTGACTAAATCTTCACTGTTTTATTTGACTTTCTTTTAAACGTGCAAATAAATAAAGCTAAATAAATAAAAATTAACTTTTAGTATTTTAGATTAGATTGAACTTTTTTTAATCCCGTTGGAAGACACCCTCAGGAAAATTAAGAAGACTGATACTATTACTGATATATTTCGACAATATATCAATAACAGCTGTGAGTTTGGAAATATTGGAATATTGAATGTCGACAAAAATCTGATTTCATGCACCCCTAAATTTTATTCACCTTTGTTTTATAGACCAAAAACAGTAAACACTTATAAGCTGTATTGTACGGAAATATCAGTTATACTGGAATAGGCAGCATGAAAAAAAGCTCATTGAGCAGCTATTGCACTTTCATGTTAATTTAGTTTTTTTTACTTTAAATGTTATGTTTATGATGATGGTAAATACATCAAGAAACAAAGCAGCTGTCCTGGATAGAGCACTGAAAAACTATAAACCAAACTCAGGACATTTTAACTTTTTCCTTTCTGCTGAATTACATAAAGTGAATGAATCAAACTTCCTGTAAATAAGATCACATGCAGCAGGTCAGAAGGTATCAGAGCCATCATCAGACCCTCCTCCCCCTCACCATGTGTCAGAAACACTTGTGCACAGGAGCAGATGACTGGAGGTCCAGCAGCTGTCACAGAATCATTCAGCAGGTCTGGATGGTCAGTGAGGAAGAGGAGGGAGGAGGGGACGGATAAGCTCTCTGTTTCTCTGCCTCCATTCACACCAGCCGAACAATAAAGTTATTATGTCGCTATCTGACTCACGGTTTAATCCTAACAACAGAGTTTTGTTGTGTGGCCCAGATTAACTTGCAGCGCACTTCAGGCCGATCACAAGCTGAAACTTACACCTCCCTTTAGCTCCATGAGGAGAAAACGAGACTCGGACCCTTTGTTTTTGTCAGCTGTACTCACACTCAGGCGCAGGTGATCGTTTAGCCCGCAGCAGCTCTCGATCCACCTGATCTCATGTCGGAAACGACGGCAGAAAAACACACTCCTGCAGAGACGGAGGAGCTTCCGCGAACAAAGTCAACAAAGTTTCCCCGTCCGGAGCGACGACATGCCCGCAGAGACCGAGACGGAGCCGCTGTCCGAGGACGAGGCCGGGGAGTTGGGAAAAGTAGTCCAGAAAAGTCAGAGTGCTGTGGCTTTGGGCTGTAAATGCAAAGTGTGTCGCATTCCTCTGGTTTCAGACCAGAGCGGCCCAGTTTCATGACGTCACCGGGAGAGAGAGCGAGTGCGTTAGAGCGAGAGAGAGAGAGAGAGAGAGAGAGAGAGAGAGAGCAAAGGTAATTCAAGAAAAGCAAAGTTTGAAAGAGTAAAGGTAGAAAAAGGAAAACACATCCTCCATCTGCTTCCACTTCACTTCCGGTAAAACGTCATAAGTCTGACCAAACAGGTGAACCTGTCAGGTGCTGTTCAGTGATTCGGTTTTAACTGTTACAATTTTTGTTGTTAACAAACAGACAGGGAGTCCATTTCAATTTTCCATGTTTTATAACATTAAAAAGCAAAAAATAAAATGAAACAAGGTTTAGGTAGAATAGATGAAAAACAGCCCCTCAGTGTTGATTTAGCTGTATTACAACACTCAATATGGAAATCAATACTTTTTCCAATCAATCAATCCAGAGTTGTCATAACACATTTGAAAATTGCAACAGCTGACAAAAGCAGGGATGCACAATATAATATTTTTGACAATATCTGACATACTGATATTTCACATCTTATTTTGGCTGATATGGAGTTATAAAAATAACTGAAAGTAGCTCTTTTTGTACCACAGCTGTTATATGCAACTCTATCTTTTAACAGTGAGAGTATAATCCCGCTTCATCAGAGCTACAAAGACTGACGTACTAATCTGCTGACATAACCTTTTCTTGGCAACTTTTACTTACAGTTAAAAATTAACATGCAAAAATATGCTACTTTTAATGCTGATATATTACAATTTGGCTAAAATGACTGCACAAACTGATACATCTCTAAAAATGATACTGTTGCTTTTTTAAAACCAGACATTCAGTGATGCAGATAAGGATATTTACCTTTTATAAGCTAATATCTGCTGATACTAAAATGACAGTTACAGTGTGCATCCCTTATACATGGGTGACAAAATTATACATATCACATTAGATCATGATACTATGTACAGGGCAACGAATTATATATTTTTTAATTAAATTCTATCATTTTTATGATATATAGCATTAGGATATTTAGATACAATATAGTCCCTGCAACACAGACAGAATGACCATACATGAATGCCTGCTGCCAACTAAAGGCCGGAGGCTGAACTACAACACAAAACAAATGTCCCTGAATTTTTATAAATTATAAACGAAGAAAGTATTAATATTGTGCAAATAAATACAGATGCAGTGCAAAACATTTTGAGTATTGGTTTGTGGATATTTTTTACACCCAATTCTTTAAGCTTTAAAATATGTTTTAAATATAAAAATGTAATTTTTAAAATATGCTTGCAGAACTTCTCAAAACCTAATGCTAATGTGTAAAACCAAAATATCTGCGGTTATTATTGGCAGAAATGCTTATTTGCAGATACTGATATCATACTGATAATATATCTTGTATCCCCAGTATTTTCAAAAGTTGAATGTGTTGTTTTAATCCTTAAAGTCTGGATACGTCAAAAATATGGTAGAAAACAAGCAATTCATTAAGATTAAGTTACAGTTTATTATTTAATTCTGCTGTCACAGGTTGTAACATACAAGCTCTCCAAAAGTTACTTCTTAGTTTGTTGATTAAATTTAATGTGAAGCATGTGACGCCTGGATGATGTGCAGTTTCATATCGCATTGTTCAGAGAATCACTGTAACAGCTGTCATCACATTTTATCATAAATGTCTCAATGTGGAATCATTGGTCAGCAGTTCCTAAGTTTGTTTGGGTATTTTTTTTCCTTTCTTGTGACATGACCATGTGATAAACTTGGCACAACACACTCTGGGAGCATGGCTTAAATTATGTCTGCCTGATCAGGACAGCCTGCTGTGAAATACCAAGTCTGCCTGCTAATACAAACACATCCATCACTATGACACTGAAGAGGCATGCAGATATTCAGTCAGGGAAAAAAGACTGCAAACGTGCTCTTGAATTTGGCAGAGGATTGTCTGATAGCATTGTTCTCAAATGCTCCAGGATAACTTTTCACAACGTCTATGTGTTCCGGTGTCTATTTTCGTCTCTCTGACCGACGTGAAGGTGTGAGAGGCAATAAGGAAAAGGCCTGTTTGCATTCCTGTCAGAGTGAAAATACAGCAGGAACAGGTCCACTAAACGTATCATAACCAGAAACACACAAACCTGCCAATCCCCAGGCTGAGTTCAAACAAAGCATGCAGTGTTTCAGCCAATGAGGGCCGACTTCCAGGAGCAGGTTGTGGAATGTGGAAAGGTCAATGATAAAGACGGCAGAGAGAGCACACACCAGCTAACCCTCACACACACACACAGGCAGTTAGTCTGAGTTTTCACAGCACCGTCAGACCTTTGATCGCTCTACAAACAGCACAAAATGTAAAAAATCCAGTTAGTTTACAGCGAGAAGTTGATGAAAAGTCTACACAGTTCACAGTAAAAGGGTAAAGGTCAGAGGAAGAGGTGGGGCATTAATGAAATACATGCATCTGCGGTTTAAATAAATTATATAACAAGCTAAAAAAAACAGCAAAAACTAAGTCAACGCTCAAGAAAAAGCTCATGTGGAAATGATGTGGAAATGTTTGCATTTGAAACTGCCAGAGAGAGGAGCAAAGAAAGCAGTCAGAGGCTGTGCTATGAAATTTTATTATGATTTTTCACTTTTTTTCAATCAAGATTATCAATCAAATTAAATCAAATCAGATCAAATCAAATCTAATGTATTGCCCCACTCAGGGAAATTTGTCCTGGACTAAGAAGCTGCGCCACATATGCCCCAAAGCCACAACAACATAACAACACACCATCAGGCACAACAACACCAGCAATCACACAAGATTAACAGAATGCATAATAAAAGATCACATGATAAAAACACTATACATATTACACAATCTTCAGCCTCCAGTAGCATCGTTTAGGAGTTTGATGGAGGTTGGAATGAATTAATTCTTGAAACGGTAAAGTTTGAAGTGAGGGACTCTGTACCGTCTCCCGAAGGGTCAGAGGTCATAATCATCTGCACACGGTTAAAGCGTCACAGGCATAAATATTGCTGCTTGAAACGGCAGCGTGAATGAGGCAACAGTCTATTTTTGTGAGTCTTCATGAGGGAAAGGGGGGTTGTGACTTTCTTTCTGTGTTCAGTAAAGTCTGCAACATGCAGTTTAAGAGCAACAGAGTCACTTCTTGGTGACATCTGCCTTCCCGTGGTGGCTTCATGTCTGCTACACCTGTTGAGATTTTGAAGAAGTGCAGACTAACTCAAAAGAGTCACCTCTGCTTGTTGTCCTTGTCTGAACACTTCTCAAACAAATGAGAACAACATATGGTTCAGGATAGGGCTGAAAGAATTATCATTCTTGGATCAAAATCGCAATTTCAGACAACGCAATCATGTGATCGCCAAAGCTGCAATTTTTGCAGCACTCCTAACTGACCCAGGATCTGTTGTGACAGCTATTTGACACACTATCAATTACACATCCTTTATTAATAATAGATTATTTATCATCAATATTAGACAATATAAAAAGAATTGTGTGCTTTTGATCATTGATTTCCTTACTGATGTCAATTCTGTAAACATAGTGAGTCTTGACCTGAAGCTTGATTTAAAGAAAATCGTAAATCGAATTTAAATCACAAAACCTGCCAGAAAATCACAATCGTCCAGCCCTAATTCAGCATACACTAGTGTTCTATTTAATGCAGGACTCTGACTTATTAAAGGATAAATGACTCCCTGTCAGCTCTGAGTGTATTGTTGTGTTGTGCTGCACAGTTTGACAAGTGATGATGTCACTTGCAATAAACTACAATGAATGGGGCAAACTTTAAATGGCATCAAGTTGTGTTTAGTCATGGCAGCTGTGCGGGAGGTCATGACAAAGCATGAATCAGCAATTTAAACTCGTATATTGGTTGCATTGTTACACAAGTTACAGCCTACTTTTGGATAAAAAACAGGATTTTGTTGAAATTTACAACCAAACTCACCGTAACATTATGCAGTGCACTTGCGTCAAGTTGGTATGTGACTGAGTTCACTGTCAGTGGACATTTTCAGGTATGCATTCCTGAAATTCTGGAAAATGTCAGGCATGCTGCCCCTGAAACCATCCTGTCATTTTCATGTTCAGGAGATGTCTGGTCCAGCTTCTGACCCTGTGACTTCATTAACATATATCTAAAACTCGTTTGGGTAAGGCATCCCATGATTAAGGAAACATCTGTTTGATGGAGAATCAAGAAAAACAAGTTGACATGCTTTTGTTTTTCAGCCGGCAGCTGCCAATAATACAGCAGGGAAAAGGTAGCAAAGAGCCGAACATGAGGGTACTGGAGTTGAAATAAGTTACATGGTGAGCAGAGACTTTTAGGCTTCACTTCAGCTGCAAACAAGATTTATCAAGATAATTCGTCTGGTGCTGTTGCTGCCAACTAGCATGATTAAACAGATCCTGTTAGGCTTCTTGTTGAGACAGGTAAAACCCTCTGCATTTAATCTGTATGCACCGCAGATATTTGAGGACATTCAGACACTAAGAACTAAAAAGGATCAGCTGATCAGCAGGTCAGTCAAATGTTGGACCTGCTGACAGTAAAGTGACAAATATCACATCCCTGCATTCAGTCCCATCTATCTTCATAACGCGCTGGTGAAACTTCTCAACATGAGTGTCATGTTGAACATGAAAGCACTCAGTAATGCACATGATTCAGTGCAGTACCTGCTATCAGGTCTATAATCAACGTTACATGCTGATGGCATGCTGTCAAAACATGAGGAGTGAGGTGACGTTGTGAAGGAGGCAAACATTAGTCCTCTCTGTCATCTGGTGCTCGGATATTTTCTGTCTGCAGAGCAAAACAGAGCAATAAATATATTCAGACTGATATACAGCACAGATCAATTTTATGCAGGAAAATATTCTTTAACAGCAAAGTCGAAGTTTGGACAAGCAGAGTGATGAGGACACATTACCCTCCATTGTTAACAAATACAAATATGTTGTTAATGTGTAATTAAGGGCAAGTGACAACAAGTATTTATAGACTGTGAGGTAACATGCCAGAATAGCATTGCAGTTTAACTCTGTGGTTTTCTGAGGAATTCAGGATTATATACTTCAATAAATCAAATGGAATAGACAGTGGTATATCTATTCACCTGTGGAACCTGAGAAGAAATACTTTAATTTTATAAAAAACACTGTAATATCACCAATAAGTTTTCACACTGAGAGGTGGTGAAAAAGTTTGTGCATTAACAAAATAAAAATGACACTTCCTGCAGTGGAGACAGCAGGGCTGGACATTACCTTTAGTCTGACTGTCTGCCTCTGTGGCTGCAGGATCAATTATCTACAAGCCGCTTTCTTTTATACCTTCAACTTTCTCTCAAATGTCCGAGTTCTGTAAAGATACGACTTCACTGCAAAAACTCAGATCTCAGCAAGTGTGTTTGTCTATTTTCAAGTCAAAATATCTAAAACACTTATTCTAATCCACATTCAATTAACAAGCCCAGATACATATCTTACTACAAGGAATCAAAAGGCAGAAAATACTCATTGAACTGTTTGTAATAATATGAAAATAGATGCCAATAAAACAAAAGTTTGAGTCAGTGTGGTCTAAAATTTAGGTTTAAAATCTGCTTTGGGTAAAAACAAAAAATAATTTTAAGACACCCTTTGAGATAAATTTGTCTCATCTGATTGGCAGATTATTTTACTTACTACAAGCAACTAATTTTAGTTTTTACATCTTTGAATAAGATCTTAATTCAGACATATCAGGAACTTGTGGCTTAGAAAAAGTCTTGTGAGGCATTTTTGACTTTAAATTTGGACGAAGACTCTCACCTAGATCTGAGTTTTTGCAGTGCACTGAAAACATCCCGTTTTTTTAAAATGGCTTTTACAAAATAAAGGCTAATCCAACAACAAACAAACTAGGCACTCTAATTGTGAAGAACTTGTTAAAATAAATTGTAATATCAAAATTGCTTTACTGGGCTTTTTGTTGGCTTTACCGAGCTATCATAGCTCTTGGGTGACAGAGTCAAACCGTACAGCACATGGCTTGCTTGTGTAAACGCTCATATATCAAGAACAGAGACTGAAAGGTGAGTCTGCAGCTTAAGGAGGTCATGTTATACTTTTTAGAGTTTTATCCACTGTTAAGCTGGAGATACACTTGCTGTTCACTACACGGACACATTATGGCCGTCCCCTGCATCAATTCAGCCCACTGGTTGTGCACGTCACCGATAAAAAATGCAGTTTGATTTCACAAACATTCAGAAGTGAATGATTTTTTCCTTTTAGCTTAGTCAGCAGCACTTAAAATGTGAATGATGGTTGAACATTAGCAGGACCCTGAGAAAGAAGCCCCCACTCATTCACTGACAAAGAGCACCACAGCAGAACTCCTGCCTGTGTCATCCAGACTATTCCAGTGAAAAACTCAAACAAAACACTGCTTTTCCCCCCTCGTTTCACCTCCCACCATTACATACTGCCATTCATTAGCATTGCAACACAGCTGAGGTGTAGCACTGCCTCCGTCCAGAACTGTCTTTGCATTGTGTGCCAGTGTTTGTGAAACCTCCACATCTCTGTGAACATGCAGGCCTGAGCTTGATTTTTCAGGAGGGAGTCAAAGCAACTGTTCCTGGAAATACAAGAACAAAACTCCACACCGTGTCCAAGTCAAATACAAACAAAGACCAACAGGGATGAACTGAACTAACTTTATTCATCAGAGGAATAATGAGTCTTTCATTTTTGTTAATCAAGCACCATTGACTTGGTTAAGTTTATAATTAGATATTTAGCAAGGAGCAACATTTATCATGACTTACCAAAGCCATGACTAAACATTGCATGTAGGGTCTCCATTGGTCACAAACTTTGTCACCATTATTTCTATCCTTGGCAAATTCACCATTATAGAAACTGCTCCAAAAACATTTCTCTTCCCTCAGGCTGCTGTTGTTTTCTTTTGCACCACTGCCGCAGGTAACAAGCATGGCAATGTGAAGGAATATAAAGCAGGTGTAGCAGACAAACACACCTTCTGAACATATCTGCAGCTGTTTGTGACAAAGTTACTGAGGAAAATATCATTTGATTAAAAAAAATGCAGAAAAGAGCTTTTCTGAGTCGCCATGCATTTAATGAGTTGTTTGCACTACGTATTGTCAGCGCAACTATACTTGGTTGTTTTGGTTTTCCTTGAACCCCAATTTCCACACAGTCCTACCAGTCCGCACACGCCATGCACTCTGTTGCACCCTAACAATGACGACCCCGTCTACCTTAAAAAGGTACTGGAGTGTAATAGAAAATGAAGCAGGGAGTATCTGAACCATGCAGGGCTGAGCCGAGCTGAATAGATGTCACAAATAGGAAAGAATCAAACGACGGTTAGAGTAAAAACAACACTTTATTCGCACTTCAAAGAGCTACACATAGAAACAGAACAACATGTGGACGGAAAACAGCTGTTTTATGGACAGTGCACTGTTTCAGTAAAATAAGCTCCATAAGCTTAATACAGATACATGGATACAAGGATACAAGGAAGTTTATTTGTCATTGTGTAACCTGTTGCACAATAAAATTAACTGAAATTGTCGCTTCAAACCAAAACAAAAACAAAACCATCAGACATGGAGGAGTGCAGATGGTGCATTGAGCAATCTCACAGCCTGAGGGAAGACACTGCTCTGCAGTCCTGTGGTTCAGCGGATACTTCTGCACCCTCTGCCTGATGGCAGCAGGGTGAACAGGCTGTGGCTGGGGTGGGTGTTGTCCTCCAGTATCCTCTGGGTTCTGCGTAGGCACCTCACCTCCCGCAGGCACCTTGGGGCGTCGGTGGCACAGTCTGATAGTGCACTTGGTCAATAATCAAAAGGTTGTAGGTTGGTGCCATGGGTGTACACTGTGAACAGGAGGGGGCTGAGCACACAGCCCTGGGGAGCTCCGGTGTTGAACACTTGAGTGTGAGGCTATGATGCTGGCAGTCAGCATCAACAGAAATTTACATATCAGCAAATACAGATTATTAACATTTAAAGTAATTACCTGCTAATAACACTATCAGACTAATAAAATCATCCATACCTAATAATAACGGTCAACAGCTGAATGACAGATTATGTTTAGTACAGAGTTTACGTTTGTTGGCACAGAAACACCAATAAGAAAAGGAATATTTTGTCTTAAAACAATCAGTCTGTGGGCAGAGAAAACAGAAAACATGCTAATGTGTGACCAGGATAACATTCAAGCTAATCTTTAGCTACAAATCAAATTCTTCAGATGTTTGACCCCCTATATGATTTACCCAGCACCGACCTTAAACCCAGACTCTATGGCTGACACAAAGTTTCCAAAACATGCTTTTGTTATGATACTGAATATTTCTTTTATTCATACGCTGTTCTTGCCCCTGTTCCTGAGCACCTACAGGGCTGTGTTGATGTTGGCTCCTGTCGTCATTCCACAGAGGATTTTCTTTCCTCTCAGGCAATAAGCCTGGCTCCTTTCCCCCATCACAGTGAGGAATCATAACCAAGCTTTTTTCACTTTCTTCTCATCTTCACCAAGGCTCATTTAATCTGTTACCACACGTCCGCTTAGCTTGATCCCTCGTCTTCAGAGACTTTTTAGTGTTTTTATGCAGGAGGGCCAGAGCACCACTTCTGCCTTATGGATCATTTGACAGTCAGTTTTGGACGTAGTTATCCTCGTATGTTGGCTTTATAGGGTATCTTGTTAAAGGATGGGCCATGAAAGACAGAAATAAAGGACTCAGCAAACAATATCCTAAAACAGAAGACAAGAAAACAGGTCAAATTAAACAAAAGTCCTCTGTTGTAATGAGCTTCTTTCTTCACTGGTCCCCTGATATGAGGTGGAGTTGGGGATTTCTGCACACGATGCTGTTTTCTCTGTTGATGCAGTTGTTTGGCTTTCAGCCTTCAGATGAATCTGGTCCAGTGTTGGCTCGGCATCTCGCTTCCCCCTCTCGCTTTCTTTCTTTCTCTCTCTCTTTCTGGCACCAACACCCAAAACTACCGCCGTGCAAGGAAAAACATCCACTTTCATCTTCTCTGCCCCTCCCTCCTTCTGCTAACTTTCCCCCATTTCTCTCTAACACACACAGCCCAAACCCTATTTATTACCTGTGCCAAGGAGGTTATTGTTTTTGCCGGTGTATGTTTGTTTGTCTGTTTGTTTCTTTGTTTGTTAGCAAACAACTAACGGGACAGATTTCGCTGAAATTTTCAGGGGATGTTGGTAATGGCCCAACTTAGAAATGGCTAGATTTTGGTGGTGATATGTTTATTTGTCTGGATGCAAAAAAATCCCCAAATTTCAAAAAATACCATAAGTTAACATTAGACAGAATTTTAAAAAATCATATCTCTGTCATTTTTTTATAGATTCACTTCCAGTTTTACAGGATAATATGGGATCCACGTCGCTATCATCAAGGTAAATTTCAGCTGGATCTGATCCAGATTGAAGTCACAAAAAAACATTGAACTTTATAATGGGAAATCCCATTGATGACATTCAATAATTCATATAAAATCAAAATATTAAGTGATGTTCCCAAAACTTGTTGTGTTCATACAGGATAACAACCTCCATCTATGTGCTGAGTTTGGTCTGGATTCTGTCTCTATTCTGGATCTGGTGATAAAGGACAGTATCTTTTACACGGGTTGTGGAAAAGTCACTGCTGGAACTGAGCTGCTTGGCAGAGGTCTGTGCTCTCCAAGTGCTTTTCTGGTTTTCCCAGGCCAACGTCTCTTTTCTGTGAAGGCTGATACCAGGACGAGCCTTTTTAACAGCACATTCATTAGAGTAGATTAGAGTAGATACTCCATTATTAGTCCCACAGGGGGAAATTCCAAATTTACAGCAGCTGCAGGATACAAGAGAAATATGAGAAAGAAGCTTACAAATGCAAAATAAAGTCATTAAAAATCAAATAAAATAAAATAAAAATAAAAAAGTATATAGTATATAGAAGTGGTATATTTACAGATGGTTATGTGCATGTTTTATATTTTACAGATGGAGATTTGAGATATTATAAAGATTTGAGATATTATAAATATAAATACGGTCATAATATACATGCAAACTCCATCATCATTACACCTCAAAACATTCACATTAGATTTGTCAGGATGTGATATCTGTCAGTTTGCAGTGTCACACGGCTTTGGCTGCTCTTGAGGAAGCATGATGCTTCATTTACACTAAAAGGCAGTCACACACACTCTCAGTTCTACCTTCTCCTGATGATTTTGTGTGCCTCCTCTCACCTATATTGCACCTCTGGCACTTCCTCTGGAGACAAAGCAAATGAAGGGTAAACTTGTCCCCCATTCAGTCTCCACAGTGTTGCCAGTGGAGGCCAAACATTACAGGGGTGTAAATATTATGGCTTGAAATGATCCACAAATGGGGCTTCTAAGACACGAGATGTTCAATGACTTCTTTCTCGCTCATTGATTAAGATATAAACTTTATGAGGAAGTAGGAAGGAGCTATAAAGATAAGCAAAGCAGGGCAGAAGAAGAAGGCAATGATTAAAAGTCTGAAAATGAAATACCCCCTACAAATTACCAGCAATAATTCTTCATGCTTACTCAACCATCCACAGCTTCAGCCTCTCTCTGCCATACTGTGTGTGAATGAAGCTGTTTGAGGTTCAGGGAAGATGCCCATACAGCAGCTGTGTTTGCCCCTCTCTCTCTTTGAGAGACCCTCCTCCATCTAACATCAACATCCATCCTGCCATCAGCTCCACCTCCTGCTGGACACGTCCATCAACAGTCATCGTCTGTTCCTGATTGTCTCGGCTTCCCTGTTGTGATCCTCTAAAAACTCTCCTCCTCCAAACCCGAGCTCTAAAACTGAGATGACAGTCAGCAGGGGGCTGCTTTGAGTATCTTCAACCGGAGTGGATTCAAGCTTTGCTTTTTTCTTTTGAGTGTTTGCACAATAACTGTGCAAAGTGATAAAAATCACTGTATAATTTAAAAGCATATTTAATGCTCCTTGCATGGAGCAAATCAACCCAGAAACAAATGTCCATGAAGTTCACATTTTGTCATAAAAAAGCGAAGTTTTTGGTCATTTTTTTGTAATAAATACTAGCCCCCCACTAGAGCTGAATGATTTCAGGAAAAGATGTAATTGTGATTTTTCTGGCAGATACTGCGAATTCAATTCGATTCATGCTTTTATTCAAATCAAGCTTCAGTGCAATATTCACCATGTTTACAGTATAGACAACAGTAAGGAAATCAATGATCAAAAGCACATAACACATTATTCATCATCTATCATTGATGATAAATAATCTTTTTTCATTATACAAGGGATACTCCAACTTCTACTCCCAAACAGAGGCTTTGTGTTGTTGACCTGCTTACCAGCACTTCTGTAAATGCAAATTTCCTGCATATTTGTAAAATAGTTTGTGTAAAATAGTTGACACAACAGATCCTGGGTCAGCTGGGAGCGCTGCAAAAAAATTGCAGCTTTAGCAATACATGATTGCGTTGTCTGAAATTGCGATTTCGATCCAAAAGCAATAAATCGTTCAGCTCTACCCCTCATAATGTCATTTATTGTTGCAGACACCAAATACTAAGCGCATTAACCAGGCAACCTCAAACACCAAAAAGGAAAAAAAGCCCTCCTATCATTATGTGGGGTAAAACAGCCCAAGTTTATACAAAAGTTAAATTGTTCTAGGGGTTAGAAACTGACCAGCAGTCTCACACATGTTTCTTGAGAAAGTTTTCACCTGTACAACAATTAACAGGCAAACCCTTAATTTACATGTTTCATCCCAACAAATCACGGTAAAACAGCAATAGCTTTGTACTTGTACACCAACAATAAGATCGTATAATGAGTACCTGAGCTTCCCACTGGACAAATTGCTACTCAAGGTCTGTGGTAGGTTTAAGGTCTATTTGCCCCGATTAAAGGTCGTTTGCGAAACGACATACTACATGGGCAGTGCATGCTGATTTTGCCACAATATAGTATGTAGTATGTGAACAATAGTGAAATCTGCAGTATGCCAAACATACCTGCATACCATACTTGGAATGCATGACAGTGTCAGCATAAAATGGATTACAGCCATTATAGGTGATATGTCACCTATAACGACTGTCAAACACAGAATAAATGAAAGTATCATAATGCTTCACCCTACTATTGCTGAATGTTTACATTTTAAAAATAAAAGGGACTCCTACCAGAGAATTAAATGTTGTATTTCTTGGTCAACATCAGTTTCTAACACAAAAACACTTTCACAAAGAGAGGAACAGGTCCATTTTTGTTAAGGAGATACTTCATACTCTTGCCCAAATATATCTGTAATGATGCATTTGAATACATCAGCATATTGGATATCTGTAAAAATCCAATATCATGCATCCTAAGTCATACTACTACAGGGAAAATTAGAAGTATGAAGTGGACTAACGCAAAGCACCAATAGGTCAAAGGTCGAACTGGCAGACAGTTATAGCTTACATCCATGGCAACAGCCTTAGCATTATCAGCATAAGCATTATTTTACATTTACAGAACAGTAAAGCAGATTAAATCTCTGTAAATTTGGATTTTTCAAATTATAACATAGAAGTTCACATTTATCATATGTGTGTTCTGTGGTGAAAATCATGAAATCCAAATAATCTCTTCTACAGCTTTCTTCAGTTGGATGTTAAATTAGAGGGGCTAGCTGAACAACTGTTTACTTTTGTTTGCATGAACAGAGGTTAGCTATATTATTGGATTGAGGAGGGAGAGCACACAGTTTGTTTATGTAATCAAAAGAACTGGAGTATCTGTGTGTTTAAAACAGTTTATGTATTTTAGAAAAAGTTGCTCCACTCAGCATCTGTCATCTGACCTGTAGCTTCAGATGATTTATCCAAACTGACACCAGCCCCTTCCTGACCCAGTTTTCCTTGCTGAATAACTAGCAGAGCATGATGTATTGTGTGGGCTTGACTTTGATAGAAGTCCTCATTGCTGCATGGGGGAATGATGTGTCTGTGAGAGAGAAGGGTGACCCCTCCATACAGCTCTGGCATCCCAGGAATGTACGGTGTGCCCAGCTCTAATCACACAACCTTCATGACTAACCTGACTAACCTATGAGAAAATTGGTCGGCCTTTGTTATATAAGAGGGATGGAACAAAGGTAATACTTCTATATAAGGCCAAACTACATGAACTGCCTTCATCATGATCTTTGCTACAGGGTCACATTTACCTGTATTGTTGTTTGAGTCTGAATGATTCTAAAACTAAAGAATAATCTGACCAGCGTGTTAAGGTTTAACAGCTAAATGCAGCTAGCTGGCTGTGTGACATACTGTCATGTTATTTCAGTCAAACTTCATATGCTGCTGCCTTTGCCAGGACGAACTTCTGTACAAGGCGCTTGCATCTCAATGGGACTACTCTGTGTTAAATAAAGGTTAAAAAAAACTGCAGCACACAAAATCTAGTTTTCCTCACACACACATACACACATACACAGACACACACAATGCACCCATACAAGCCCCTCAGGCAGAATATAAATGGAAGAGAGTGGTACGAGCGGATGCGGATAAATGACGTGTGCAATAAAAAGTGGGGCCAGGATGGGAAGAGGGCGACTAAATCAGATCTCAGACAGACAATATCCTCTGTCCTCATTCAGTCTGGGTAAACAGTAGGGCTGGAAAATATGGACCACATCTCATTTATCAATAGTTTCTTGCTGAATGGTGAGACTCAACAGTATATAACTTGATTTGTTTTTCAGTAAATATTGGGACTGCTTGATTTTAGCAAAAAACCATTAAGTGTTTTTTTGATTAATGATTAGATTGTGATAACTAAACATGCTCACTCATTCATTTTTACAACAACTGCATCGCATGGATTTTCAAACTTAAACTCTCATATCTAATTAGCATCTTCAACACAAAACAAGCATTACATAAAAAAGAAGTGGAAAAATATACATACAAGAAACAATGATTCCTAGAAAATGACTGATAAATATGACTTTAACAATTACTTGACACATTAACCACTAAAGACAAACTGAGTACAGTGCAGCATGCAAAATAGTGATTGTTTAATTGAAATCTTCCAGTTAATTGATTGTCCATCTCTAGTCAGACTAACAAATGGTTGACCTAATCTCAAAATGAGTAAGGCTCACTGTCATACTCTCCAGTAGCCTCCCAGAGTGTTTCCAAAAGGGAGGGGAAAAGAGCTGCATCTGATCCTCTACAGTGAGGAAATATTTAATTTTCTTATTTAGTGAAATTAAAACCTTCATAAACAGTGATAAATAGAAGACATTAAATATACCAGAACATGGGATCTTTGATGAAATTAAATAATTTCATTTACAGGAGCCTGAAAAAGTACAGAGAGATCCACACACCAAAAAATAGCTCTAATTTTTTAAATTAGAAAATCAGAGATGTTTCGAGTCTGAGGAAGAGTCCTACAGCTCGAAACAAATTATTTTTTAGGTCAGATCTCTTTGTGCTTTGTCATGCCAATTTTTCCTTATTCAGCACCCACCTAGACATCTTTCATTGTCTTTTTCTAAATCTACACAAGCCTCCCTATGTCCAAACAACATAATTAGACTTTTGCTGTTTGCTTGTTTGTTTATTTGTTTCATTTCAATTTTGTTTATTTGAGAAATTTTAAAAAAAATCCTTATAAATCAGAAAACTTGGTTTTGAGTGAAAAGCTAAGATATTTTATTTTTAGGCCATTTCTCTTACCCCTTGATCAATTTGTATTAATATTAACACTGATTGATATTCAGGTGCATGTTTGACAAACAGAGAGAGAGACTGAACTATTGAAGTTGCACAATAAAAAGATTAATAGCACATGGTGAAGCTTACAGGAAAACAACTCTTATAATTCTTTAGCCTTCCATCTACTTTTTTTTATGAGTAGATGAACTGAACACTGCATTCACAAATAGCCAGAATTATTCTTGAGGAAAGTCTGTTATATTGATAAATAATAATAATTTTGTTGTTATAAAAATTATATCACACCCTTTATCTCATTTGAAATCATCTAACTATATTTACACTTGATAAATAGCCCAGCTCTGGTAACAGCCTGACAAACACAGCCCTAACCATCCTTCATTTTCACATGGAGAGGACTGACAGGACCAACAACCCCTCCTCACAGAGCAGGGTCACTGAACAGAAATGCACATTAGAAACAAGAAACTGAAGTTGATATCGATGTTTCTCATTCAGCCTGACAAACAGCACACAAAAGCCAGTGTTCCCACATTCAGATTGTTTCCTGGATTTGCCATTAAGCCGTGCAGCGAGCTAAGAGGGTCTTAGCAAAGAAACGGGGCTCTAACGTAAAGTGAGCTTAGTTTGGTTCAGGAAGCAGAAACATCACAACAAGACGACAATTCACTACATTGTTCAACTTTACCAAGTGACGCATCAACTTCAACCAGATATCACTTTGAATCCACGAGTTATACACCCCACATTAAAGCAGTATTACCGCGGCAGGTGACCCCAAACAAATGATTTAAGTTGATGTCCCTGTCCCTCTCTCATTCACAGCCTGCTCAGACATAAAAGCCGCTAACGTTAGCTACAGTTAGCACACAGACGGGGAGCAGAGACGCGCCACAAGCTAGCGCACAACACGCCCCAACTCCTTTTATTGAGACCAAAAGAGATTACTCACCCCGAAACTCCCAGGGAAAAGTTTTCCTGCTGCCTCCGCGGTGTGGAAAGAAACTTTCCTCCGTTTGAGATGAAGCGGACGCCGGCTAACTTTGGACAAACTGAGTAACATTAGCCGAAGTCTCACTTTCCCGACGCCATGTTGAACAGGGGGGAAATACTACATCCGGGAAACTGCAGCACAGCTCCATGGCAACGAAGACCGAGAGTAGCCGTTAGGTAGGATTAGCATAATGCCGTGTTAAAGTCTTAGCATTATATTTCAGGAATAAAAACGGCTGTTAACTCTACATATGCCTTACATTTAGTTTGTTCTTGTTTTTAAAGCTACGTTAGGAATTACAGTTATCCTCAGCAGGAAAAAAAAGCGAAATACAGAATATTTGTTTTAGTTCCCTTCACACAGCTAACTATGGATAATAAAAACAGTTACTGCTCATTTTTTGGTGATTCACAATGTTACATATATATTCAAGCTCAGAGAGGTTTTATTATTTAACCTAGTTAATACACAATATTATACATATATAATGTAAGATATAGGCCTAAATATTGAATATTGGCATTGGTTGATTTTTATATTTTTACAGATATTTACAGCCAATATATTGACTATACATTACAACCATCTATGTCCCTTGTACTGGCTGTAATATCAATACACAAATGTACCATTATGCTTTACCTCATCATTACTCTGCTGATACAAGCTGATATAGGGCAAGAGGCATTGCAGAGCATTCGAAAGAGAGAATGGACCAATTATTTGACATCAGTGGTGGATCATGGGAGCGCCCAATAGTTCCAAACAATGCAACTGAGGCAATAGGATTCTTATGTGGAAGATATGTTTGTCGCATTTATCGAAGGTCTATTGACAGGTAGGAAGCTACAGTTGAAATTTTAATGATGGTCATTTTACAAGCACATTTGAATCAAATTAACAATGTAATTTAAAGCACGATAGCTCAACAATTTTAAACATATATATATATATATATATATATATGTAGAGAGAGAGAGAGATAGATAGACAGATATTTTTTTCAAACTTCCTACTTTTCAGCGGAAATTTCAGCATTTTTAAAAGCATTATCGGAATAATAATGTTCCCACACAAGCGCATAGAATATGTCCCATGTTGGAATCTGCCTAAGTCAATTAATGAATGTAAAAAACTGAAAATATGGCTAAGTAATTACCATAAACCGCAGCTATGCAGTTCATTTAAATGGCCCGCCAAGCTTTGTTTTGAACTATTCAGCTGCTACATGAGCCATGTGACCCTCTTCGTTCTGAACCCTCAGTGACGCCGCTCTCTCTTTTGAACGCTCTGAAGCATTGTACGCCCTGAACTGGTCACCAGCCAATCACAGGGCCACATAAAGGGACAGACAACTATTCACACACACACCTTAAGGTAGGATTGCCAGCCTTCTTAAAAAAATAAACTAAATAGGCCCAATAATCATTTAAAAATATGTGGCCTACATGTAGGAAACAATTTGTGATCAATTATAAATCAGTCTCATGTTGTCTTGTGTTTATTTGATGATTTAGTTATGACTAATTCTTAACTTCATCCTAACCTAACTGCGGGGCCGTAAATGGGGAAAGAGTTGGAAACATTTTACCAGCCAATGACTGTCAGGGGCCCCTAAAAATATTATTTTATCAGGATGAATCAGTGTATTATATTTTTGTCAAAGGTTTGTAATATCTCTTTTCTTTACATACAAAACTAGTTGATTTTTATCTGAAAAAGTAATCTTCATGCATCATTTGCATCAGTTAACTCCCATTAAATAATATTTATTTAAAAAGAGGCTCTTTTGAACATGTATATTAGGGTTTATTTATGCTTTTGTTGCACCAAATAGCATGTTAAAATATTTTGAGTCTCTGGAAAAATAGGGTCACATAGAGCAAGACTGATGTGTAGTCTGCAAAAGTTTGAATCTTTTATTGGGTTAAAAGGCCAGTCGTTCATGGGGACTGATTATATGATGAATAGATACATTTTAAAGGCTTAAAATTAGATCTATTGTCTGTATAGTGTACCACATTAATCCATGATTTCAGCTGAAAAGTGATCTCTGTACTAACAAACACACAAGGACATGGGACTTTTAAGCTCTCCCAATTTACCTGATGTTCTAATTCACCTGAATTCACGGAAAAATAGCAAACTGGATACTGGGTTTATATTGTTGAGTAAAGATGCCCACCAACCCTTTCCTAGATGTTGCTTTATGATTTTGATATGGGGAGATGAGTCACAATATCAACAAAAAATCCCTGAAATGTAAACCCGTTAAAAACAAAAACTTGGATCAAGAAAATTACAACATAGTGATTTAAAAAATCAATCCTATCATGAAGCATCAGCAGACGCTCCTGCTTTCAGGTAAAAACTTTGGTGATTTTGGTCACTGCTGATCTTGGTTTTCTTGGTTAACAATCAGAAGAGGGATATTTTTTCAGCATTTTATGCAAACCTGCCATCCCAGTACGACCATTAAGGATCAAGGTCAAGTGTAAAGAGGCGGGTTAATAGGCGCACAGGTTAATACATGCCTGAGGGTCTTCTCCATTTGGTCAATTTTTATGGGTCCAGTGACAGATGCACCCCCTCCCACAAACATTCAACAAATGAGTCCTCAGGACAGTGAAGCTTATGCTGAGTGTTTTGTCTTCTGTATCAATGATTTAGAAATATTTGAGTTAATCTAGTTTAATAAACAAAAACAGAATCCCTCATTTCTTCTCTCGTCTGCAGACAAAGAAGATCAAACTGTAAAAAAACAAACATCACTGCTACAGGGGAGGACGTCTCCCTGATTTAAGAGGAGACAGACAGATGGAGCTGATTCTCACACTTCCTGTTTGGGCTTCATGCTTCTTGAAGGGGTGGAGATGCAGCGGAGGTGGAGCGAAGGTAAAGCAGAGGAATTCACTCTGCCCTGCAGGCCTCTCTGAGCGGAAATTAGGATGAAGCTCACCTGCTGGAAATCAGAGGAGGAGCTGATTTCATCATCACTCAGGAATACACTGCACTGGGACGACAGTGAGGGGCCCGGAGGAGCAGTGAGGGGCCTGGAGGAGCAGTGAGGGGCCCGGAGGAGCAGTGAGGGGCCTGGAGGAGCAGTGAGGGACCCGGAGGAGAGGGGGAACAGTGAGGGACCTGGAGGAGCAGTGAGGGACCTGGATGAGAGGAGGAGCAGCGAGGGGCCCGGAGGAACAGTGAGGGACCTGGGGGAGAAGAGGAACAGTGAGGGACCTGGAGGAGAGGAGGAGCAGCGAGGGGCCCGGAGGAACAGTGAGGGACCTGGGGGAGAGGAGGAACAGTGAGGGACCTGGAGGAGCAGTGAGGGACCTGGAGGAGAGGAGGAGCAGCGAGGGGCCCGGAGGAACAGTGAGGGACCTTGGGGAGAGGAGGAACAGTGAGGGACCTGGGGGAGAGGAGGAACAGTAAGGGACCTGGAGGAGCAGTGAGGGACCTGGAGGAGAGGTAGGGCAGCGAGGGGCCCGCAGGAACAGTGAGGGACCTTGGGGAGAGGAGGAACAGTGAGGGACCTGGGGGAGAGGAGGAACAGTGAGGGACCTGGAGGAGCAGTGAGGGACCTGGAGGACAGGAGGAGCAGCGAGGGGCCTGGAGGAACAGTGAGGGACCTGGGGGAGAGGAGGAACAGTGAGGGGCCCGGAGGAGCAGTGAGGGGCCCGGAGGAGCAGTGAGGGACCCGGAGGAGAGGAGGAACAGTGAGGGACCTGGAGGAGCAGTGAGGGGCCCGGAGGAGCAGTGAGGGGCCCGGAAGAGCAGTGAGGGGCCCGGAGGAGCAGAGAGGGGGAATCTGAGACAGGTCTGTATCCAGGAGAGGCTCCTCTGAGAGAAAGCATCATACAACAACTAATAGAGAACACAACAACAAATAAGAAAACACAACAACAATTAAGAAAACACAACAACAAATATGGTAACACAAGTAAAAACGTCCACAACAAATTTATTAATAAAATCACAAAAACACAAAAAGTTAAACGAAAACAACAAAAAAAGACACTTGAACAATTTTGAAAAACACCACAAAAGTAAAAAAAAAAAAAAACAAGAAATAAGAAAACAACAAAAAAAGACACTTGAACAATTTTGAAAAACACCACAAAAGTAAAAAAAAAAAAAACAAGAAATAAGAAAACAACAAAAAAAGACACTTGAACAATTTTGAAAAACACCACAAAAGTAATAAAAAACAAGAAATAAGAAAACACAACAACAAATAAAGAACACAACAACAATTAAGAAAACACAACAACAAATATGAAAACACAACAAGTAAAAATCTCTACAACAACTTTATTAATAAAATCACAAAAACGCAAAAAAATAAACAAACACAACAAATAAGAAAACACAACAACAGATAAAAGACACTTGAACAAATTTCAAAACACCATAACAGTTAAAAACACAACAAGAAATATGAAAACAACAAATAAAAGACACTTGAGCAATTTTGAAAAACACCACAAAAGTAAAAAACACAACAACAAATAAAAAAGCACAACAGCAATGATGCTGATGATGAATATGTGCCATGATCAGTGTGGTGTTAGCGGTAAAAACACAGCCTCTCTTTGCTGTTGTCTGTGTTTGTGGGTCAGCGCTGCAGCTGTTAATGTGTCGTCTGTCTCCCAGTCTGATCAATACTCTGACAGATGCATGGACGCTGTGAAAAAGAGCTGCTGCCTTCAATGTTCCTCATTAACGCCTGCTCGTGATTTTAGATTTATTCACGTTAAGTCTCAAATATTCCACCTGTAGCTTTGTAAAGAAATACAGAATCAGAATTAGAGGATCACTTGAAATAAACCAGGCTAAAAGCATATTTAGGACTTAAATAAATGAATTTGCTCAGTGAAAACTGCATGATAAAACATTTTTGTTGACTTGATTTGAACTTTGTGTTTCCCATATTTATGTATATAAGATGCATTTTTAATACAAAAGTTGTAATGAAGCAGTTTTGACTTTTTGCTAAAGCAGAGGACCGAAGTACTTCAGACATCGGTCAAGAATTTTCTACAACACACAGTTTCAACAACAAACACATAAACTCATAAGACACAATAGACATTAAGATCAACAGCAAGTCATCAGTTAAAACAGCTGAACACTGAGAGCCTGGATTGAAGGTTTTTCACCAGGGATTTAAAGACATTTAGGGAAACTGTGCAGGTTTATATCAGTCTGAAGATTGTTCCAAGCAAAAGCAGCAGAGAAGTTTGGACTCTGTGAACAACAAAGTTAATAAATGATAATGAATGAAGGTTGTGTGCTTTGGGAAAACCAACTTTATGATCACAATGTATGTATATCTGAGACTTTTTGGCACCTTTTCTTCTGGCACAAACCTACAGCCCACTGAAACTGGCCCCATGACCCACTTTAGGATCCCATCCCAACAGTTGAGAACCACAGCTTTTACTCACATTTTAGTCTAAAAGCTCAAACTCTGTTGGTCATTTGATTTGATCTACAATAATGTTTAAATGTCACTGAGAGACGAATAGAGTATAATGTGTGCAACACTGAGCTCTAGTGGTATAAACCGCGAACTGCTGACTGTAGCTCTCACGCAGGAACACCGAACAAACGTTTACAGGACCTTTTTTATTAGTGTGGTGCAATTTTCACCCCACAGACGTCATCAAGCTCACTCAACATATTTCTCTATATTTAAAACCAATCTGAAATCTACAATAAGTCAAACTAAACCTCACAGTTTGTTAGGCCTTGTTATTTAGTGTTTTTAATAAAACAAGATGTTAACATTGGTTTGTTTGGTAAATGGAACAAAAATAAGTATAATGAGATTGTTTAAAGTAAGACAAATCCACTGGCTAAGACTAAAAGACCTCAAACAACATTTTTATATCAGACATATGAGGAAAATGTTTTGATCTGTACTCTATTTTTTTTTAATTACAATGTGTTGATCCCTGATTTCTGTCCTGCTTTCAGAGTTGAAAGCAAATATAAAAGCATCATTGAAGAGCCTGCTGTGGCCCATGTTTTATATTTGACACCTGCTGCAGCACTACGCTGCAAAAACTCAGATCTAGGCAAGTGTCTTAGTCAAGTTCAAGTCAGAAATGTCTACAACATTTATTCTAATCCACATTCACTTAACAAGAGATAAATATCTTACTTTAAGGAATTAAAAACAAGGCATTAAAACTGCTTTATTTTTAGTTTCTATATCTTCAAATAAGATCTTAATCCTACATGTCAGGAAACGGTTGCTTAGAATCAGTCTAATGAGACTTTTCTGCCTTGAAATTGGACAAATACTCTCACTTAGATCTGAGTTTTTGCAGTGTAAAAGACATCCATGCATCTTTATTCCATCAGTTATATAACAACATGTCTTGATCTTTATTTCCTCTTTAAAGCTTTTGAGTTAAAATGTGTTGTTCCCTGATTTCTAACCATCTTCACAGTAGAAAACAGACTCAAAACCCTCCACTAGAGACCCCGCTGCAGCCCAGTTCTCATGTCTGACACCTGGTGCAGCTCTAAATCTTCCTCCTTCACAGCTCAGCAGATTGTGAGCGTCCTCTCTGCTGTAAATTTTCTTTCAAGAGCTCTGATTGGTCAGAGCAGAGCCGAGCCTCATCATCAATCCTGTCTGTGATCGCTGATGACTTTACCAAGAGGGAGACCGCAGAAGAAGAAGGTGAAGAGGAGGAAGAGAAATAGAAGCTCATCTTTTATCAATTCCACCGCTCACACTTAAGATTTTACTGCCTGATTCTATGAATTGAAAACTAAATTAGAGGACATTTATCTGTTACTTTCACTGTTTCAGTTTAACAAGAGCGTTGTCCTCTTTCCAAACTCTTCTTCCTCAGATGCTGTCTTTTGACCTTTGCTCTGATAACAGTCTGGATGGTCCTTTTCCTCTTTAGCCTGGAGGACATCACGTCCATGATGTCCAAAAACGTCTGAAATGTGGACTCAGACCACAGCAGACTTTCCCGCTTTGCCTCAGTCCATTTCAGATGAGCTCGGCCCAGAGAAGCCGGCGGTGTTTCTGGGTGTTGTTAATATTTGTCTTTGTCTTTGCATGGTAGAGTTTGACCTTGACCTTGATGTAGAGATGAACTGTGTTAACTGACAGTGGTTTTCTGAAGTGCTCCTGAGCCCACGCTGTGATATCCTTTACAGAATGATGCTGGTTTTAATGCAGCGCTGCCTGAGGGATCGAAGGTCATGGGCATTCAATGCTGGTTTTAGGCTTTACAGCTTGCATGCAGAGATTTTCTCCTGATTTTGTCAATCTCCTGATGATGGTATGGACTGTAGATGATGAAATCCCTAAAGTCCTTGCAGTTGTAAGTTGAGAATCATGGTTTTTAAACTGTTGGACTATTTGCTCACGCAGTTGACCCCAAGGTGGTGAACCTCACCCCGTCCTTGCTTGTGAATGACTGAACCTTGATGGGATACTACTTTTATATCCAATCATGGCTATAAATGGAGAACCTGCTTCCATTTAACCTTCTCACCTGTGGAATCTTCCAAACAGGTGTTTTTTGAGTATTCCTCATCTTTCCTAGACTTTTGTTGCTCCTGTCCTAGCGTTTTTGGAAGGTGTTTCAGGCATCAGATTCAAAATGAGGGATAAATTAATAGATGGATGGACAGATGGAAGGATGTCTGGATAGATGCAAGGATGGATGTATGAGGGCTATTTGGATAAATAGATGGATAGATGGATAGATGGGTTATAGGGTGGATAGATGAGGGATATTTAGATGGATAGAAAAATTAATATATGGATAAATGAAAGGATTGAAGGATGAGGGATACCTGGATGGATGAAAGATGGATGATTGAATGGAAAGATAAGGGATACTGGGAGATATCTTTTATTTTTTATATTTTATCTCTTTTATTTCTTATTTTATTTTTTACTGTCTTTTAGCTTTTCTCTATCAGTGTTGCTCTTATCATTTTACCTCCTACTTCTTTTAAGTCCTTTTTATTTACATTTTCTATGCAATGCTTCATATTAATGCCATGACTTACTTTTAATTCAGATTTTATATAATTATGCTTCACTTTTGATCCACTTTTAATCCTTTTATAGACAACCTTTTTAGTCTTTTTATAGTTTTATCTCCTGCTTATGTCTGTTGTTTTATTCTATCACTGCTATCATAATTGCTATTTTATTGTCATTACTAATATTGTCCTTTTCACATCCTTTTTACTTTTTCTTACTGTTTTTATTTCGGTCCTCATGGTCTCATTTTATGTTGCATGGTTCTTGTATTGTCTGGGTTCTTACGACATAACGTGTGTTTCTGTAACAGTGCTTGATTCAAACTGGGCCTTTTGTTTTGTTTTTTGTTTTAATTCCTTTTGTGCTCTTGTGATTGCTGTCTGTATGTTCTTGTCTGATTGTAAAAGCACTTTGTAAACCACTGTTTTTAAAAAAATGCTATACAAATAAAGTTATTATCATTATTATTATTAGAACAGAAAAATGAATAGTTGGATGAATGACTGGAAAGATGAATAAATGGATGGATGAAAGGATGAAGGATATCTGGATGGATGGATGATAGATGGATAATGTGATGGATGAATGAGGGATATTTGGATTGGATAGATAAATTATCAGATGGATGGATGACTGGGTAAATGTATAAATGGATGGATGACAGGATGGATGAGGGACATTTGGATGGGCAGAATCCATCCCAAACCTCCCTCAGGGCCGATCAGGTTCATCTGGTCTCTGCTTGATCTCACGACCATTAAACCAGCAGGACCTGAAACTGATCTCGGGTTTAATCTGCGTGCTCTTTAAAGTCGGCTTGTTTGTGCTCTCAGCTCTGATCAGTTCATATCACATCAGATTTTATTACAGTGAAGGTCGTTGCTGAGTGATTTACCTCAAAGTTACCTTCAGGCAGAAATAATAAAAAACAAAGGGACGAGGGTTTCAGCCGGACCACAGAAAACAGGACAGTCACGGCCTGTTTCATGTGTTCATTAAATCAAACGATACAGTCCTATAGACTCAGAACAGTGTTTCTCAACGTGAGGGCAGGGACCCTCCAGGGGGTCACGGGACACCAAGAGGGGGCAGTGAGATAAAAACAGTTCTGCTCTCCTTCTTAAACGGAGTCATCGATCATTTCCTACCATTTCTTCAACTAGTTGAATGTTTTCTGAAATTTGGACGTGCATGAACTCCACAGACGTTCGTCATCTTGGACGTCCTCCCTGCCTTCACTAAACCTTTGTGTCATTCAAACACACGTGCACGTGACATGCAGTGTCCCCCAAACACCTCAGTTAATGTTTTTGTTTAAAGTTTGAGAGAAAGAAAGAAAGAAAGAATGTACAGAGAGATTCAGCTGCTGTTTTGTTCTATTTCAACCTTTAAGCCAAACATTTTCTGACATTTCAGCAAAAACATGAGCACTTCAATCAGCAGCTTTTAGTGAACTAAAGACATCACTTACTGTGTGTAAATGCCCAACCTTTAACATATATCACTTAAATAAAAACGAATTTACATTCAAGAAGAACATTTTCTTAATCTTTATTCTTTTTAGCCTTTACCATTAAAAAAATACTGATTTATATCATTATAAGCAATGATTTTCTCTCCTGAAAATGTTTTTTTGGTTTTTATTTTTCATTACATGCTTTGGCCACAATGCCCGACAACATTCACTCTTTTGAATTGAACTGAATTAAACTGAAACGAACTGAAAGCACGAGCAACGACAGAATCTGTTAACACGTGAATTTTCCAACAGTCTGTGGACGTGGAAGTGAGAGCAGACTGTCCTTGTTGCTGCAGGGAGGACAAACCCTCCTCTTCATGTTAGCACAGCATCATTATGAGATAAACAAGAGAAAGGTCAAGGATTCAGGAGGACGAGGAGGAGGAGGAGGAGGAGGCTGAGCAGCTGTCTGACTGAGGAGGAAAAACAGACTTCCTCACTAATCTCTCCTGGAGTAGTTCAGAGGATCAGTGAGCAGGAAAGTCTAAGAACAACTCAGAGGCTTGTTTTCAGGAGCAGACGTGTTTTAGATGTCATATTTCTGAGCAGAGAGACGACGTCAGCTCGACCTTCTGTCATGTTGGGACAAAAACAGAGCTCTGTTTACTCTGGCAGCAAAATCAGACATCTGAACACTTTTGAAGATCAATGAGAGACTTTTTAAGACCAAAATGAAGAAGAAGAGGGGACAACAAAATCTTTTTTTTGTATGGATAAGGTGTGCCTTGAGATTTTAACTGAAGTATCGGGTGTACCTGAGGCACAAATGGTCTGAAACCCTCCACTTTACAGCCAGTAAGTCTATGACCTAATAACTTTCCCCATATGACGTACACAACTCGAAAATGTTACCTGAGCTTCCCTATATCAGTCCAGACCTTAACAGTCTGAGGGGTTTGTGTGCATGAATGACCCGCCACCATGTAATTCAGTTCATGCTTCGCTCAAGTGGGCCAGTGATGGATGTCCCGCATGATCATACTGCACTCAGGCCCGTTAACACGACTGAAAGGCAGAGTTTTTGAAAATGTTTTCGTATGCGTATTTGTGTGAACGGGAATCAGTGTTTCCAGGGGAAACCGCTGACGTGTGGCGCATGTACAGTACTCTTTCAGATAAAGGTTACGTGCACATCACAGGAACAACAACAACAACAACAACAACAGCTTTGTCTGTCTACCAAGCAACATGTGTGCTGCTTACTGTGCTCGGTTTGTTATCCAGACAAAAATATCCAGACAGATTTGTTGTCCAGACAAGAAACTCCTGCGTCTTCATGCATCCACTCACCATTGTTGTTTAAGTTTGTCTTAAACAACAAGCGTACGCGTGCTGTAACACTGCTGTTTCACTACAAACCTACATCGCCATCTACTGGCCTGGCATGCACGCTACAGCGTTTTCAGTCATTCTCGCATCTCCATGTGAACGCAGAGCACTTTTGAAAACGCAAAGGAAGAACCTTTCCGTTTTAGGTGACAACGATGTCGTGTAAAAGGGCCTCAGTCAGCAGGCGTCCAGGTGAAGAAGGTGAATATGAACCTGTGGTAAGATGTGCTGAACAACATGAGCTCAGTCTCTCATTGTCTCCAGTGTCTTGCATCCTCTTCATGTGGCGTCCATTCAACTTAGGCGAGTAGAAAATTTGCTTGATTCGATCCACAGGCAGCTAGACTATAAAGTAGGTTGTTTTTATTTTAGCTGCTGTTGCACTGGAAGTGAAGATTCTTGCAACCAATCAACAGACTCAGCATTTTCAGCTCCTCCCTCTGGCATCACCGCGTTACACTTTGCACATGAACAGAAGGGTGCCAAAAAGTTATTTAAGTACTCTTTTCCATATTTGAAGGTGGAAACATCTTTAATTGTGTGCCATAAGCATAAGTGAACCCCAGTGCTTGTGGAAACACAGCTTAAGAGACCCCACTCTTTAATACTAACAAACAAACCCTCCACTAAAAGGCTCTGAAGCAGGGGTGGCCAACAGGGTGCCCACGAGCTCCTGGTGGCCCTTCAGGAGCCTCTGAGGTGCCCACAGGGACTTTCTAAAGAGAGCATAAGTTCACACCACAGAACCTTTATCTTCCTATTAAGCTTTGCAAATTAATCATACCTACATCAAAACAAAAACAGACAATTTAACATGTTATGTTTCATAATTGCCTTTTTTCTTTTAAACTTTGGCCTGTGCAGAGTCAAAGTTTACCTTTCTCACCACTACTGCTGGCTGGAGCCCTTCTAGTGTCTCTTGTACAAAAATAATCACAAAACTGCTGTGAGTAAGTAAAGTTTTACGGACACTAGATCGTTAAAATGCATATATGTGTAATGTTCTCTGATTATTTCTCAATCATGAGTAATACACTGTAAAAAGGTTATAAATTTTACAGTAACTTGCTGGCAACAAGAGGACAGATGCCATTTACTCAAACATTTGTTTCACCCAAAAATGCGAAACATTTAATAGAAGAACTCCTGTCTGCTATTGGTCAGTTTTCCTGGGCAAAAGGGAATTTTCTCTTGATCCATTGCCCCTTTCAGGAAGTTACTATGCAGACATTTTACAGTAAGTGACTGTAGATTTAACAGTAAAATGCTGTTCAGTTTATATAAACCAGTATGTTTGCTCGCAAAACATTGTCATTAACAGTAATTTACTGTTTGTTTTTCTACAGTAGGCAGTTGTAGATATTACAGTAAAATACTGTGGAGTTTACAAAAATCAGTTACAGTGTAATTATTGTCATTTAAAGTAAAAAGTTAACATTCAGTGTCACATGTAGCCTCCTGAAAGCACAACAAGAATTATTTTGAGGTGAATTATGCAAATTTATATCAGTCAGAAACATCAAATCAAACAGGTAGCCCTCTGTAATACTCCAGAAAGGTTGGCGACCCCTGCTCTAAATAAACAACAAGCATGATCAACACAGTTCAGTCTGAAATATAATACTTCTCACAGGTAAAAACAAGAATTCAGAGATATCATGTGACCTTAAATAAATAAAATATAATGTAAGACTTTTGAATGATCCACAGGAGCCCTGCAGAATGATGACACAGACACACAGGCTGGAATAAATGCATAGTTTATCATATCATATCAATAAATTCTCAAGGCTACATTGTAAATAAAACAGTCTAGGAGATTTGAGGGAACGTAGCCTAAATGATGAACAGGAGGTGAGGTGGACAAATCGTGTCGTCAGGAAGAGGTACGTTGAATATTTATGCTCATTCTGTGAGGCGATGCAAGACAAAAAAGTTGCTCTAAAAAGGTCAAACTGCTGCAACTACTGAGAGTATAGAGAGTGATCGTCCCGCGTGTCAAACAGCTACGAGCTACCGGAGATCACGATTTAGGCTACTTCTGCTACAGTACAGTATCGCTTTAAGTTCCTCTAAATACCTGAATACAAACAGCGTCCTGCTGCGGAGAGTAAAGAAAGAGAAAAAAATCCCTCATTCCTCTGTAGGCATAAAAAGAGTCTTCAAAAGTGCAGAGCAGGGTCACATGGAGGAGGTCCTCGGGTCAGGCTTAAATAGGTCTTTAGGAGGCAGAGTACATTTCATCATAACATCAGAAAGTGCATCGGATAAAGCATGGATGGATGTGTGAGCAGGTCAGCTGGGCACAGGACAGTGGTGAGGTTTCAGAGGAGAACGTCTCCGTTTAAAGTGTTTACAGGTATTGCATAAGTGAGAAAGTGCTTTAAAGACTTCACGTCTGCAGAGAGAGGTGTGAGGATTTATGTCCCAGATTCATCTGTGAGCTTAAGAGAGAAGGACCGTGTTTGTTTATACACAGTAGATGTGATTTCTCCAGAACTCTGAAGTGCAGCTTTAACCTCAGACCAGATGCTCCCTCGGGACCCACATGTGCAAAAACTGAAGCATCACTGTAAAAACTGAACATCCATTTTAGACCTTACTGATAAAATATCTTTACACTAAAATATTTGTATTTACTTTCCATTAAGTGCTTTATCACGATTAAGTTTAAACATGCAAATGCAATTTTTAAACCTAAGAGATGACTAACGATGGGTTTCACACAGACAAGCACAGAGAGCACAAACCTCCATCAAGGCATTTCCAACACTGTCGGGAGAGTTATATCAAAAACGTGGAGAAATGGTCCTTCCCTAAATCAGACAAACAGACTGAGAAACTCTTTTGGCCCTCAGGCTATCAGACTGTACAACTCCTCACTGGAGGGAGGAGTAACAGGAAGACTGAGGACGGGAAGGAGTGGTAGTAGCCAGTCATATCTTATATTTTTATTTTTATTATTTATTATTTAGATTTATTAATGTTATTAATGTTCTTTTAAACCTGTGTACTATACAATGCTACTGGAATTTTAGTTTCTCTGAAGGAGTCTTCACAATGGATTAATCTAATCTAAATAACCTATCCCACACTATTAACAAATACTTGAAAAAAATCCAGGATCCGCATCTGTATTCAGATCACCTCCAAAATGAAATCTTTTTTTGTGCCATGACCAACATTCCCTCAAAATTTCATCAAAATCCATTCATAACTTTTCATTTTATCTGGTTAACAAACTAACAAACTAAAACCGCTTCCCTCTGCTTTACGCTATGGAGAGGTCAAAGGTCTCTGTTTTCACCTAAATGTCTTCATCGAGTAAATCTTCATATTTGGACAAAGTCATTTTGAGACGATAGTGATATGAGAAGGAATCAAACTGTTAAAGAGACAGGAGCAAACAGTGGATTAAGTCTGTCAGATGCTCCACTTGGAATTGATATGATTTTACTGATACCTATGCCAATATTGATCCAAAACTGAACCTCTGAAATATGACTTTTGTTATGTTTTGCTCTGCCATTATAAGTTGTGCTCTGTCTTCCCTCACAAGGATCCCCTGTATTTTGTTTAACTTTGTAATTGTCTACAGAATGTCTCACCTGATTTTGCAAAAAATGTGATTAACAAAGAAAAACTGATCCTGTAAAACACAAAAACATGTCATAAACACTACAGTGCGTAAACAGGCACTCAAAGCATGAGGAAGAAGATACTCTAAAGATCTTCACTACAATGGCTAGATTATTGATCATTGAATATTTCATTTATCATGATTAATTTGATGTAATTAAGGCCTTTTAAGCAAACAGAGGGAGCAAAAAAATATCCCAATCAAAAAACAAAAAGACAATGCTGAGGATTGTTTAGGGAGTGATTCAATGCTGATCCACAACAAAATTTAGATGGACCAACGTCAAGACCAGTGGAGGAAGTTTGTCAAAAGAACATGAATAAATGAACACAGTTCAGAATAACGGTCTGAGAAACCAGCACAAGAATAAATCAGGAAGAGAAACAGAACAGCAGCTTCTTCTGCTCCCTGACTGAGCAGCCATTTCCACAGACACAGTAAACATGAAGTGTTTATGTATCATAACGACCGAGACACTTCCAGCTACAGCTATGAAAAGAAAAGGTTTTCTCTGCTTGAGGTATTTGGGGTAATAAACACACTTATCTAAAAAATTATAATTTAATGTAGTCGTTTTTAAATCACATTTCAGTGTAAGACATTCTCCACATCTAAGCATCTCTTTCCTAATAATTAATTTTTTCCGGCTTGGAGCCCTTTTCCCCTCTGATTTATGCATGATTTATTACACCAATTATTTAGCCAAAATATGTCACAAAACACGATGAAATGTTCCCGAACTGAGTCTCCAGATTACAAGCTATATTTTATTAATAGTGATGAGTTATTATAGCCCAGAAATGAAAGAGCAAGTTCAGCCTCATTTCTAAACGCTCAAGAAAGTTAGGATAAATTCACCAGGTTAGTTATTTTAGAGGCATACAGCCGAATGGATTTTTCCACAACACTTCAGTCCAGTACCTTTGCCTTTGAACATGGAGTCCAAGGGCAAACTGCATTGAAATTCTTCATGGCAGATTTTGAAATATATATGTGTCTGAAATTTTTAGAAAGATGAAATTCGAAGTTTCATGTGGCCCCCACATGTGGCCCCTGGCCACCAGTTGCCCACCCCTGATGTCCGTGCATGTCCTCCTCAGCCTTCTGTAGAAATGATGTGCCTATCAGACACGTTAGTTTTGTCCCATCTCATGTTTTCATCAATATAAGCTCCAAACGGGGACATTTTTTAACAAATATTTTTAATTCTAAAATATTTTTGGGAACTGTTGGGTCATGTTCTCATCAAAGAGGTGGACCCGGGTCCTGAGGTAAGACCACTGCTGTAAAGAACCCGGGTCAGGGTCCTGATTTGAAGATTTTATGCAAATTTTGCTTCTTTTTGTTGTTTGTGGTTTTTAAAACTCTGTTGAGGTCTTTGAATGAATTTGTTTAGGAATGACCTTTATGGAACAAAACTTTATCTTGAAATAAGTTCAGAATTTAAAAGAGTATTTTGCTTATAATCTTGTCAAAGTTGGTTGTTTAATCTATCTATCTATCTTTCTATAGGAGGTGGACTCGGGTCCTGAGGTTAGACCACTGCTGTAAAGAACCCAGACCAGGGTCCTGATTTGAAGATTTTATGTATATTTTTGCTTCTTTTTGAAACTTTTCTGCTTTTTAATTGGATTTATTTGTATTTTCATTAACATTAACGCTGTGGATGTTTTTTAAACTATGTTGGGCTCTTTGAACTGATTTTTGTAAGAATGAGCTTTATGGAAAAAATATTTCTCCTAAAATAAGTTCGTTATTTGAAAGAATTTGCAGAAATAATGTGCTTTTCAGACTTGGCTGTTTTGTTCCATCTCATGTTTTAATTTTGGGACGCGGGTCCGGATGTAAGACTTCTGCTGGATCAGAGTCCTGATTTGTAGATTTTCCGTAAATTTTTGCTCCTTTTTGAAAAATGTGTGCTTTTTCAATTTTGTCTTAAATTTCACAAAACTGCTGTTAATCTATTTTGGTTTTTAACCACACAGATCTTCGATTTGCTTTGTGCATGAACAATGCTCTACAGAAAAAAAAACTTTATCTTGAAATTACTTATGTTTAAAAGAATCTGGAGCAGAATTCTTAATCATTTTGGCGCAGAGCAGTTTTTGTCCTGATAACTGAAGTTTCTGGTCTAGGATGACTTACAGAGTTCTGGTTTACCCTCAGACTGTCACTGGAGGGTCTGTCTGTGCCCAGGAGCCCCCAGCCTCATCATCCATCCCTGCCTAAAGAGCTTTATTTTGATTAGAGCCTCCATTTTACCCCCAACATGCAGTAAAACATCCTCACCCCAAACCCGGGACTAAAGCAAACCCGGATCCCCTTTGGGAGACTCAGGGACGTTTCATCTGTGGGACAGGGAGAAGCTGAAAACATGTGAGCCCCCCCTCAGGACCGGGTGAAGCTGGCAGAAACACAAAAACAACCCCCTCCTCCCTCCCCACCTGCATCCTGCATGCGGAACACTGATGCATCCCGGCAGCGCGTGCCCTTCAGTCCTCCATCAGGTCCTCAGTCCTCGTGTCCTCAGTCCGCATCCCAAACTCTGGATGCGCTCGTGCCCCTCCGCGCGCAGTCCTCTCCCATCAGTCCCCGCCGCAGCCTCCCGTCAGGTGTGTGTGCGGTCACCTACAGCACGTGTGTAGATGTGTGCGTGCGCGCGCGTGCCACATAGTCATCCAAACCTCGTGCACTCGTTGCGGTTGGGCGCCTCGGTGCTGGTGCTGTTGTAGTGTGGGTCCGGGGTCCAGAAGAAGACGTAGTAGATGACGAGGATGAAGGCGGCCACGGACACGCAGAGGAAATAGACGATGGCCATGGCCACTTTGACCCAGATCCGGTTGGACATGTTGGTGTGCTTGGCCCGCAGCTCTCCGGGATAGCTCGGCCTCCGCTTCATGTCCCCGTTCAGCTTCTCCGCCGACACCGTCACCTGTCTGCCCGCTGCCTTCATCTCTCCACGCGCGCTGGCACCTCCTCCTCCTCCTCCAGAGACGTGTCCTCCACAGTCTCCTCTGTGGTCATGGGAGTCTGGCAGCGCTGCTCGTCTCCCTCTCTCTCCTCCTCAGGACCAGCACCTCCTCTCTGAGTCCTCACAGCTCACCGGGCAGCTCTGAACTCTCTCTCTGTCATCAGCTGGATGGGACCGCTGTGAAGGAGGACGGGGTCAGCACGTGAGGTTCCTGCACGGCTTTTCAAAATAATGCAACTGAGACTGCACGAGCTCAAACGCATCACCCGTCCATCATCTGCACCGCTTAACCCTTTGGGGGCTGGAGCCTGTCCCAGCTCTCATTGGGCGAGAGGCGAGGTACACCCTGGATAGCCAATCACAGGGCTGACATGCAGACAGCACACTGATCCACGAGAATGACTGGTGTGCATGTCAGGCCAGTGGCTGGCCATGTAAGTTTGAGATGAATAAAACCAATGCATCTCTGCTGGTCAGTGTTGACACAGCAAATCCACATTTTGTTGGGAGAGCGATAACAAACCAAACACAGTTATGTTGCTCAGTAGGGCTGGTATTTCCAGCAACCTCACTATCCCAATACATATACAATGTGAACATTGACTAAGCTTTAAACAGAATTTCTGACAAGTTTTGTTTTTTATTACAAGAAGAAAAAGAACAAGGATGAGTTAAATGATTCTACAACTTAAAGGATAAGTTCAGTTTTTTGACACCTGGACCTTATTTTTAGGATTAAATACGCTCGTAGACTCACCCAGACATTTTTGGCGGAGCTCGGAGCCGTTTTCGAGCAATTTAGATCCATCCGACGGCGTTTTTTCTCATGCCATAGTAGCGGACGGGGCCAGAAATCGAAGCCCCTAAATTAGACATTATCTGCTGCGAAACTCACTCCTCCTCTGATGCCATTGCCGTGCAATGTCCACAACAACACCATCAGTTAGTCCCCATTCGTGGACGTGCAGTGGTTGCTTGTTCTCTGGCCAGCTGTTCGGCTCTTTCCCTCTGCATCCTCCTTTCAAATAGCTCCTCGTCGGTATATTCTGGCTCAAAACGATACGGGCATCCATTATACTCAAAGTCGTCGTCAGACACTTCTACATCGGATAAATATTCCGCCATGTTAATAATGTCCATAATAATGATAATGTCTAATTTAGGGGCTTCGATTTCTGGCCCCGTCCGCTACTACAGCATGAGAAAAAACGCGGTTGGATGGATCTAAATTGCCTGAAAACGGCTCCGAGCTCCACCAAAATTGTCTGGGTGAGTCTACGAGCGTATTTAATCCTAAAAATAAGGTCCAGGTGTCAAAAAACCGAACTTAACCTTGAAGAAACTTAAATTCAGGTCCTTCAAGATTGTAGACCTAAGTTTAGATTTGGAGCATGTGCTTCATCGTGTAGTTTGGCTTCTACTTTGAACTGTCATTGTTAACATTACCCAAAGAGGACTGACAACAACTGTCAAACATTGAGGCCAAACTGACTCTGTAAATGGTAAATGGACTTGAACTTATGAAGCGCTTTTCTAGTCTTTGACTACTCAAAGCTGCTTTACACCACAGGCCACATCTACACATTCACTCGCTGATGGTTCAGAGTTTATAGTTATCCATCAGTATCAACTAACACATTCATGCCCTCACTGTAACTTATTTTTGTAAATGTAACAGTATTTTACTGTAATATCTACAGCTATCTACTGTAAAAAAAAAAATCTAAACAGTAAATTACTGTAAATGGCAAAATACTGTGAGAGAACTACTTATTCTGGTAACATTTTCAGCATTTTACCATAAAATCTACAGCCAGCTAATGTAAAATGTCTATACAGTACTGAAAAGGGTAATTAATCATGAGATTTATTTTGTCCCAGGAAAAACTGACCAATAGCAGGTAAGATTTCTTTTAGTAAATGTTTATCATTTTTTGGTGAAACAAATGTTTGAGTAAATGTATTTTATTTGATAAAAATTGATGTATATTTCTTTATTTTACAAAATGAGATTTTCTTAATAAAACGATCACTACAATAGTTAAAAATATAGTAATATAAATTAAAACACAGCAATCATTTAAAACACATTTAAAAAATTGTAGAATAAAATACGGTTTTGATACTGTCAATGAAAAAACAGTAAGGATACGGTTTTTGATAATAAAGTAATTATGCCGTAAATTCAAAGACAGTGATTGTACCTTAAATAAAAAATACAGTAGTAAAACTATTACAGAAAATACCAAATTATGCTGTAAATTAAAATAGTGCAACACTACTGTAAAGACATTTACAGTAACTTACTAGCATCTTGTTGCCAGTAAGTTACTGTAACATTTACAACAATCTTCTTACAGTGCTTTCATGCCCATTTACACAACACTGGGAGCAACTTGGGGTTCAGTGTCTTGCCCAAGGACACACCACCATGTGTCGCCCATAGCCGGGCTCAAACCTGCAACCTCCCGATTACTGACCAAGCGCACTATCCCACTGCGCCACTGACGCCCCACTCTGTAGAATCCATATCGATACATTCATCCCAAAGAGTGCGTGACGATATATTGCCGTATCGATGTTTTGAGCACAGGCCTATTGCTCCGTAGTCGTCCATAGCTGCTGTTGTTGTTGTTATCTGAAAGAGTACTGCGCATGTGCCGCACGTCACTGTTTGCCCTGGTTACTGTTACACGGGGACGAAAATGTTTTCAAACCTTTTCACTCTGGACCCTGGTTTCAAAAGTTTGTGGATTCAGTCATCATTCTCGTGTAAACTGAAGGCGCAAACGCAACAAAAACTCTCAGTTTTCAGCTGTGTTTGTTGTCATGTAAACGAGCCCTTAGAGTCACCAGAATCTAACAAGCATGAGCAAAGAAGATGGACTCGCCAGATTCCTCGTCTGTCATCTTGCAAAGCTTCAAGCTGAGAAGGAGTTAATCATCATCCCTCTGGGCAAAGAGGCAGCAGCTGCAGGCAGGCCCGCCCACAGACATGCTTGGCCCCTCTGAGTCGTCATTTAAATCAATGTGTAGGACAGGTCGATGTCTTGGCAGTTGATCCACACACCCCCTTAAAACGGTTAAAATGTGGCCTGTGGCTCCTTTACACCATGTCATTCCCTACTCTCTCCCCAATTTTCAACTCTATCCACTGTTCTGTCGCCCAAATAAAAGCAAAAAATCTAAAAATAAAACATGCAAAAACAGACATCAATATGTGGATGTTGCAAAAGCAGCATTTTGCTCTGTGTGGTGTTGCTATGGCAGCTGCACATGTGCAGAGAGGCAGACGCTGCACAGGGTCATCAAGACAGCCGAGGAAACTACTTAGAGCAACTTTACAACAACCGCAAAAACCATCACACACCAAGGTCATCGTCTCCTCCAGCTTTTGCCATCAGGAAGGAGATGCGAGGCGATGAAAGCTCGGATGAACTGCTTAAAAAACAGCTTTTAGCCCAAAGCAACAATGGCACTGAACTCAAAACAGAACAGAGCTGCTTCAAACTTCTATGTGCAAATGTGCATCCTGATGAGCCCCTCCTAAATACTGTGTAATAATTTTTATTTATTTATCATATTTTTTAAATCTCCTTTAACTGCCTTACTGAGTCGACTGCACCTTCAGTTTCGTTGTTCTTCCGTAAAAAAGTGACCATGACGATACAAATCTATCCTGTAAATGCAGGGATTGTTCACCTCTGGGCAGCTTTGGTGCTGACATTAAACAGTTAATACGTTAATAAATAATAAAAACTTGTTGCAGGACATTATTGGGCTAACTGTTGAACTCGTTAATATCACAGTAAAAGGAAGACGGTCTCAGGAGGAAGGGGTTAGACTTTGAAACGGTCAACAAGTAAAACAGTGTTTTTCTGCTTTAAAAGGAAATGCTAAATATTAAGGTTTGACATCATAGAACTTTGTGGTCCAGATTTAGGACGGACCACCTTCATGGGCCCCTCGATGACTCTGGACCCCAGACAGCTTCCCCTTTATGTGTGGACTTGGCTAAAAGTGCGATTTACCGGAGCTGAAAGTGAGGAGGGATTTCCAGCATCTGATTGGCTTGTTATAAATGAAGGAGCATTTGTTAAGTCACCTTCCAGATTATTTTGGGAGTTCTGCCGTTCCTAATCACTTTCTGTGGGACGTTGTCACATAAGAAGGTTTGTGAAACTGGAATACCTGCAGAAAGTCCATGCATGCACAGGGAGAGCATACAAACTCCACACTGAAAAGCCCCGTTCAGCCTGGGAGTTGATCCAGCAACCTTCTCAGTGGGAGGTGGCAGCACCTGCAGGAGAGAGAGATATAGAGATATAAAGATAGATATACAGCACATAGATAGGATAGGAATCACAATTAAAAAAAACTTTATTGGCATGAAAGCTGTGAAAAACAATAATGCTAAAGCATCATATAAACTATATTAAGTAAATAAGTACGTGTTTATTAATTTACATAAATTTGAGGAAAAATATGCTTAACTTTTAAAATGTACAAATCAAGAATAAAAAAAGTTGTGAGATTGTTAATATCACAATACAGCTGCTGTGTAATATTAAACATAATGCAGGAATATTATACAACAATATGTAATGATATCTAATAAACTGAGGGAAAATGGCTCTAACAAATAGAATTATAGTATTTACTGACCAACTTAGCGTCATATTTACTGAATTTGATATATACCGAGATGAAAAAAATTCACATTTGCATTTAATAAAATTAAATTTCCCCCATTAAAGAAGTTTAATATTTATTTAGTATTTAAACACTTCTTACAGTTAAGACATAAAATAAATACAAAAATATTTAATGGACACAACAAACTCATGTATGCAGACCTGTAAACATAGCACCATATATTTTTAAGATTCAAAATAAATATTTGGGGCAGCATATTGATAAATACATTTCATATGCCAGGATAATATATTAATTTATTCATTTTTTATTTCGTATTTCACTTATTTATTTATTGTGAGCACAAGTTAGACAATAACTAGGTCTTGCACAATGTATTTTTTATGCCACAATGAAGCAAACTTCATAATTATTTAATTTAATTTAATTTATTCAGAGGGGAGGGTGCAAGTTCATGTTCATCACCACACAGCAAAGTAAAACAGAGCCAGATTATAGCCACTGGCTGATTTTTGTCCTTTGTCCTACAAGGTGTCATACAAACCATTTACTAATTTTAACAAAATGAAGATACAACATAATAAAATTGATCATGATCATTTGGCAAAAAACTAACAGTTCATTTCCACCTAAAAGAACCTTAAACCTGCATCACTATGTTATTATTTTATAGTTCTTGTACTGTCTCTTTGTTCTTTAATCATAAAACAGCAGGTTCTTATTCATAAAAAAGGCAAATTTCAGATGTTATAAGACTCAACAGGATGTCAGAGTGAAGGACCAAGTGCAGCAGAAAGTGTGGGATTATTTCCATGAGCTTACTCTAATGTAAACACTGGGGACATCTTTCTCTTTAAATGTTTGTTAATCACTGGATGACTATGTTGGGACAGTAAGAAGTTAAATTACTTAAATAATCTGAAAAATTAGGAGACTGTGAAAAACTTTCAGGCTTAAACCTGAAATCAAACCCTCTGCATTAAGACAGAAAAACTTGACTCACCGAGTAAAAAACCTGTTACTGGCTTCAGGTCCCCATTGAAAACCTTTCACTTAAACTCTCAGGAGTTATTTTGTTTACATATCATCACTGTAAGGCACAAACCTCAGATCTCCATTTTTTATGATTATGTTGTTTTTTTTTCATAAAAAGGTCTATTGGTCAACTTTCATGTTGGTTAATGGGTTTATAACCTTTTTACCAAACTGAATTGAAAAAACACATTTGTAGCCGGGACAATGCAATATTAATTTATTCAGTAGAAAAATGTTTTTCATTTCCTCAAAAGAAGCCATTTTGCATACAAGGTCTGTGCCCCCCTCAAGAGATCCTGGGGACATTCTGTGCTATTCAGTTTTATATTTTTAAGCCATTTTGTCTGTGTTGAATGAATATGACTTACCAGAGGACATTCATCTTTAAAAATATTAAGAATTGTCATCTAAGTTTCTTAAATTAGCCTGAAATGTCTAAGCTACACAAAAAACTGACTCATTTTCTCCTAACGACAAAAAATGTCCCATTGAAAACAACTGAAAAAGCCATTTTTATCCCACATTTATCTAAACATAAACTAACGCATTCCTTCATATTAAGATTTCATTTTGGACAACAAGCTTTCCTTTTTTAATTTTCATACCTGTCCACCAGTTGGTGCTATTTTTCCTATTCAAACCTTAAAATAACAGTTTTTACTGTTTTATGCGAGGGTGCCTGCAAAAATATATATATATTATTATTATTATTTTCGATAAAATTAAGTGAAATTATGTAAACAAACTGGCCTTTAAACCACTTTATTTATTCCAAACGGGCAATTTGGTTTGCTTATAGACTACAATTAAACAATAGATAAATAAATTAAAAAATACAACATTAATGCTACCACATTCATGTGTCAGTGGCAGGTTCAGCAGACCAGCAGGGTCACCCATGAACAAAAGTTTTAAAGTTCATCAGTGATTACAAGCGCACAATTATCATAAACATAAATCACACATTTAAAGTGGAAGAAATATTGATATATATTATTTTCACATTGCCTTTTGGGAAAGTGACATTTTTTGTCATAAGGGTCACATGTGTAAGTTTATGAATGGAACTTTTAAGGGTTAAATAAAATTCATACTTGCAGCAGTAAAGCTCAATGTTCCTTCTGTGTTTAAAGAAAATAGCCACTTAATCAAATACTTCCTCCTCTATATTGCAGATTTAGTTTTGAAATGATAGATAATGATAATGTGCAGACCTGCTTGTTTTAAATCAGTGAAATGTTATTTCATTATCAGGATAAAGTTGAAAAAAGCCTTTTATTGTGAAAGGCAGTGGTCTGTGTTTCCTGCTCCATTCCCCGTGTTTGTGTCTGTCTTTCTGCAGCTGGTGAGGAGGGGCTCAAAGTGCGCAGCTCAATGATTGGGTCATAGTTTGAGAGAAAACGTCCCGCAGCAGAAGAGGAGAGCTGCGGTGTTCAGGCAGAGCATGAGAGAGCGGAGCCTGTCCTCCATAAAACACCTCATCATCATCATCTTCATCATCATCACCATCTTCATCATCTTCATCAGGAGCTCCTCTCCTCCTCAGATGAGTCACTGCTGCAGACTGTAACAGGCTGAGCTGCTGCCTTTATGCTCCTCTAACAGGATGAAAAGAGGAGCGGGGGGGCTGTCCTGCAGCAGCCAAGGTCAGAACACTGCACACACACAACAGAGGTGCACTCTGGGTATTCAGAGTGTGCAGCACATACATCATGTGTCAGCGGGGGATGAATGGTGGAGCTGCAGTCCCATCAGGACACAGAGACCAGAGACTGGGATCAGCAGCTTTGATCCAACATGGACGCAGGAAGACCTCAGACCTGAACCGAGCTCCAGGAGAACAAACCAGACCTGAGCTCAGAGGTCAGAGGAGAACCTTTACGGTCTGAATCTCACTGATCATGAAAGTACAGATTTATGTAGAAACATCAGAGCAGCTTCTCTCTGAGGACCAGGACGTTCAGATCAGGGATGACTTTATTAACTTTAATGAGGAGAGATTCCAGATTCTACTTCTGATTATTTTATATAAACAGCTGCTACAGGGCTGGGCAACATGTCCAGGTTTTAAGGTAAAAGTATATCAGTATGTTCACATATGAAACAGAGACAGTGGCCGACAAGGGCAGACGGCTCCATGCAGTTCATTAGGAGGAAAAAAGCTTCAAGAACAGAAAAGAGTCAAGTACAGAAACACAACCAGAGGTCAGAAGGGAATACAAACTCAGAAACCTGCTGCAACCGAAATAAGAAACAAAAACAAGCTGCAACTGAAGAAATAAACACAGAAAAGCGCTGCAACTGAAATTACAAACAAAGAAACATGCTAAAACTGAAATAAAAAACAAAACCGCGCTGCAACTGAAGAAATAAACACAGACACGTGCTGCAAATGAAGAAAAAAAAACAGAAAAGCACTACAACTAATATAAAAAAAACAGAAACACGGTGCAAGAACAAAAAACAAATGCATTAGCAGCCTAGCGCTCTAGTTAAGAAAGAACACAAAGTCCAAAATAATCAAAACCCAGAAAATACCTGCAAGAGCAGAAATGAGGCAAAACCAAGAACAACAGAAGAGCTCCAGGCCTGCAGGGGGCGCTGTGGCAGGGATAGACAGACGAGAAAGCGAGAGAACAGCTGATTCACGATTGTTGGTGTTTGAATCGTCAGCCAGCAGGACATGGAGTGAAGTTACATCTTTGGGAGGTGACGAAAAGTTTAGTGTGTGAATTTTTGTCTACAATAAAATTAAAAGCAAAATCAAAATATTAATCAAACATAAAGTGCCTCACACTTATTTCTTTGTTTCTGTTGGTCCTTAAATACAATGTCCACGAGCTTTAAGAGCTCATATTTTGCCCTAAAAATTTTCATACTTTCATTTTTTGAGTCAACTCCTACAGTATGTTCACAATCACTAATGTTGAGAGAACCTAGTTTTCACACACTGAGTACCCCTGATCCACCTGAACTCTCTCTCTGTCTCTGTTTGAGCTCCTGTCACTTTAAGGCCCCTTACCCTTGTGGGCCAAATCCACTGTTATTGGTCGATGGGTCTGGTCTGAGGTGATTGGTCAGTTCACCACTGCCCTGTTTCCAGCAGCTCCGCATTCATTCCACAGTCGGCCAGTGGAACAACGGTATGACATCACACTGGAAGGTCCGATTTGTTTTAGGCAACGACTTGGTCTGTCAACAAGAGAAGAGGGAGACGAACTGATTCAGCAGACTTCAGTTATACATTTGTGTTTTTATGGTAACCAGAGGTGAAAGTTTTCTTACCTTTGGTCAGTAAGTCTGTCAGAACTCACCATCAGTGGGTTAACCGAGAGACCAGCAAGCGTGCAGCAGTGTTAATAAAGACAGTGCTTATCATAGACCCGATTTTTAATTTGATTTTTTTCTTTTATCAGAACTCTAAAAACTCTCATTTGTGACTTTAGTGAACATCTAAACTACCTGATTGTACACCCTCACATATGAAAAAACACCATTTAACTGAAAATTACCCTAAAAAAACTGCATCACATATTGCAGGAAGAAAAATATTGCAAAATCATTTTTACCAAATATTGTTTAGCCTCAATAGGAAAAGAACTGATGATGAGCCCCAGGACTGCACCAAAACTTCTCAAAAAGTTTGTAAACTTAATTTTGCTCCATTATTTCTTGCCTTCAATACCAACTAGTACAGTATTTTATATCGCTGGAGAGCCTGATTAGTTACCTTTAGAACGAGGTACAATGTGTAAGAATCGTGTGGATAGAATAAAAATGTGTTAAAGTCTCCAGCAGCTGGAAGCTGGTGTTCCTGCACGCAGAGTGTCAGGATTATTTGGCGTCGGACCTGGAACATTTTCAAACTGAGGGCTTTCACACTGGCACAGTTCTGGTTACCTCCGCCAAGGAGGTTGTGTTTCTGGGAGGGTTTGTTTGTCTGTCTGTCTGTTAGTTAGTTAGTTAGCAACATTACTCAAAAAGTTATGGACGGATATTGATGCAATTTTCAGGGAATGTCTGGATTGGGATAAGGAACAAATGATTAGATTTTGGAAGCGAACCGCCATTACAGAAAATGTGATATTCGTGAATAACTGCTGAACTAATGTTGATATCATTATGAATTCAGTTGCCAGTGGTATGTTTTCATGGTCAAGGAATCTAAAAATGTAGTCAAAATAAATGTGGGACTAATATTTATGGTGCAAATGACAAATAGGGGAAACTGTGGCGCTTGGCGGAGGTCTGCACTCTCCGAGTGCTTTCTAGTTCTTGAATTAGTTCTGTGCTGGCTTCTCAGAACCTTGGTGCTTTCTAGTGAACCAGCCCACGTACATACCAGTTTAAGTGGAATGAAAGTGGTGGAAGTCATCCTGCGTTCCACTTACATCGGAACTGGGAAGAGGAGAGTGGGAATGACGTCATATCCGAGTTATCAGCGTTTCAGGGACAAAGTCGCAAGAAACCTGCCGATCCACCAGGTTATTGTTAGCCATTGTTAGCTTGCCCTGCATGTAGTTCGCACATACCACATGAAGAATGTAAATAACACTATAGCAGCAATTCTATATATAAACATCGAACAATGCTATGTATACGGCTGATTTAGTGCGACAAACACCAGTCAGAAGTGCTAATAAATGGAATATAACAGAAGCTTAATAACTGTTTACACCGGGGCCAGCCTTCTTCGATTGTCAACTCAGGGGTGGTGAGGATCCACCGACTTCCCAGTAGGAAATTCCGACCTCAGGGGGGGCGTTCCAGTTTAAATTTCCCACTCGGAAATCTCGACTTCCCAGTACAACCGGAACGCAGCATAAACAACTGACCAACAAAAGGTGGATCGCATCGCTTTTCTAAAAGCATTTGTTGCTTTACTTAAGGTTTTTGTTTTCATTCAGGAATCAAGCGCAACGACTGTTAGTGATGAGGAGACATGGACGACGTAAGTAGAAGCATCTGATATGTAATCACTGACAGCGTGTTCCTTCACGTCCTCGACTTCCTGCTCATTTTATCAATACAGAATACAACATGCTCACTGATGATTAAACGGTTCACGAGCTGGAACCAACTCCTCAGGTTACAAACCAATTATTTTTCTGTCTGATCACGCCGGCCAGTTCAAAATTAGGTTCAGGAACCGGAATCGGCACGGAGCCACCTGTGGCCCCCAGGCTGCCAGCTGCCCCACCCTGGTGTGGACAGATCTGAATGAATCTTGACACCTCAACATCCATAAATGTTGCCCATATTTTGCATAATTATGATAATAAAAGTTAAAAAAGCTGCCCAAAGTACATGATTTGAACTTCATATTAGCTGCTATTATACCAAATTACATTCAATGTAATTTGATTTCAATCAGAATCATATTTACGTTTATAAATCTTTTACTGTGACGTACGTTTGTTCTTATCAGGGCAATTAGGTTCATATATTGTGTTATTATTCATGTGAAAATATGACAATAATTACGGATGCACAATATTCCTAAATCTGATATTGATACTGAAATTATGTGTCAAGAGAAAAACAAGATTTGATCCTTTAATAACAGACACTTGATTTATAAAAAGTGCACATTAAATGATAATGAGGTAAAACATGATGGTATATTGTACATTTAACAGATATTACGGATAATTTATGGGATATTTATGGCCAATTCATGTGGTCAAAATATCGTCAGTAAATATCAGCAAATGATATCAGTCCGATCATATTGTGCATCCCTAACAATAATACTTTATGGCCATGTTGCTCAGTCCTAAATTTAAAAACTCCATAAAGTCAAACCTTATTAGTTCTCGCAGAGATTTCATGTATCAAACAGGAGTATACATTTTGATTGTCTCCTGTTTGAAATACAATCAGAAACACAAACATTCATATGAAAAAAATCTAATAAAACATAAAAACAAAGTATTTTTAATGGCTCTCAGGCTACATTCTGCACAAACACCCGTCTATGGAATGTTTATTTGCATTTGAAAACTGTACATATTGCATTTCAATCCAAATGCATCATATTCATCCCTCTGATAACAGAACACAATAACATTAAAGCATCCGCGTGTCCCCAAACGCCACATGAAAGACGCTTCAGCAAACAGAAAAAAATCATTACACACCAAACCGAAGCTCCTGGTCTGCTGAGGTACGAGTGAGGGTCTCACTACAAAATCAACACAAAAAAACATTTCATAAACACTAAATCATGTCAGACAGCTGCAAGTCTGCAGAAAAACAAAGAAATCCTCAGAACCCTGAAGAACAACGAGACACACGAAGGTTTCAAACTGAAAATCTCATTTTTTCATTCATGAATGAGACTTTAAAACAAACTCCTTAAAGAGGCAGCAGGTCTACAGGAGAATCAGTGTCGGATGGAAAATAAAGATTTCAGCAAATGACTGACGATTCAGACGAAATCAAATGTTTCCTGATTGTGACAAAGAATCGTTAAAGGGATACACCAACATTTTTGTTTTCGTGTCTTCCCTCATTCTCTGGTCCATGACAAGCAGATAGACTCCATTCTTTAGCCTGTGCTGCAGTAACAGGAAAGAGAGGGGCAGGGCTCACCCACTGCTAATTAGCTTAGCTCAAACACTGGGAGTATATGGGTATTGTTAGCCTGCCTCTGCCTACAGCTATCAGATAAACTCTTCAGCAACTCCAAGCGGTCCTGTGTGCTTGTTGTGACTCTTTTTTTACCACGTTATGTTACGGTATCTACGTTTAGACTAAGATTAGCACTTTATGTAATTTCCGAAAGAAGTACATACCAAACTAAACCGCAGGGTGCATGTGCAAACCACTGCAGACGATGATGACAACAAGCACACAGGACCGTTTTGAGTTGCTGAAGAGTTTATCTGATGACTGTAGGCAGAGGCAGGCTAACACTACCCATATACTCCCAGTGTTTTAGCTAAGCTAATTAGCGGTAGGTGAGCTCTGCACATCTCTTCCTTGTTACTGCACGCACAGTCCAAAGAATGGAGTCTATCTGCTTGTCATGGACCGGAGAGTGAAGTAAGTCAAGAAAATTTTAAAAAATGTTGGCGTATCCCTTTAAAGCAGCTCCGAGTTCATGATTTGTTCTTTGATTCAGGATGAGAGGTTTTTAAAGAGCCCTACGGTTAAACACCTGATCCAAACAGAATCCAGGTCAGAGCCTCGGCACAGAGACTCCACATCAGACGCTCTGTGATTCAGCGCTGACCCACATGATTGTTTATTTTACATCTCACACAGCCGGCCTGCACCTCTGCTAAAGATAGAAACACCAGAGAAATCACATTAAAGTCTCATGATCGACCTGCTCAGAGGCTCCAGTCATCATGTCTGTGAGCTATTATCAATATAAAAACAAAAAACAAACTGGAGACTGATCTGAAATAAAAAAATCTATTGAACTGAGTTTTTAAAACTCACAAAATCAAACCAATGAGGAGCAGACAGGAGGATGGAGTCTTAAATCTACATGAGGACTAATGGAGTCGAGAATATGGACACAAGATGGCCGACGCTCATCCCAAAGAGGTTTAAAGTCCAGAGACAAACTTTAAACAAACAGGTACTGGTGCTGAGATTAGTTCAGTTCAGACTGGGGACGGGGATCAACATCATTGGTCTTTTTGCTCACTTTGTTCTGCATGCTTTGATGATCATCTACGTCCTGCACTCATCAGAGGGAGTCAGCAGAAATGACAACAAAGAGGTCAAAGGTCACAGCAGACAGCGGGCAGAGGTGGTCAAATATGTGTCTTCATTTTCGACGACAATTTTCAGTAGAAACACCAGAAACTTGCAGAAGCATTTAAATAACACGAGTACCACGTGTTCAGGGGTGGGAATTGATAATATTTCATTGATAACAATGATGCCATTAATGGTTCTGTGTATTTGTCCGACTCTTTAACGATTCCCTTATCGATTCCTGCTGATTTTCTGTGTGGGCAAAAGTCACCCTACATTGTTTTTCAGTGGTAACAGTAACAAACACATGACACTCCTGATTACACCGCTGAAAGCTGTGCAGTTGGCGCCTTTTTGCTGAAAACTGAGCCACAATTTTGAGCACTTTTGTCAGTGGAAGGAATCGATAAGGGAACTGATAACCCAAAAGGCTAGTGATATCAATTCCTTGATTCTCAACTGGAATTGTGTTTTGATTCCCATCCCTACATGTGTTTGACATTAGCGACTCCTGGGTGACTTTTTGCCCTCACAGGAGACAGGCAGGAATTGATGAATCGTGAAAGAGTTTGATCAATAAGCAGAATCATTAATGGCATTGGTATCAATAAAATTTGATCAATTCCCATCCCTAGTTCAGACTGACAAGAAGAGAGAAAGAGTTAATACCAAGTTTGTTCTGTATAAAAGATAAATCCATGATTTTTCTGCAGTAAAAGTAAAGATTCAATACATTTAACTGAGACAATAACTTAACTTTGAGTCGACAGAATCGAACATTTTCCAAATCGAGCTCCACATGTTCGTCCCAACAGAATGAACGCTCAGGTGTTGTAATCACTCGGGTTAATCAGACTGTAGAGCGAGCTGGGGTCAGAGGTTATGATGTCAGAGGTTTTAAGGACAGATTTCATTGGTCTGTGAAGCTGTCACTCAAACAAACTCGAGCACACCCACACGTTGTTTGTTTGTTTGTTGGCAAGATTGCACAAAAACTACTGGACAGATTCTGCTGAAATTTTCAGGAGATGTTGGTAATGACCAAACTTAGAAATGATTAGATTTCGGTGGTGATCCAGATAACCGCCATTAGTGAACGATTGCTTTTGCTCAATAACTGTCTAATAATGATATCAACATGATTCTGAGTGCTAGGTTTGGGTTTTCCGGGTCATGAATCATATTATGATGGTAACTTTATCATGGAACTATTGCTTATAGATGTAACAGCAACATGTGAGCTACCTTGGTGGAGGTTTGTGCTCTCGAGTTACACCTGTGTGGGCATCCAGGGCCTCGGAGCGATTAGTGTTTCCCAAAAGAGGCGTCTGGTAGACATCAGTGTGATGTTAGGCTATAGAATACTTTATCATAACGTGCATTTAAATCAGAACAGGCTGTTAAGGTGATGATCACTTGTACTGAAAGAAGATATTATTAAAAGAATAAACATTTCAAAGTCTAAGCTGAAAACAGAGAGAGTCGAATCGTGTCTTGTCTTTCTGGTTTTCATGTTAAAACATTTTTGATTTAAGCAGAATTAATTGGTGACTTTCAGTTAATGTCACTGTTAATCAGTTCATAAAAACAGAGCGAGAGCTTGTGAATGTCTCTTCTTGGAGGTCTTTCTCTGATCATGTGCTACTGTGAGTTACGTGTTTGTTTGTCGCCGTTAACATTATATGACATGAAGCTGAGCCCTGGTATAAAAAAGGTTGGAAAATACAGCTCTGCAAGACATTCCTATTCCATCATTGAGACTCTAAGAGGTTAAATTCACAAACTAAAATCTTAACTTAAAATAAAGCTTGCTGTAGACCTCCGTGAGGCCCTGGAGGTGTAGCAGTGATTGTTCCTCCACATTAGGTCTAAAAAGATCTTCTGTTGGGACGCTGATTTGTTGATTTTGTCCTGGATAAAACTGTCCGATTAAAAACCTTTTGAACAAACATTTTGAAAAGTTTCTGCACTGAAAACCAGAAACACACCGTGGACACTCACGCCTGAAAATCTACAAAGTGAGAGAAACACGTCAACAGATGCAGACGAGAGTTAAAGAGTTCATAAAGAGAGAGAGATCAGTCCACGTCCCGTCTCTCCCCCTCGTCTTTGTCCTCCTGCCTCTTCGTGTTGTGATGTGTGATGGTCGCTCCGTGTGAGTGGCGTGATGCTCTTCGTCCGTCTCTTCTCTCGTCTTTTCTTTACAGCAGCTTCAGCCTGTTGATACAAACACAGCGAGGAAGAAGAGCTGCTGTTTGTGTTGGTGTGTGTTATTGTGCTTGATGCTTTTATCCAGAGCACTTCACGCTGGCCTGAGTGTGCACATTTCTTTGGCATTGGCCCCGGGGGGGAAACACTCGCTGTGACTGTGGCGGCTTTAGAGCTCCTCGCTCGGCACATTCAGATCCTCGAGTGCCCGGAGGGTCGACGAGAGAATAAAAATCAATACTTGAAGGTTTCAGCTGCAGAAAGAGAGAGTTTTGGATTTTGGTCATGGTATTGTACGGCTCTGTATGTCCGTCATTTTGGTTTGATGTTTTTCTTTTATGTTTGGGACTATGGATGGAAATTAGTCGGGAAGCACGATAACATTAGTGTTATCGGCAGATATGAAAATTTCTACAGATCTTTCCCACCGAATATTACTCCCTCTACACTTAAAAAACAGAACCAAGTGCTTCAAATCTTTGTTGGCATAAATGTGGACAAGTGAAAAATCTGATTTATATGTTACAGCTCTGCCCTGCAGTCAAGTTATTTTGGACAGAAGTCTGCAAGTTCATTTCAATGATCGTTAATTTCAGTGACCGTTAATGTAAATACTGCTCCATGTCCATCTGTCTGTGTGTCTGTTGGGTCACAGGGCTGTACAACTTAAAACAAGACAAGAGAGAAAGACAGGTGGTTTTGCCTTTCTGGCTGCAAAAGAATGATTTTGTCAAACTGGAAAATTCAGAAGCCAAAATGTTTCCCTGTAGAAACATGGATATCTGAAGTTTTTGATATTCTAGGTATGGAGAGAATAACAGATACATTAAATGACATTAAGTCAAGGTCTGGACCAGTGTGTATTGTTTTCATACACAAATATAAAAGGATGAATTAAAAAATATATATATATACAGTATATATATTTCCCACCGATTTTTTTGTCTTATACATCAAGATTGGGGAGTTTTTAGCATATTTATCTTAAATTGAGAGAATAAGCTAAAGTGGGGCAGGTTTTCTGTAAATAGGAAAGTAAATCAGTGTTTTAGCCTTTAAAAGGGCAGAAGATGCTTGATTTTACTGTTACTGTCAAATATATATATTACATTATATTTTCTGATGTACGCCTGATCTAAAGAGAACTACTCTCAGTCTTTTCTACATATTCTTATTGGCGAAAATGATCTTAGAATATCAGATATCGGCTAAAATCCAATATCGTGCATCCCTAGAAATGAGTATTGTGCTGAATCCAGCATATTTACATCAATCTTGATCTGGCTCCTGCAACATTATACGTTCATTCATATGCACTGTCCTGTCCAAATAAGGCGGAGGCTGTATAGCTACGACATCATAAACCCCAGGAAGTGAAAAACAGAGCGTTTAAAGGGGGCATAGAGCATTTTTCTGCAAACTGGGAGTTCAGTAGACGGTGTCATAGCAAAGAAAATTGATTTTGCACGACACGGGGCCTTTAAAATTCAAAAGCAGGCATTTCATTATGTTAATATGAGGAATCATGTGCTCACCAAAAACCTTTTTTCCAGGTATTTATTCATTACGTTATTCTTAAATCTCATAAACTTTTGACCTAGAAGTGCTAAATGCAAACTCACGTCCATGTTTTTGGGCTCATTCCTGCACCACTCTGTCAAACAGAGGACAGCTCCTCATCTGCTTCAGGTGTGTTTTTTAAATGAAAATCACTGACTGATGAATAACTAACAGTTATTTTTTATTGAGGTGTTTCCTTGTTCAGACTGATTCCTGTCACTCATCTCCTCACCGCAGACTCTGAAGCTTGAACTCGATCTCAGCTCAAATCCTCTCTGGATCATCTGTCCAGCGGGCTGTGGCTCATTTCCTCTGAAAAACCTTTTAAAAACTTAATTGTGTCTCTGATTTCCCCGGTCTGCTGATCTCCACCCTGACACAACACACACATAACAAACACTAACTGACATGGAAATACACGACGGCCACATGAGCTCATCTGTGCTCTGCTGTTTATCACTAATGAGTCATCTTCTGTAAAACGTGATCCCACGATTCACAATTACACACAAAAAAAACCTGCAGAAATCTTTCCCCTCACTTAAAGTGGAGCTACATCTGTATTTTATGAGCCAATAAACTCTTAGGAATAAAAAATATAATCATTTCACTGCTTCAGCCTGAAGTTTCGGGAAATATATCACGTTTTAAAGGATATATTACGACAATACTTTTTTATCAATATTGTTTATTTTATGTGAAAAAAAGTAAAAAGAGTAAATGTTAAAATCTTTGACCACAGATTATACATTTAAAGGCAAAATACAGATTTATGGTTTAATTCATCAGATGATCATCTTTTTAATAAAAATATATTAATAATAAAAATTCACCAGTGTGAATAACTGACTGATGCCACAGCTTAAAAAATAGAGATCCTTACCAGCCAATTTAATTTTGAAAGTATTACCAATGTTTTTGCACAATTAAGACACTGTTCAGGAGTTTGGCTTCGATTTTTAACCTAAAATTAAGGGTTGGTTACCCTCGCTCCTTCTAAGTCCCATCAACTTGGTCCAGATTAGGGCTGGGCAATATTTCAGTTAAATCGATTAATTTGATGTATTTTCTGTAGAAGATATAAAAATTAAGAATCAAGATTTTTTTTTGACTTACTCCAATTGTAAGTTGTTGAAATGTTTGAAAATATAACTACTGAAAATGTACATTTTTCATGATGGTCGGCCCTGTCAGGTTTTGCACATGTTTAGGCTTTTATTTGTTTTTTTTAAATGAGATTAAATTTTGATCAGAGAGTACTAATAAACTTTGAACAACATAATCAACATTTTATGACACATGCTTAAACTTTATGAGGGAAATTCTGTTTGGTTTGGGAATATATTTTGACACCATAAAGGCGAAAGTTGATTCATGTCATTTTTGTGTCACTTGGAGTTTTTTTCCTTTTTAATAAAGGGAAAATAACAATTAAAATCATAAATCAAGAGTTATTTTTATTATTAGGCCAACTCCCTCAGCTCTAGGCCAAAAGCTTTTGCAGTGAATGTGAAGGAGTTTGTCTGCATTTTTTGATTATTAAAAAGGAAAAATTGCCTGATATTGGATGTCTGATGCTTCATTTTTTGTTACCAGGCCATCAAACAAGTACTAGTATTACTGATTTTAATCAGAACTATATCAAAGTTTATCATTCTGGGAACTGTTTAATATTTCTTTTTTAATATTCTGGGTCTTTTTATGCCTTTTTTAGCTACTCGGGGCTGTTTAAATAGTTGTAAATCAGGAAAAGTGATAAAGGAAAGAACAACTTCCAGGGATTGAAGCCAAATGTTGGTTTGACCACTCCTCGACAACCTCCTCTTAACCTGGACTTGCAGACAAAACCGCTAAACCATCTGCCCCCATCATCTGTTATTTGTCTACAGGGAAACTATCATGTAGTTTCACAGAGTTCTTGTTAATTTATCATATAGAGCGTATATATTTAATTCTTAAGGACCACACTGTCCATTAGTGAGGGCTCGATTGAGGAGATGACCTGGGCCCGGCCCTCCTCTGTGGTTTTTCCTCTCAGCTCACTCACAGACCGCAGTCTGCTCAAATTAAAAACAAACTGCAGCTCAGTGAAACCAGAACACCATTTCTGACCGCTGAGAGTGTTTCTCCCCCCCGCAGCCGGCTCCCCTGACGATGTGCACACTGATGATTCACTGTGCTTCGAGGTGCTCTGGATCCAAACGCTCACAGAGAGATCAGATTACATGGAGTCATTATCAGGAAGAGCTGTTTTCTGCTGAAAACATCCACAACAAACAACTTCACATCCATTAAACCATCAGGAGGGAGATAAAAAGCAGCCAAAACCAAAGAGGACCAAAGCCAGGGATGTTCACTTCATACTATGATTAAAAGTTTGAAGGATTTTTTATTTTTACTCTCAGAGGTGGCAGTAATGTGTGAGTAGGTGTTTTACTTTACGCCCGGCTTTGGTTCCTTTGTAATGGCTGCATTTTAAAGTATTTACATCTCTCACTGCATCACATATTTCCTCTTTAACACACACATGCACAGGAGATGAAGCCCATATAAGAAGCTGAGCAGGAAGCAGGCTGAGATTTCATTCATGACAAACAGAAACAGGAAACTCAGTCAGAGCTGCTGGTGTGGCTGAGAGTGGAGCCGGACAAATACCTGAGATTTACCGTCTCTTACAATCACAAATGCGTAGTAATCAAGATTAAAATATGACCGAACCACGTGACATGCAGCACTTTTCTTTGTATTTCTATCTTTACTTCATAATGTCTGTCTTGTTCCATTTATATTTTCATTTATATAACTGTTCTTGTCTCTTCTGATTAGCCTGATGTTACCTCCGACCATCCAGAAGGTACAGCTGTGCAAACCATGATTGATTTAAATCATTTTTTTTGTAGGAGATCTAAAACTAAAATCAAGGTATTTTTCTTGGTTTATTTTTACTTGTTATGTGTAAACTGTGTCAGTGTTTTAACACAGATACTGAAAATTTACGCTGTTTCGTGATAGTAGGTCCTGCAAACTTCTGCACTAGAACATTTTTAAGCTTGATTTTTCTTAATTAGATTAATGATAATAAGAGTAAGAGTATTTGTAAAAATAGTGCAACTTTCAGGGTGGATGTAGACAAACCTGTCCATGCTACCTGCACATTGAACCTTTGACAAAATTACAACATGCACTTCATTCTAGGAGGAATAATCAGTTTAGTTTTGCGTCATATTTTGATAAAATTCCTGCTTCATATGCAGCACTTAAAATCGAAAAACCTATTTTGTGAAGAAAAATCAAGGATTTTTAATTTTTTGAGGCCATATTACCCAGCCCTACCAGACTGACTCGTGTCGTGGCCTTCTGTGCTGCTGAACCTTTCAAATCGTTTCTTTCGAGATAGCTCACATCTTTGCCCCAATACTAAAGAAATCTTACCCTCGATCTACAGGACAGACATCTACGGTACTCTACGGTGGCCTAATTCTGAGGACTCTCTCCTGGGGAGTCACAAAGGTTTTGTGTTTGAGCCATGAAAATAAAAACAAAATTAAGTTTTATCTGGTATTCCTGGTTAAATGGGGCTAAAATCACGTGTATTGTGATAATTATGACCTGAAATTAAACAAATACACTTGCCAGAGTTTGTGTTTTTGAAGTGAACACCTTCACTTTAATATTTCTGTTTTGTAAAGCAGCATCACTGACCTTTGGTTGACAGTATTTTATTGAAATAGTTTAAGCAGTGCTCACTGATGCTTTATAGATGTCTCCAGGACAGCTTGTGTATTTTCTAAACAGCTTGCTAACTGTTTTGCCATGATACTAAAAAAATCTTATATTCTGCCTTCAGGAAAGAAATCACTCTCAGTCTGAGGACTCTCTCTCCTTGAATCAGGATTCCTCGAGTCCTGCATCAGTCTTTAGTAAAACTGACTACAGCTGTCTGCAGGGACAGCTTGTGCCCACCTGACACTTCTTCTCAAAGACTATTTCATATCTTTGTCATATTTCACCCCAATAAAAAACTACTCTGCAGTAATACAGCTCTGTCTCTGACACCAGTTTTTATCAATTAGACAAAGTTTGAACCTCAGCCTTTTTTTTAATTTGACTGTTTCTATAAAGACTGTCGTCACTGTCACTATTTTGGGGGCAAAGACCAAAGATTAACTTGAGTAACAGTTCTGGACGCTGATAAAATCCCCACATCACTGCCTCGCCAGCCCATCTTTGTTTATTTTTTAATGATTTTGTTTTTGTCAGGACGTTGAATAAAGTCAAACTGAGGACAGAGGGGGTGGGAAATAATAAAGAAACATGCTGCAAACTGCCTCTGTACGAAGGAGGCACAGACCTAACCAGTGAACCACTGGTGCCCCACACTGGCCCAGATTAACACTGTAAGTGTAAAACCTGGACCTAAAGGTTTGAGAGGGGGTAACCTATATCCTCCCTTGTGTATAAATGATTGTTCTTTTTGTCCACAGTCAGGCTCACCTTCATCATTTTCGCCCTAACAGCTCTCCTAATATAAATATCTCAGTGTGAAAGGACATATGCTGAAGGCCGGGACCCTCTGGAGTTAAAAAACATGATAAAACAGTTTCCTTTCTGATCTTTTAAGCAGGACCAAACATGCGTCACTCTTTGGCCTGATTTCCTCCCCTGAGACACTCGTTTTGTTAACAGATCTCAAAGTGGTCGCTGGCCCGGCTCAGAGACATCGCCCTCTCCATCTGTGCACCATCTTCAGTCCAGATTCAGGACGTCCCAGAGCTGATTGTTGCCAGCTCACACATTTGCAGCTCGCTCTCTGAGTCCTGAACATAACAGGTTTATCTCCGGGATCACAGCCAGAGATCCAGATACACTCATAACTTAAGTGGCTTTAATGCAGCGCAGAGGCCCGAGCTGATGACATTAAGACAGCAGCAGGTCATGTAGGAGGGCTGGGCAACATGGACTGAAAACATATCCTTATTTATCTATCTTATTTTACTTAATTAAGACGCACAATATATGTGTGGGCATTTTTCTGTGAGGAAATAACACACTGCCAGTTATACATTTATGTTTCCAGCAGCAGAAATAGTAGCCTAAGACACTGAATATTACAGAAATAATAGCATCAATACTCAAAAACCTTTTTTAGGGAACAGTTTCTGGAGCACACAGTCAAAAGAGGAATCAGGACAACGACCATGGCTTTATCTTTTTTTTTTATTTTTTGGTGACCTGGTCTTGAAAAAACTATAATGTATGTTGTTTGCTAGGAAATGCTGGTTATTTTGATATCTAGTTTATTTTCAAAAGAATTAAGACCTACATTTGTTTGATTTAAGATTTAAGCTCTATTTTTTGTCTTTGATATTAAATGATGGAGATAAAATATTGAAAAAAACATCTAAAATCTTAAAACATTTGAGAAAAGACTAAAATATTAGGATTTACTTAGAATCTCACTAATAAAATATTCCTCTCTTTTAAGAGTGATGTAAAAAGAAAGCAAGAAAAAAAGTGGTACTGAAGAACTTACAGGACTTCCCAAGATGAAGCAGATATTTAAACAACTACGTCTGACAGTGTGATATTTTATTATTGATGATAGTTTAAGAAAATTAGTTATTAATTCAATTAGTTATTAATGTGTTCACATTTTAAAGCATTTTTGTATGGCTGTGTGGGGTAGAGTGGAGGTGCACTACAGGAAATACATACTTAATAACTGGAAAGCTCTGATATAAACATCATTGCCGAACCCTACATCATTTTGAAGAAAGCATTAATAAATCTTAAATACTCGGTTTATCTCCCAGCCCTGTTATTCTGTGTGTTACTTCTGTTTCTAGGAGGCCATGAATGAACAGAAAACATGCAGCACAAAACCAAACGTCATTCTGTGGTTCCTCTTTTTCTCTACTTCGACAGTAAGTGATGTTTATTTTGAGTATTTATTGGTAAGAGACCTGATGGAGCGAGAAAAAGAGGCACCAACATTTGCAAAAGCAGGCCACATGCCACGCAGTGCTGTTAAACTTTCATCAGAGCTGAGAGGACGAAAACAAAAAAGGGAAAAATCATGTAAACAGGAGGAAGGACAGGGGCAGATCCACCACACAGGGAGCAAAACAAACACAGAGCACCACAGGAGGTGAGAGTTAGTGTTTGAGTCCATCACAGGAGTTTCAAACAGAAAGAGGAGTCCTGATTGGCTGGAGGAGGAACAGACGCTGGGACAGGCGGGGATCCAGAAACAAGGAAAAATGCTGAGCTTGGGGAAGAGCGAGTGTGTCTTTGGATCTACCAGGACAGGAAACAGCTCCACAAACATTTCAAACACAAGAAGCTTAAAAATAAGGAGGAGAAGGAACCGCCGAAATAAAGAGTGAAGCGTGAGGGCATTAGCAGTGCACAGACATCTTCCTACTGTACGTCACCGTCTCAAAGTCACTGATGTGAACCGCACCTGAAGACGTCTGCTCGGACGACTCCACCTCTGCTGATGACGGAGCGTCGGCCGTCTCTGAGGGCGCTGTGCTGTCGTCTTTCTGTCCTGCTAAATCAGACGAGCTCTGATCGGCATCGAGGACGGCTGCGGAGGGCGGGGGGGCCTCTTGGTCTAAAAACACAAAAGAAAACATCCACGTTGTTTTGTCTTATTGGTTTTACTTCGCTATTACCAGAGCTTCTGCAGAATCAGCCGGTCTAATTCAATGCTATACTGTAAAATTTTTAATGCCATGACTTAGGGCTGAACAATTTGAATTTTGTTTTTCTTATTATTACTTAGTTAACATTGTTGTTTTTTTGCATTTTATTTAACTTCAGTTCAGTTCAGTTCAGACAACTTTATTTATCCCACAAGGGGCAATTCATTTGTAGCTTTCCAGTGTACATTCATGCATACGGTCAGTCAACAACATAAATAAATCATCTATCAATCTGTCAAGGAAACATATTTAAGCAAGCATGGGACAGATAGAAATGTGTGGGTAAGACAAGAAATAAATAATGTCCTCTAAATAAGTGTAATCTAAAATGGGTGTGGTTTGTGTTTAGGAGCTTAATAGCAGAGTGAATGAAGGACTTTGAGTAGCGATTAGTTTTCCTTTGGGGCACATTATAACGTCTGCCTGAAGGCATAAGACTTATTTAACTTGTTTAACTTAACACAATTAAGGATTCTTTGCATCACATTTTTTAAGTTAAGACAGTCAAAGATGGCTCTTTTAGTTCTTCAGTTGTAATAACTGCCATTAATCAAGTTGCTATAGGGTTTCTCTGATGGCTGTAAGCAGAGGCAGGCTAACACTACCCATTGACTCCCAGTGTTTGAGCTAAGCTAGTTAGCGGTGGGCGAGCTCTGCCCGTTTCTTCCTTGTTACCGGACTGGATTGAGGCAAAACAAAAAAATGTTGGCGTATCCCTTTAAAAAAGGACTGCAACACACAGAGCCAATCAGCTGCAAGGCTCACTTCCAAAAGCATGAACCTCATTATTTGACGCTTTGGCATCGTTTAACATGAGTATTCAACACTGTAACATCACGTCAGTCAGTAAAGAGGAAAAGCACAATAGTTCTCCTTTAAAGTAAACAAAGCAGAATAACTGGCATGCCCTGTTATTAGGTGTTGCTTGTTTTAATCACCATCTGATCCAGCAGCAAGCGTGTCCACCATCACGGCAGCCTCGCCGGCCTCAGAGGGGGCGGGGTCAGACGGCGGTGCAGCCGAGGCGTCTGCAGGGACGGATGCTTCCTCTGAAGGAGAGGAGACGATTACAGCTGAGGAAAAAGGACATGGAGAGGCAGGATGGAGGAGAAAGAAGAGAAAGAAAGAAGAAACACATCAGAACAGTCGAGCAGAGGAGATGAAAATGGAGGAGGAAAAGGACAGCTGCTGTGAGGCAGAACCAGGAGACATCAGGCAGCAGAATGACGGAGAAGAGACATCTGGGATCTACAAACAATGATGAGACTTCACCAGGGAGCATCAACCACATCTGTGCAAAGAGTAGCTTTTGTCTTTACAGAGACTGTGGGGCTGAATTCTGGAAAGAACTGAAGTCATGAGTGTTATGGTCAAATCATAAACATCTGTGTTTTAATACTTCTATTGGGGAGCGAGCCAATCAGAGCTCCTCTCTTTATGAATTGATATATTCATGTAGAGCAGGTTCACTGTTTGTTGTCAGTTCTGGTATTGTAACTGAGATGCTCTGCCAGGTAGCCTAAATAAAGGTGACTGCAATTCACACAAAAGTTCAATTTGTTTCTGTTCATTTATACATTCAAACTTTACTAGCATTCAGTAAAGGGTTATTAGATGTTTGATTTTATCCAAGTGTAAAACATGACTTCAGAAATTTAAGGAAAAATAAAAAATGCCTTACCCTTTACACTTCATATTTTAGTCGACTAAATTTACAGTAGATTTCATCAACTAAAACTAGACTAAAATTAAAACAATTTAGATGACTAAATTAAGACTAAAACTAAAAGATATTTTAAGCAAAAGACTATAGCTAACACTTAATTAAAATGTGCTGTCAAAATTAACACTGCATCCAAGACTTAAATACTCAACTGTTGCTTCCTCCGCTGTCCATCAAATAATTATTATTAACTGACTCCTGTGAGCAGTCCTGATATTTGGACACATCTTTGTTTCATAGAGCTGGAATTAAGGTTTCACTTCATGTACATCCTCTTTCTCTCACTCTCTCCAGTCTACATGCACTAACATTAATTCTGCACGATCAGGCTTGGCCCTGCAGAGCTGTGGGAAAGGAGTGCTTCATCCATATGACAGAGCGAGCATGGCATGCAGCGCTGTGATCGCCTAATACTGGTCCCTCTGCTTTTTTTGCGGGGTGCCGTAATCGTAACTGAAAGTCAGTCTTACCTGTCTCTATCTCTCTCTGTAGTTCAGCAGACGTATGGCTCTCTTCCACAGAACCCTCCTCCTCCTGGTCCTGCTTCTGGGGCGGGCTGGACTCCACACTGGGGGGTTTCAGTGGGCTCTCTCCTCCCATGCTGCTCCGGGGCGACAGCATCTCCATCTCCTCCCCCCAGTCTGAAACAGGCTGGTGGTTGTCCAGCGGGGAGAAGGGGCTGAGGGGTTTTCCTCCCTCTGGTGACTCCTGCATCGCTGAGGGTGGGGGGATGTAGACCTTGGGCCGGGGGGTCCGCTGCTCTTTGGGGCTTCCTGCTGATGTGGGCCTTGATCGATGTTCAGGGGACGTGGGGTTGCTGCTTTTACTCCTTTCTGGTTTTTCCTTCCCTTTGTCTTTCTTCTCGTCTCCCCTGGAGTCATGCTCGGAGTCGCTCTCATACTCGTCGTCGTCTTCTCCGTCGCTGGCATCCTCCCACTCTTCATCATCATCATCGTCCGCGTCCTCCATCTTCTCTGCCACCTGAGGAAACTTAAAAGAGGGGAATATTCAGAACAAAAGTGGAGAGTTTGTGGCCTAAAACCTGCAAACATTGGAGGGAACACAAGGGTTAAAATTAAACTGAATCTGATCACAAACACTGACTTTACTGAAATGATCAATCCAGGAACATCTCATCACTCACTCTTTACTGATATGTGTATCAATACAGATTTTACAGATCCGATCGGGACCCCAAATGCTGTCACAGTAGTTGTAAAATACACCTCGTGATGACCCTCTCCTTCCCCCCGTCAATCAATCCATCAATCTCAATCAATCTTTATTTGTATAGCACCAGGCTGAAGACATACTCTTCATTTTATAGATACACCTACATACATATAAATATATTTGCATATACACATACATACATCCAAAGATACATCCATCCAGGAGGAGAAAAATTTATGAAAGACACAAACCCATGGACGCTCAGATCATAAATCTGTCCTCACCACATTTGTCTCTGCTGAATATAGATTCAATCAATCTTTATCTATAAAGCACCACATTTGTCTTTGTTGAATATAAATGTATTAGAGGTAAGCCCCTTGAGATGTGGCATCTCATTTTCAAGAGGGTCCTCATGTCTATGTGGTTGTAAAGATAGTAACTACGCATCTATAATCAATACAACCACAGACAGAGAGATCAATCTAATATTAACATAAATATCTATAATGAATATAATCTGGAGGGATTACATGTCGTCTCTTCCCTGCCTGCGGGCTTTTCCATGTTTACCCTGACACTTTTTAGTCCCTCTACTGTTCCGCCTCCCGGTGGGATTGGTTTGCATCACTTCCTGCGCCGGCATCGATGCAGTAAAATGAAGTCACAGCTGTCAAACAGGAGCGTAAGTCTCCCGTTTGAGGACGGAGAAGCCGGGTCTGTTGCGTAGCTCTGCACGTCACGGAAAGTTCCTTAAGTCAGAGTAGCTTATACCTCCATACGCTTACAAACGAAATAGAATAGCCTTGTTTTTACTGCTGTCTTTAATTTATAAGATAACACATCAACCAATTTACATGCCTAACAAATTACAAATGAATAAACAAAACTCTGACTTATCTGGGATTATAATTTGTGGTACTATTAACTGGGCATTGATTTACATTTGAATCAATGTGAGCATTTCCATTTTAAAAATTAATAGTAATAACTAATTTTAATGTAATTATATTGAAGGTGAATTTTTTTTTCCTGATTTTGTGGCGCCCCCTGGAGGCCACAGCGCCCTCAGCATTCGCCTATATTGCCGAATGGGCCAGCCAGCTCTGCTGCTGCAGATAGACAGACTTGACAGACTGACAGCCGATGTGTCTTTTTTTTTATTTTCCTCCTCAGTGACCGGTGAAACAGCGCTGTAAGTAACAATTTTTTTTGTCTGTTCTGAATAATGTAAATTGAGTGATGCAAACTCTTTTTTTAGACTGTTGAAAGGAACTGAACAGTTTTAGGGGCTGAAAAATGAACTACAATAGTCAAAAGGTATTTCATACAGTTTTTTTTGGTATTTTACACTTGCCTTTATTCCTTCTTTCTTTCTATCATTCTGGGTTTATTGGGATGGCATTTGAATCTTTAATCCGACTTTATTTGTAAAGAACACTTGGTAAGTTTTGTTTTCATTGTTATTCGTTGAGTTTTGTTTCGTTGTTATTCGTTATCAATATTTTGGGTTGTAAGGCTTAAACTTTTTATTGTTTGTGTTGGTTTGAAAGTAGTGGTGAATAACTGACTTAAACAAAATGACTGTTGCCGGGATAAGCCTGTCTGGCACCTCAGAATATAAAAAAAACTAAATTAAACTAAATAAAATAAGACCTCTGCTTAAAAAAACTGTCAAAACTTCTAGTAATTGACACATGGTTCTGTTCAGAGGTGGTAGTGGGAGCCATAAAGAAGTCAGACTGTTACCAACATGAAAAAGGTCAAAAGTCTCTGTGTTTGACTTCTGCAGCCAGCGCACACTTCATGTTAAAAGTATGGTTAGCGCCAGACGTTAAGATGCTCCTCTACCTTCTCTGCTGTTGGAGCTTTGGGTTTTTCTTCTTCCACCTCCTTTTTGGGCTTCTCCTCTTTCTTTCCCTGCTCCTCCTTTGCTTTGTCCTCCTCTTCTTTATCTGCCTCCCAGCGATTATCATGCATGCTGTTGGAAAATGTGTGACAAAGTTTTAGTACACAGATATGTTTAAGTCTCCCAAGAAACCTGTATGGATGTGTTTTAATAAGAAATCTCAGTTCTACAAATCAAATGAGGAAATGTGCTGTAATATCAACATATCACTTAAATATGAGTCGAAAAATAAAACCAGAAAATAAGAACTTGTCTGATCCAACACATAATGCACCTGAAATGCTGCAGAACTGATTAAAACATCTCACTGAATTACAGAATTATATCAGTTTTAATTTACTACATAAACATTTCTATTTAATTATGCTTGAAGTTGTACCACTGTTCTTATATCTTTGAAAAATCATGTGTATTGATTTGACTCACCTGTAGCTCGGTTTCTGTCCTCGGCCCCTCCCTCTGGCTCGATCACCTCGGGGCCCCTGGGTCCTGCCCTGAGAAAGGAAGTCTCCAAATGTGGGGGCTTTGGGGGGGCGCTTGCTGTCCTCTGAGGGAGATAAAGATGATAACAGTTAGTCAAACTACCAGAGAGTATTTCACATGAAGGAAGTGGAGACACTGAGGGACAAGCAGATAATGAAGATGGTGATGGATGGATGTTTCATGCCAGAGCTGCTTTATTTATTAAAGACCTCGTTACAACGTCATCACCTGCCAAAGAATAAGATAAAAATAATAATAACTTAATTTATATAGCACCAGATGTTTACAAAGTGCTCAACAGAGAAAACAAAGCCAGGGAACAATAAAAAAACCCATAAATAATCAGGTCAAGCAGAGAAATTCCAAAAAGAGTCAAACATGGGGGCAGGAACAAAATATAAACTCAGAGGGTCGAGGAAATTCGAGCAGATAAAAAGAATGAAAGCATTAAACTGGAAACATGAAGTACTATATGAATATACTTCATTTATAAGATTATAATGTCAGCATAGGAGTGTTTTAATGAAGCAGATTTAGAAAATGAAGATTATGATACTGAAAAGACAATAACACAATAAATAGATGAAGAGATGACGACATCACATCAGGGACATTAGAGTAAATAAAGAATAAAGGAGTAAATTAAAACATAAGGTGGTAAAAACCTGAACCATAAAAGATGAGAAACCAATGAAAGGAACAAGAGCAGACGAGATTAAAGGTAAATTACTAAATAACAAGCAGATAAAACAGGATAAAAAATGAATTATTAAGTATAAGAGCAAATAAATCATCATGTAAAAGCAAGTCTGTAAAAATGAGTCTTAAGAAGTGATTTAAAAGATGTCTCAAATCTCCTCTGACAGAAAAGGCTCGATCAAATTCGGCCTGAAGCCTCGACTTCGGACCAGCCAGGAGGCCCCCGCCCAAGGCTTATAGGGGTCAGTCGTTCAGAGAGTAATCAGTAAAATCTTCAGATCAATGCTAACGCTGTTTGCTAACATTCCCTGTCATGTTCATTATTTATCTTTTACATTTGTTATATTTTTATTGTTATAGTTTCTTAACCCATCATTTGTCATTTTCTCCATAGGCCAAAATGTATTTTCTTTTATTTATACTTTACTATGACCCTTATATAAAAGCATGTCCAGTAGATGTACATATTTTCTTTTTTTTTTTTTACATTATCTAAATTTTCATTTGGATACGACACGTACACAAAAGTGCAACACGTATATCCTGTTGTTTTAAATAAATAAAAAGTTTAATAACAAAAAAAAAACACTTCCAAAACAGACAGGAGGCCAGTGAGGAGGAATACGGACAGGAGTGATGTGATGCCGTCTAGGAATGCACGATACTGGATTTTTGCCGATATCCGATATGCCAGTATTTTTTAATTCATTATCGCCGATGCCGATTTCTGCTCAAGAGTATAGAGAGCTCTGTACTTAACAAAAGTGGACTTGTTTCTTTCAGTGTCACAGTATATTTTTGCAAGGAACAGACATAAAACAAGAAAAACAGCATTTAACTCTTGCAAAAATGACGCCCTCGATTTTTAAATGTACCCAGTAATGTATGCAGTGATGAGAAGGTGCATCAATATTGTACATTTGTATAATTTGCTGATATTCCAGCCAATATATGGCTGAAATATGTGGCCAATATATTGGCTGTAAATATCTGCAAAAATTTCAACATCGGCCGATATCGATACTTAACTTTTTGGACTGATATCGGCCGAAACTGAGATCAAACCGATAATCGTGCATTCCTAATGGTGTCTTTTAAAAACACATTATTTAAATAACTAATGTTCAACAAACAGGTCAGAGAGAACCTTATTATTTCAAGATAAGTGAACAACAAATGTATGTAGGAGTTCATGTTTGAAAAGAGCTTATTCAGCTATCCATCTAGAGATATTTAAGCCAAAATGATTTGATAATACAGTCTATTATCACAAACTAGAAGAAGGAGCCTGGTCGCCTGTTCCTGCTTTGTTTATCTTGAGTTGAGCGAGTTTGATCTCACGGAAAATAGAGAAATGCTTTCTGGAACCACTTTCTGACAGAGAGGCCTGAAGGCAAACACCTCTATTTACTGGTCTGAGCTCTGAGCGCTCACTACAAACATCAAGAAGACATTTTGGAGGAAGAGAAAGAGACAGTAACCAGGCAAACTGCAGAGGAAGACTTAACCATGGAGTGACAGTGAAGTCATGACTGAGAGTGAAATTTGGCAGATATTGGGATTTCAATTCGATTCACGATTTTCTTCAAATCAAGCTTCAGTGTAATATTCACTATGTTTACAGTACAGACAACAGTAGGGAAATCAATGATCAAAAGGACAGAACACATTCATCATCTAATATTGATGATAAATAATCTGTTGTTATTAATTAAGGGATACTCCAACTTCTACTCCTAAACAGAGGCTTTGTGTTGTTGACCTGCTTACCAGCACTTCCTTAAATGCCAATTTCCTGCAAATTTGTAAAATATTATGTGTAACATAGTTGACACAACAGATCCTGGGTCAGTCAGGAGTGCTGCAAAAAACTTGCAGCTTTGTCGATCACATGACTGCATTGTCTGAAATTGTGATTTCCATCCAAAAACGGTAAATCTTTCAGCCCTACTGTTGATTTACTTTTTAACATGTAAAACGCAAGTTAGGATATAAATTGTTCTGCTTCTTCGATCACTGTTTGGTTTTCGATTCCCATCCCTATTTTCCCCTGATGAAAACTAGACAGTAACTAATAAAAACAAGTGCACATGGACAAAACTAAAACTAAATTAACTGACATTTTCGTCAACAGATAAAAACTAGATGAAAATGTCTGACAGAGGCTTAATCCAATCAGACCTGATTTGGTCATGTAGAAAGTAGGGACAAGTTAGGAATATATCCAATCACATCTACTTTGGTTGTCTGGAAAGGTTGGATGAGTTAAGAGGGACATCCAATCACAACTGCCTTATCTTGGTGGTGGCGGGATCCAAGTGTAAAACATGACTTCAGAAATTCAAGGAAACATAAAAAAACGCCTTACACTTCGTATTTTAGTCAACTAAATTTACAGTAGATTTCATCGACTGAAATTGTTGTGAAATTTCATCGACTAAAACTAGACTAAAATTAAAACAATTTGGATGACTAAATTATGACTAAAACCAAAAGATATTTTAGGCAAAAGAACTAAAACTAAATTAAAGAGTGCTGTCAAAATCAACACTGCTATATACGCCTCAGTGGCTCGAGAACGCTTGTGATTCATGAGCACGTTTCACCCAGATCACACAAAATATTCAAAGAGCTCAGCAGATTTTCCACATGGGAAGATCGACCTGAGACACAGAGAAGTGCTCACAAGTTCTGATGGAGAGACCATGAGAGAGCACTGAGCACCACAGCTCACAGGTATTTATGAGTTCAGCACACCTGAGCCAAATCAAGCCAATCAGTCTCACACACACACACACACTTGACTTCATATATATTTTCTCATTTAAATACAACTACTTTAATTCTTGACGGATCAATACCAGAGCCAAAAGCTTCATAGAGAATTGGTATGCTTGCACTGATGTTACATTTTGTTTATTTATATGTCCCCCTTTTTTTGATACTCATCATTATTATTTTACTACTTGTTTTTCATTTATCTACTTATTTAGTGTTAATATTTACTGTTTACTATTAATCTATTTACTTATCATCTTTTTGACTGTGCGTATGCTTGTATGGATTGTTCTGTGTTTACATTTCTTTAAAAAGTCAATAAAAGCAGTATAGAAACAAACAACACTAGAAAAGCACTCCAAGAGCGCAGACCTCTGCCAAGCAGCACAGTTCCACCCATAATGTGTGATTTCCACCCAACATTATAGTCCTATATTTATTTTATACGCACATTGTGGAATGAAAAATATCAGTCTGCAAGAAGTGTGATTATTGTTGATATAAAGATCATCCAATAGAGTGACCTAGTCAGTAGTGGGTCTTGTAACTTGTTGACTGAACCAATGTGCTGCTGCTTGAACAGATGCTGGTGTCAGCAGAACCATGGTGCTTTGGTGTGTGGCGCGTTTGCTCTGTGTGGATTTTGGGGTTTAGGTTTTTACACTCACACACACACAGACTTCCACTATGACTGACTATTTCCGTACTGACATTATCAGCAGAACAGCACCGGGCTTTCTTTATTGGCAAAACTTCCTCGTCTCCACTGTCTGTGAGCAGAGCTCTGCAGGCACAGCTTTCAGTGCTGATTGGCTGATCAGCGTGCTCTGCGTGTAACCAATCGGACGGGGCTGTGGGTGGGACAAAGTAGAGACAGCAAAATGTAGCGGCATGGAGAACTCCTCCCCTGGCATTGCAAGGGAAGCTGGGAAATGTAGTGACATAGGCTTGAAAAATTAGACGTCCGTTTGCACATAAACTACAATTCCCAAAATGCCGTAAATGCATGGGATTTGCCGTTATAAACGCAAATGTTTTTTTGTGACATCTATCTGGATCGGATCAGCATCATGGCCGATACTGATAAATTCATATGTTATATTTTTTTAATATAATCTTTTTGACCGATATTATATCGGTCCGATAAATTCTGTGCATCCCTAGGTAAAATTTTCATGTAAATCCATCCAGTATTTTTTTTTGTTATCTTGCTAACAGACAAACAAACAAACAGACAGACAGACAGACAGACAGACAGACAGACAGACCCTGGCGAAAACGTAACCTCCTTGGTGGAGGTAAAAAAAAACTTTGTAAAGCTGAAGGGATTAAATAAAGAGAAACTAGAGTAGGAATTGATCTGATGAATGGTGTGTGCAGAGATGAAGGAAACAGGGAGGTCAGAGAGAAGTCGAGGGAATGAAGGAGCTGTCAGAGATAAAAAAAAAAAGATCTGAGGAGGAGAAGAGGAGGAACTATGATGGAGGTTTGAGAGCACTACAGGGTGGATGAAGACGAAGAGAGTAAGGAAAGAGAGCTGGAAGAAGGAGAGGGAGGAGATAAAGAAGGTCAGAGGCAGAAAGACGAGAGAACAAAGAAATGAGGGGATCAGTGAGGAGAAGTAAAAGACGGAGAGGATGAAGATGAAGAGAGTTAACGGAGGAGCTGGAGGACGCTTAAGTCATTCCATAAATTAGAGACAGTGTGGGACAAAAGACACACATGCATGCAGAGCAGGCTCATGTGCGGCAGGTGTCGGGTCATAATCTGTAAAATACTCTGAGCTCCAGGAATCAAAGACACCAGGACTGAGCAGCAGAATAATCCTCAGTTTCTGTTTGAAGAATAAAAAAGTCTGAAGGTCTGATTATTCTCGAGGACTCTCCGGAAAAGGAAATCACCTCCGCCCTGAGCTCCACACTTAACACAGTCATCCAGTAACTATTGTAGATCTTACACTCTCTTTTTTCCAAACAAATAACATCAGTTTCAGTTTTAAACGATTGTTGACAGATTTCTAAAATATCTCTGTTTTTGGTTTTTATGACAGGCAGTCTAAGACATTTGTTGAACATTGTATATCTAAAAAAACCTAAACTGTTTGCCCAGTCCTGCATGGCTGCAGACAGAAGAGTGAGCAGAAGCTGAATCATGTTTTTAAAGAAGACAAAGTTGACAGTAAATGTTCAGAGATTGTGTTTTTAGGGGGGTGTGGGTCCATTATATTGTTTTGGGTGCGAGACAAAAACATAAATGGAGCAAACAGCAACAAAAAAACATGCACACACACAAACAAACAGTGAAGTCTCAGTCCCATGCTGCGGTCTAACCTGAGGTTTTACCCCGAGTAACTGCACGAGAGTTACGCCCCCTGGCTGCAGAGAGGACACACACACAAACTCAGTTCAGTTTGTCAACATACACACACCAACACACTTTAAATAAACACATCACAGCTATAACTGTCATTAAATTAACTCAAACGTCCACTTTGGAGGTAAATGTGAGACACTGGAGTGAGAGGGGAACCATGGGGTACAGGCTGCTCTGATTTATTTACTTCTGTGCTGTACCACATAAACTTCATTACAAAACTGTCTGACTTTGTTAATGTCTAAAAAGTTAATCTATACTGTTATTAATTTGGACACCTGAAAAGATGTGTCTGAAGAGAAAAACCTACAAACAGGGGAACACAGAATGTGGTCAATCATGGTGTTTACATGAACTTTAGTTTCCCTGTTTCTATTTTGGTTTTAAGAACCTTGTTTTAAATTATGCTTGTAAACATCACATCAGTTTCAGAAACCAAAATGAACCATCATGTCAAATATTGGCAAAAAACTCAAAGTGTTCACAAACGAAGCATGAAGAGGGCTTTTTTTGTCCACCAGTATCTGCAGCAGACCACAGGGGGCACCAGATAACATGGTGCCTCTTTACAACAAAACACCTGTAGGATTGTCTCAGGGTTACCACTCTTTGCTTGAAATTAATTTCCAGGACGTCAAACTGGTGTTGACAACAGAGCATGTGAGCGGAGCGGAGCAGGAGCGAGCGGGGAGCAGGAGCGGAAGGAATTTGGCCGGAGCGCTGAGCGGTTTCTTCAAAAAGCTGGAGCGACACCTTATCTTTCGCTCCATCCTGCTTCAATTTGGCTCTGGTACCGCACGCACCAAGCGTCTGAAGCATGTCTCACACAGAGTGCATCTGCGTGTAATTAACTGCTCAGCCTCCCACACTGTTTTTAATCAGAAACTGGATGTTGACAACTCGGATCAGCACCGCGGACAGCACAAAAGCTCTCAGACCTCAGTGCAGGTCACCTGCAATCGTCTAATTTTTATTTTTTATCCAGTGAACGCAATGCGCTTCCGGATTTTTTGTAGAGTGAGCGGTGAGTGATTTGAGTGAGCGGCGGAGCAGGAATGAGCGGGAACCCTGTTGTCTGCAGAGAAACTAGTGTTACTGGTCACTACTAGAATAATGACCAGCTTTGGTTTAAGGTTTAGTCATGAAAAGACATGATATTCCTGCTTGAACGAGCTGGACTAAATTCTAGGAATAAAAAAAGTTTTTGAAAAAAACTCGATGTTATTGGCTTTGTTCACTCTGCAGGTAAAAGTGGCTCAAATCAGATCTTTTTATGACAGCCTGAATGGCACAAATCTGGTTTTCATATCAGACCCAGCCCACTTTGGTATCTGATGTTTGTTAAACTGGCCTCACTCACATTTCATCTTGTTTTTACTTTTATACTGAAGTGAGACAGACGCAGCAAGATCCAAAGAAACAGTGTATGAAACAATTATGGATGAACTCTGTTAGGGTGCCATTAAAACATTTTCCTTCTACTCAAGAAATCTGCTCTAAATAACAGGAGACCAGCTTCACAGACAACAAACCACAACATAGAATTTAACACAGAGACTTCTGTTTACAGCAATCCTCTGGGATTAGCGCAGTCCCACAGTAATTTAATCCTTTATTCGGATGACTGAGTGAATCACAAACATGCTTCAGCTTTAAAATCATCCTCACAGAGCCTCCTGTCGACACTGTGAGGGGCTCTGTGTTTTATCTGACCTGCTCCTCAATCAACAGGGTAAAATATTCATCTACAAATTAAACTGGGGCACTCAAATTGAGCCAGTTTCTTCTTAATTTGATAGATTGTTCTCATTTAGCTGGAAAAAGGAGAGTTTAAAACCATTTTTTTTAGTTTTGTTTTTGATTTAAAGGTAAATTTCTACATAAGTATCAGCAGCATCTATTTCCAGGTCTGATTAACTAGAAGAAAAACACAGAACAAGTGTTAAAACATCTTGGTGTTGTTTTGACTTTCAGTGTACTTGTATTTGTAAGATTCACTTCACTTCTTCAACGCTTCGCTTTCACCCAGTCAAAGGTATTCTGTACAATACATTTCCACAATACATAGATATATTTATTTTTATCCTTTATCTTACATTTGTATATCAAGTTTTCAAATGTACCGTCCTGTAGGATTTTATCTTGTTTATATTTTGTACACATACTTCTTACAACTATTTTATACTTTATTACTGTTTTTGTTTTTTTTACATAACCATCTACTGCACTGAAAAAGGAGAAGCTCTCCAATCTGGTTGAACATTTTGCATGATGACACTAAAGGGCATTCTGATTCTGATTCTCTGAAAGTAAACGAAGGTGCCTGTGAACACTGGGCTCCGATCGGCTCGACCGCAGCTCCAGAGGTTGACTTGGACTCCAGGGAAATACACCAACATTTACATAACGAGCTTAATCAACTCTCATTTACATAACAGTCTGAATTAGCTGGGGAGGGGAGGATGTGTGATGTCCCGGGGACGACAGGTCAGAGTGACATCCCGTCAGAGGGGAGGAGGATGGAGGGTCTGATAACGTCCTCCTCTTAGGAGATGTTGTGTAACCGTGACGACAGCAGGCTAATGAGGTGTCTGAATGTGTGTGTGCATGTACTCGCCTCTCCTGCTGCTCTGCTCGGGTGTGATGCCCTCCGCAGCTGCACATGGGTCCTCCTTGAACCTGTGAAAGAGCCGCAGGGTTAATGTCTCCAAATCTGAGAGTGTCTGCTCGGTCAGGACCAGCAAAGACGAGGACACACATGTTTGAAGGCTGAACACTTCAGCTTTGTATGAAGAAGTGACAACCAAGCACACTTTTAAATATCAGATATTAGGATTCATTTTTAAGAGTCACAACAAATACACCAATAATGTGAGAAACTGGTCCATGATCAGCACCGGAGGACACAGACTACATGATCGAAAACACCCTGAGAGTCAGTTCGCCCATATGAGACCAAGAATCAAAGTTTTTTAATCGGCCTCATTCAGCAAAAGTTCCTTTAATAATTATGACAAATTAAAACCCACTGAACTGAAGTGCAGCTTCAACAATGTGACTTTTGAAAAGCTAATTTCCAGCTAAAATGTCATTAACTGTTATAACTAACACATTTTGGGCAGTCATCATTTTAAACTTGAGTTTTCTTGTAGGGGTGTGTAAGCCTCAGTTAAAGTTGTGGATTAGAAAAGGCAAACAGCAGATTTATGCTATTTCATAATTTTGGTGGTTCAGTGGTGCCACATGCCAAGTTTCCTCCAATTTGATTGTTAAACGGATTTCAAACTACATGATTTAACTGTGTAATATCAATAAAATGCTTCTTACTTAATAGCAGCTTTATTTATTATCGTTATCATAACAGTTAAGAAGCTATAATAGTAGCAGTATTATATTTAGATTTATTTATTTATATTTCAGTAAAATAAATAGCAGTCCATCAACAAGTCACTCAACAGTAAACAAGACAAGAAGTTTAGGATGAGCAGTTAATCTGGACTGTGACACAAATTATTCAATATCGCATGAATTTATTAGAATAAACACTGTAACTGATTTTTGTTATCTCAACAGTATTTTACTGTAATATCTACAGAAACCTACTGTAAAATAACAAACAATAAACTACTGTTAATGGCAATGTTTTGCGTGAAAACACACTGATTAACATAAACTTTACAACATTTTATTGTTAAATCTCCAGTTACCTACAGTAAAATGTCTACATAGTGAATAACTGAAAAGGGCAATGGATCAAGAGAGAATTACATTTTGCCCAGGAAAACTGACCAAGAGCAGACAGGAGTTATTTTATTAAATGTTTCACATTTTTGGGTGAAATAAATGTTTGAGTAAATGTATTTTATTGGATAAAATGTGACGTATGTAATTTTTTTTAACAAAATGATGTATTGCTGATAAATGGCCAGTAAAACAGAAAACAATAAAGTGATATAAAGTAAAATACAGCAGGTTCAACAGTAATTTAAAATATATAGAATAAAACACAGCTTGATACTGTGAATGAAAATACAGTAATTCTGATGTAAATTACAATACAGTCGTGACACCTTTAATAAAAATACAGTAGTTATCCTATTATTAAAAAACAGTAATTATGCTGCAAATTAAAACAGGGTAATGCTACTGTAAAGATTTTTACAGTGACTTACTGGCATCTTGTTACCAGTAAGTTATTGTAAAATTTACAGAACCTTTTCACAGTGAAGCTTCAGTGTTTCCCTAAATTATAAAACAGAATCCCTCCACTCCTCGTCTTACATGCTATCCGTCTTCTGAGCGTCCCACTCTCGTCTCCACTGTCCCGTGGCATTGCGATGGCGTGCTAGTCTCTCCTCGTCGATCTGCTCTCGCTCCTTCTTCCAGCGCAGGTACTCCGCTCGCTCCCGGCCGGTCATCGACATGGTCATGTCCACAGAGCCTTTGGGACCCGGTCTGCGACTCTGCAGAGAGAGGATCAGTCACACAGTCCAGTTTATCTGGAACCTACGAGCCCTTTTCCTTTTTTAGGAGAATGACAGTACTCACAGTCCACTCTCTCTCCACTTCAGTTCCTGTCTTCACGTTGTCAAAGTCCAGCCCTCCCCAGTTTCGTATGTGTCTCCTGCTGCCCTCTTTACGGTCTGAGTCAGGAGCCGGACCTGATCGTCTTGGGTCATCCAGGAAGTTTCTGATTGGCCTTTCTCCGTCAGGCTTTGGAGAGAAATCCTCAAAATGAGGCTTCACTTTCATTAAGACAGTATCGTTTCATATCCTCATCCCAAAACGATTCTCCAACGTTTAGTACTTATATTTATGATGAGGGAAAATCAGGATGGATATCTAAGAACTCAGAAACATAAACTTTGTTTTTTTAAGATGATAAATCAGGGAGAACAGAGTCTTCTTCACATGTGCACCACATCCTTAAAACTTCCTGAACTTTTCAGAGTAAACTGCTCCAGGGTTCCCACTCTTGTCCAGAAATCATTTTCCAGGACTTTTCCAGAACTACAGTTGTGCCTTACATTTTGTACATTTACCCAGATTGCTATGTTTATGCCTCTTCTGCCCCAGAGGTCTGATTTACAAGATGTGCAGTCTATGGCTGTAACAAATCTATGAAATATCAGACATTCTCTGACATTCTTAGAAATTATGACAAAATTATCACAGAACAGTAAAATCACACCCACAGTTTCCAGTGTCACATAACCAACTGAAGTTACAATACTGGTGTGGGCAAGTCTCAGGTTAATCTAGCCTTCTGAAAAACAAGATTAAAGGTTGATGACCAATATCTCTAGCTAGCTGCACTGCATCATACTGAACTTAAAATTTATTTATTTCAACTCACGGGCATGAATATTATCTGCTAGCTATCTTTATAGCCTGGCTTTTATGTAGTGTCTTAATATTATACATTTATGATTTATACTTATTTTTTAATCTTTATGTACTCTGCTTTTTTATAAATACATTTTCTTGATTTACAGTTTAAGTAGCCTAAATTTTATTTTGCCATTTTTTTCATTATTTCTTTTCATCACCATTGTTTTGAGTTTTGAGATGGCAGAAGGAAGACAAAAATTTTTCCAGGGCAATTCAAGCTTTTCCAGGACATTTAACTTTTTTCCTCATTTTCCATATTTTAACCGCAACTGGAAAATTGGTCAATCTTTCCAGGTTTTCCAGGATGTGTGGGACTCCTATGCTCTTATAATCCAAAGCATCATGTAATATTTTCTACAAGCGCCTGGTGGAAGGAAAAACACCTCTTGTTGGACTTTCATAGAACATTAAAAAGTATTTTCAAAACTGAGTATTTCCCTTTTGTTAATCTCAAAACATTTTGGGGCTCTTTGGGTTTTATTGATCGTGAAGGGATAGCAGATAGACTTGGAAAGGGGGGTAGAGAGTAGGGGGAGACCCATGGCAGCAGACCTCAGATTTAAACCAGGCCATCAACACAAAACAAGAGCCTGAATATATGCTAAGCGCATTGTTGTAACCCACTCTGCCATACCGGCGACCCCCGGCATTTTCCTACATTATTCTAAGGTGGATAAAAAGTGAAGTTCTCTTCCATTCAGTGCTCTGAAATCAGGGTTCATACAAAGAGCAAGAAACCCATGACACTGGATTTCTGTCTTCAGAGTGAGGTAAGTCTGTAAGAGGAGGCAGCGCTTCATTTACCACACATGACAAAATGACCACAATGCTGCATGTAACGGTCTTTACAATTACCCTGTTTTCATGACTGAAGGCTGCTGTTAAAACCATTATTGTAGTTGAAACATAAATAATTACTCAGCCCTACCTTTACAGCATAAAAAATCTGAACACACAAAAAACGGTAATGCTGCAAATTTAGATGGCCGAGACGTTCTTTGTCAAACTTTCATCTAAAATTTAAGGCTTTTGTCAGACAAAACTCAAATATATGAATTTTCATGGCCTTTTATTTCAAAACTCTACTTCAAATGTTCTTTGGGGATTTGCAGGAACCCTGTTAATATATACAGCTGTCCACCAAGTTCATATTTTTGATTTTGGATCTCATACCCGTTGTCCTCGCTCATATTCGGCTATTCTCTCCATTTCTTCATTCATCTTCTCAATGTTTTGTCTCCTCTTCTCCTCCCATTCCTGTCAACAAACATTATATGCATCATCAGTGCCCGGTCATAGATTATTAGTTGTTAAAATCAGGGACTAAAATTTTTGTATTCTGGCTGAAAACAGGATTTAACTCCAAGGACAAAAAGTCGAGAGCAGCTAACAACTCATCCTTTGATCAAATAGTAAAAGAAAAACATAAATAGTAAAGTTAAATTAAAAGGAAAAAAAAAAAAAAAATATATATATATATATATATATATATATATATATATATATATATATACACATACATACATATATATATACATATATATATATATACATATATATATATACACACATATAAATATACACACACACATATATATATACACACATATATATATACACACACACACACACACACATATATATATATATATATATATATAAAATTTAAGATAATTCTGATTTTTTAAAAACTTACTTAAACCTAAGTACCAGGAAAGATGTATACAGCAGTTCATGCCCTCACCTTTGATTTCCTGTCCATGCCTCCTGGTATCCCTCCTTCTCCTCCTCTGTCTCCTCTATCTCCTCCTCTGTCTCCTCTATCTCCTCCTCTGTCTCCTCCTCTTCCTCTCCTCCCTCCTCTGCGTCCACCACCTCCTCCTCCTCCTCCTCCTCCTCCTCCGGACTCCCCTGGTTCTCCATCTCTGGGCATCCTGGGTTCCCTGTCCCTCCTATCTTGGCGTCCTCCTCCCCTCGGACCTCCCCGACTCATCCGTCCCGACCCCGTCCTCCTCGGCGGGCTGCTGTGACCGTCGCTCTGTCCTCTGTGACCTTCGCTCTGTATGCCATGACCTTCGCCCTCTTCTGACGTCTTCCTGCCACGAGGAGTTCCTGGTTTCCAGTCGTTCACGACTCTCTTTTCCTGCAGGAACATCACATCCTAACTGAGTATGACCCATTTCAGAGAAGATACAGTGAGAGGGCTGTCTTCACATGACCATCAAAAACTTTAGGGGAATTTAATATTTTGGAACATGCGTGGGAAGAAGACATACACAAAGACATTTGCTCCTGCTGCTCTTAGGGATGGAGATCGAAAAACAATTTCAGTGTAGAATCAATAACCAGCAGCTAAAGGAATCAATATCAATTGTCTTTTGGCTTCACAATTCCTTTATCAATTCCTTCCACTAAGTTCTGGATGCAGTTCAACGGAGCCACTCAGCACAAACATCAGAAAAGAGTTATAGAGGGACAATATCAGACAAAGCAGTCCACACAGAGGCTTAATTTTACACACTCTAGATAGATAGATAGATAGACAGATAGATATGTGGATAAATGGATAAACAGACAGACAGATAGATAAATAGACAGATAGATAGACAGACAGATAAATAGATAGAATGATAGACAGATAGATAGGTAAATAGATAAATAGTTAAACAGATGGATGGATGGATGACTGGGTCCTGGTATCCAGTAACCCGGTATGGACGTTACTGCTCCATAATGTCAAATGTAAACTAAGTGACTGAACCTGTGGCTGAAGCTCCAGAGAAACAGATCCCAGCGCTCATTCAACAGGACCTTGGTGTAATTTAACGTTGATGGAAGTTTCCGCAGCACCAGAGTCTGACATTACCGCATTATGTTTCTGTGAAGGGTTCAGTCATGAGCCAACAGCAGGGGAGGATCTTAAATCAAATATGTGTGGAGCAGAGCTCATCATCAGAGACATAATCGAAAAGGAAACAGATGGAAACTCATCTTAAACAGTCTCATCATTTCAGTTTGAGTTATTGTTGAAGTCTGAGCCAAAAGCTTGATCAATCTCCCTAAAAACCTGTCCCAGCTCGTCCTCAATGTAACAGCCAGCCCACACATGAGTGGGAAGAGGAGTCGAGCAAAAGACTGATGCACTGCATGATGGGGGGTGGGCAGACTGGCAGGCATGTGGATGTAAACAGATCACAGTACTCAGGTTATGGCAAAGTTTAGGAGCGGCATTTTGAGTCTGTGGGATCATTAACAGACATGTTTTCCCTCTAAAACTGACATTCAGAGTGGATTATTTTAGTTGTTGGGGATCTGTGTGAGTTTTTGGTGATAAAAAAATGTTAAAAGTCTCACCCCGGGGAGTTTTGAGAGGTCGACTGTGACGGTGAAGTTCTCCTTCTCCGTCGTCCTCCTCCTGTCCGTCTCCGGCTCGTGTGTGCGGGGCTTCCTTGGCGTGGTCACAGCGATGCCCTCCTGCTCCGCCTTCTTCTTGTCCTCTTCTATTTCCTGAGGAAGCAGAGTGAATACAAACAGACTTAAAATTGGGTCACTCTATTCAAACTCTGAAGGCAGGATTTTGTACATTTATACACATATCTGTGAAGTGAAAACTTGATTTTATTCTTCAGTTCGTATCAATTAAAACATCACAGCTAGGGTAAACACTTCAAAGAATAACAAAACAAAATTCAGACTAAACTTGCTCTAAAAAATCTTCATGGTTTTTATTAATTGTATTTTGGCCACAGTTTGATAACCAGTCATCACATACAATGAGTTAAGTTTTTCTATTAAAGTACTGACGTTTAAGTTTGCAGGATGGGGAATACGGGGGAAACCACAGGATGTCTCAAATGCTGACAGTTCAGTGGAAGTTCTGTTAATTTCAACATCTAAGTGTTTTCTTTTTTTGTATTAGTAAATACTGTTTTAAACTAAATTAAGAAATACTGTCGTCTTAGTTTATATCTTGTAATAGAAGCACATTTTCTTTGGTTTGAAAATTAAATCTTTAAAACTTTGCTCTCACTTGGTTCCTTATTCTTAGAAGAACTCCGTACCTGGTATCTTTTGACCAGAGCTTCATTTTTCTTTCTCAGAGCTTCAATCCGTTTGTCCAGCTCTGCATCCTTCTCCTCCTTTGTTTTTAGATCCACCGCTGAAGACTGGTGCAAAGAGAAGAAAGTTTGGAGCATTTATTGAGCAGAAGGGTTTGTCAAATAACCTAAATGTTTAAAGGCCCAACGGCCTCCAGGAACAGTTTACTTCTCTACAAAAATACAGGTTAAACAGTAACATCTTTTAAAATCATAATTCAGACTGGAGCCCCTCAGTCATGAGTGGTTAAACAAGTACAGTCGAAGGTTTTCTTATCTTACTCACCATAGCTGCCTTTGGCAAGTCTTCACCCAAAGGTGGTTTTCTGCTGGTTTTTCCTGTTGTAAAGAGAAATGAACAGAAAGTGGATTTATCACACATTTAGTGCCAGTTTATATAACAACAGATGATTAATGTGGAGGTTGGTAGTGTGGCAGCCTGCATTGGATATTACATGTATCTTAATAAAGACAAAAGGATCATGTAAACCACTCATATGCACATCTCCATATTTTCACTAGTTACTAAAAAACTTCTCAATAGACTTTGATGACATTTTTAGGGAATGTTGGTTGTGGTTCAAGGAAGAATTGAGTAGGTTTTGGTTGACGTCTGACTCCAGAATTGGATCCAGGATTCTTTTCAAGGATTTGTTAACAGTGCAGTTTTCCACATTTTTGGTTCACAAATCAAAAACTTCTCAACAGATTTTGACGATTTTCACAGAATGGCACGATGCAGAAGTAATTAGATTTGGTGGTGATCTGAAAGCAGATGTGGAACCAGGATTCATTTTAAAGAAAAATGTTAACAATGCCAGATAGGGAAGTTCTCCACATTTTTGCTGATAATTTTAAAACTTCTTAATGGATTTTGGTGACATTTTCAGGGACAGTTGGTCATGGTGCAAGGAAGAAGTGAGTAGATTTGGGTTGTGATCAGAATCTGGAAGTGGATTTGACAATAACACCCAACAATGTTGAATAAGGTTTGTGCTCTCAATTTAAGTTTCTTTATAAAATTTAATTCAAAAAAGTTCTGCTCCACTTTGCATATGCAAATATCATCAAGTCTTTACTTCTGTTAAAATGCAGCATACTGTGCAGCCCAGCCTACAGTCTGAATTTCCTGAACAGGTTATAATCATCCACTCAGAGTGAGAGCCCCACTGTCCTCATGATGGACACCTGTCCAGGATTACAGAGCTGCTCACAGGTGAGAGAGCAGCCAGGTGTGTCTGTGCGTGAGCAGGAACAGAGGAACCCAAACGACTAAGTCCTTCATGAGTTTACAGAGCAGCAGTGTGACAGTATTAGAGACACAGTCTGCAGGGGAGGAGGTTACCTGTGAGGAGGAATTAAACAAGAGAGGAGTGCTGTAAGGGGTGAGGAGTAATGCAAGAGAGAGGTGTGATATAAGGAGTGAGGAAGATTGTTAGTAGTAAGGAGTGACATATGGAGTAAGGAGTAATGAAGAGAGTGAGTAATAATGTAAGAGAGAAGAATGTTGTAAGGAAAGAGGAGTAATGTAAAGTTAGAAGAGCAATGTAAGAAGAAAGGAGTATGGTAAAGAGTGAGGAGTAATATAAGGTGTGAGGAGTAATGCAAGAGAGAGGAGTGATATAAGGAGTGAGGAAGAATTTTAGTAGTAAGGAGCGACATATGGAGTAAGGAGTAATGAAGAGAGTGAGTAATAATGTAAGAGGGAAGAATGTTGTAAGGAAAGAGGAGTAATGTAAAGTTAGAAGAGCAATGTAAGAAGAAAGGAGTATGGTAAAGAGTGAGGAGTAATATAAGGTGTGAGGAGTAATGCAAGAGAGAGGTGTGATATAAGGAGTGAGGAAGATTGTTAGTAGTAAGGAGTGACATATGGAGTAAGGAGTAATGAAGAGAGTGAGTAATAATGTAAGAGAGAAGAATGTTGTAAGGAAAGAGGAGTAATGTAAAGTTAGAAGAGCAATGTAAGAAGAAAGGAGTATGGTAAAGAGTGAGGAGTAATATAAGGTGTGAGGAGTAATGCAAGAGAGGAGTGATATAAGGAGTGAGGAAGAATTTTAGTAGTAAGGAGCAACATATGGAGTAAGGAGTAATGAAGAGAGTGAGTAATAATGTAAGAGGGAAGAATGTTGTAAAGTTAGAGGAGTAATGTAAGAAGAGAGAAGTATGGTAAAGAGTGAGGAGTAACATAAGAGAGAGGAGTAACATAAGAGTGAGGAGTAACATAAGAGAGGGGAGTAACATAAGAGAGGGGAGTAACATAAGAGAGGGGAGTAACATAAGAGTGAGGAGTAACATAAGAGAAGGGAGTAATGTAAGGAGAGAGGAGCAATGTTAGAATAGAGGAGTAACATAAGAGAGAGGAGTAATGTAAGATAAGGAGTAATGTAAGATAAGAGTGAGGAGTGATGTAAGAAGAGATGGGTCGTGTAAAGAGTGAGGAGTACCATAAGAGAGAGGAGTAACATAAGAGAGAGGAGTAACACAAGAGGAGTAACGTAAGGAGAGAGTAGTAATAGGAGGGAAGAGTAATGAAGAGAGAGGAGTAATATAAAGATTGAGGAGTAATGTAAGAGAGAGTAGTGTAAGGAAAAGGGAGTAATGTAAGGAGTGATGTAAGGAGGAGCGAGGAGTTATGTGAGGAGAGAGTAATATAAGAAGAGAGGAACAGAAGGAGTGAGTACTGTAGGAGAAGATGAGTAATGAACTGAGAGGAGTAATGTCAAGAGAAGGAGTAGTCTTAAGAGTGAGGAGTAACACAATATAACGGAGTAACGCAAGAGAGAGGAGTAACATAAGGAGTGAGGAGCAATGTTAGAATAAAGGAATAACATAAGAGTGAGGAGTGATGTAAGAGGAGATGAGTATTGTATAGAGTGGGGAGTAACATATGAGAGAGGAGTAACATAAGAAAGAGGATTAACATAAGAGAGAGGAGTAATGCAAGGAGTGAGGAGTTACATAAGAGAGAGGAGTAACATAAGAGAGAGGAGTAACGTAAGGAGAGAGGAGCAATGTTAGAATAGAGGAGTAACGTAAGAGAGAGGAGTAATGTAAGGTAAGAGTGAGGAGTGATGTAAGAAGAGGTGAGTCGTGTAAAGAGTGAGGAGTAACATAATATAAAGGAGTAACGTAAGGAGACAGGAGTAACGTAAGGAGACAGGAGTAATGTAAGCACACTGAGCCATGTCTGCTCCACACAAGGCGCCGAACACAAACGCGCGCGACGGAAACACAAACTACTCCAACCTGACGGAGTCAGAAATGCTCAGGTGCCTCTAAACGACGCCGTGTTTGGTTTACCTGTGTTTGCAGAGTCCTCTCAGGTGCAAAGAATGATGTTGGGTTTCGTTTCTTTCTGCCAAGTCTTCAGTGTCCTGATTATTCTTTTTCCGGTTAGCAGCGGCTAACTTCCGGTCTGTGTCGTTTTTTTTTTTTTTTTTTTTTTTTTTTTAAAGAAACAGCGCTGTTCTTCGGCTGTCTGGAAGGAATAACAATGTGGGTTATTTTACAAACAATTACTAAATTTACTTTGATGTCAGTTATTGTTTGTTCTCTTTGGTTTTACAGATTTGCTTTATTGCAGAGGGTTTAATCCGACCATTTTAAAGCGGTCCAACTTCCAGGCAGACCTACTTCCGGTGTAGCCACAAGATGGCGCCCGTGGACAGCAAAAGCCTAACGGTGTAGAAGCCGCTGAACTTCTGAACTCCAAAGGTAAACACTGACAGGAAAATGCGCACAGATTGATACGTTTGATTTTTATTATTCATGTTTTATCTTTATTGTTATCAATTTAAACTATAACTTTACCAACTTGGGGATGAGTGAAAGTTCTAATAAAAGGAGACAGCAACATTTGAATAAACTAAAAGTGCTCTGAGAACACAAACTTTGCCAAGGTGTTTCTAACATTGTCAAGCAAGTTATTGTCAAGAATGTGGAAAACCTCCCCCTCTCTCATAGTTAACAAATGCTCTTTATTTTTATTTATTTATGGAAATTCATGGAAAGTTGACAGTTAAACTTAAATGCACAATTTTTGTAGGTGCAAGTATCTTAGGTAAAGTGCAGGAGCTTTAACATAAATAACTATTTAGAAACACAGGCACTTCTGAATGGCCTTTCACTCTGTTTATCCACCAGGACAGAGCGAAAGGCTTCAAGTAAAATGAGGGTTCGTGCTGAGGGGAACAGGTAGATTAAGAACATCACAGCAGTACTGGTCGTAGCAGCTTTTAGTTCTTTGAAGAAAAGTGCACACATTTGAAGGAACTAAGCCTCATACATCAGGGTCAACCAGCACGTATACTGGACCTGTGTACACTCAGAAAAGACCAGCCAGATTTAATACACAATTCACAATGATGAGTAAGGCAACCATAACCAGGGACAAACCTCAGCTCACAGTGATAAACAGTGTTCAAAGTTGAAAACTGGATCCACATCTGGATCAGGATCGCCACCAAAATCTAACCACTTCTCCCTTGTACCATGACCAAAATTGAATTAACATCCATTCTTACATTTTCAAGTTATCCTGGTAACAAAATAACAAATGCCACCAAAGTATAACGTCCTTGTTAGAGGTCAGAAGGTTTTAATGCCCTGTCCATGGCACATTCAAGGTGAAATGTTCTGTTTATTGCCATTTCCATTGTTGTTGTTTTTTTTTTTTTTTAATCCTTCTCAAAATGAGGTTTTGGCTGTACTTTTCTCGTTGTATGTGCAACTGTGTGTGTAAAAATAAATTTAAGAAGGATTTTAGACATCATGAATGTATGTTTATTCAGCCTGGATGAAGAACTAAGTTTATTTCTTAACTTAACCATTTTTGTCCAGGACCATGGCTGATAAGACTGTTAACCATCACCCTGCAGCTGTTTATCAGGAGGTTTCTACTTTATTATCATCTTCTTGTCTGTTACTGGGCTGACTGAAGGTGGGTATGGTCAACATCCAAAGCCTCATTTGGTAACCAAACACCTTATGTCACATAGACTTTGCCCATCACTTTCTACAGTATGATGGAACAACATGCCAAACACTTCTTTAATATATTGAATATTTATTTTTTATTGTTATAGAAACATGTGGTGTGTAGTATGTTTTGGACACAGCCCTGGAGTTTGTATTTTAGATTTATGTTTGTTTGGACTGTTATCTGAAGGACCCTGAAATGCGCTCTCTCTCACCCTCTCTCTCTCTCTCTATAACACACATAAACACATACTCCCACACACACACATGCCCACACACACACACACACCGATGACAGACCATCCTGTGGCCCAGTTTCAGCACTCGCAGTCAAAACAAACAGCTTCACTGTTGTCAGGCAGCACACTGAGTAATGACCACGCAGGATTTGTTAATCACTTGATAAGATCGTGCAACCTGAGCCTCCGTCTGTGTCATCACAGCAGCAGACGGACGGATGGACAGATAGAGGTGACCTGCTGTCATGGTAAAGGTGAAGACACAGGAGAAGGTTAATCCTGGTTTCCCTCATATATGGAGTTTGTTTACATCTCAGTGACACTGAGGATTTAACAGACTATAGCATTCATAGACTATCTATCTATACATCTGTTCACTATACATCAACATTTATTCATATTGACCCATCTTCATTTATCTGTCCATCCATCAACCCATTCCTCCATCCATCATTCTATTCATTCATCCATCCATCATCCATTCATCTATCTCTCTATCCATGTATGCACCCATCCAGGGGTCAAATGCAACCCTCCTAATCCCTCAGTGCTTCCCTTGTGTCAGTTTCATATAACAAAAAATGTATGTACGTGAAGAAAAACTGACAAATTCTGCCTTGGCAAAATTGAAAATGGCAGTGTTTCCATCCGTGAAAATGCAAATATAATTGGATGTTGTAGATTCTATGCAACTCCCTTTAATACATTTGTCAAATTATAAAAGAAAATGTTGGTTAAAATAAACTTTAATAACCAATAAAGCTGTAAGTTGCATCAAAGAAACAGCTGAAAATTCCTTAAATTCTGTGTTAAGCTCATTAGTTAAAGTATTTAAACTAGGGTATGAGCTTTATTGTTTTTAAATGTTGATATAATAACTGCTTATGACGGCTAAAATACCTGCTTCTTTCGTTAAAGTATGACTAATTGTAGTTAAGTTGAGTGAATCCCTTAATTGCAACACTTTGGGACAATTTTAATTTGGCCATCCTGATAACCAAAGTTGCCCATCTCTGACATAATTTACATATCCATCCATCTGTTACTTAATCCATCCATCCATCCAATAATAATCATCAATGGATCCATCTATCCAACGTCCATCGTCTTATTTACCCAACCAAGAACCCATCCATCTACCTGTCTACCCATCCATCAATTTTTCTATACATCTATGCTTTCATCTATTGATCCATCCATCCATTCATTCATTATCCATCCAACCGTCCATCTTTTTATTTGTATGTACATCTATCCAGCCAGCCATGTAAAAATTTTGTTCTCCATCCAGCATCCATTTTCCACTGATTCTCAAAGTCCATCCTCCTTAACTAGATTCTTTGTTTAATAATGAAGTTATTTTTTAATCTTTATCATACAGCACCGCTTAGGCAAATTTGAATGCAGTTTCGAGTGAAAATACAAGAGAGCAGGAAGGTGATAGAAACATGATCATTAAATTGATTGATTATAATGACAAAAGAGTGTAAACTGATCATCTTTATTTTACCAAATATACAGCACATGAGTATGTAAGTGCCAGATTGGGTAAAACGATGGATTAGAAGTATTTTGATTGGTGTCATGCCCAGTCTAAAACCAAAGCTTCAGTGTGACCCACAGAAGAAAAGCAAGCCATCAACAGCACGGTGACAGATGTGCCCTCATAGCTCCATTGTGATTTCTAATTGTGTTATGTCATCTCAGGAAAAATACTCTATTATATCACATTAGGTCTTGGTATGTTGCCACTCCACTTCTCATCATGTTGTTATTTCATAATGTGTTGCCTGACCTCACATGACATTTGACTGTGTGACCTTAAGGGACTTTTACATAATGTTTTGCATGATGCAGAGCAGTGAGTGTCATGTGAGGTCTCATCCTGGTTACATCACTTTATGTCATTTAAGTCGAGGAAGAAAGGGAAGCTGGATAAGATGTGAAAGGAGATTGTACTGATACGATTTTTATTCAATGCAGAAAAGAAAAGTAAAAAAAGTATATTGAAAAGATCATGATTTATCTGCTATTAGGCTCATGTGTTATTATTTTAATTTGAGGTCATATCAACACAGTTCAGTTATTATAATAATAGAATTTACATTTTAATATGATACTAGAAAGAATCAGATTATGCTGATTGTTGTTTTGATTCCACAGCAATAAAAAAACAAGTACTATAGCAGATAAAGTTGCAAACTCATTTAGACAGATTTTATTTTATGCAACCTTAGACCATGTCGGGCTTTGCCTGCATTTTTGCCTCAAATGCTCTCCTTTATTGGATTTTGGCATGCCCATGAACAGGGATTGTAATTGAGAACTACTTCCAGCTGAGAACTCCATTAGTTGTTAGTGATTTTGCCGAACAGTTCTCTTATCAGTTCCTTCCATTCTGTTCCACGTGCCCTGTAAATCATGGACGTCTCGCTCTCATCAGAGGAAGTGATAACAAAGAAGTCAAATGTATTCTTGGAAGACAGTTGGCAGAAGTGGTCAGAATTGGGGCTTGATTTTTGGCAAAAGACAGTTCTGCATAATCTTTAGTAGGTGAAAACACCAGCAGCTTTCAGAGGCATTATCTACGCAGCATGGCACTGAATACCAGGAGTGTTGAGGGGTCGACATTGTTGCTGCTGTGTAAGCCAGATTTTACCAACATCGAAAATCCACAGGAATTGATAAGATGATATCCGGATATAATATTTTGATAAAGTTGAACAAGTTGAACACCTATTCTAATTCTTTGGAAGCAAAAATGTCATTCTTAAGTATCCACATTGAATAATTTGTAGATTTCAGTGATAAAATAAGATCCCCTTCTTTACTCCTTTACTAAATTGCACAAAAACAGCTGGTACAGATTAATTCCTCTCCTTCCCTCATGTTTAATGACTCTGATGTTGTTTTGTAAGGGCTTCTGCTTTTTTGTATAATCAAACATTAAAACACTATAGATTATGTCCGTGTAAGAAATGCTATGGAAGAAGTGCTGTAACTTTTAACAACTTTAAAACACAAACTTAAGTTACACATTATTTGAAAGGCAGATAAAGAAATGTCTCAGTAGACAAATTCTTTATAAACTATTTACAGACCATCCTCATTGTTTGGCTTCTGTGTAATTAATTGTGATTCGTTATGTCACCCTGGAATAGGAGACACGCATGCTGGATTAATTATAGTTTAATTGGAGCTGCATTGAAACAGCAGACTGTGCAGGGTCGTGGATCTTATTTCAGTTTGATGCTGAGGGAAACTCAGCGATGAGCTCATTGTTGTGAGAGCCAAACAGCGGCCTCCCCGGGGGTTAACATGAGAACCCCTGAGGCTCCGATCACGGACAGAGGAAAGTGACGGTGCTGTCTCCTGTTGATATAAACAACCAGCACACAGGGGTTTACACGCTGGATTGTCTCTGGGCAGATTTTATAGATGAGGTATACAACTGGAAAATTACAATGCTTACTTCAGTTTGGGGAAACTCCAGACTTTATTCTACTGAGCCCTTTTGCTTTCTCTGGACTCTTTGTCCAGTCTATATAAAAATTAAAGTGCATCCATATCACACAGTATTTCGCTTTAAAATTTTAAAGGTCATGTAATGGCAATAGTTCAATGAAAATGGACCTGTAATTGGCTGTTATAGATTCTATGTAACTCCCTTTAATTAATTTGTCACAATATAAATTAAAAAATGGTTAAATATACTTTAATAACCAATAAAGCTATGATTTGCATCGAAGAAATGGCTGAAAAATCCCTTGAATTCTGTGTTAAGCTCATTAATTAAAGTATTAATACCAGCATCTGAGCTTTTGTGTTTAAAAAATGTTGCTAAAATAGCTGCTTATGGCAGCTATATATATTTGCTTCTTTTGTTAAAGTATGAATAATTGTAGTTGTTAAGTTGAGTGCATCCTTTATTGCAACACTTTGGCCCACTGGCAATAAGGGCAATTTTAATTTTGCCCATGGAAACCAAAGTTGCCCATCCCTGACCTGATTTACACATCCATCCATCATCCCTCTATCAAACTCATCATCCAACTGTCAGTTTATCCATTTTTGTATTTATTCATCCATCCATCCAACCATACTTTATTTTATTTAACTCCTTTTCAACAAGTTCACTCTGATCTCAGATAACCTCAGTGCATGTATTTGAAGTGTCATGCCTTAAAATCCACGTTACTAGATTGTGGCATGTCAATAAACTCCTCTGTTTCAGCCCTGCTCAGGATTGGCTGTTTTTAGAGTAAATCCTTATGAGGTTTAGATAATGTGGTCTGCCATTACATTCAGTCACTGCTTGGAACTTTGTAAGATGGATCTGCCTGATTACAGACATGGAATTAGGTGGATCCAGCTGCACTGCAAAACAAAGATGATAATACATCCATGGGGAGACTGCGCACATTAATTCTGTCAAAGTAACACAGTCAAGTAAATCAGCTTTTTAGATCCTCCAGAGATCAGTACAGGTAACATGCTCAAGTTTGCTGTTCAATTGCAGTCAAAATATGAGATCAGTTTTTATTGTTATTATTGAAAGAAGCACAACAGATCCGGCCCACACACATGTTGTCACAAAAAACTTTAAATTGTAATACCTGTATCATCATTATTTCAGTTACTACGTACAACTGTAAACTTAATTTCCTCACAAAAGGACACCAGTATTCACTGTTATGTCTGCAATGTGCAATTATCATTACATTCCCTGATATTAACTTTAGAGAGATCAACAAAATTAAATACATGGTAGTTCAGCAAACAGAACACATAAATTAGTATGACCTTGATGTTAATATTAGATTGCTCTCTCTGTCCATGGTTGTATTTTATACATCCATGGTAACTATCTTTTCAACCACACAGACATGAGGACCATCTTGAAAATGAGATGCCACATCTCAAGGGGCTTACCTTTAATGAAAGTATATTCAGCAAAGACAAATATGATGCTATGCAAATAAAGATTGATTGATTGAATCTATATTCAGAAGAGAAAAATGTGATGAGGACAGATTTATGATCTGGGCATCCATGGGTTTGTCTCTATCATAAATTCTTATTTTCAGGCCCTTTGTCTCTGCCTGGATGGACCCATCTCTGGATGTATGTATGTGTATATAGAAATATATTTATTATAAGTATTTGTATATATGTATATATACCTGTATCTATAAAATGAAGAGTATGGATTCAGCCTGCTCTATTGTAAAGAGCCTTGAGATAACACCTGTTATGAACTGGTGCTATACAAACAAAGATTGATAAATTGAATGAAGGTACAAATTCATGAACCTGTTAAACTCTATATCAGCCTACATGGTGCTATCTCCACAGTTAAGGGGTCTTACAACATCCCAGAGCCACCATATGCCTTCGCTGTAGGGGTCAAGAATTCATCTTTCTCCGACAGCCTGTCCCTTCTGTATATATATTATCATATACCTCCCTGTTTGGCTCCTCTTATGTGCTTTAAAACATTAAAATCAAAGTCTCATCGGAGAAAATTAAGGCAAGAAAATACAGAGGATGCCAGCTGCAGTAATGCATTACAGACCCAGTTAGACTTAAATGGTTTCAGTCATAGTCAGACCACTACATCCCTTTGATTTTAACATTAATAGAGGGTTTACCATCTAACAGTTTTGAGGCACAAAAGGCTCATTTACAGCCACAAAGGCAGCTTGTGCAGCCCTGTTACTCAGTCAGAAGGCACTTTATCATGTTTTCTAGCTCACTGTACAGCAGTGGTCGGCATTAAAGTTCACATCATTGTATGGAAATTGCATTGGGAAATACTACAGGGGTGAAAAAGCTAATATTTAATTAGCTTTTATACACAAGCGTGCATCTTTTTAATGCTCCATGGAGTTTGAGGAGAAGTGAAGCGATGTGAGAAGAGACTGGATGTGCTGCAGATGCACATTCCTCCACTGTGTTGACTCGACTTCTCATAACAGGGATTTGGTGGTCTGTCAGAGAGGGAGCGGGGCGCAGCAGTAACACACACACACAGCGCAGGTCCATCTGTCTGTCTCTGTTTGAGCTGAACTGGATGAGGTAATGCTGTTGCTCTTCAGGAGCCTGACACCTTCTCGCTATCTTCATGAACTCGTCCATCAGGGAAAGACAACAAAGGGATTATGCTTTCTATCTCTTTAGCGATCCTTTTGTCTGTGTGAGAAAGCAGACGATTAAACCAACACAGACAGGCAGATAAAGCTTTATTCTTTATTTCAGCTTAACAATGAGAATACACTGAAATACAATTTAATTTGCTATTTTTTTTTGTTGTCAGTGCTGTTTTAAGTCTTTGGAAATAAAACTTTCCACTGGAAAAATGTGATCAGTTTATCACTAACTGAGAGAGTACGTTGAAGCAAAGTTTGGAAATAAACCCTCCAAGCTTTTCTGAGATATTGGGTCAACACTACAGATGCACAAAATTGGATTATTGCAGATATCCGATACACCAATATTTTAGAACTTAACTTTTAACTTATAATGATTTCTTTGCACTGAAAAATATATCATTGTACATTCAGTTAAATGAGAATTAAGAGTATTCTGTTCTATTCTGTTCTATAGAAGTGCTCCATCACATAGAGGAGACATTTTAAACACACTTAAGGGCAGATAAAAAACCCAAAAGTATGATTTGAGCTCTTTAAGCATCTTGAGATATTGTGCACAGAAGAATAGATAAACATAAAGTCCAACAACCTTGATCTCAGAGTGTCCAAAGTTTGAAGAAAACCCCTCAAAGCAGTCTTGAAAAACGGGTTCACAATAACGACGCAAACGTTAAGATGGACAGACTGAAGACATTATGCCTCTGGCTGTCACCTCCCATCAGTGTTAGTTTTGTTGGCTAATTATTTTCGTCATAGTTTTCGTCAACAACCTTTTTTTCTCCTGATGAAAACTAGACAGTAACTAATAAAAACAAGTACACATGGACAAAAAAGAGAACTAAATTAACTGACATTTTCATAAACAAATAAAAACTAGACTAAAATGTTTGACAGAGACTTAATCCAATCAGACCTAATTTGGTCATGTAGAAAGTAGGGAAAAGTTAGGAATATATCCAATCACAGCTACTTTGGTTGTGTGGAAAGGTTGAATGAGTTAAGAGGGACATCCAATCACAACTGCCTTAGCTTGGTGGTGGTGGGATAAGTTGTGGAGCGATCCAATCAGAGCTCCTCTCTTTATGAATTGATATATTCATGTAGAGCAGGTTCACTGTTTGTTGTCAGTTCTGGTATTGTAACTGAGATGCTCTGCCAGGTAGCCTAAATAAAGGTGACTGCATTTCACACAAAAGTTCAATTTGTTTCTGTTCATTTATACATTCAGACTTTACCAGCATTCAATAAATGGTTATTAGATGTTTGATTTTATCCAAGTGTAAAACATGACTTCAGAAATTCAAGGAAACATAAAAAATGCCTTACCCTTTACACTTCATATTTTAGTCGACTAAATTTACAGTAGATTTTATCGACTAAAATGTAGTGAAATATCATCAACTAAAACTAGACTGAAACTAAAACAATTTAGATGACTAAATTATGACTGAAACTGAAATATATTTTTGGCAAAAACAATACTAAAACTAAATTTAAAAATGCTGTCAAAATTAACACTGCCTCCCATGAGAAAATGAAATTTAATCTGATTTATAAATGCTTTTAAAGCTGTTGTTCTTTTAATGCGAGGTAAAAACAACAAGCACAAAACATTTTACGTCACCCACTGAGCAGCTTTCTTATACAACACGACATATGTTTGTACACCTGATGAGGCTGCTCCGAGCTTGGTGCTGCAGATTGCATTACTCCGCTTGTCTACAGGTAACTGCGCCCGCTGCCAGGTTATGCTGTTTGACAGCAGGAGGGCTCCTACCTCTGCTGCCTCTCTTTCTCTCCTGTGGATTCTCTTTAGCAGATAATTATCACACAGGCAGCGGGAGCTGATTGTAAAATGCAGGTGAGAAAAAGTGGAAGGAGACAAGGATAAACAAATGAAGTGACCAGAGAACAGACAGATAGAGGGGAGCTGTGATAAGATAGGTTTTGAATTACAAGATCCAAAACTCATCGGATTACAAGCCTGCCAACATGAGAAAGCAAATGAGTACACATGGTTGTGTGTCAGGAGATTTTACATTAAACTCAGACAACAAAGAGGCACTATTAAAGTAAAAACACAGTGGAACGCGTATGATGCATTTACACCAAGAAGTCAAGTTAAGTCAAACTTTAAACTTTCTTGTTTTCCTCCCACCAGCCAAACTCTTACTTTATAGACTGTTTAGCTCGGCCCTTTGGGGTCAGATGGGTTTGCTCAGTGCCCCAACAGGGTGACAAAAACAGGACCACACATTGGTTATTTCAGAATCTTTCTAAATGTTTGACAATAACAGGTCATACTCAACCATATTTAAAGGAATATGGAAACATTTTTTTCTGTTTTTGTTTCTTGCCTCACTCCTGAGTCCATGACAAGCAGATAAACACCATTCTTTTAACTGTGCTTGCAGTAACAAGAAAGAGACAGGTAGAGCTGGCACAAAGCTAATTAGCTTAGCTGAAACAATGGGAGTCAACGGGTAGCGTTAGCCTGCCTATGCCTACAGTCATCAGATAAACTCTTCAGCAACTCTAAACGGTCCTGGGTACATGTTGTGACTCACCGACATGCTTTGTTTGGTTGACTTACTTACAACACGTCTGTGGTGGTTTGTGCATGCCCCCTGTGGTTTAGTTTCGTACGTATTTCTTTTGAAAATTACATAAAGTGCTAATCTTAGTCTAAAAGTAGATAACGTAACATAACACGTTAAAATAAACGAGTCACAACACATGGGATTGTTTAGAGTTACTGAAGGGTTTATCTGTTGACTGTAGGCAGAGGCAGGCTAACGCTACCCATAGACTCTCAGTGTTTGAGCTAAGCTAATTAGTGGTGGGCAAGCTCTGCCAGTCTCTTCCTTGTTACTGTATGCACAGTTGAAAGAATAGTGTCTATCTGCTTTTCATGGACTCAGGAGGGAGGCAAGACAGGAAAACTAAAAAAAAATGGTGTATCCCTTTAACACCAAGAAGTCAAGTTAAGTTGAGTCAAACTTCAATCTTTCTGGTTTTTCTTCCACCAACCGAACTCTTACTTTGTAGACTGTTTAGCTTTGCCCTTTGGGGCCAGATGGGTTTGCTCAGTGCCCCAACAGGGTGTCAAAATCAGAATTGCTTCAGAATAATCTAGACCTTTAATAATAACAGATCATCCCCAACCATATTTAACCTGACTGCTGAAGGAAACACATCAGAAGTGACCACAACAAAGGCTGATTTAGACTTCTGCAAAGCTATTCTGTGACCCTCACTTCGGGGACATGTAGCCCTGAAGTGAGGCAGAAGGCTGGTTGATAGTTGCCTCATGTGGCATCCCTCCAAAACCAAAGGCCCTGTGATTGGTCTGCTGCACAGCATTCGTGGACTGACATTCTCAATCTCAGGCATGAGTTTGTGGTTCATAAATTGATGGAATGGCTATGAATGTAGGGGTGGGCAGAAATATCGATTCATCAGTGCATTCCAATATTTCTCCTCCCAGTTCAATATCGATTCAGCAAATCCTCTGAATCGATTCACCTCCTGGCCAGTGGGGGGCGCTGTCCACTTTTCAGTGTTTATCCAGCTGTCGCCGGTCGCAGAAGAAGACATGATGCAGAGTGATAGGATTGAGAGCCGAACATGAGAGTGATTTAACGGCGGTTTATCAGTATTTTCTGTGTAAATAATGTAAAATATTAAACACAATAGCATTAGTATCATTTTGGAGTGTTTTCTTTTCATTCTTTTGTCAAATTTTCTCTGCGTTTTGCCGTATTTACGACATATTTCCCAGTGTTTTACCGTCTTTTTTTGTCATTGATTGTCTTTTTCTTCATAGTTAGTTTTTTATGGATTCCGTAAATAGTAATTTTAGAAATATTGGAGAAAGAAATGTTGAGATCTCTGTCTTCAGCTTGACAGGAACTGCTTCAGGGACTACCATCAGCTAAAAAACGCCTGCACATGGTCCAATATAACAGGCTGTAACATGGACAGTAAACGCTGTAGTCAAACATAAATGCTGAGTTTTTGTAAAATAGGTGAAGTTTATTTTTGGTCATCTCAGAAAATTTCTACATGTTCATTTACAATTGTTCATGAAGAGAATCCTGTTAAAACTTCAAATCTGTTTTTATTGTTTTCTTGTAATTACACACTGTTTTAAGCATTTATGACATAATAATGACAAATACTTGCAAGAATTGTTAACTTTTATTTCTTGCGAAAAAAGGGTGAAAAATGTATTCAAAAGACAATTCCTGACACATTTATAGACAAAAAAGACCAGGTGGACGTTTATAATTATAGTGTTAACTGTCACGACTTTCCTTTTGTACTCCATATGCACAAATAAGTTATTACTGTGCAAATTTTTTATTTTCAGATGTTTGCTCAGAAGTATGAGGTGATATACCACATATGTTCACATTGGCAGCAAAATAAAGATTAAAAAATTGTCAACAGGTACACTAATTATTTGTCTATTTCTACTTCTTACTGAATCGATACTGAATCGAATCGCCACCTTGAGAACCGAAATCGAATCGAATCGTGAGGTTCTTAACAATGCCCAGCCCTATATGAAAAGCAAAAGGTGGGGTACACCCTGAACCAGTTGCTAGCCAATCACAGGGCCACATAGAGAGACAGACAGCAGTTCACTCTCATACTCATACCTAAAGCCAGTTTGGTCACCAGTCAACCTAATGAGCATGTTTTTGGTCTGTGGGAGGAAGCCAGAGTGCACAGAGAGAACCCATTCATGCTCAGGAAGAATATGCAAACTCCACACAGAAAGGCCCTGACCAACACGGGGATCGAACCTCCTGCAAGACGATGGGAGGCACCATGGTGTAGGTACAGAGTCGATCCGATGTGGAAGAAGCTGTAGATGTTATCACACTGCAAAAACTCAGATCTAGGTGAGGGTATTTGTCCAGTTTCAAGTCAAAAACAACTCACTAGACTTAATCTAAACTACAATTTTCTGATATGTCTAAATTAAGATCTTATTTGAAGATATAAAAACCAAAAATACAGCTTGGTTTGATTGTAATAAGTAAAATAATCTGTCACTGATACAAGACAAATTTAACTTAAAAAGTGTCTTAAAATGATTTTTTTATCCAGAGCAGATTTTAAACTTGAATTTTAGCCCCTCACTGAGTCAAACTTGTTTTCTTATCATTTCAAGCAGTTCAGTGCCTTGTTTTTGCCTTTAATTCCTCGTAGTAAGATATTTATCTGGACTTACTAGGTGAATGTGGATTAGAATAAGTGTTTTAGATATTTCTGACCTGAAAATAGACAAACACACTTGCTGAGATATGAGTTTTTGCAATGCAACTGTCAACTGTCATTCATAATAATATAAAAGTGTTAATTAAAATGCAACAACATGAAGAAAACATCTTAGAAGAAGCAACATCATTTAGAGAAAACCGGACAGAAACAGAAAAGACATCCTAACATATTTAAAGCAGCAGGGCGATACAAAGAGAGCCATTGATAATATTTTAAGATGAAGGGGATGAAGGGCGTATTTTCTCTCCCATTCATTTATTTTTAATAGAGTAAAGAGGAGCTGGTCAGTTTGTGGAGGGGGTGAGGAGGGGGTTCGTAGGTGTCGGAGGCACTGAGAGTGAAACCGATGATGTCATTGTAGCCGCCCAAACACTGGCTCAGCTTTCAGTTGTGTGGACTCACGCTGAGGCCGTCTGTTTTGGTTACGGCAGAATAAATATCAGCCGTACATGTCGGGGGGTTTCTCTGACCTGTCAGGTGGATTCTTCTTCATTTAAGGATCTCATCAGGTTCCCCACCTGTTCCTGGTGTAAACTGTGATCACTGAGAGGAAGAACAAGAGTTTATCTTAATTTTTATCACAAAGAGGTGAAGCAGAAAAGCAGCTGAATTTTTTAGATTGAGGGCGATTCTCAATAGATGACTTTATGTGCTTTCAGATCAGATTTAGGTGTTTTTACCAAAGCACCAAAACTTTGTTGCTAGCAAGCATGCAGGTTTTTAATAACAGTGATTACACAATGAACTGTAAGAAGTCTTGGACAAAGTTTGAATCAATCAATCTTTATTTGTATGGCACCATTTCATAACAAGGGTTATCTCAAGACACTTTACAATAGAGCAGGCTGAAGCCATAGCCTTCATTTCATTGATACACATACATACAAAAACAATAAATAATTGTATATGCACATACATACATCCAGAGATGTATCCATCCAGGCAGAGACAAAGTTACTAAAATCACATTTGTCTCTGCTGAATATATCCACCGTATAATAATAATATAGCACCGTATTTGTCTTTGTTGAATATAAATTTGTTAAAGGTAAGCCCCTTGAGATGTGGCATGTCATTTTCAAGAGGGACCTCATGTCTATGTGTTGATGAAGATACTTATTATGTAGGTCTAATCAATACAGCCATGGATAGAGAGATCAATCTAATATTAACATTAATATCTATAATGAATATAATCTGGAGAGGACTGATGTTGATTAAATTAGCAGCATCTATGCACCATGTATTTAATTTTGGGGCTAAAGGAATGGCCAGATAATTATAATTGTAGTTATTGAAGCTTACATCAAGGATCCCAGGCGGCCTATAAGACAAGAATCAGAGACGAGTACCAGAGCAAACAAAAAGGGGCAAAGCACATATAGAGAGAATGACTTTCATGTTTAGTTACTGAAGTAGCCAATCTGTGGTGTTCACCAAACTGAAAATGCTGCCTGAAACTGATTATGGTCGATCTTGAAACAGACAAAGAGGCAGAGTTAGGACAAGTCTTATGTCTCTGAACAAGCTGCATTACTGCGCCGGCTTGTTGTCATATCAGCCACCCCTGTTAGGCACAGTTAAAAGCCAAACCAGGCAGTAAGCATGATTGATAACACAGAGAAATGTGTTTGTTTGTTTGTTTTTTAATGCCAGCCTCAAGTAAAATCTTCAGAATTTTACTTGAGTTTTTGGCACTTGTGCGTTTGTTTCACTTCTTCAGCCTTGAGGGATGCTGTCACACCACGTATCAGCAACAATAATCATAAACCAATTTATCTTTGGTTAAATATTAACTACTCATTTACTCAAGAGTGTATCAGTGATTCTTCTCTACACAGTCAGTAGCTTTATCTGTAGAAAACTTGCAGCCATGAAAGCATGTAAGGACAATCAAAAGTGGTTTGGAGTTAGTTTAAAGTTAAACAGAGATGCTTTTTATTGGAGCGCTCACATTAACCAGGGCTGAGAAAACAGTGGAGTGAGAAACACGGTGGCAGTTCTCATTTACATGCTTATCAGAGCTGCAGAGGGATGGATGACCTGAGATAGAGAGGAAAACATGGAGTGTGTGAGAAAGAGAGGGTGAGAGAGCGGTGTGTGTTGGCCCTATCAGATGCTCTCAGGTCTCTCCAGTTGCTGGGCTGCTCTCCTGTTACAGCGTGTGAAGTAACTCCTTACACATGCTGCCTGTCTGAAAACAACGAAGGTGATGCAGTCTGGAGCCGAGAGCCTGGCAGGTGACATCACCGGCACAGGTGGCACCAGGCCTGCTTTGACCTCAGCAGGTGCTTTGGCCGCTCTGTTTGAACCTTTGACCTTTGACCTTTGGGCACTTGTTCTTCTGTGGCAGAAATCCACACAAGGCAATCAAAATGGAGAAGCTCAATTGAAGTGACCGATGATGAGAAAATACAGATTTGTAATGTTCAAATCAAAACCTCTGGGTTCACGTAACTGTGGCTAAAAAGACTGGACAGTGAAACAAACCGGAGGGATCATGGATCAGCGTTTCAGGGAAAACGGGGACATGCGGCACATGCGCACTACTCTTTTAGATAAAGGTAGCTCATGCACCTATGAACAGCAACAACAACAGCTACCCTTAGCAAAAAGTAGTACGAGTACACTTATCTTATACTAAAACTGACGCAGTATGAATTTTCCTTTTATATACTGTATTTTTTATACTTAAGAATAAAATAGGGAGGTATACTTGGCTGATACTGAAAAGTATAAAGACAAGTCTAAGACTAAGTACATTAATACTAAGACTTACACATATACTTAACACTAAAATTTATACTTGTACTTTAGTATACTTTTTACTATCTTGATCCAGGTACAGAATATGGGCAGGTCATTGTGCTTACATTTAATTTAGTAGAATGACATGTTTTTTACTACACACATTTGCTTTGAGTTATTAACCCTGTTGTAAACTTACATGTTCAAGATCGTATAGTACTAGAGTTTAAAAGTTTACGGTAAATAGTATGTGTGCTCAATTTCACTCAGGTGTCTTTGAAACATTATTTTATTTACATTTCTCCTTTACCGTTTTTGACAAAGAAGGACTTGATCTTGGGGGGAGACTGTTAAGTTTACATTTTTACATACAAGTGTGCACTTTTTTCTTTGATTTTTTCATCAAAGAAGGGCTTGATTTCATAGAGGCTCGTTGTTTTTGAAATGTACATCTTTAATGATTTAAACAGGTATTTGTAAAGATACTGTATGGTATATGTTAAAATGTCAAATATCTCAAACTTGTTCTCAACATTCTGTCTTGTGATTTTGTAAATACATTGCAGTCTAGTGTACAACTTTAAGAATACTTTAAGTATATTTAAAATATTTAAATAGTATGCTACAAGTAATATGCTAAGAAAACTTACAAGTATACTTAAAGTTTAACAAGTAAACTAGTAAAATTGCAAAAAATATTATATTTTAGTTCATAAAAGTATACCTAAAGTATACTTCAGTAAACTAAAATGTGAACCAGAAGTAATAAACTAGTACACTAATAGTACATAGATAAGTGTACTTGTTGTATACGTGAAAGTGTACTTTTGCAAACTTAAAATGACCTTATAAAGTAAACTTAAAGTATACTTTTATAAACTTAAAAAATGTTCCAATTTAGTCCGAAGAAGTATTAAATTAGTATACTTTCTAGTATACTTCAAGTACATGGTCCGTAGTATACTTGCTATACTTGCAATCAAGTATACTTAATAAACTAAACCTCAAATATACTACTTTTTGCTAAGGGTATGGCCGATTACTGAGCACCATTTGCTGCGTCAACACTCTGTTCAGCTGAGATGCATTTGTTATATTCCCCAAGGACACCACAAACCTACATCGCCAACTACTGGCCTGGCATGCACGCTACAGTGTTTTCAGTTGTTCTCGCAGATCCATGTGAACGTGCATTGTTATCACACCATTTTTGTGTGAACGCAGAGCACTTTTGAAAACGTGAAGGAAAAACCTTTGAGTTTCTGGTGACAACGCTGTTGTGTAAAGGGACCCTAAAGTAAACCCAAGGAACTATCCTCTGCAAAATGGCACAAATAAACTTAAAAGTATCTTAAAGTTTATCTAACTACATCAAAAGGTGTAAAAGCAGGGCTGTGATGCCATGAAACCTTGTTTGACCACATTAAAAAATAAGTTTTTATGAGTTGTGATAAATTCAGGCTGTCACTGTGTGTTTATTTCTTAGGTTCATATCTTAATAAGGATAAAATTGCAATTATTTCCACAGCCCAAAAAGGTTGAATAAACCAGGAGTGTAACTCAAAATTGATCCAGTGACAAAAAACGAGAAGAAAAAGCAAAAAACAAGATCATATATTTACTTTATGAGACCAAACATACTAATCAAAATGTAGTCAATGCCGGTCAGATGAACAGTCTTCCCCAGAGATAATCAGCTGATCACTGTGACTGTAATTATTCTTCATGCCAATCACAAAACTGCAACAACAAAAATGACAAAAGCACCTTAACAGGATTCCTGATGCTCACCGTCTTGACTCACATTAGCATTCATCATCTAATCTCTAAAGACTGACTGTTGACCACATGTCAGCCAAAGTCTGTCTGTCTGTCTGTCTGTCTGAAGGCTGGCAGTGGATGTTTGCCTGGGCATGTACCTGAGAGGAGACCCCCGTCCCCACCCCCCAAACAAGGGTTAGAGTGAGGGGGGGGTCTCAGGACAAGCTGCCATTTCCAGCCGATTAAACAGCCTCCGACCTCACAGCTGAGCGGAGCCGCCCCTGTCTCATGCCCCGCAGCTGAGGGGTGCGAACGGAGCACAATGATCTGAGGGTCGGGGGTTAAGTCGGCGGGGGGGTCTAAAGTCATTTAGGATGCTAATTCTATGCAGGGTTCTCAGACTTTGGGGTAAAAAAGCTGGAACAATTAGGCCGCTGTTTCTCCCAGGGAAAATAAAACAGGTTTATGAGTGCAGTCTCAGTGTGAAGTCTGATGAAGAAAAGTCTTAAAGTGAAGAAGGACCGTTAAAATAATGTCATAATTACCACGTCTTTGTCACAGATTATTATAATGGCTGCTTATTTGGATTAAAAGATTCATCATAAATGGATTCCAGTGCTAACAAAACACTCGCTAATCCCGGATTATATTATGCCATCAAGAGGATTTGACGCTTCAAATGCACAAAGTCTTTGCATGTTAAAGAAAAGCAGCTACAGTTAAATGAATGGGAACCTGTTTACAAGCAGACCTGTTTGGATCTCTTCTTAAGGCCGCACTACCGTCTGCATTACTAATCATTTTGAATTATGTTTAGGTCTTTATTTCATTCTGTTATTATATAAAATGTTCAATACAAACAAAGAAAAATCTCAAACATGTGAATGAAAAGGGGCAGAGTGAGGACAAATCTTATAGTCTGCCCCTTTCTCACAAGACATTAATGAACTAAACACATAATACAAATAAACAAGAGCTGCAGGCCAACATGTCTTTTTACAGTTCATTATTTCTTATTATCAAAAACAACCAACAAAACAAACAAAAGATCCACATGTTAATTCACATTTTTCCACAAAACACACATAGCAAGACTTAGAGTAACACGTCTCCCTGCATTTACTCAACATACTGGCTTTGATAGTTTTTTTGAAGATAAAATTTAATTGAGCTTCTTTAGTTTCTTTGTTCAGATTGTTTCATAAACTGATTCCTCTCTCTGTAACGCAGTGCTCCTTCAGTTTAGTGCTGATTCTTGGTTTTTTAAATATTTCCAATCCTTTTTAACTATAACAACTTCCTCTTTTTTCAAATCGGTTCTGGATGTTGATTGGTAAAATTTTCTTATGAGCTTTATACATAATCTGCAACATACTGAGATCTACTAACTCACTGAATTTCAGCAACTGCATTTTAACAAATAATGGGTTCGAAGGATCTCTGTATTGACTTTTAGTAATAATTCTTAATGCTCTTTTTTGTAAATTGAAAATTGGCTGGATGGAAGTTTTACATGCATTTCCCCACACTTCAACACAGTAGGTCAGATATGGAACAATCAACGAATTATACAAAAGGTAAAAAGCTTTATCATCTAAGTAATCCTTTACTTTGTGTAACTTAGCAACCGTTTTTGCTATTTTCACTTTCATTACATTAATATGTGATTTCCAAGTCATATTATCATCAATAATAACACCTAAAAATTTTATTTGATTTACTCTATTAGTTTAGATACCTTCTATAATTACTGAAACATCAAAGTCTTTGCCTTTGTTACCAAATAGCATGAAGTTTGTTTTTTTCAATATTAAGGGATAATTTATTTACATTAAACCAGTGTCTAAATTTTTTCATTTCTTTTCCGACCACCCGCAACACACATTCTAGATTTTCTCCGGTATAAAAAAAAAGGTGGTATCATCGGCAAAAAGAACACATTTTAACAGTTTTGAGACATTAACAATATCATTTATATATAAAATAAACAGTTCTGGTCCCAGAACTGACCCCTGGGGCACCCCACATGTTTAGTTGCATATTTCAGATTTTACATTATTTATTTGAACAAACTGATTTCTGTTTTCTAAATTAATCCACAACTTAACATATAAAAAACAATCTTGAGCTTACATAAAAACACACCTGACAAAAATGACTAATGTGATTAAAATGTGCAAAACTTGTGACAGAAGCTCACACATGGGGCAGCTTGAGACACTAAAACTTTTCATAATAAGAAAGGGGAAATCTCTCTCACTGCGAGATTTTTTATTTCAATACCAAAGTCTTTCTTTACTCATCCTGTTTTTTTTATTTTTTTATAAACAAATGATAAAAACAACCTGCTGTAGAGGGCTAACAGTGGTGCAGCAGAGTGTGCAGCAGGGCTGGAAATCAGCCCGAGCCACCTGCCTGATGCTGAGGTAGGGGAATTTCATCCTTCTAACAGCTGCAGTGACAGGTTAAACTTATAAGAAACAGAGTGACATTAAAAAGAAAACAAAATGAGATCACCACAGGATTATGACCTAAATAGAGCTGCTTTATACTTCTGTGTGCATTTATGGGAAATATGCAAATGCTTCATGTTTTTATTTATTTTTATTTATTTTTTCTCTTTTAACTGTCATCCACTGAGTCTGCTTCCCATCAGTTTTATTATTCTTTTTTTAAAAAAGTAACAATGATGATAAAGATTTATCTATCTGTTATGTGCAATGACAATATAAAATTCTCAATAATACTTAATGACATACCAACTTTCCTTGTATGCCATAAAATCATATACTTGTGAATAATAATAATAATAATAAATTTATTATCTTGGCTCTTCTGGTTTATTCACAGTTAGGTCACCTCTGAAGTCATAAGAAACAGAGTGATATAAAAAGAAAACAAAATGAGATCAGCAATGGATTACGATCAAAATAGAGCTGTTTCATATTTCTATTTGCAATAATGGGAAATATACAAATGCTTTTGTTTTTAATTATATTTTTTTTAATTATATTTTTTCTCTTTTAACTGCCGTGCACTGAGTCTGCTGCCCCTCATTTCCGTTGTTCTTTTTAAAAAAGTAATAATGATAATAAGATTTATCTATCTGTTATGTGCAATGACAATATAAAATTCTCAATAATACTTAATGACTGTACCAGCTTTCCTTGTACGCCATAAAATCATATACTTGTAAAAAGTAAATTTATTATCTTGGCTCTCAGTCAAGGTTTAGTCAGAGTTAGGTCATCCTCTGAAGTCATAAGAAACAGAGTGATATAAAAAAGAAAACAAAATAGAGCTGCTTGTTTTTTTTAATGAGCAATAATAGGAAATATGCAAATGCTTTAATGTTTTTAATTATATTTTTTCTCTTTTAACTGCCTCACTGAGTCTGCCCATGATTTTGTTCTTTTGAAAAAATGTGACAATGATAAAGATTTTTTTGTCTATAAATCATGTGCAGTCATACTATAAAATACACAACGACATTTAATGACTGTGCCAACTCTCCTTGTACGCCATGAAGTCATTTACCTGTAAATAAAATAAAAAAAAAAGTTATTATCTTTTCTCTCAGTTGAGGTTAAGTCACAGTTAGGTCAGCCTCTGAAGTCATGGCTGTTATTGACACTCTTACCAGCCTTAAGGATTATATAACAAAAGAACTCAAATAAAATCAACAATAAATGTGATTAAAATGTGAAAAACTTGTGACAGAAACTCACTCATGGGGCAGCTTGAGACACTAATAATTGTCATACTATGAAAAGGGAAGTCCCTCTCACCTCAAGATTTTTAATTTTAATACCAAAGATTTCCTTTGCTCATCATTTTCTGTTCCCATTAAAAAAATTGCTGTAGAAAGCTGCATGCTGGTGCAGCAGAGTGTGCTGAGCCACCTGCATAATGCTGAGGTAGGGGAATTTCATCCTTCTAACAGCTGCAGTGGCAGGTTGAACATATAAGAAACAGAGTGACATGAAAAATGAGATCAGCATAGGATTATGACCTAAACAGAGCTGCTTTATACTTCTATGTGTGTTTATGAGAAATATGCAAATGCTTTTATGTTTTGATATATTTTTCTCTTTTAACTGCCGTACACTGAGTCTGCTGCCCCTCAATTCAGTTATTCTTTGTAGACAAGTGACAATAATAAAGATTTATCTCTCAATCTCTTAAGTGCAATCAGCATATACAACAATACTTAATGACAGTACCAAGTTTCCTAATACACTATAAAATCATACACTTGTAAAAAAAAAATTAAATTTATTATCTTGGCTCTCAATCAAGGTTTAGTCAGAGTTAAGTCATCCTCTGAAGCCAGTGAGACTCGAACCAGCTTTAAAGATTATACAATAAAATAACTTAAATATACTGTCTGCTGTATACAGGTATAAGAAGGATCCTATTCACAAGCAGAAATGTTTAGATTTTTTCTAAAGTGGCACGACTGTCTGAACAACTAATAATTTTGAATTAAATCACAAAAAACAATCTCAGAAACAAGCTCAACGTTACATAAAAACACACCTAACAACAATAAATGTGATTAAAATGTGCAAAACTTGTGACAGAAACAACCACAGGGGGGGCAGACTGAGACACTTATGAAATAACTTGTCATAATATGCAAAGGGAAATCCCTCTCATCCCAGGACTTTTTATTTCAACACCAAAGTCTTTCTCTGCTCATCTTTTGTTTAAGTGTCACTTACAGGTTCAGAGTTAGGAGTGAAAATTTTAGAGTTAAAGATCCGACCTACAGTGACACATATGGATTTGACTTAGGATGCACACTATTGGATTTTTACCGATATCTGATATACCAATACTTTTTTTTATTTATTATCGCAGATAATAAATGGATATTTCAGGGCAAGAACACAAGCTCTGTACTTTACAAAAGTGGACTTGTTTCTTTCAGTGTTACAGTATATTTTTGTGAGGAGCAGATGTAAAACAAGAAAAACAGTGTTTAACTCTTACAAAAATGGAACCCTTGATTTTTAAATATACTCATGCAGTGATGAGAAGGTGCATCAATATTGTACATTTGTGTAATTTGCCGATATTACAGCCAATATATGACCAATATATGTGGCCGATACAGTATATTGGCTGTAAATATCTGCAAAAATCAAACCGATAATATTGTGCATCCCTAATTTGATTTACTAAAACATCACTTTTACACTTGTTTCTTAGACCAACTCTTTTTCAACTGAGAGTCCATTTTCAGGGTTTTGACTCCATCCAGAGTAAAATTAACTTTACTCTAGGCAGTGTTCATTTTGACAGCACTATTTAATTTAGTTTTAGTTTTAGTCTTTTGCTTAAAATATCTTTTAGTTTTAGTCGTAATTTAGTCATCTAAATTGTTTGAATTTTAGTCTAGTTTTTGTCGAAATCTACTGTAAATTTAGTCGACTAAAATATGAAGTGTAAAGTGTAAGGCATGTTTAAGTTTCCTTGAATTTCTGAAGTCATGTTTTACACTTGGATAAAATGAAACATCTAATAACCCTTTACTGAATGCTAGTAAAGTTTGGATGTATAAATGAACAGAAACAAATTGAACTTCTGTGTGAAATGCAGTAACCTTTATTTAGGCTACCTGGCAGAGCATCTCAGTTACAATACCAGAAGTGACAACAAACAGTGAACCTGCTCTACATGAATATATCAATTCATAAAGAGAGGAGCTCTGATTGGATCGCTCCACAACTTATCCCACCACCACCAAGCTAAGGCAGCTGTGATTGGATATATTCCTAACTTGTCTCTACTTTCTACATGACCAAATTAGGTCTGATTGGATTAAGTCTCTGTCAAACTTTTTAGTTTATCTGCTGATGAAAATGTCAGTTAATTCAGTTTTAGTTTTTGTCCATGTGCACTTGTTTTTATTAGTTACGGTCTAGTTTTCTTCAGGGGAAAAAAGGTTGTTGATGAGAAGTTAACACTGATTCTGGGTTAAATTTTGGCTCGTGAGAACACTTTATTTTAATTAAATATGATAATGTCATATCAAAGCAATGTTTAGTCACTCTTGTTGATTTAATAAATTGCACCAGAAGCGTCTGCAGCCTCTGAAGTGGATTTAAGTGGAGTTTCTGTTTTTAACCCACGCAGGTCTTTATTTGCAGCGGGGAGTAAACTGAATGTTGTTGACTGAGAAGCTCTTAAACCCTCAGAGGTTTATTTGTCTTTGAATGACTCACAAACCACAAATGTCAGAGCGATTATAGGTACTAATGGTTTTGACACTCAGCCTACTCTTAGCGTGTGTGTGTAGTAATAAATAAAGCTGAAGGCTGACTCAGCTCAGACCTGTGCACCATCTCTGTGAGTTTACAGCTGCTGCACATGTGTCAGACTGAGGAGGAAATGAGGGGGATGCCAGCTGAGAGGGTGAGGTTGTTTGTGGGGGGATGTTTGGGGGATTCTTGTGCAGCTGTGACATGATGAGGAAATTACTTTGGTCCTGCAGTGAGAGATAAGGTGAAGAAGGCGAGGAAGGGCGGGCTTTAAGGAGTAGGAAATTGTTTTGGGGGGGATTTTTTATTGACAGAGTACAGTAAAGTTCACTGCAATAATCGGTGAAAAAGAAATGTAAATGAGGAATGATTAAACAAGCAAAATGTTGTTTAATTTACGAGGTTTATTATTGTGATGCTGTTGTACTGGGATTATCCTTCACATTTCCGTACCCCTGGCTCTAATGACTTAATCAGCTGCTTTTTCTCTCCTGTCCCCTTTGCTAAAGAAGTTTATAGACTTTTCTAAGGGTGTAAATGGGGTAAAGTGGAGACTGAGGCAGAGGGAGGTGAAAAAAGTGAGACATCCTGTTAGGGAGCATGTCAGCACTTGTTCAAGAGGAGAGGGGCCTCATGAAGGAAGTCCCACAACACTGGGATGAGACCTTCAAAATAAAAGCAGCTCAGGAACCCTTGCAGCTCCAGGCCATGTTTTTTTGTTTGCTACCTTCAGTCCACCTGGATTTTTTATTATAATAATGCATGAAAACCTCAACCTTTTTGAGCAGAATTAAGTTAAGACATCATTTCTTTCAGGACAACCCAATCTATCAGAATATTCAGAAATGATGTCAGGTTGTTGTATTGCAAGTTAGATGACCACAAAGGTAAAATAAAAAATAAAGTAATTCTCAGGATCTCTCAAACCTCAATGATGAACATGCCTTTTCACATCTAAGCTTTGGCTAAAAAAATGTAAGCATGCAAAGAGACTAACAACAATAGCTTTACATATATTTACACTTTTTTATCTGGTGGTTTTTGCTCCATCTCATACTTTGTGACAGTTCTGGAGGCATTTTTTGTCTCAATTGTCAAAAAGGGCAACATGAGGTTAATCAAACTGTATTTTTTATTTATTTGGGAAATAATAGGATACTCTTTTCCCTTGCTGAACTTGGCTGCTCTTGAAAATAAGACATTTAATTGTTAGACTTGCAGGGAGTTTTCACTTTCTGAAAACAGCACTGCAACGTTTTCATGTAAAAGAAATGGGATTAAAACCATCAGTTACAGATTTATCATTGTGGATCAACAAATACAAATTAAAAAAACTTGGGGATATATTTGACTTGAAATCTCCATAAATTGACAAAAAAAAAAAGACAGGGAATCCCCACAAAGATCCATTGAAAAGTTTCAAACACTAAGCAAAGTCAATGTTATAGCTTGGGGCGCCAGCGATCCCTTGGAGTTGGGAGGGGTAAATACAAATTTCAGCAGTTTCTTGATGCAATATGTTTGGTTAAGGTAGCTGTCATGTTTTTTTTTTTCCTCGGCCAAGGAGGTTGTGTTTTTGCTTGCGTTGGTTAGTTTGTTTGTCTGTTTGTTTGTCTGTTTGTCTGTTTATCCTGTTTGTCTACAAATTTTCAGGGAATGTGTGTGGAATGGGATAAGGAACAAATGATTAGATTTTGGGACTGATCCGGATCACTAGATAGATAGATAGATAGGTAGGTAGCAGTGTTGCTGGCTAAGGGTACAATATACATGAAAACCACTAGAGAATATAAAAAAGATACATAAGCAAGAGGTCGCAACAAACATGGTCAGTAGTTGTTGCACAAGAAGATAAAAGCTGGATAACCACAACAGATAAGAGACTGGAGGCAGTAAAATAAGTTGAAAAAAATATATAAAATATTATATAACAATTGCAGGGGAAGATTTACTCAGACTGTTTGTTGAGGAGAGATATTGAATCCGTCAACAAAGAGTCAAAATGGGTTTAAATCCCAGATCATCTTTGAATATGAGCTGCTGAGTGGGAGCAAATAGCCATGGTTTCAACCTGTTTGCGAGTTTTATTTTGAAAATCCTCACCGGAAGTGGGTGTCTCTCCGCTTCGGCAGAGGTATTTTTCTCACAGCAGCAGTAGTAAGTCGTTCAGACCAACATCCTCCTCTCGGTGAACGGTGCAGTCAGCCCTCAGCTCCGTTACTCGTCTCGTCCCGCGTCGGTATCTTTATTTTGATGGGTTAACCAACAACAGGAAACATGCGGAGGATCCTCTGAGACAATCCAAGCTGGAGACCTTGAGATGGACTGACCCCTCTCCCTCCGACTGGACCTTTAATCATCGCTCTGTGGTCGTATTTACTGTTTTTGGCACATTTGTAGCCCCTCTGATGTCCACCTTTTACCGCAGCTTTCTGACCCGCAGACAGCCTCACCACGGAGCCTCACAGACAACCAGTAAGTGTTTTACCGTAAATGACGGAATTTTAGTGCCCCTCCAATTAGTGCAGAATTTAGTGCAGAATTTTAGTGCAGGAGTTTAAGTATGACAGCGCAAAGTTGCATCATCAGTCCAGCTGTCAAAAGAGAAAAGTCACCGTATGTTTCTTCAACAACTTACTTTTAAAAATCAAGTTTAAAAAGTTAATTAAACGTTTATTACATATTTACAGATTTAGCTCAAGCCAAAGTGACCCTTCATATAAGTTAAAGAAATTCGACTTTTTTAGGGGCAAAAAAGTAACATATTAAAACAATTTATAATAGAAGGACTGTTATTTCTCCTGATCGTTGACTCTGATTGATGTAAAAACCAAACATTTTATTAAATAGACGATTAATAGAAATGTGCAGTTTTCCTTTTCCATCTGTGAACATGTCCCAACATGTCTAATTCAGGAATAAAACAGAAATTAGTCTATTTAAATCTGAGAAAATGTACATAAAGTGTTTATAACTGAAAAAGTTGCATGTTAATCAGGACTGTAGGCTGCACAAAAGTTTTTCACATGTTGGTAATGCAAGAAAACTTAAGTTGCAGTGGATTATGTGCACCGAAAGCAATTTAAAGCACCTTTCCAGTATACAAAGTAAGTATAATCAAAGCAGCATGAAAGACATGATAGTGAGTTAAAAAGATGGTCACATATTGGCGGTTACATCAGGAGACATTACGAAATGTGAATTAAACACATTTACTGAGGTAACGTGAAATTAGGCAGTTAATGATTAACTTAATGGGAGAGTTTTAGTGAGACAATTCGAGGAATTTAGACAAAAATCCTGAAATTAAGCTTATTACAACCGATATCTCGTCTTCGATTTTTCATTTTTTATTTGAAAATTATTTTTTAATCGACCATTTCGTCTGAAAGTGGGATTTTCAGCTTTCCTGTCAAGAATAAGTACAACTAAAGTGGATAAAACGTTTTAAATCGCCATTTTGTCGCCTTAATTAATTAAAACCACTGATATTTCGCTTCATATTCGTGTAAACGTTGATGTTTGGCCTCATCTTGACGGTTAACGGCCGTTTAAACCAGAGGGGCGCGTGGCTCTACTCGCCGTGCGCGCGCCCTTCTCCGTTTCACTGATTTGTTTACAAACATGGTCTCGTGCTCATGGATGAGAGGGTGAGGCCTGCGCCCCCTAGCGGTGACACCGGAATATAGGTCGGTGGGTCAAACAGAAGGAGGGGGGTTCAAAACAATGGAGCCAGAATTAGACCAGAGAATTTAAAGTAATTTAATATTAAATTTGAAATTTTATTTCTTTGTTTATACCAATAAATAATAAAATAACATCCAGAATCAAGTTAGTTTATTTAACATCTAGTCTGCTTTAAATTTGTCTTATATTTAATGAGTAGCTGTGTTTGTGCTGCTAATACTAATTTGCATAGTAGACTAGTATTTTTCTGACATTCATCTAATGCATCAGTGCAGTTTATTCTTTGCCTGCAAGCATGTAACATTAACATTTATGGCTGCTTGAGAGCCACATGTTGCCTTTCTCTTTGCTCGTTGTGCCCCACATGACAGCTTAAAATAACAACAATATGTTCAAGAAGGAAACAAGGCAAAGCTGCAGTATTATATTTCTGGAAAAAAGTCTGATTGATGGTATTTTTCTGTTTTTTTGCAAGATCTGGATACAATTTGTCACATGTTTTTCTCCTTAAAACACATTTATTAAGTTATGCTTTAAGCATCTGACAAATAACAACAGCCAGTAAATTCATTTTCAATGCATTTTAAAGAAATCTGCATTAGCATTCATCCTGAGTTTATGTAATTAAATCAAAATTTACATGTACTGAATGGTTGAATGCATAAGTGTTAATATATTCGTTTCAGTGTTCTTTAGGGATGCACGGTATTGGATTTTTGCCGATATCAATACTGATATATAGAAATGACTGAAAGTAGTTATTTTGGATCACACATCATAAGTTAAATGTACTTTTGACAGTAACAGTAAAATAAAGCGTCTTCTTTTAAAAGCTAAAAGCTGGCAGAAAATATGCCCTGTTTTGGGGTCTTATTCTCTCAATTTAAGATTGATATGCAAAAAAATCCACAACCTTGTTACAAATGTGTAAGGCTGAAAAATCAGCAGGAAATATCTGCAGAAATTTTCACATCAGCCAATACCAATATATAGCTTTGAAGCAATTATCTGCCAATGCCGATAATATTGTGCATCCCTAGTGTTGATTCATTGTTGTTTAGTTTTGACACATGAAAAGAAGGAGACTTATTCATCAGTGAAATAAAGTTGCACATATTCAATTTAAGGCATCACAATGTTACCCTAAAGGTGCGTTCACACCGAACGCGACTTGGGCGACCTCGGCGGCCACTTTCCATGCAGAGTCAATGTACAGCCACGATCAACCACAACCATGCGCGACCAGATCTCACGCGATGCGACGGACGCGTTCTTGGCGACTTGGTCGCATCTTTGGAAACATGGGGGCGGCGCCCCTGTTGCTGCAGATGGGAACTCTGGGGTCGCTTTGGACGCGGAGCAGGTCGCCGTGCCCTGCGTCCAAAGTTGAAATATTTGAACTTTTCAGGCGATGTCGCGCCGTGAGAGCCAATCAGCGTTGTGTGGGTGCGTGACCACACCTGTGACAGACTGTTTTTATTCAGGTCCACAGAGTGACAATCTATGTCCGTGTGGGGAACATTAGTTAGTGAGAACATTAGTTCCGCCTAGATGGACCACATTCAACTCACAGAAGATGCTGCTGCAGGGTCATCAGCTGCAGTGTTTTGTGGTTGGTAGGTGAGTGAAAAGGATACAGTTAGAATAATGTCAGCTAATACGTCCTATTATATGATATATGATATGATCGCGGGGTGAAACTCGAGCAGGCGTGACGTCACTGAGCAACAGCAACGGTGACAAAATGAGCAATGCACAGGCAACAGGACTTGGGTTTGCGACGCGATCTTGGTCGCCAAAGTCGCGTTTGGTGTGAACGCACCTTTACATTCATTTGGAGTGGAGGCCCACTACTTCTCCAAAATAAAGCCCCAAAGTATTATACTTAATTTAATTTATATTAATTCAACGTCTTATTGTGCCTTAAAAGCGTATGGATGGATGTCTTTATCAACGTAATGCTGCATTAGTTTTATTTCTCTTTTTCATGTATTAGCTTATTCACTTAACATTTCAATGCAGGGTATAGTGGACATGTTATAAATGAAAAAAATGAAGATGAGGAAATACATTTTTCAGGAAATTTGACTTCAGTATGTAAATAATTTTGAACTTTTGGTAGAGAAAAAAGCACCAACAGTACATGGTGCAGTAACAGAAAGAGATTTCCATAGGCTGGGTGTAAAAAAAATCTAATAAACAATAAAGTTAAATCACGTTATTACAATTATTATTATAAAAAAAAGCATTTAAAGGTCTTATTAATGATATTTAATAGTGTTTAGCCCCCTGTGACTAGTTGCAGCCTTGTTTTGATGCCGTCCTCCCATGTTCTCTCTTGTGTTTATTGACATGTATGTGAATATTTCTCAGGCTTCTACTGAGATGGCCCGTGCAGAGACCATCGAGAGCGTCGGAGAAACCGGAGGAAGTGGAAACATCACGCTCCCTCGCCACAACACCTGCGGCATGGAGCTGCCCCGGCCCTTCCACACCTGGCCCGGCCTGCTCACCACCACCACCATCACCACCAGCGACGCCGGCACGGGGGACATGCACCCCGATCACCTGCACCCCCTGCAGACCCTCTACCTGTCATACCCCTTGCCTTACCCGCACCCCGAGGGCCAAGACGAGCCCCCGACCCACCAGCAGTTTCCTGCGTCACTGCTATCACCGACGCCTCCTCCTTCACCGCCGTGCAATCAGAGGGAGGAGAGAGGTGGAGGCCACGCACCCAGTGCCTTCTCAGGAGAGCAATCAGGTACGACCGTGATTCTCTCAAAGTCAAAAACAAAACTGAGGGAGAAGCTTTGGATTTCAGTCAGAGCAGGATGTAGCAGGTATGAGCTACAGCGGGGTATTTTTAAAAACAGGCAGCTGGATCTCCTTTTGTTTTCAGTGACAGGGAAAGTGTGCAAACATAACACCAGGATCTTTATCGCGGCCTGTCAGAGCGAGCAACAACAGCGCCCACTCTGATTTATGACCAAAGCTTTCAGGCTCATGGCTGCAGGAACAAGCAGCCGCGAGGAGCGATGGATGCTGAGGCTTCAGACCAAGACTTTTTAATTTAGTTTTAGTCTTTTGCCTAAAATGTCCTTTAGTTTTAGTCATAATGAAGTCATCTAAATTGTTTTAATTGTAGTCTAGTTTTATTTTATGAAATTCCACAGCGTTTTAGTTGACGAAATCCACTGTAAATTTAGTCGACTGAAATATGAAGTGTAAAGTGTAAGACATGTCTTATGTTTCCTTGAATTTCTGAAGTCATGTTTTACACTTGGATAAAATGAAACATCTAATAACCCTTTACTGAACGCTAGCAAAGTTTGAATGTATAAATTCGTTACAATCAGTTACAATACCAGAACTGACAACAAACAGTGAACCTGCTCTACATGAATATATCAATTCATAAAGAGAGGAGCTCTGATTGGATCGCTCCACAACTTATCCCACCACCACCAAGCTAAGGCAGCTGTGATTGGATGTCCCTCTTAACTCATCCAACCTTTCCACACAGCCAAAGTAGCTGTGATTGGATATATTTCTAACTTGTCCCTACTTTCTGCATGATCAAATTAGGTCTGATTGGATTAAGTCTCTCTTTATCTGTTGATGAAAATGTCAGTTAATTTAGTTTTTGTCCAAATGCAGTTGTTTTTATTAGTGACTGTCTAGTTTTCGGCAGTGGAAAAAACGGTTGTTGACGAAAACTATGATGAAAATAATTAGTCAACAAAATGAGCACAGCTTCAGACGGGGTTTACCTGTGCAGCACAGTTTGCACCTCCACCCATAAACACACACCAGCGTTATCAGTCAGCAGCACATTATCAGTTATGTTCATCCCTCAGGCTGTGTGTCCACGGCAGGGGAATGTTTGGGCGGTGCTGATGGGGGACAGGTGACGGGGGGGGAGGACAGTGTGAGGAGAAGATGTGTTCCAGCTGTCAGAGAAATAAACACAAGGCGAGGGCTGCAGGGCCGCGTTAGACCAGCAGGACTCCATATATGGGAATCAGGCAGGCCTTCAGGGTGGGAAACTGCCTGAACCGGTTAAGGTGCTCGGCAGATGAGAGAGTTTTGATGGACTCGAGTATCCCGGTTATGAGCCGTCTCCTGGTGCTGATGGTGGATGTTTCTTATCCCTGAATTGTTCCAAAGCTTTTGTCTTTCGGACTCCTTCAGTTTTATCTGACAAGAGTCGAGCCCCCTAGGTCCCCCAAAAAAGAAGTGATGCTTTGCTGTTCAGAATTAAAAACAATTTTAAATGTTTGTCTTGGTAAAATCCACAGAGGAGGGGCCCACACATGTGCACAAATATTTTTGTAAGAGACCCTTGAAGAAAGTTTGCAGCAAGTGTTTTATCATTGCTCAGATTAAGATATAAAATTAATTTTAATATCCTTGAAGCTTTCATGGCCTTGTGCCCTACCCCCATCCCCATATGTCACATATACATTGACTGTAAAATTGGCAAAATTAACAAATATACCATCATTTTTGACCTAATTATCACTGAATGCCCATTTTAAGCAAAAGTATCATTTATTAAAATATAGCATGTTGTTTTCTTGCTTCAAATATGTTTCTATACAAATACACTTTCACCACGGAAGGAACAGGTCAGTTTAAGCCAACAAATAATATTTGTATGTACAATAATGACTTTAGAAATATAGGCATATTGATTTAAAACCCAACTCTTGGGCATCCTTCGCTGACCGAGGCTGTATTATAAGAGTGATGTTCTCTATCTTGATTTCTGAATCTTTTTTCCCCAAACTATTTATTTTCATGTTAATATTTAAACAATGAACTTAAAAAAATAATTAAATTGTCATTGGTCATTCATGTATATTTGTATAGTAATAACAACTAAATTAAAATAAGAATAATAAATAAATGAATAAAATAATATCAAATAAATTAGTTCAAGTAAATTTGTTCTGTTTTCTGCATTTTAATCAAAGGAGCCTGTGATTTTTAAAATCTGAGAAGTTGCCCTGACTTAGTACCTTAGCCTTAATAAAAATCAACATGGTGTCACAATATTCTTCTCACTACCTCATTTCCAGCCACATGAGGAAAGAACAACAGCAAATGTCACACATCACCGTATCACAGTGTTTTGCTGAATTGTCACTGAGCGCTGGCACAGGTTGTCAGCTGCTGCCAGAAAATAGGTAAAGGTATCTACAGTAAGGCTAAAAGATTTATCGTTTTTGGATTAAAATCGCAATTTCAGTCAACGCAATCATGTGATCACCAAAGCTCCTGACTGACCCAGGATCTGTTGTGTCAACTAGTTTAGGAGTAGAAGTTGGAGTATCCCTTAAATAACGAAAACAGATTATTAATCATCAATATTAGATGATGAATGATGTGTTATGTGCTTTTGATCATTGCTTTCCTTACTGTTGTCTATACTGTAAACATAGTGAATGTTGCACTGAATCTTTATTTGAAGAAAATAGTGAATCTAATTGAAATCACAATATCTGCCAGAAAATTCACAATCAGATCTTTTCCTGAAATCATCTAACGCTAATATACAGTATATAGAATCCACTTTTCTTTGGGACTTTCAGACAGCAACATTCTTGGCATTGAAATCGGGGATTTTCCTGAAGCCATAAAATGGTGTTAACATGTCCACGTGCCTGTCAAAGTGAGAGACTAAAGTCCATGTAAACAAACTCTGTGTTTGATTAGTGGCTGCTGTTCAGGGTTATGACTAAAGGCATTTGAACAATATTCATAAGAGACAAGTCAGGCTTACTTTGGGTTAATTCTGGGGCTAATATGACAGGAAATAGGTTTGTAACCTCTGGTTTTTGCAGCTCTTTGTTTTGCTTCACTGTAGTTTAGTATTAAATGTCCAGTGTGTCCCTGTGGTTTATCAGGTAGAGGCGGCGGCGGCGGCGGCGGCCTGCCAATAAACACTGACAGTCAAACAAGAGTCACAGCAAAACAAGATGTGGACGCCAAGTTAGAAAGTGTTTTGTATTAACAGTGGATCTTGTAACATGAAGTGTTTGCCATCATTTTGCAGGTGGATGGTAACAGTTTCCGACCCTGGCTGCATATAAATGATGAAAATTCCACAAGTAGAGTTCACAGGGTAGTATGTGAAGTATTTAGTGCCGTTATTTTTCAGAGGTGGGAGCTGTTGTTGAATTGTCTGTGAGTTGTTGATGACGTTCATTATGGGTGATTCTGCTCGGTCATTGTTAGTTTGTTAATAAGTTTGTGTAAATCCAGCTCTTGTGTTTGCGCTCATCATAAAGCTCTGAAGAAGGAGGATCTTGTAAATTATTATCAGATGAATCAGCCTGAGCATTAATCTCCTGCAGGCTGTAAAAAGGGAAATTCAAGAGGCAGCTGGCTCAGCGGGTTAGAGGAAAGGCAGGTTTATGTTTGGCACCATGCCGCTGTGTTGTGACAGATTCGTAACAATGAAAACAGATAATTAGCCTCCTCCTCCTCCTCCTCCCTCTACCACCTCCTCCTCCTCCTCCTCTCAGCTGCAGGTCAGCTGTGCATCTCGGGGCATGTTCAGACATGTCCGGGCTCTGCAGAGAAAAAACCTGCAGCACTTCGTCCTCCTGCAGTCAGCGGCTCAGCCAGGCAGCTTTCAGACAAGTCAGCCAGTCAGTCAGTAAGTTTGTCTGATCATCTCCTTTAACTCTGTCTCTGCAGATAAATTCAACTAATCATCATAGCTGGCATCTTCTCAGGGAGCTCGTTTATTCAGTTAAATCATGAAGTGTTTCAGTGATCAGGCTCATTAGTCGTCTACTGATCTCACTGTTAGAGTCAATCAGGTAATTAGCTTTTCTCCAACATTCATTGATTAGTCAGACACTCTGATAATCTCTCCAAATCAATCAGCCAATTATCCAGAAATAATTATTGGTCAGGCGGTGTTGTTAGCTAATTAGTTAATTGATTAGTGACTCAATTGTCAGTCTTTGTGAGATTTAGATATTTAGCTTAGAGATAAAACATAAACATGCGTGCATCTCTGTTCAGAGGGTTAGTTTTTTATAAGTTAGAGAGACAGTTAATCCCTAAACATAATATTGATCAACTAAACAACAAATATACTGAAGTTAACAGGCTTCATTTATTTTAACTTATGAGATTAGACAGATTTATTCAGAGCAGGTGTTGCTATTTTTTTAAAACAAAACCGGTTCACATCAAAATTTAGAATACATACTAAAGAGATTATTCAACTCTGTACATCAGGACACAGAAAACAATAATAATTTCTAATCCTTATTTTAATTTTACTCTGTCCAGTAGTCCATTTTAACCAATGTGCTCCACTGAGGAGATAAAACGGGACTCTCTATTATTATAATCACTGTAATTACAGTGTTGCACCAGCCTTTTGAGCTGTGTGAGCTCAGAAATCATTGTTATTATTATTTTGCTTTTCTCATATGAGACAGAAAAGAAGGATGTATTTCATAATTTCACCTTTTGTTTTTACTTTAAAGTCAGTGCGCTGATAACTTTGTAAGTCTTTATCTAAAGTGTCATGTTAATGATCATCTTTATTTGCTGTCTTGTCATTTATTTTCATAATTTTTAGGGATGCACGATATTATCAGACAAATATGTCAGAAAGCAGATATGGGCAGTTTTGCCAATCTTTATAGCCAATATTTTGACCATAAAGATTGGACATAACCATCCCAAATATATTGGCCAAATGTGCAGTTGTACCATGATGGTTTGCTTCTTCATCACTAAATGTCCAACTTAATGATCAAAATGTAATTTATTAAAGAATTAATCTTGCTTCACATCTGTTTCTGACACACATAGACTGTAATGCAACAAACAGGTCAATTTTAGTTAAGCAGAGATTTTGTGCTTTTGACAAAAAATGTCGGTATCGGCAAGAATGAGTGTGGAAATATTGACATATTGGTTAGTATCAAAAATCCAATATCGTGCATCCCTACTTTTTAGATGCAAACATTCAGTGATTTAAGGTGAAGTGCAACAAGTCAAACACTGAACACTAATAGGTCTGTGGCTCTGAGGCGTGCACTTACATGTCAAAACTGCAGCATCACTGGGCCATTAAAGGACCAGGGAAATAGGGATACCCTCTAATGTGACATTTTAATGTATTTGTAGTTTTTAAAGACATTTTAAAGTTTTTTTTTGGTGCTTACATCAGGCTGTTTGTCTACAAGTAAAACAACCAGTTGATCTCCTGCAATCAAAGTTTTTGCAATATTAAACAACTCTGAAGGCTATTAAGTACATAAAGATTTAAACAAGAAGTATCAGGTAATCCATTAGCCTCCAAATTAGTAAATCAATTTGTTAACACTGGTTTGAAAATGTCAGTAAATAGTGTTGTTAATTAGCACATCAGTGGCTGCAGTGCTGAGCAGTATGGCTAAATAACTGAATCTTGACTTTTAATTTTGATTTTCTCTGATTGGAGATTCACTGTAAATTTTAGTTTTTAACGCTTTGTCAAATCTTTCTAAACTCTGCTTAAATGATCAGTGATATAAAGAGTAAAGAAACTTAATGATCTTAAGTTATGTTTTGAACTAAGAGAGAGAAAAAGCACATTGTGTTTATCCCTTCATCCATCCATCCATCCATTATCTACACCATGTGTCCTTCTTCTGGGTTTTGTTGTTCTGGAGCTTATCCCAGCTGTCATTCAGAGAAGGACAGGGGTACAATCTGGGCTTGTTTCCCTTCCAATCACAGGGCTGACACATAGGGAAAACCAACCAGGCACGTTCACTTTCGTACTTATGGGCCATTTGGACTCACTAGTTGATCTATCGAGGGTGCTTTTGGTCTGTGATATAACATAAGAACTCCACACTAACATGTCCCGGTCGAGATCCAAGCCTGCAGCGTTCTTACTGTGAGGCAGCAGCTCTTTCCACTGCTCCACGGTGCAGCCTAGTTGTACGAATATATCGGCATAATATAGAGAAGTCAATGAAACAGGCAGATCCCATTTTACATTCCACTTAAATGGTTAGATGAAGTCCGAAGAAAAATGTTAAATTAATGCTAAACTAAAACATATTAATATCAATGCCATGTCTTACTCTGTATATCATATTCTTAAAAATACATTATTTTATTAGAATTTGTTATGTTGCCCTGTCCTAATAACAAGTCTGCTCCTCAGTCTCTCCTGTCTGAATGAACAGATATGACTTTCCTCTAAAATCCGTGCACATTTATGATCAGTTTGTAAATTGTAGAGTTAAATCATTATGATTATAAGACAGGTATCCGTCAGATGAAGCCTCCTCCATATCTGCTCCTGTTTGTTTTGGTTTTAAATGCCCTCCTCCACCCAGCAACGACACCACCTCCTGCCCCGCTGCCCCGTCTTTAACTGGTCAGAGGGTCTCTCTGTCACCTTGTCAGCCTGTCAGCGCATGAGACCCACAGGTTTATCCCTCATCCCCGCCCCTTTCCTCCAATCCACCCAATCACCGCTCGGCCTCCGCTCCGTCAGCCAATCAGGCGCGGACGTCTCCGGGAGCGTTGCTGTAGAGTTACCTTGGCAACAGGCCAGGCTTTTCCCATTTGTTTTTCCTTCTCCCGCTCTCTCTTTCCCTCTCTATCTCCGTCTCCCTCTGTCTAGTCACCTGCATCTTTAACGGATCAGTTTTAATCCTCCTAGAAAAGCAGATGCTGTGGTTACCAGGGGTGTCGTCCCTGTCACAGAGACGATATTGTTTGACAGGATGGATGTTCAGACGTGAACAGAAGCTGCAGAATCGGTGTCAGTGCTCTGAACGTCTTGTTATTGATAAATCATTTATAAAGTTACGATGCTGACACTTTTTATTATAAAATGTGGTCTAATATGTCAAAGAAATTATGATCAAACAGACCAATAACCAGCTAATCAAGTAGATGACCAGAAATTAAGGTTTGCCCTCATCAGCTTTGAATGAATCCTATTAACTTGTGCAGGTTTTGGCTTATTTATACTTGTAAAGGCACTTAACTGAAGGTATAGATATCTGAGTTTGTTAAAAATAAGTCTGTAAACACTCAAACACTCACAAACACACGTACACATAAAGGGCACCTCTCCATACCAGACTTATTAAGCAGATTAAGAGATTACTCTCCCAAGTTCCATGAAGAGGAAAATAAGTCATCCGATCAGACTCTTTAACGAGTGTGTGTTTGTGTGTTTGTTAAAACAAACAGATAAATGGCCTCTTTGGGAGCCACGGCAACGACTTTAAGGACCTTCAGGTGAAAGGTCAAACGGGTTTGCATTATGAGAAGTTATTTTAATCACTGCCTACGTCGCGGGTGATGAACCTTTGAGTCACATTTTCTATTAGATGAAAGCAAATATATGCAGGATCAGTTCACTCTAGGGTTGTCACAATCCATGGATTTCTTCATATCATTTATTTAGATGTTTTATTGTTTGTTAGTTCACAGAAGAGTTCACAGCATCATCAACAGCCAGCCTGTTTTACATCTGTGCCAGAACCAAAACGTGCACCAAAACCCCGATGATAGCAGAGGTGCAAGGGCTCATTCATCTCATTTATTTTTGGTGTTTTTGCTTTTTCGTAACTGATAAATAAAGGAGGAAATCAGAGAGTGAAAGTAAGGGAGGAGCTGCAGGTATGACCAGAAATAAGGCAGCTAATGTGGAGGATAATAGCTTTTGTATGACTGGGCTGATTTTGAACGTCAATTTGATATGAGAGGAAAATCAAACAATACTGAGACCTGTTTGGGTATCATGGGAAGAAGGGCTGGGAATCACAGGGTAGCTCATGATTCAATATGCAATACATGATTATCGCATTATAATATGGTGATACAGCAGAAATTGATCTATAGCAAGAATATTATGAAATAATATAACAAAATCTTATTGACGAGGAAAATATAGTGTCTCTTATTTCAATAAAATAATACAATTATACAACTGTAAGAACAAATTGGTAGTAATACACTTAAAATCAAGACAAAAGCTAAATACAAAAAAAAATTAAAGACACGATCAGCTCCTGTGTGTAGTCCTGTAAACATAACACTATATCTTCTTAATTAAATATAAACTTGGGGCAAATGCACTGATGAGGGATGCGCGATATTATCGGTAGATATTTAAATACTTGCTGATATTTATGGAGAAAAATATATCGGCTGTAATATCAGCAAAACACACAGATGTACCATAATGCTTCATCTCATCGTCTCTAAATGTGTACATTTAAAAATCAGTGTTTCATTTTTTCAAGAGTTAAATGTTGTTTTTCTTGTTTTATGTCTGTTCCTTACACAAATAAGTAGGAATTAAAGGACAACTAGAATTAAAGGTTTTTGGCGACAAATATATCATACAGTCCTGCCTTGATTTTTTTTTTAAGCAAAAGTTGCCTAATGTCTAAATATATGTATTTTTATGATTTAGCTTTAATAATTAGAATCATTCACCCTCTCTCTGTTTGTTATTAAGAGACTTGAAGTAAATTTTGCTTTTTATTTGAAACTAGTAAGACTTAAAAGTTCTCACCATCACTCCTGCTTTTCTAACAGCAGCTTTGGGTCAAAAATATGTCTGAAACTCTTAAGTTTCTTGAGCTTTGGTACTTTTCAGTCCTCTGGATCATTAACAAAATGAAGATTGAGATATTTTAAAAATGTATTATTAAAGGCTAAATCATTTTGAAAACCTTATTTTGAAGTCACTTTGTCACTGAAGACGAAACATGTCGTGTAAATATATGAAAATTTGATCTTCTACCATCTTATTTATCAGTGTTAATAAGTTCACTTCTCATTAATAATTAGTAATTAAGGGCCTGTGTTGTTGGTCTGTGCCGCCTGCCCTTGTGTTCATATATGAGCTGAGGATATTCCCCACATGGACCGTCTACATTACTGCGTAAGGAGGCTATTAATGTTCGCTGCTTGTTGAGAATCAATTACGCAGAACCAGAAGCTTCCAATAAAGCGCCTCTGTCTCCTCATACATGAACATTTCTCCTCCAGAAGCAGATTCAGACGGAGCATGGAGAAAAACAGAGGTGAAGGCTGAAGGAGGAGGAACAACACGAACGTTTCTGTTGTAGTTTGGTGTTGATGAGTGTGTTTCGTGTTTTTCTGCTGCAGACTTGGACAGAGAGGAGCACACGGATGCCTCCAGCCGGCTGGGACCTTTGCCCGACCTGCTGCCCCAGAACGAGCACCCCGCCATGGCCCTCAGAGGAGAGGCAGAGCAGCAGTTGGAGATCAGGAGGCTGGCCCACCAGCTGAGGATCATCGGAGACGAATATAACGCCACAGTCCTGCGCAGAGCGGTGAGAGAGGCGGGATGAGAATCTATGATCTGGATGATTAGTTTGGACTCAAATGTTCTTGGTGTTAGAACAATCGTCACCAACCGTTTCTATTCTATTTTCTATTTGGCTAATTAATTTCATGCTTTATTTTATTTTTGGTTTGTTAATTAGCTCTCAACAATGCCCACAGTGAGCTTTTCTTCACTAATAATTCTTGTAATATTCACAAGTACTGAACAGCGTCCACAGTGGGCTTGTTTTGTCAAACTTAACGCACAAAACCAGAGATATTTGAAAAGCTTTCAGAGCAGACAAAGGAAAGCAGAGAATACTTGCTTTATTTTTCCTTACCACATTTTAATTAATTGAATTTTTGTTAATTAAATGATCTGTAGCACTGAAAAGGGGATTATCAATAGGAAACAACATCTGTCTAGTAAGGCAGGTGCTTAGGAGAGGAACAAATCCACCAAAAACTGCAAGAAAGCTTTCACACAGTTTTTTGACTCCTCTGTTATTTAAATGAATGAATGTGCGGAAACACAGAGGTGGCTTTGTTGAAACTACTTCAGTTTAAGAAGATGGATGCTCAGGAGCAGAATTAATCCATTAAAAATTAAAAACAAACATCAGTGCACCGTCTGAATGTATGAAAACCAGGGAGGGAGAGAGACTGGGGATGACGTACAGGAAAGAAGCCACAGGTGGGTTGGGACTTAAACCTTTCAGCTATTTGCACCCCTTTGCAGCAAATTTTGATCATTTAAATTGCAGATTTTGATGATTTTTGCAGATACCGATATGCCAATATTTCCAAATGCATTATTACTGATAACGATATTTTGCTTTAAGAGCAAGTCTTAACTCGACAAAAAATTGACCTGAGGGTCAATTTGTGTAAGGAACAGATGTAAAATAAGAAAAACATTTAACTCTTGCTTTTTAAATATGCCCATGCAGTGATGATGAGGTGAAGGGATGTGGTACATTTGTGTGTTTTGCTGATAAATAGCTGACATATCAGGTGTTAATATCTGCAAAAGTTGCAATATTGGCCGATACTGATATTCAACTTTTAGGCCAATGTCTGCCAATACTGATATCAGACTGATAACACTGTGCATCCCAAATCAATTAGGTAAGTTTTTAGTGTTATCAAATTCAAGTTTAAGATTAGGCTCATAATCAGAGTGTCCTCTTACATATGTTTTTAAATCTATTTATCAATATCAGAACTTTGAGGTCAGAGAAAAGCGTGCTTTTGTTTTCTGATTTAAAAACATCGAGTTTTTAAAATGTGATTCTTGAGTCCTCAATAGCATCCAGACAATAACGAGCGTTTTTATAACTGATTAAAGACATGCTGATTGTGAATTATGTTTATAATAAAAAGTTCCCTGGAGGTTTAAAATTAACTTTAAAGTCTGAATGTAAACACCTCCTGAGGGCGCTGAGTCTGGAGTTTTCCACCTGCGCACAGGTCGCTGCGTGCGTTCCTCCGACGCCCTTGAACACGGCAGAGTCACATTGATCCTCATCAGTCCAGAGAGCTCCTGCATGAGTGAGCGTGAGAGTATGTTTGCTTCATTACAGGGGCATGAGGGGGAGGGAGGGCGATCAATACGTGAGAGAGAGAGAGAGAGAGAGACAATCGATGTCATCTGTGCCAGTTTCACTCTTTTCCCTCCTCCGTCTTTACTCTCACTGTTCATTTCACTTTCTTCCTCTTGTTCTTTGTAGTTTCTTTTTTCCATCCCTTATTCATACACACAAATCCCATCACACTTCTGCGTTTTCACTTGTTCTTTTACGCTTCTTCAACTTTCCTTAGACTTTCAGTGCTTATTTCCCTATCTCAGTTAGGGCTGGGCGATATGAACCAAAAATCATACCTTAATGCTTTTTAGCTGCATAAAAAGACACATTTTTTTTGGGACACAAAAAAAAAAAATTTAATGGTTGTTCCCAGGGTTTAAAATGAACACTTTTCAAGGTCCAAAACATGAGTAAATTCTCCATTTAGTTGATAAATATCAGAGGGTTATGCTCCTCTCTGTAGGTAAATGTAAACAGTCGAGCATTAATATGTTGTTTAACTCTACTTTACTGCCCGATCTGACAAAAATGATCTGAGCTGTGAGAAAAAAAAACAACAAATCTAACTAAATCAAATGCACTGAAACATATATATCTAATACAAAAATATACTTTAATATTTTGGCTGGTCAAAGTATGCTGGTAGTTGATTTGTTCGTATCTCTCTGCCGCATTTGCAGTGACAGAAGGTTGATTTTGGATCCTGGTTGTCCAAATTCCAGATTATAAACTTAAATATAATTCTCATAAAAATTAAACCATACTTATATCTGATCAGTGCCATAACAATAAAAACAGAAGGGCAGAATTGTAGAATCTTCAGTTATGACTTGAACTAAAAAAAAAGCTAGCACCTTTTAAATTGCTCAAATGTGTCTGCAAACTTTGGTCCTCACCATCTCCACCCTCTTTTCTAAATGTTGCCAGCTGTGTTGTGCAATTAAGAGGGTGCCTTGGAGTTTGTCTACAATTACCGATTATTTAAAAACAACAAATTTACCAAAATTGGTGGTCAAGTACAGATGCACAGTGTTGGATTTTTCTGAAATCTGGTATGCTGGTACTGATATTTTTTTTATCAAGATCGCAAAGTCTTTAATCTACTAAAACTGAATTGTTGCTTTCAGTGTGACAGTAGGGAGCAGATGTACAACAGGAAAAACAACATTTAACTCTTGAAAAATTAAACTCCTCTTTTTTAATTGTACCCATGCGGCGATGATAATGTGAGGCATCATGGTAGAGTTGTGTTTTTTGCAGATATTACAGCTGATATATTGCAGATATGTATGGCCAATATATGTCAGTTGTAAATAGCAGGAAAATTTCAATATCAGCTGATACTTAGGTAGATATCGGTCGGTACTGTACGGATGATATCGTGCATCTTGTGGCCACTGCATCAAACCAGTAGCTATATGATTAAATTGTTAACAATAATATCACATTTTGTAACATAGATTAAGCAAATAGGTGGATAGATGCTCAGTTGAAGGATACATTTCTAATAGAAATTTCTACATTTTTATGCATCAAACAGATAAATACAGCTCCCTGCTGTCTGTCTGTGTCTCTGTATTGTCATGTCTTTATCTCGCCCCTCCCTCTCTCTACACTACATCGCGTGAGGAGTTGGCAGCAGTGCCTCAAACCCCCCACCACACACACACAGACACACACACCTCCTCTTTGCTCTCCCCCCCGCCCTCGCTCCCTCGCTCGCCGTCCCTCCCGCCTTATGCACACAAACAAAGGTGACGTCAGCCGCTCTCGGCTCTGAGTCAGACACACTCGGTGAGGGCGTAGCAGCCTGTTTGCAGACATGTGTAGCAGGTTTCAGGGGTTGCTGCCCTCACTGAACCGTCTCCTTCCCTGTCTGTCAGCAGTATGTGTGTGTGAGTGAGTGTGTGTGTGTGTGTGTGTGTGTGAAAGAGAAACACAGACAGAGACTTCATTCTCGAGGGGAAACAGAGGAAATCATGTGTGTTGTTTACGAGCCGGCCGGGCCAAAAGCACAGTCAGAGACTCTGTTTCTAAATGAGCCGTCTGAAACACAACAATGAGGAGAGAAGGAGACATGGAGACTGAAGAGGAAGGAGAAAGGAAAGGAAGGAAGGAAGGAAGGAGGGAGGGAGGGAGGGTTAACCACAGGCACGTGAGTTTCTGGCAGTTCACAGTAGCATCCTTCACACAGACACACACTTGTTTGTCCTGTTGTTGAGCAGAAGTAGACATGTCTCCAGACCTCGGCCCGAGCACCAAACACACACTCGACATCGACAACAAACTTGAAGGACATGTTTCTCAAAGCCAGCTGACACTTTTATTCTTCTGGAAACTTCAAGTCTTAATAATGTGGGTTTTTTAATTATAGCAGGCCAAACAACAAAAGTCAGATCCCTCAGTAGTTGCACCGGTGTTACCAGACAGTTGAACTACAGTAGAATCCAGAATATAGGTCATCCTGGTACATGAGCCACACACTAAGGCAGGGGTGGGCAAGCAGTGGCTCAGGTTTAAAATATTAAAAAAATGCCTTCATAAGTAGAAAAAGTGACAAAAGTTATCATGAATTTATCGACTAGAAAGCACTCAGAGAGCACAAACCTCCGCCAAGGTAGCTCACATATTGCTGCTACATGTATAAGCAATAGTCCCATGATAAAGTTACCATCATAATATGATTCATGACCCTGAAAGCCCACACCTAGCACTCAGAATCATGTTGATATCATTATTAGTTTGACAGTTATTGAGCAAAAACTATTGTTCGCTAATAGCGGTTATCTGAATCACCTCCAAAATCTAATCATTTTTAAGTTGGGCCATTACTGACATCTCCTGAAAATTTCAGCAAAATCCAACTAGTTTTTGCATAATCTTGCCAATAAACAAACATACGCCAGCAAAAACATAACCAAATAAAACTGAATCCACCAGTAAAATCTACTCTTTTAACCGTAAATACTCTGAAAGCCGAATTCCAAATTTCCAACAGTATGTCCCTTTTGCTCTTAGGATGAATTTAACGTGGCCCTCTTGGTCGCCAGAGCTTCCCACACCTGGTCTAAGGTCACTTTCACACTCAGCGGACTTGGCTCGGAAGTGAAGTTGTTCCCTGTTTTCATTTTTTACTTGGTTTGGTTTCCACTCTAAACCTTGTCAATCAGACAAATTCCTGTCAAACGAGCTGTTATATAGCCACAAACCACTAGTTAGGGCTGTAGCTGCGGTCTTACTCCTGCCATCCGTCCCATTGTTGCACTATGACCCTGAAATACCAGGTGGCAACCTCAAGGGGTGTAAATGGAGGCTCATGCAGAAGTGCCAAAAGCTGCAGTACCCCGAGTGTCCACTTGAGGCTGGCTGCAGAAACCTGACACCTTAATGACTGCATGTGGGGCACTGAGGACTGAATCTTCGTCTAATTAGAAGCAAACCAACACCCTCCTGTTCTCAGGCGGACCAGAGTTAATGTGAGCTTTCACACCAGCCCAAACAAACAAACTTTCTAAGAAAGCGAACCAGAGTTTGTTTGGTCCAGATCAAACCTGTTAGATGTTAACGAGTCTACGTGAGGGAAAGGGATTATAACTATCTTTCTGCATTATGATTGGCCGTGCTGCAGCAAACAAACTTGACATTTGGGATGGGAGTTCATGAGGTCTGTTGATTTTCTGTGCTGAATGAAGTCAGCCAAAACAGGTTTTGAGGGGCAACAATGTGAAACACATGACCCTCCTGATATTCAGTGCTGCGCTGCATAGATAAATGCTTCTGTGGGTTCCTGGTGTTTCCACTGAAAGCTTAGCAGTAAGCGTCTTTTTGGCAAAAATTAAGACCAACTTTTGACCCCGTCTGCCCATTTTCTGCCATGATTTTTGACTTCTTTGTTATATTTTCTGCTGATTACCTCTGATATGACTTAATTTGCAAAGCAGGAAGAACAAAGTTGAAGGAATTGAAGAGCAAAAACACAGATATTGTTTCCTTGAGGGAGTTCTTATCAATTCTCAACTTGAATTGTTTTTTTAATCCCATCCTTACTTGACACTGTTTACTCCTTTATTCGTTGACTCTGTGATGTTATGATGGATAACTGGAGCTCAGTTTTATGTTTCAATGTGTTTTCTTCATTTTAGATTAAATGGTTTAAGGAAGTTCAAAATTTGCATCAAAGTAGATTTGAAGTTACTCACATGAGCCGGAGTCTCTGCTTTAACAGGCGTATAAAACATGTAATAACAGGCTTTGGAAAGCAAACAATTACAAAAGCACTTCAGTTGTTGTCTGAGTTCACATGATTAGATGCTCAAGCTGCAGTTTTATAGAAAAACAGGGACCAGCGCTGACTTGCTTGAGTCTGAAGTCACATGTTCCAGTTTTATGTTTAATGAGCTGTTTGCAGGTCACCATGTCAACAAATGCGCCTGTTAAATCATCTGGGTTTGCCCAAAAAGGTCAAAAATACAATAATCAAACATGTGACCTCACCAGCAGCTCTGTGGTTTGCCATTTTGAAACCTCAGGTTTTGCATTTTGGCATTTGCACCATTGTGGTTCTTCGAAACTCTGTTAAAGGGGAAAGAATGAACTCATGAAGAGGTCGAATTTATTGACTTCAGTCAGCTGAGGTGACAAAGGGCAGCTGAGCTCCGATAATTCACTTAATGTGACCACTACATTAATTATATTTACATTCAGGGAGGGCAAGTCTGTTTATGTAACAGCCTGCAGGTACGACCTGACAGAAGACTGATAAAATTAGATTTTAGAAAATATTAAAACTAGATCTAAAAAGATAATGACCCAAATTTAATCAAACCTAGAACATTTTGAAAATGACCAATAATATGGATTATGAATTGAACCATAACTGATGTTGTAAATATGTTTTAGGGGTCTCTCAGAGGGGAAACTGGTTTAAGATGTCATCCAGCAGGATGATTTCATTGTGTTCAGCAGAGTCCACAACATGCAGCTTCCTCTTAACCTGGCGTAGGGTTCATTATATTTAACTTGTCTACTGGTCAAAGCCTTTTGAAAGTGTTGGGAAGGCAGATCCTTTTGGAAGCATAACCGGCAGATGATTTGACGATCACTCTGTCAATCACATTCTTACAGGCCAATCAGATAACATAGTGAGCAGGTGCTACTGTTACTGAGCGTGAGCCATTTTGTAAAACAGACTCATCAGAATATGTCAGAAGTGCAGTGAAATATCCTTTCTATTGATCTAGTGTTGGTATTTGTTTTTAATTTAATAAAGAAATGCAGTCAAAATCTGACAAAACTGAAGCTGTTGGGGTATATCGGGTATCGGCAAAAATCCAATATTGTGCATCCCTAGTACCTGTACTTTTTACAACTATTTTATATTTATAACTATTTTATCCTTCTGTTTTTTTTTACGTCACTATCTATTGCACTGAAAAAGGAGAAGCTCTCCAATCTCGTAGTTTATTTTGTATGATGACAGTAAACATCATTCTGATTCTGATTCTGACGTTTGATTTTTGGGAAAAGTGAAAGCCCTAGTTTAACAACCGTCCACTTTTGTTGTTGAACCCTAGTGGCCATTTCAGGAACTGCAGTATTTGTATTTTCTGCTGGTGACTAACATGCCTCCGTCTTTCTGTCTGTCCTCGTCAGCACGCCGCCCCTCACCAGCAGGACTGGAGAGACGCCTGCAGAGGACTCCTCAACTTCATCACGCAGACTCTGAGCACGCTCTACAGGCTCACGTAGCTGTGTCACATGACAGGATGGTTACCATGGCGACGGTCATTTCAGGACTTTATCGCTGACTGTCAGACTGTTGCTCGTGAACAGCGACCGGTTGCCGCAGCGCCTCCAGTGAACTTTGAGGAAACCGGATGTTTACTTGAAGGATTTTGGAGGGTGAGATCAGCGGCTGAGGTCTCGGGCTGTTACCTGCTGACTGTTTCAGGGTGTCACGTGGAAACTGGAGACTTCATGTCCGTCAGTCTGTCTGCTGGATCAGACTGAAGCTGGCCGGCTGTATATTTTGTAAATCTGAATTCTCTCTCTGTCTTTGTTTATGTCTCGGGGGTCTTCTTTTCGTGGGTCTGGTATGGCTTGTTGTTTTTTTGTGCATGACTGTGTGTGTGAAAGGCAGACTGGGGTCAAACTGATCGACTGTTCATTCTGAATTTCAATGATCAGACATTTTTATGTGATTATGATGACCTTTTAGATTGTTTGGGAGGATTTAGGATGGTCATTTTGATCAGTTTTTTGTTGTTGAAGCTCTTTTGTATCTTTTTTAATGAGCTTTATTATCACTCATAGTCGCTGGTGTCCGGATATTTGCCCAGTTCTTCAGTTTGTTTGTGTACAGTCTCTCTGTTCTTGTAATATATTTGGTGAAAACGTCACTTTTGGACACCCTCTGAGTCGGTAAAAGCTCATTTAGAAAACAGTTGCAGGTGTGATTTGACCCTCGTCTGATGTGTGCGTGGCTGTCATGTCTTTATTTTCTTCTGTGCCCCCTAAAGTTGTTATAAACTGTGAAACTGGACGCTGTATTTGCATGGCAGGGAAAAGTCGGGTGTTAATCCACTATGGAGCAAAGCACAGAGTGAGCTGGGGCTGGGCAAAAAGGACCAAAGAAGGTTATAACTCCATGTTTTTTAAGCAAAATGGCAAAGCAGGATTTATGTCTCAGTTTTTTTCTGTAAAGGTAGATGTAGACATTCAGGGATAATAAGTTGAGACACCATAGATACAGTTTGATTTTGTGAAAACACCAACAAAACATCACGTGCAGTCAGCAACGACTTGGAAAAAAAAACCACTCAGGACAATGCCTAGAGGCTGCCAGGGGCCAATACACTGCAAAAACTCAAATCTAAGGAAGTTTATTCATCCAATTTCAATTCTAAAAATCTCACAAGACCTATTGTAAGCCCAAATTACCTGACATGTCCAGATTCACATCTTATTTCAGTATTTAAAAACAAAAAATACACCCTGAGTTGCTTGTAATGAGTTAAAATATCTGTCATTGTGGCAAGGCAGATTTTATCGTGCAATATCTTGGAAGTAAGATGTGCTGTTTTGAGTAGTTTCTACGCCTGATTTTAAGACCCTCAAGGAGTTAAATTTTGCTTGTATCATTGGCAGATATTTTCTGATAATTATAAGTTATTCAGCGCTTTATCCATCTGGACTCGTCATATGAATTTGAAATTTTAGAGAGTGTTTTGTATATTTTTTGATATGAAAAAAACATTTTGAGAATATTTCATCCAGCTAAAGCCCTCTAATGACACAATGGTGGCATGCAGAACAAAATGGAGGGAACTGATAAGCAAAAATAATAATGATCGATAAGTAGAATCATTAATAGCATTGGTATCAGTAAAGTTTCATCAGGTCCCATCCCTCGTCTAAATTGTAGAAAAACATTCATGACATTTCTGTTTATTGAGGTTGTCAAGTACGCACAAGTACAAGTACGTTGGCAACTCTTATAAAAGAGAGTGAAACTGACAGCAAACATGTTTTTCCTGCCTTTATATGATAAATATAAATAAATAGATAAATAAATTTCCCAGCATTGGTCCTTCAGGACTTCTGTTTGTCACTATGTTGTCAGAACAGGTGTTGATATCATAAGCTTTTCACTCCTAAATTAAATACAAAAAAGTTAAAGTAAAATGATTTTTCCTGGCATCTGTCAATGAAAAAAACTAAGTCAATACACAGAATATTATTTTCCTGATATCTCATCTGAAAAAACATTAATGTCAGTCGTGTGTGGTGTTGCCCAGCCCCAGCCTGAACGTCTCTGTTAATCCGCTTCATTTCATCCTCCGACGTGCCTTTCTGTTGATAAACCGGACAATCAGCTGCACACACTCACAGAAACACACACATGCTCCCTAAGTGCTTTGTTTGCCCTCACTTAGCTCAAGTGTCACTCACATGGCAGTCAAACAATGCAGCGTCAGCGCTGCCTCTGGTCATTTAAGGACAGAAACGGTCTAATCCCCTCTGACTCACTGTGGACTCCTGCACGCCGCTCACGCCCTCGGTGCCAGGAGCCACAGTGTCCACAGTGTTTATAGATACTTGGCTTTGTAAATATTATTCTGGGAGATGAATCTAACAAAACTGTCAAACTCTGATGGACGTTAAGTACTTATCAAAGCGAGAGCTCTCGGTGTTTGTCAAGGAGGTCTTGTTGTATTTCTGAGCAGAGTCTGAATGTTAAATCCAGTGGATTTGAGACGGTGTTCCAGAGTTAAAGAAAATGCTATGATTGGAAGTTTCTGATTGTTAAATCTGTTTGATGATGTTTGTAAAACGCCCCCTTCAGGTTGTGAGATCACTTTTGTTGTAGTTGTAAAGAAAATGTTAAATATTTGGTCCTTTTTGAGAATAATTTATTTTGGACGGTAGCCTTTCTGTAGCTTTTTTTTTTACTTTTAATTTTTTATTTGATGCATTATTTATTATTTCTTTACATTCCTGATCAGAACTATGAATTACTGTACGCTGTTACTGTATAAACCGATGGAATAAGGTAACAATTATATACACAAAGACAGTGAATACATCACTTTTCTTAGATCATATTTTTATTATAATGAACTCTTGATTAATTACAGATTTTTTACAGATTGTTGTTGTTCCTCTCATTATTGTAGACTACCAATGCAGCCTACTGCTGAAACTAAAGCTACCTATTTAAAATGCCATAATATTGTCATATTTTTATCAATACTGTCTTTATTCGTAAAGAGTGTTGTTGGCACTTCAATCTACAGACCTGCAACACACCAGAGGATTTTGAGCTGGATTTTGGATCCGATGAACCCCCTAAAAAGAGCCCAACATGAGGAATGATCCAACTGATATCTGACTGAATAATGCTCGAGTGTGTGCTGTCAAAATTATTATTTTACTGCTCTTGACAAATTGAAAAGCCTGCCCAATATTGAGTTATAAATAACACAACTAAAGTTTCTTCTCAGGAAGGATTTCAGCATAATGCTTTTATTTTTAATGTGTTTTTTTCACTTCAGAACAGAATGCACACGGCTGAATTTGCTTTTTCCTGAATTCATATTTGCCCGTGCAAGATTTTGTTAAATCTTGAGTCGGATCACTGTTCCTAATGCCAAGTGTGGTCTCCTACATTGTGAGCATTCAGATGTTCTCATAACTGTGTTTTTGGTTAAAGAGGTCATATTTGGCCTTTACTTCAGTTTCACTGACTGCACAGCTCACTGCCATTTTCAGTGGCGCTGCATTTATCTGCGGTCTTTGCTATACTAATCTAAACTGCTGATGTAACAATGGTAGCTTGTCACACTGGTAGGTCTGTTCCTGGGGGCTGGAGGAACCGGCTGTTTCAAGCAGCTACTGGTGCTGTTTACAGGAGGATTAGTAGACATCCTGTTGTTGTTGTCTTTTGCGTTGAAGTGCTCCATCATAAGGCAGACAACTAAAACTCGAAACAACATGTTGTAATTGCTTCAAAGTCTGAGAATCATCTGGTGTGTTGCCGGCCTGAAAAGTCAATGTCACTCATCCTTTGGACGTCCTGTTGGCCGATAAGTGAACATATTTTCCTTTGAGCCCACATGAACAAATCTTGGTACATTTCTGTAAAAAGTTATCGAATATTTTCAGTTTTTCTTTGGTGAATCCCAACAAATAGTGCCCCAAACAGTTACTCTTACCAAAACAGTCTTATGACATATGTGTTGATCATGATTTTTGTAAGCACATCTTCACATCACAATCTCAGATCTTCATCGCCCCCTAAGAATGTCTGGAAACCAAGGAGGCCAGTACATTACTGAAAGGAACCCATGACATCAAGAATTTTTACCATTTTTTGCACAAATTAAAAAAAACAATTTAAAAAGTACTTTTATTGTTTGTTTTTGGCCCATAAAGCACTCATGAGAACTATGTTTACAGGACTAAAGAACAGAAAGTGATGTATTACCTTTCTTTGTGTGTGTCAGATGTGAATGAAAAGCACCAAAATTCTCAATTTAAAGCACAAAAAGATCAAATCTATGCTTCACAAACTGCTGGCAATACCTAAAGTTTTGTCTTAAGCCAACTGAACTGAAAGTGAATTCCTCAGGATGTCTTTAATGTTTATTCAGTAAATCATTTCAGCTTGTTGTTTCAGGAAGAATTGACTGAATTCAGGTTTAATTTCACTGCCTGACTCCAAATGTCCCAAATGTTAACCTACCTGTGGCTGTTCTCTGTAATAAAACCACTCCCTCTGGGCCTTAGCGACACTGTTCTGTATGTTTTTAGCACATGGCCTTGTTCTTAACTTCTCAAAGCCTTGCCGTAAAAGTCACAATGACGCCACTGCCAGCAGATATCAGCCAACATGGAGGCACATTTTTCTGAGCGTATATTCTCACCTTTAGATCATTTTTCTGGCAGTGCTCTCGGCCATGTTTGCTCTCATAAAGCTGGAGAGAGGCTGACAGAGAGAAGGTGTGAGACTTTATGAATTCAGCTGTAAGTATGTACATCATTCAGCCTGTAGGTGATAGCTTACCTGGCTTACCTGGCGACTTTGAGCATGTGCAGAGGCTCACTTCCTGGTTGGTTTTTCTGTGAGCGAGCACTTCCTGGTTCAGGGTTTGTGTCATCACATGCAGTGTGTATTTACTGTTTTCAACTTTTTCTATTGTAAGCTTTCTACATGAATTTTGTATTTTTTTTTCTTTTTTTATACATTAAAGATAAACAGAATTAAACAAGCGGTCTGGAGTTTTTTGTCAACATTCAGAAGCAAATGTAGCATCAGAACATCAGCTTTGTCATGTTAAAGGGGTATGCCAACTTTTTTTTTCTTTTCATGTTTGCCTCACGCCCGACTTCATGACAAGCAGATAGACTCCATTCTTTGACTGTGCGTGCAGTAACAAGGAAGAGACGGGCAGAGCTCGCCCGAGGCTAATTAGCTTAGCTCAAACACTGGGAGTCAATTGGTCAAACTTTATTTATATAGAACTTTTCATACAAAATCTTGTAGCACAACATGCTACGTGTAAATAAATAAAAAGTAGAAATTGAATACAATGAAAATACAAAACCTCCGCCACCCTCGCCGTCCACATACCCCACACACACACTCACGCACACACCCAAAGACATTAAGGGGAGATTCTAACAGAAAACAGAATTAGAGGACTGAGGAAACGTCATCTTGAATTAAAAATGAGGAAACACAGGAGCTAAGACTAAAATGTCAATAAAAATCATAAGACATTACATTTAAAAAACACAAACTATGATGAAAAAGACCATCAATGACAAAAAGGACAAACTTTGGCAGAAAATTACAGCAAAACAAGGTGAAAATGCTGCAAAAGACGTCAAGAAAACACTCCAAAATGATACTAATGCTATTATTTATAATATTTTACATTATTTACGCAGAAAATAATGACGAATCACTGATTAATCATTCACAAGTTTCGTTCTGAATCCTCTCGCCCTGCTCCAGCCTTTACTGTAATGTATATCAGTGGAAAGCTCCGCTTCTCAGCTTTAAGAATCCGTTGGAATTATTTGGACAGCGTGGATACTCGAGGAGTTACAGTAGTTTGAGTCATGCATGTCTTTTGCTGTCACCAGCCACAGCTTCGTGATATAAGGGATATTAATGGTTTGTAGAACAAGCTGAGCCCAACCTGGACATTTCAGGGAAGTTTATAAAATCCCCCGGACATAATTTTACGACCAAAGAGGAGACATGTCCGGGCAAAAGAGGACGTATGGTCACCTTAACACATGCACCCGCTCATATTTGCTTATTTGTTGTGTGACTCTAACTTGCACCAGTGTTTTTTTACAGTCTGATGTAAACACTTTCATGTAACTGGCTACCACTTGGCAGTTGTCAGGCTCCCAGAGGAATTCAAGTGCTAAACAGCGGGGCCGCTGAGAGCCCAGGGGCCACGTCCATATGCTCCATGTTCAGAGGCTGCTGTCCTCAAAGAGGACGCGTGGGTTCAACTCAGGTCCAGATCCTTTGCTGCATGTCTTTCCCCACTCTCTCCCCACATTCAGACTCTACCCTCAGTCCTGTTGGCTAAATTCAGGCAGAAAAGCACCAAAATAAATCTTTAAAAGGTAAAATATGAACTGAAGGATGGTGAAGTACAAAGATGGATGAAAAGAGCTTAATGGAAGAATGATTGAAGAATTAAACTACAGACTCCTGACATGACTTTGTGTGCGTGAGCACTGAGTTAACTTGGTTCAAGGCTGCAGAGATGAATGAAGGCGTGTGTGTAAGAGGATGAGGAGCACACAAGGTGAAGTATGCTCTCAGAGAGAAGAAGTCCTCTCCAGCATCTCCCTCCACCTCCAGGGTTTATCATCTACGTGTCTGTCAGCTCACGCACCGTAAAAAATCCCATTTTCAGATGATGTCGCCCCGATTGGACAGCAGCTGTTCGTTATAATGAGGCGGAGCAGATGTTTACATATGTTGGGGGATCAGCAGACCCTCTGGACATGCGTGACAGACTACGGACGGACACCGCTGTGGTCTCTCTATCGCATCTGGACATCAACAGGGATTAACAAACACAAGGTCAAGATCCCTGCTGCACACACACACACACACACACACACACACACACACACGAAGCAGGAGTGTTTACAGTGATGGTCTACATGACAGTCTGAGTGAAAACAGTCCAGGACGTGTTTTGATGCTTCTTCAGGGGCCTTGAATAACCCCTGTATCACACACACAGTCATGAATATTGTTTACCCATGGACCTGATGACCCAGGACTGACCCACATCCTGCTGACCCTTTAATGTGGTTCAGCAGGGACCAGGTCTACCTAGTCTACCCATCACATTAACCCAGAACTAATCAATTTTCTTTCTTTTACCTTCTAATGTCTGGATAAACTGTTTTACAAACAGTCAGGACAAGTGAATAAATGCTCCTGGACTGACCCTTCGGTAGATGATTCGAGATCCTCTTTTAGGGCCACTGTTGTTGCTGCTTTTAATTGGACAAGCTTTTGCCCAAGCCAAGAAACTGTGAAATTGTAGCCTTAAAGCTCCCACACTATGCAAAACATGCTTTTTAATGTGTTTTAATAAAAACTAGAAAAGTAGTCAGAGAGCGCAGACCTCTGCCAAGCAGCTCAGGTCCAGCAGTGGCTTTTCCACAACCCCTGTAAAACATACAGTTCTGAATTACCAGATCCAGAATAGAGCCATGATCTGGACCAAACTCGGCACATACATGGAGGTTGTTATCCTGTTTAAACACAACAAGTTTTGGAAACATCACTTCACCCTTTAACTGGCATTGTAACCGTGTGGTTGACTTTTGCCGCCTTACCACTGTATTTAAAATTTTTGTTTTTCCTTATTCACCTCTCTGAATAGTGTTTGTAACAACAATATGCATCCACTGGCTGGTGCTGCTTTACATGAATATTTTCTCTGAAATGTAACAGTAAAAGCATACATCGGTGTAAGAAAAAATCATTTCACATATTTCCAGATCCTCTAACAATCATAATTTTGTTGAAGTAAATAAATTTGATGATAAAAATGTATCTGCGATTCCTCAGAAAACTGGGTTAACCACTAACTATCTAAATTTTGCTCTCTGTGATGTTCTCATATGAAAAAACAAATATTTTGGAGCAGAAATGAAAGAAATCCATTCATGCCCAGGATAACCCTTAACAGGCAAGCCAACCAGCAGGTTGACCTACACATCTGCTTCCCGATTGGGCAATTTGAAAAATAAAACCTGAAATGTTGCTAAATGAAGAGGAAGGAAAACAATTTCACCAACAAATCATTTGTTGCAAACGTATTTCTTAGTTTGGAAGTCAAAGGGTCAATATTTAGATTTTATATGAATTACTGAATGTTGTCAATGTGATTTTCCATTATAAAGTTCAATGTTTTTCTGTGACGTCAGTCTGGATCGGATCCAGATGAAATTTACCTTGATGATAGAGACATGGACCCCATACTAGCCTGTGAAACTGGAAGCAAATCCATTAAAAAATGGCAGAGATATGATTTTTTTAGGACCAAATGTTTACGTTTTGCATGATGGATCTGCACAGCTGCTTATCATGAAAATGTCTTCTTCTGATTCAACACAGAGATGAAGTGACTTCAGAGCGCCTCTGGTGGACACTTGAGGGACTGCAGCTTCCTGCACTTCTGAATTAGCCTCATTACTCAACACCAGAGGTGGTTGCTTGGTCATAGTTCAACATTTGGCCGGATGACAGTTACCACGGCCTGCAGCTGCAGCTCAGAGGAGAGGTGGTTGGATGTGGCACACAACATTTGACCTGCTTTTGAGCTCTTAACCAAGTGCAGTAAGAAAATAACAATGAATCAGATAAAAGATTTGAACCAGGCTGTCATAATCACTCTGCAGTCGCACCAAAGTTTGAGTCTTTTTTGCTGTGAGAATAATAACAGGATGAGAAGGAGGCTGTGAGGAAAATAAAACCACTTTAACATCCATAATATAACACGAGTGAACTTCTGAGGGTGTTTACGGCTGACTGAGGACTGCAGAGCTCAGCAACAAGAACAGCACTGACTGCTGCTGCTCTTTTCTGGGATTAAGAAACAGATTAATTACAGACTGTCCCTTTAAGCTCATGCCGCCCCTTTAATTAAACCCAGACCTTATCTCCAAACACACATGTACTGTGCTCTCCTGACGCTGACTCCAGACTTTATTTCTTCTTCTTCTCTTCTGCTTTATCTCCTGCCTCACACTCTCGGTTAGCTCTGCCCGGTGCCCCGCTGTGTGGTCACTCTCTGTTTCGCTTCCACTTAGCAGCAAAGACCAAGAGCCTGTTCCTTCAGCCAATCAGATCGCTGATTTTTCTCAGAGGGCGTCTTGATTGGCCGATTGTGCTGAGGAGTTTAACTGAGGATATCTGGTCCCAATGCTGCCTGTTGACTCAGTAACAGACCAGCAGAGACCCTGTGAGGGTTTTTTTTTTATTATGTAAGGATAAACACGGCTTTAACCAACAGTCACATTCAACACTGATTAATCTGATAATTACTCAACTCACTGATGAATCATTTGCTGCAGATATGTGAGAAAAGAGTAAAAATAACTCATAATTTTCCACAGTGCCAAGCAAAAATCTTTACACTACACTAATCATTACACTTACTTTAATCTATATTTATGTAAATAAATAAAGATTATATTAATTATTTAATAGAAATGATAATAATATAAGCAGAAACAGAAGGATGGTACAAGTGTTGTGGCGACTTTCTCTAACTGAAGATAATAAAGATAAATATCTTTATATGTGATAATATATTTATCATTTATCAACATGTATCAGCAAAAAATGAGCCCTGAAGCATTTGTAATGAGTAGGGATGCACAATTTTGGATTATTTGATGATATCCGATATGCTGATATGCTGATATTTCCAAAATCATCATCACTCTTAATCATACGATTCCAACATTTTTTGTCAAACACCCTAATTAACGAAAATTGACCTGTTCCTTTGGAAACTGACTTTTGTGTTAGAAACAGATGTAAACATGGTAAATAACCTTTTATTCTTAATAAATTATATTTTTGATTTAGAAAATTGGACATTTAGTGATGATGAGGTAAACCATCATGGTATGATTGTACATTTTTCCAGTATTTAGGATATTTAAAGCCAGTTTTTAATATTTATCAAAATATTGTCGTGCATCCCTATTATGGGTACATTAGAGAAGGTCACCAGTAGTTTTATGCCTCTATAAGGTGCACAGTTGCCAGACAGCGAGACTATCGTGATGGGTGATTGGAGAACATCTATTTTCTCTGGACAAACAAACAAACAAGCGCCGTCACATGGTCTCCTTGGTAGAGGTAAAAAGGCAGAATGTGGACTTGTCTGGTGAATCTGAATTGAAGTAAGTGTGATGTTTTATTTTTAGTAGGAGGGAAGATAAAAACTCTTTCGAAGATTTCCTGTTCCAGTGCTGCTTTCCATTCTCACTCCCTCTCTTCACTGACCTCAGTATGAACCCGCCGTGAATGGACTCAGTCCTAATCTTAATTGAAAAAATGGTCACACATCTCTGGAGCACACGAACGCATCACAAGTAAACGAGGAGTAAAAATAGATATGAATGAATTTATCATTTGGTGGACTGATTTATGCAACTGTGTGCAAATCTGATTATCAAACATGGAGACTGATGCCAGAGGCAGCGAGTCACTGAGGATTTCTGTGATACAGTATCTTTGTGCTTTTACTCCACAGACTGAGTGGTTATTTTATTATATTACAGGATGAGATCAGCCAACTGTAACTCACTCACAACTTAAATCACAAATGACTTCTTTGTAAATTTGGAGCCATTTTGAGACTCAGAAGGTTCAGCTGAAGTTGAAAATGTTTTCTGTCTCTGAGGATTCTCGGCTCGCAGACTCCTCGGCGTGAACTCTCTGTTGCACAAAGGTTTCGTTTTTTTCAGGACGCTGTGATGATGAAACTGTCTGCTGCAGGAATTTACCTTAATGCTGCGAACGTGGAGATTATGGACTCTTTATTCACATAAATACCATGAAATGTTTGAGAGAAAGAAGGTGCAGCAAGCCTCAATACTTTCCCTCTCCTGCTGTCAAAAATAATGAAGTTTTTAAGCCTCTGCTATAGTCAGGCTTTGGGTTTGCAGGATGTCCATCTGTCCATCCATCCGTCCGTCCTTCTGTGCCATTTTTATGGTGACTCAAGAACATTTCAGATTTTTCTTCAGACTTTGCACAAATGCTCTTTCAAACTCAGTGACAAATGGATTCGATTTTAAGGTCATAACTTAAAGATCAAGGTCATCATAATGCTTGTGAATTCAATATCTAACAAACACTTCTAGTGCTGATCTTCACACTTTGCACATAGGTCCACTCTGACGTAAGATCAATCTAATCAGCTTTTGAAGGTCAAAGGTTAAGAAAAGAGGGCTTCACGTTCATCCTTTTTTGTGAACAGAATATCTCAAGAATATCTGAAGGGATCAAACTTAACACAAATCTCAATCTGACTTAACTGATTATGTTCAGCTGTACAAGGTCAAGGTCACTGCGACCTCTAATCTTGGTTGCACAGTATCTCAAAAATGCATGGAGGGATTTTTGTCACATTTTGCACAATATATACACTTGGACTTGTGGGTAAATTGATTGGATTTTGGAGGTCAAAGGTCACTGAAACCTCACTAAGCCACAAAAAATACCCTAGCTCCTCCGCTCTCGCTTGCTGTACCACCACAGAGACATGCAACCTCTCTGTGAGACGTCAGTGTTTTTTAATAGCTCTTATACAAGCAGCAGAGTGAAACTTGAACTGTCCTGCACAGAGAGCGTAAAACACAAACTACAACAACAGCAACAACAACAACACAGAGCAGCACATGACAACATGAAACAATAAGTCAAGATTGAAAAGTTGAAAATACTGATTGTACAACTGATCAATGGGGGTAGGAGGAGTAACAGGAACGACTGAGGACGGGAAGGATCAGTAGCCAGTAACCATATATGTTTGTATATTTTTATTTTATTCATATTTATATGTATTTACAGTTTTGTTTAGATATATCTTTTATATATATGTATTTTAATCTGTAATACGGAAATGCAACTGAATCAGAATTTTCCTGTGGAAGGTTTTCCAAGGGGATAAATAAAGTATTATCGAATCTAATCTAATCTAATCTAATAAATAAAGAAGTAGATAAATGAAATACATCATTAAAGCAACCTGTGGCCCCATAGAGGCAGCGTCTTCAAAATGCTGCATTCCAAGTTTCATACTCTGAACATGATAACCATTAAATAACAAAAAAATCACGAAGGAATAGAAAACTAGAAAGCAATCAGAGAGCGCATACCTCTGCTAATGTAGCTCACATATTGCTGTTACATCTATAAGCGATAATTTCATGATAAAGTTACCATCATGATATGATTCATGATCCTGAAAACCCACATCATATCATTGATATCATAATTAGTAGGACAGTTATTGAGCAAAAACGATTGTTCGCTAATGGCAGTTATCTGGATCACCACCAAAATCTAATCATTTCTAACTTGGACCATTACCAACATCTCCTGAAAATTTCAGTAAAATCCATCAAGCAGTTTTTGCATAATCTTGCGAACAAACAAACAAACAAACAAACAGACACCGGCAAAAACATGACCTCGCTGGTTCAGAATATATAACCATCTATCATCATCTAAACAGTCCGTCCCCTTCAGGTCTGCAGGAGACTGGAGCCTCTCCCAGCTGACACTGGGCACCCTGGACTTGTCACAAGCCAATCACAAGGCTGACATACCTCAACAATTTAGAATCACCAGTTGACCTGATATGCATGTTATTAGTCTGTGAGAGGAAACTGGAGCACCCAGAGGGAACACTCAAATGCTCGAGGAGAACATGCAAACAGAGAGGCCCAGACAGACCAGGGAGTCGAGCCAGCAGCCTTAACGCTGTGAGGCATGAGCACAACCTGCAGCCCCGCGACCAACAACATGACATAAAGCACGAAAATACAAAAGGAGTTAAAATATTTTCGATATGTCAGAGGTGAAAGTTTAAACTACAGTCACATTTTTATTTCCAAATTTAGAAATGCTGCAGCCCTGAGGTCTGGAAGTCTTTGGGAATAACCAAACTCACATCAAACCAGAACATGTGACTCTAAATATTCACATCAATATTCTTATTTCTAAAAGGAGACCTTCACTGTTCATACTTACTTTGCCTATGCCATGCAAATGAATAATACAATGCAAATATCACTAATACTTTCACTGCAAAACATGACAGCAAGGTGCAACATGGGCCTATAAACTCTGCATTGAAATGTAAATGGAGCAACTTTTTCATAAACATAAACAAATCAGCCCTTTCAATACAACAGAGGCTGCTAAATCCTCCCTCCACTCTGATCTAATCTCTGAATCCTGTGCTTCACAGCCTTTGCTGGTGTCACTGCAATAAAACTTGAACAGCTTCACAGAAGCCATCGAGGTGCCTGATAGGAAACTGCAGTCACGTCATCGCTGTGCAGCTTTAGAGAAAAATCACTAAAGTTTTGAGACTTTAAAATGATTCAAAAGTATGTGGCTAATATACAGACTGATGAATGGCATGGCCCATCGTCTCCGGGGGATTTTATCAGACAGAGAAATGGTAATACTGGTCCAAGGTCAGCCTCCAGGGGGGACTGTGAAGTACAATTCAGAGAGTCAGCTAGATTACTTTGAAGATGGCTACCAGAGAAAGAATCAGCTGAAAGCACGGCTGAATATCAACCAAACTGTGAGCATTAGAAAAAAACTTTAACACGAAAAAGAGGCACTTTTATGACATGTACTGTAAGACTTTAGGGAGGGTTTAACCAGCCAGCACTGTCTGCCTGATCGTTGGTGTGGAACTACGAACCTTCAGTAACTACAATAACAAATATGTGGCCTTTCCTTTAGCCTCATTCCATTATTATTATTTACTTCAGAGAAATATACAAATTTAAAGACATGACAGTTCCTGCAAACAGCACACATATACAGGGACGGGAATCGAAAACCAATTCCAGCTGAGAACCATTAACAGCTCCATCAAAGTATCGATATTATGAATCTTTTTGCTAATCAATTCCCTTATCAATTCCTTCCACTGACAGGGTTCAGAAGCGGTCAGAATTCTGGCGCCTACTGCACAACCTTAAGTGAGAGGAAACATCAGCAACTTGCAGAAGCAGTTGTCTCTGCTATGACGTGTGTGTTTGACATTGTTGCCACTGAAAATCTACAGGCCAACATTTGCCCACACGGAAAATCTGCAGAATCAATAAAAGAATTGTTAAAGAATTGGATCAATTAGCAGGATCGTTAATAGCATTGGTATCAATAAAATGTTATCAATTCCCATCCCTACACATACTGTATGTTAGTATGACCTTCTGCTGTGGACCTGCTCGACTCCATGTGCTCTATCCTGAATCAACCATCAACAGAAACGACATCATTTAACATAAATTCACACTTTTAGACCAGTTAAACCCATTTTAATGGTAGTTCAGCTGCTACATTGATCATCATCAGTTCTGTTCAGTTTATAATCATTATAGATATTAATGTTAATATTAGATTGCTCTCTCTATCCATGGTTGTTATTGATTTTACCTTCATAATAAATAACTTTACATCCATATAGACATGAGGTCCCTCTTGAAAATGAGATGCCAAATCTCAAGGGGCTAACCTCAAATAAATCTTTATTCAGACAGATTTATGGTCTGGGTGTCCATGGGTTTGCCTCTTTCATAAATTCTTATTTTTAGTCCATCTGTCTCTGCTTGGATGGATACATCTCTGGCCAACTACTGTACTGGACCTCTGGGAAGCACAGCATGATGTAACATTAAATATATATATATATATATATATATATATATATATATATATATATATATATATATATATATATATATATATATATATATATATATATATATATATATATATATATATATATATATATATATATATATATATATATATATATATATATATATATATATATATATTATGCAACAATAAATTAACATAAAACGTAATTTTAACCATAAGTATAATATGAGAAATGGTGACATTGGCCTCTTTAAAAAGAAAATCTTATCAGCCATTTCCACATGCCACTTAAAAATCAGAACCTAAGATGTGATATCTGCCATCAGAAGCTGGAATTAATTTAGAATCAGGTATTTTGGCTGCAAGTGTTTTTTCTTCCTTATTTATCAGTACTTTATATTGTAGATAAACACGTAAGTCATCAATTAAATCTGACAGGTGTATAGGAGACAAATGAGTCCATAAAAAATGCAAACTCTGTTCTTCTTGCTCTTACTTGCAGTGAACTGATGGCAGTGATTCAGCGCTAAAACACTGCTGGCAGATAAAAGTTAGGGAGTGGGCAAAAGTTTCTCTGCAAGTGTTAAAGCATTTAAACGTGAATGAGTGCATCTTTTGAGTGTTTGAGACCAGCATTGATTCATGAAACAGTTTTAGTTAAATAAGTTGTCAGTGATGGATGGAGGAGCATAAATAAATAAAACTCATGGTTCTGTGTGCACAAAAATGTCCTCCCTCTCATAAGAAAGTGCTCCACTTGTGCCACCATAATCAAAAACATCCTGACACACCTCAGGGTAACACGTGCATGAGCATTTCTGAAAAATATCTTCAAGCTCCTTCTGTCCCTGCAGAGAACAGCCTGTCAGCATTTTTAGACCTTACATGGCATCACAATAAGTGTCATTTTTGCCCATCTACGGTGAGACAAATCTCTGCAGCTCAGGTTTCACAGGTTCAACCAGCCGCCGCTCCCAGCAGCCGAGGTCTCACACGAGAGCATGCAGCTTGATTTCCCCCCCGCTGCTGTTGTGCTGTTGTTTTTCTGCCTTATTTGGGACGTTCATGTTTGTCCTGAGGATCATTTAAATACAGCCCCACCCTTTAAGCCTTGCCTTGGCGCAGAGACACAACACGTCCATGTTTGGTTTGATGAATTGTGTGTTCTTACCAAATAGAGTCATGCACTGTGAGAGAGACCACAGAGGGGATCAGCTGACTTTCCTTTAGTCTCATGTTTCAGAAAATGCACCGCAGTGGTTTTATGTCACAACAGAGAATCAAGACTGCTTCATTTAGTTTCTTAAACAAATATTATAAGCTGTGGAGCATTTTAACTCCACAGTGAAGGAAAAATGACTTCTAATGACTGAACTTTTGAATTTAAAGAAAAACTAAATGTTAAATTTTCAGTTTAAGCTTCTGCACTGAGGCTGGAGGTGTTTTAGGACTGTCTATTTATTTTTATGAGGGATTTTCTGTTACTTTGCACAAATGTCACTTTAACTCAAGGTGGAGGTCACGGGTCAAAGGTAAAGGTCATGGAGCTAAATGTTCATCTTTTGCTTGTGAGCATGGTCATATATATATATATATATATAAATAATTTGTCTATTATTCTAAAGGGATAGCATAGGCGTTTGTAACTGTATGCCTAGTGTACTTCCTCAAATTAAGTAGGTTGCTGGTTTGATCCCTGTGTCCGCAAGGGCATTTCTGTTTGCATGTTCTTCCCGTACATGTGTGGGTTCTCTCTGTGCACTCCGGCTTCCTCCCACAGACCAAAAACATGCTTGTTAGGTTGACTGGTGACCCAGTTGTCCTTAGGTATGAGTGTAACCATGAATGGTTGTCTGTCTCTTTATGTGGCCCTGTGATGGATGGATACTACTATACATTTTGTCAAACTGAAGGAATATAAATCCACGCAAAACCCTCTACTTATAATTCATGAATTATTTGATCACGTCAAACTTTGAAAGGCCTAAAATTCAAGAAGGTTGTCCAAGAAAGCTTGAATAAAAAAATAAATATTTCACTGTGCTATGATTTTAGGTGGGAATTCAAGTTCCCGTCTGTTTAAAAAAATAGAAAAAACAGTTTTTACGCAAAGACACTTCTGTCTTTAATTTGTTTGGAAGTGAAAGACATTTACTTCCAGTTGTTCGGACATCTATCACAGTAACTGCTTTAAAGTCAGAGCTGATGTCCACCATTTTAAAAACGTATTCAAGCTTCTTATAACACAATCTCTATCCATCGACATATGAGACTATGTACATCACAAACACAACAAACTTAACGCAGCATGACTGTTATGTTGAATGATTGAGAGACATGAGAGTTTGTTTTATCAACTGTTTTATTAGCAAATGTAGAAAACAAAATTCCAACAGTGTACTAGTAATCAAACAGAAACAGAACAACAGATTTATGCACTGATTTGTGAAAGAGGAGCCAATATAAATAACCTAACGGAGAAGACGAGAGAGGTTTGGTGTCTGTGTGTCAATCCGGTTTAGTTTGGTCCAAAGAAGTCGACCACGCCGTTTCCTTTACGACCATCGAAGAAGAAGAAGTTCCTGTGAGGAGGGTCTCTTTGGGACAGAGCCTGAAAAATACAGGAGAGATGAACAATTATAAAAATTACAACCACTTTCACAAGGATGTTTCAAGCCTTAACCCTGAGACGCCTGTTGTATCATACTTGATACATACATTTATGATACCTCTATCTAATCAATATGATCAACAAATTACTACAAAAACATCTGAATACAATCACATAAATGATAAAAAAATGTCCTCAAGTGGATTATCAGTTGCCAAAAACACCTAATATATCAAATAAGATACAAAAATTACATATGTCAAATTTTATGGAAGTTTTGATTTTTTAGGATTTCAGTAGAAAGTGAAATAAACATTTCAGCTCCAAAAAAATAGAATTTTCTGGCCATAATTTGTGTTTTCAGGCATTAAAGGGTTAATGTCTACAGCCCTGTAATACTGAACAGTTGACCTCCCTGGTGTTGTGTTGGTGGGAGGGAAGCACACAGACTCATCGGGGGAGAGTCGCACTGGAAGTGAAGCAGTGCATCGACACAAACTTGTTAAATTAAAGTAAATATCTCCAGATGTGATGCCAGTGGAGTTTTGTTGTGGCACTTTTGAGTAAATGCACAGTAAAAAGTTTCTTTGTGAAGAGTCAGAGTGAAGATTTTAAGTTATCTTCATTTATACCAAAATTCTTTTTCTCATTTATACTGATACTCCTTTATAAATAAGTCTCTGTTTACAGCATCATAAAAACTTTTCTGTAACTCAGAAAGACGAGGAGACAACACTTTTCTTTTTTACATACAGTAGTGGAAAAAAGTTTCTGGACACCCCATCCATTTGTAATATTTAGATTAGATTTAGATTTGTGCATTAAGAAACACTAAATAAACCATAAAAAGGCATAATACATGATAAATATTGAGTATTGTGTCACTTTGGTGCCACTGATCAGCTAATAATTAAGGTCATGCTTTTTATTAAAGACTCTATTTTTGTTTCCATGCTTTGAGTCCATATCTGGGTTCCCACTCTTTTCGACAAATCATTTTCCTGTGTTACGTAACCAACTGAAGTTGCAATATTGGTGTGGGCAATTCTGAGTTTAATCTAGCCTTCTAAAAAACCAATATCTGATGACCAATATCTCTAGCTAGCTCCACTGCATCATATTAAACTTAAAATTTATTTATTTTTAACTCTCGGGCATGAACATTGTCTGCTAGCTATCTTTTTAGTCTGGCTTTTATGTAGTGTCTTACTATTATAAATTTATGGTTCATACTTCTTTAAATCTTTATTTACTCTGCCTTTTTATAAATATATATTTTGTTGATTTACTGTTTATGTAGCCTAAATTTTATTTTGTCATATTTTATTATTTCTTTTTGTCACCATTGCTTTGAGTTTTTATATTTTATTCCTTAACTTGCATTATTTTATCTACGCATATTTTATGGCTAAGTGCGTATTAGTTACCAAGAACATTTCTCTGTCATTTCCTACATTTGATTTTTGTTCACTAACAAGGTAGAAGGAAGGTAAATAATTTTCCAGGACAATTCAAGCTTTTCCAGGACATTTTACTTTTTTCCACATTTTCCATATGTTTCCCATGACTGAGAAATTGGTCAATCATTTTCCAGGTTTTCCAGGATGTTTGGGAACCCTGTATATAAAGCAGCATGTCTGAAAGTTCTTCAGAGAAATAAATGTCTAAAACAAGGAACCAAACGCAGGAAACACGTCTGAAGATACAGATTCTCAGACAGAAAGTGCAGATGCAGTCACTCAGCTGTTGGAGACGCTCTGCAGAAACACAAACGAACCAACAGCTCGGAAGACAAACCAAGATCTGGGCGTCAATGGCAAGAAATGATCCACATGTGCAGCTTTATATCAAACTGGTGTCCAGTGTTACATCCACACATCCTAGATTATGGCTGAAGGTTCTGTAAGGCTGTGAAGAAGTCCCTGATCAATGAGGGGTCGCTGGGGGTCGCTGGCCCAAGCACACAAAAACCAGACAGCCAGGAACTGGAGGAAGATTCTGTGGTGTGAGTCCAGTTTCAGCTTAATCCTCCTCCTGCTGATGTTCGGATACAGAGGGTCAGGCCAAGCATCATCTCCAGCAGGTACAGGAGCTCCCCTGAAGCCGGCTGGAGCAGGAGCATTGTTTGTGGACGTCTTGAGTGTGGATCATCTCGCTGTCTGTGATGAACTCTGACAAGTATGAGGTATTCTTGAAATCCACATTCCCCCTTCGTCGAGGTCAAAACCGGATGTTTCAGTAAGATAACGCCCCTCTCCACACATCCAGGGCTGCAGGAGCACAATATCCAGCTCCCAGTGGTTGAATTAGGCCTTATGAACAACAGACTGTGCTGGAAATGTCAAAATGATAACGGTACTTTGATAGATTGTTTGTGGGAATGCCCAGTTATCAAACGCTTCTGGATGGTTGTTATACAATGTTTAACGGACTATCCTTACACACTGGAAAACCCCCCCGAGCCCCCCAGTTTCAAGAATGGGTAAATGATGATAAAGACTGCTCTGTATGAATGTGTGCTTTATAAGGTAAACAACAGGACCAGTCTGGTCCTATATAACTATCAATCAACAAGATGACAGTGGACTTACTTAATATGATATTTTATTGTACTTAATGTAATAACGGATTAATGTATTTATTTATGTATTTAATTTGTATATCCATACTATTTCATTTACTTATCTGAGCTAGTTATTTACTATTATTACTATTTTTCATTCATGAACTTATTTACCAACCTTTCCCTACCTGTAAACATTTCCACACCTTTATGTAATATGTAATATCATACTATTGACATTTTTTTTTTCACTTATGTATGAAAGCCCTGCCTGATATGATTATGTAGCATTATCTTAACTGTCATGCACTCAATAAAATCTTGAGTTGAAAAAAAAAAAAAAATCTGTGGTTGACCTTAAAAAAGTCGGGACAAGGCTCTCCTACAACAGTGTGAAAAGCTTATGGAGAACATGCAGCCAGGATCAGAGCTCTGCTGCTGCTGATGGCAGGAATACTGAATATTAATCTGATGATGTGATGCTTTATTTATTTATTTATTTATTTATTTTTTAAACACAGCCACCGTTAAATGTTGACATGTTGAAAGTATCAAGGATTTCAATTTTGTCATTTTTCTTCTAACAATAAGCAAAAACAGCATTTGTATTTGTTTGTGTCCGTTTGACGCAGCCACACCTTTTTTTTTTTTTAGATTATTTTTTGGGCATTTTTATGCCTTTATTGATAGAAAAGAGAGACAGTGGATAGGCTTGTGAAAGTGGGCGAGAGAGAGAAGGGGAGGACACGCTGCAAACAGGCCACAGGCTGGATTCAAACCCGGGCCGGCACAATCATGTATATGGGTCGTCCCTGGTTTCTTACCACTCCACCAAACCAGAACCCAAGTCACACCTTTTTAAACTCAAATCAAATTTCAGTGAATATTTTATGATAATATTATAATTGTGTCAAATATTAAGGGTGTCCAAAAACTTTTCCACTCCTGTACCACAGGAAAAACAAAATTAATTCTACTAATACAACTAAAATATCAGAGGATTTTCAGAGTCTAACGGTTTTATATCACAGTCTGAAAAAGCAGACGTGTTATTGGTCAAAGTTTTTATCCTCACAGATTTATTCTTAGCTTCTAGTTGTCATGAAGAAAAAACATTAGTCATATTTTTTGTCAAAAAAATGAGCAGTGTAGTGGAGCCACTCTGTTGAGCTCGATGGGGCTGAATGGGTGCTGCAGAGCATCCTGGGACATGTAGGCGCTGCCAGCACGGAGCTTCAGTGGCTCAGCTTTCTGGGTCAGCGTGACACTGAGGACTTAACCGATTAAATCGATTACATAAAGCATAAACAATCAGCAGACATCCAGAGAAAACAGACAGAATCCCTCCAAAGTTCAGCCGTTCAGATTCTTTGTTTGAGTGAAATCAGTCAGCTTAACCCGGCCAGACATCACCCCCCTGTTACAGCAGGTTTCATCATCATCATCTTCATCTTCATCATCATCATCATGGAGACGGTAAGTTGGCCTTGTGCTTTCCTGTCTGTCCCCTCCCTTCGACTCTCTCTTTATTTCCCTGAACTGAACTTTACCTCAGCCCGGGGTCGGCGCGCTCACGGCTGCTGGTATTCAGGTCACACGCTGAGGAAACTTTCTGCCTTCGTCTGAGGGAATTAAAAAATGATGCTGCTTTTATCTGTGAGGTGAATCTGAACAATCACGGCGACCTCGGAGAGCAGACGGTCTGCGAGGGAAACCGTGAACTCGTTCATCGAGGTCAGACATCAAAGTCTTATTTTAGACCTTTTCAATAATTCAGCGAAAACAGCCGAGATCGACAAAAACAAAGTCATGGTGACATCAGAGGGGGAGGATCTGCGGCCTGGATGAGCTGCACAGACTTCAGGTATAATTCATTCAACCGATAAATAATCACCAGAGCAGGCTGTGATTAATCTGCTGATATTACTGTTCTCCTGAGGTGGTGATACAACATGAAGAAAGCATTCAATTATTTATTAATAACCTCTATGACGTATTTAAACTCACTGTGAGGACTCTGCTCTGTTTCCCCTTATGTAGATAAATTAATCTACAGTTTAATATGAGATAAAGTTAAAACCATTAAGTATAACCAAGACCCTGCAAGTGCACACAAGGACATGACATTTGACTTTCCCCTTTAGATTGTATGTTTATTATCCTTATTAGAGAACAGAAATATGGGAAATACGCAGACATAAATCTCATTCCTCACAACTCATGTCCCCCACAAAAAAACAAACAAAAAACTAAAGACATAAAAAACAATAAATTACATAAAACAAGGAAAAACACAGCTCGCACAAAGTCACAAAACAACACTAACAAACAAAAAACTCAGTGAAGCAGTCAGATCCCACTGTCATATTCCCTTGTACTAATTATTTACAAATATAAAGTAAATGAGGAGGTCATAATTCTGTGAAGTTTGAGTCTTTTCTTTTGCTTTTATGGTAAATTCTATCCATGACCGGGTAGCCTGTGAGCTCACTTCATCATTGGACTGTTGATGGTGTAAAAAATAATACTAGCACTAATAAAATGTAAATTAAACTTATTAACAAGATGCAATGTCATTTTTCTAATGTGACAAAAATGTGACTAATTTAATCATTAATGAGCTCAAAACACTTTAACTACATAACTCTAATTAGAACATTGCAGATAATGACCTCTTTAGTCTTGTTTTCATTTTGTTTGTTTTTTTATTTTATTACATTTCAATAATACTTTTTCATCACAGAGCACCCTTAATTTTCCTGAATTATTTTATTAAATATGTTTTTTTTTTTTTTTTTTTTTTTAATTTTTTCAAAGTAACTGACCATACCAATTAAAGCTGAGGACATGCAAAGGTTTTAAGTGTCTCAGTCGTGCTCAAACTGGATCGCTTAACTGCGTTTACATGTTAATTTTTGTCTGTCTTCCTTTTTAGTTAGATTTAACTTAGTTTTCGTCTTCTCATGTGTTCAATGTAATTTTTTTGGACTTCTGACTGTTTTTTATTTGTAAAATATGGGGAAAAAAACTCAATAAACAAATTGTTAAAAAAAAGAACATTGTGATTTTATCAGCATTAAAATGCATCAAATTTTAATTGGTTCACCAAAACTAAATTACATACTACCTAAATACTCTTCAGACTGACTCACACTAAACTTTTACTGAAATGTAAAGGAACATTTGCAGATATTTTGAGGACCTTCCTGGTGGTTTGTGTGTTGGGGTCACGGGTTAATAAATACTTCAGCACGTTTCAGAAGTTTCTGGGTCAGCTTCAGAGTTTCAGCAAAATTTTCCGAAATTAAAAAAAAAAGTTGATTTTCTCTGAATTTGACAAACACCAAGCCGATGATTAGTTAATACTTATGAGATGAATGTGGCAGAGACAGAATGAGAGGATGAGTTTTTTTTTCTCTTTTTCAATAAATGTCATAATCTACATGTAGTTATTTTAGTTTTCAGATCAAACATGCATCTTTTATGAGTTCGGCCAGAAGTGAAATACAGTTTGAACTCAACAAGCAGTCCCTCCACCCCTACACCCTAAAATCAAATATTATATAGAGTTAGGTTATTTTTATTATAATTACTACTTTACCACTTTATTGTTATTTTAATGTTTTATTTCTGGGGGCAGCACGGTGGTGCCTCACAGCAGGAGGGTTGCTGGTTCGAACCCTGTGTCGGTCAGGGTCTTCCTGTGTGGAGTGTGCATGTTCTCCCTGTACATGCACGAGTTCAGCGACAGCAACAGCTACATGTATGTGCCCCTACATTTTCTTGTATGAAACGTGCTTTAAAAATAAAGTTTGATTGATTGAAGTGCAGATTTTCACACTTCACTGAAGGCTGATGATCATCGTTGGGGTTGAAAAATACAAAATAAGACTCGGCTTTAACTTTTGATGCCTATGTAAGCAAAAGAAAAACACTGCATAATAACGGGATTTCCTTTGAGGGTCACTGAGTGTGTGGATGATTCACCAACATCATGACTCTTTTTTCCCAGCATATGAAAAATCCCTCATCAGTTCAGCTTCTCACTTCATTCTGGGTGAAAACTGTAAATGCAAACTATTCAGATCAACCAGACTGATTCGAAACGCTCTAAAATGTTTATCTAACCGTGCTCCATCAATGAGGTTTTTATTTTCCTCCTGCTGTCGGAGCGTCACACTGAAAATCGTCTCCACACCGAGCGAGCCGCCGACTCTCTGAAGCTGACCCAGAAACCAGCTGAGTGACCACCTGTCAGCTGACTGAGCCGCTCGCACACCAGACTGGACCTCATACTTTATTACAGCAGAGAGACGATCATCACACGCCTCACAGTCCAGAGCACTGCCTTCAGTCCTTTTGTTATAGTGTAGAGATTTATTTACTCTTTAGGAATATTGCTGATGCTCTTACCTTTACCACTTCCTGTCCCAGAACTCCTCCAACCACAGCGCACACTGGAGACATCTCCGAGAAGCAGAAGCTGAGGAAGCGCAGAGGAGGAAGGGTGTGAACTAACATAACATGATTGTACAGAGGAGCTGATGAAAACATATGTGGTGGTGTTGAGACCGTCTTATGAGTCTCACTGAAGCTGAGAGTTGAATGTAATTACAGTTTGCAGACAGAAAAAAACTAAAACTAGAAAGCACTCAGAGAGCGCAAACCTCCGCCAAGGTAGCTCACATATTGCTGTTACATCTATAAGCAATAGTTCTATGATAAAGTTACCATCATAATATGATTCATGACCCTGAAACCCACACCTAGCACTCAGAATCATGTTGGTATCATTATTAGTTAGACAGTTATTGAGCAAAAACGATTGTGGATTATGTCTGTTATCTGGATCACCACCAAAATCTAACCATTTGTAAGTTGGGCCATTACCAACATCTCCTGAAAATTTCAGCAAAATCCATCCAGTAGTTTTTACGTAATCTAGCTAACTAACAAACAAACGCCAGCAAAAGCATAACCTCCTTGGTAAAAACAACTCCCTCAAAGTATCAATATCAATCATCTTTCTGCTTTACAATTCAATTATCAATTCCTTCCACCTAGTTCTAACCTGACACACCAGACAGACCATTCAATATTTCACTAGTCCATCTGGGAAAGAGCCCATAGAAAGTGTTTGGAGAGGGCAGAATCTTTCAGAAGCATATCCAGCAGGTGATTGGATGATTGCTCTGTCAATCAACATTTATTCGCCTGAACGGGGCTGACGTCGTGTCAGCAGGATGGAAATTCATGAAATCCTGGTCGTATCGTTGTATTGACCTAATTGAAGTGGGACGAACGCCCCCAAAGCGCTGTAGAAGCGTTACTGACGGTGTATGTACGGGGTGTGTCCGGGGGAGAGACAGTCCTTTCTTCCCGTATCATGCCGATCAAAACAGCTTTGCCAATCGTGTACAGTTGTGCGCAATCGCCATGAGAGACGGGAATGTGTGACTGGGGCATAAAGTGTGTAAACACCTGCAACTTGCACTGAAAATCTATGTAAGCCGACTTTTGCACACACAGAAAATCAAGAGGAATTGATAAAGGAATCGGATCGATAAGCAGAAGCGATAATGGCACTGCTGTCAGTAAAATCATATCAATTCCCATCCCTAGCTGTGTCATAGTGTGCTTGTGTCCATGTAACTGCTTCAATGAAATTTCAACGCTAACATAAATGTTTGTTTGCTCCATCACTTTCACAGTATCATAGGAAGTACCAGCTTTACTGGATTTCCTGCTTTAAAATTTGGGATGAGACTGAATCCACAGGAGTTTTCATGGTCAGTAACTTTCAGCTCATAAAACTGCTGTGGAGTTGTGTGAAAGTTGGAAAGCGAGGTTTTGTCGACTCGTTCCCAAACATTAAAACCAGTCAGATTGCACTCGAGCCTCTGAGCCCAACAGTGAAGTCAGGAAAACGAGGAGGATGCTTCATACCTCACAAACTCATCGCTCAGGAGGTCACTGCGCACCGCCATAGCCTCCAGGACATCGTCGCGGATCTGTTTCAGGAGCTCGCTGTCCTGTTCAAAGGACTGTGGGTCGGGGTCACGACCTTTGTCTGTGCGAAACTTCAGCAGGACTGTGAGGAAACAGAAACAGAGGAGATATTTACAGAAGGTAGAACTGTGAAAGAGGCTGGAAACAGGTTTGAGACATTGGATTTTCCTCTCAGTGTGACCCGCTGCATTAATGCCTTCTCATTTATTTTAGAATATTTTTGTACCTTTATCGACAGGAGTAAGACAGACAGAGGATAGGCTTGTGAAGGGGGACGAGAGAGTAGTGGAGGACATTCAGAGGTCCCGCTCTTCTCTAGAAATCATTTTCCAGGACTTTTCCAGTGGTGTCTCACTATTATAAATGTATGGCTTATACTTATTTTTTAAATCTTTATTTACTCTGCTTTTCTATAAACATATTTTGTTGATTTACTATTTAAGTAGCCTAAATCTTATTTTGCCATTTTTTACTATTTCTTTTTGTCACCATAGTTTTGAGTTCTTATATTTCATTCCTTAACTTGCATTATTTTATCTACTCATATTTTATGGCTAAGTCTGCATTCAAGTCCATTTTCACTTCGTTTACGATGTTTGATATTTGTTCACCAACAAGGAAGAAGGAAGATTAATAATTTTTCAGGACTTTTGACTTTTTCCTCATTTTCCTATGTTTTCCATGACTGGAAAATTGGTCAATCATTTTCCAGGTTTTCCAGGACGTGTGGAAACCCTGACACTCTGCAAACTGGCCACAGGCTGGATTTGAACCCGTGAGATATGTATATAGGTCACGCCTGGTTGTTTACCACTCTGGCAAACCAGCACCATGCCTCATAATTTCATCATCGTTGACCTCAGGTAGCAGCTCATGGAAAGACTTCTCACTCTGAGTCTCGATAAGATCAGGTGTGGTTGCACCATCAAACATTTTATACGATAAACCTTCGGTAATCCAGCTCGCATTAAGACATGCACGTTTGAACATTTTCAGACTCTGCACATGCACACCTGCACCTGCTCAGTAAGAAAACATCTTTCCGGTTTTGGCTGCAGGGTCGACTGAGAAATCAGAAACATGCACTTTATTTGGTCATGAGCGAGATTTCACACAGTAACAGACTTCTCAAACTCTGGCACACACATCGGCACCTCGCCCCCGTGTTTCCTGTTCGTCCATTAACTCCAACCGCAACAGGAAGTCCTCCCACGGCCATTTCCACCAGCGTGGCACATGAATTAGTGAAGTGAATCACCTCGGCGCCCTGGCTCTGCCCTTTATCACTGACACTTTGTTGGGAGAAAGTCACAGGCTGGCACAAACGCTCAGGGTTTCATAATAACAGAGTTTAATAACGAGAGTGTAAAAGGAACAACGGCTGCGTCTCTGAACCCACACAGGTAGAAATAAGCAGAGGAAATATTTCAGTTGTCCATTTGTGATGAAACCTGCAGCAGAAGGTCAAATATTTCCACAGCGGGGATCCTTTCACACAGAGGACATTTGGAAACATTTAAGGGTCTGACGGTGATTTCCTGTCATGTGGTGTTTGCTCGACTCGACTTTCATTTTATTTATTTTATTTTATTCTTCTCCATTCAGAATGTGTCTGGAATGTTTATATCGCCTCCCGTGAGGCTCCAAGTAGGGATGCACAATATTACCAGGACAATATCAACAGATGTGAAACTTTTCGCTGATATATACGGCTGTTATTCTAGCCATGGTGGCACAGTGGTGCAGCAGGTCGTGCACGTGCCTCAAAGCAGGGAGGTCACCGGTTCGATTCCCATGTAGGTCTGGGCCTTTCTGTGTGGAGTTTGCATGTCCTCTTCGTGCATGCATGGGCATTCTGGATTCCTCTCACAGACCAAAAACATGCTCAATGGTGGCTCTAAATTGCCCTTAGGTATGAGTGTGAGCGTGGATGGTTGTCTGTCTCTCTATGTGGTCCTGTGATTGGCTGACGACCGGTTCAGGGTGTACTCCACCTCTCACACAATGTTAGGGAGGATAGGCTCCAGTGTGTTTTATATAGAACAGAATACAGCATATTATCATGCACATATAATATACACATCATTGACATTTATGTTGTCATATTTTTTTATTTTCTTAAAACTATCAAATAAAATTATTATGAATATAATGTTTACCTAGTCTCACATCTATTTCTAATTGTCACTGTGGAAGAGCAGGCCAATTTTAGTTATAATATCAGTATTTATATATCGAGATGTCTGAGTTTGGAAATGATGGCAAATCTGATATCAGCAAAAACATTTCAATATAATGATTAGATAATTATATAATATTTTTTTAAAACTGCTAATTCTGTGGAATAAAATTATACCAGATGAAGCTGTCTACCTTGTAACATGCAAAGATACTGATTAACTTATTTTATTAGATATTTTACTTTTATCTTAAATTCAAAGCCAAACACTTTTATTGTTGGTCAATGATATTGCAGTATAGTGATAAATGTGTGTTTTATTGTTAATAACAGCAAAAAAGGATTATAAAATAAAGTTTGACAAACATGTTCTGTCAAAGCAGACATGTACGGGATGCATGATTTTTTCCGATATGCAGGTTTTTCCAAACTTATATGCCAAGACTCATATCTTATGGCAGGAGTACGAGGTATCACCTTTACTAAAATTGACCTCTCATTGCAAGAGTGTATATGTGTTAGAAATTGATGTGGACCAAGGAAAACAGCTTTTCGTTCCCTAACCGAAGACACAATTGTTTTTAAAATGTAAACATGCAGCAACGACAGGGTGAAGCACTGTGCTACACTCATACATTCTGTGGGTATTACTGCAAATACATGAAATATAAAAAGCTAATGTGTGCGGCCAAAATGTCGGCAGAAATTCTGATATCTGCTCATACCGATATCTAACTTTTTAACTTAGTATTTACCGATATTGTGCTGCTAATATTGTGCATCCCTGTTGTTAATGTGTTTTAAGTCACATTTAATCAAACACATAAACAGATATTTATGGAGAGACCAAATCCTTTGTCATACTGGCCTGATTGTGCCTCGTCTTGCTGTGAGAATAACAACAATTGAATTAAAATAAATCTTAAACACACAGATCGTCACACCCTCTGTGGTTCTGCTTGCATAACTGTTCCTAGTGAGACAGGAAGCAGTTGTAACAGAGGAAGAGCCACTTCCTCATTGGTCGCCTCAAATCAACAACCGCTGGCTCCAATTATAGAAGCAGAATAGAAATAATAAACCTCCTCGTGTCTCTCACTTACTCTATAAAAAAATCATCTTGATGCTTTTTTCCACTCAGAAATTAACTCGATACCCCCCCCCACTCCTAATCCGGGGTGAGGCTGCTGCGTGTGGGGGGGTTCAGGTGGGAGGGATTACACTGGAGGTCAATGAAGAGATACAACAGAAACTCACAGTAGATGGAAATAAATACACCCCTCCACAAATTTCCCACTTAGCTGATCATCCATTGAAGCGGGTGAGGGATTTTTTTTCCTACAACTCGCCTCAATATTCGACTCCAGCCTCCGTTTTTCAGTGATTTCCCTCCTCGACCCCGTCACTGTTTCCCCGTGATGCTCTATTAGGTCAAAACAAGGCGATCACCGCCTCTTGAACAATTTTCCTCCCTCTTTTTAAACAATTAATCGAACATTAATAAACTGCAAAGCAATTAAACGTCAAAAGCTACTGGTTACATTCTAGGGGTGTCAAAAATAATCTTAAAATCGATGCATCGTGATGCAGACGTGGATGAAGGTCAATAATCGTTTAGTCTTGCAGAAACTGCTGCTGGATGGCAGTTTCAAGTTTAGGATGATGGGACCTGAACCAAAATCCAAAGGAGGTTGTGTTTACTCAACAGCTTTTTTTCTTTCAATCTTAAACGTAGTCTGGTGCAGTAATTCAAATCTGTTGCAGTTTTTTTATAAATTAAGGATTTGTTAAAAACTGCCTTAAGATTTTGAACTATCCACTCGTAATGCCTTACACGTTGTAGTGTGTGGAAACCTGTGGAAACACATACAAAACAAGCTTAGACCCGATAATCAAACTACAGAAAAGAGCTATTGGAATAATCAATAAAGTCTGATACCTGGAACCCACTAATCAGTTTTTAAAGGATCTTCTACATTAAAATTTAAAGACATTGTTTATGTAAAAACACTGGAGATAAATCTGTGTGCAGTAAATAAAACTCTTCCTACTTGTATTTGTGGTGGCATTTTTGATGTCTGCTAATGAGATTATAAGACGTATTCAAAATATAATGAAACAAGAAGAACAATGACCAGTTAGTTAAAGCTGAACTAGACCACAGGTCTGTCCATTTATTAAATAATCAGATCACAAATAAAGTTACTCAGCTGAGGTCTCTCTCTAGGCCATCTACAGCTGGTCTTCTGATTTATGATGTGGCCTAGTCCTAAAAGACCTAATAGACCTCCAGATGACTGCGTTTCATATCTGCAGACCTGCAGTCTGAGCCTCGTAGACAGACTTCAGCTCAGACAGAGTGAACCAGAGCACGAGTGCGTGTCTTACTCCAGCACCACCTCTTTGACTCCCTCGATGCTACGGATGATACACACACACACACACACCCACACACACGCACACACACACACGATCCTGCCTTCAAACGGATGTGTCAACTGGTTTTTTATCTTTAGCTTTGGGAATATTTACGACGCTAATTTGCAAAACTCTTCTCTTAGGACTGCTCTCTGTCTGTAGGCAGAGCGGTGACTTTCCACTATCACAACTCCCTCTGAAGATATAATCAGAAATGCTGCATAGATCGGCCGGTTCTCTATAGCCTAAACCTTAATAGTGACTTTTATAGCCTGAAATTTATTGCTTCTATCAGTTGGTCCCAACGAAATATGGCGTATAAAGGTGACCCATATCTCTGTGCCGGTAGACTCTATGGCGCCTGAGGTGTCATTCTGAAACGGGACATCATTAATTATGTTGACCTCGGGGTGGGGCATTATTATCAAAATCATCCAATCATAAATTGAGAACTTCCACTCAGAGAATATTATAAAGAAAAAGGGCTTTGTCTTCTGTATCTTGTGTACCCATGTGCGCCCACAAAACGTATTATAAAAATGCTGCCTGGACTTTAAAAGGAATCCAGAAGATCCAAGATCTATACTTTCCAAATTCAAGCAACACAATGTCTTTTGAAGAACTGAGGATTAGATATAATCTTAATAAAAAGCATTTCTTTAAATATCTGCAGCTCAGAAATTTTATCCGATCAAATCAAAACAATGTTCTTACTCGACCAAATCATTCACCTTTGGAAAAGATTATGGTCAGAAAAGGAATTATTTCAGAGTTTTATAATTTTTTGACACTGTCCTCAACTGAAAGCTCACTAAAGAAACTAAGTGCCAGGGAAGAAGATCTGCAACTCGAAATATCAAAAGAACAGTGGGAAAAAGCCTGTGAAGAAGTTCGAACTAAATCAATAAACTCCCGTCTTAAATTGATACATTATGGTTCATGCGGATGTATCGTACACCAGTGGAACTGAACGGATATAATAAAAACATACCAGATACATGCACAAAATGTATGGTTTGGAGTGTTTTGGGAAGAGGTGAGAACAACAATTGAAAAAATAATTTCAAAACAAATTGCATTGCATCCTTAACTGTTTCTGTTTGGCCTATATCCAGAAAAACACAACCTCAGCAAAAGTGAGAGGAGATTCATGACCTTGGTTTGCTCAGTGCCAAGAAATGTATCACACTACTGTGGAAAAAGACGAAAAGACCAGATGTGACTCAATTGTTGAGACAGATGTTAACAAACCTTCCACTTGAAAGAATAACTTATATACTTATAAAATACTGAAACCTTTCATTGATTATGCCCAATACTTAAACATAACACTTGAAGAAGATGAAGGATTATTGCCGACCGTGTAGTTACCATGTCTTTGTAATATTTGATGATTTTTTTTTTCAATATGCACAATGCACCAATGACAGATTGCCTGCTATTTGTTTTTTAATGTAATGTGAACGAGAAGCTATGTTTTTGTGATTGTTTATGTACCTTATTTGTAAAACTTAAATAAAAATATATTGTGGGAATAAAAAGCTGCCTGGTCTTTGTTCTGGAGTCGACTCTGCAGACCCAGCTCACCTCGTCCGTTTGCATGACTGAACCAAGATCTGACCAAAAATACTGAACTGTACCTTTAAGGCCCTGAGCCTGGGAGGCCTGGCATTATCACCCAGAAATTAGACACGACATATTCAAACATTTCTAAACTAAGAGAAGAAAATCTAATTTACAAGGTGTGCTTAAGTTTGGAACAAGATAAGTTAGTATAAATATTAATTAAAGATGTGTTTTGGTTTTGGAGATAAATTTTGGAATGAGCTCAGGAACGAAATTAAAATTATGTAAAACTCTCTTAAAGTTCAAGCATAAATTAATTAATGCTTATAAAATACAATGATCGTACAATATTATGATGGGATAGGCAAACATAAGCCACAAGCCTTTACCTTTTTAGATTATTGACAGGACCGCTGGCCTCTTGGCTCATGAGTTATTCGCCCCCTTTCATGACGATTGTCAGCGGCTTCACTGCAGCGGACTTAACCACGAGCTACGGCCACGCTGAGTCTCTCTGACAGGTATAAAACGCTCGCCAGTACATGAACGTCTCCACTTCAGAACCAGACAAGACAAATGTATCCTGGGTCACGGCTTAAATAACAGATTTTTTATTCATGTCAGTAACTATTAGTGTGGGGAAAACAAAACAAGTTTTAATGTTTTTGCAAATAATGTCTCTGACTATAAAAGATGCATCCTTTTTTTAATGAATTGAAATTTGATGTGAAAGAAAAACACTTTCTAAACAGCTCTGTCCCATCAACAATCACTTGTGGCCAGAATTCTGCACAGGAAATGCCTCTGGATGTCAGAGTGCACCTATTAACTATTCTGAGCTTGTTTCCTGTTTGTCTGCGGCTGTGGTGCGGAGTGTTGAAGGTGTCAGGCTGTTCTCTGTTCTCCACTCACTGCACATGACTGGTCATGGACAGCCTGTGATGGAAACTAGCGTGCAGATTGAAGACGGCGCAGGGCAGGTGACAGGAGGCACACAAACAACCCTGAGAAGGTCGGAGGATGTAAATAAAGCTGGAAACGAGAAGTCTGCTGTCATATTTGACTTACAGGGTTGAAAAGTTCCTTCAGGTTTATGATCCCTGACATCTGACATTTGGTCAAATGAAAAAACTGATGTTCCACCAAATGTCACAGTAACCTGGAACGATTATGTCAGAAAGCTCTTTTCATCTTTTCCTGTTGAAAGGTCTTAACTTTACTTTAAAAAGGTTTATTCATATCCAATGAAAGTGAATCAGTTTTATGAGCGACTGTGCTGCTGCTAGGGACGGAAGCTGAAAACCAGTGCAGAATAAATAAAAAAACTCCCTCAGAGAATCAATATCTTCTGTATTTTTACTCATCAATTCTCATCAATTTCTTCCACTTCGTTCTGCTGGCTTTGCAAATCAAAGACATCACACTCTCATCAGAAAAGACTACACAGGAATGACAAGTCATGGCAGACAGCGGGCTGAGGTGGTCAAAACTGTGTCTTCATTTTTGACAAAAGGTGATAACTTCACAATTTACTGTAAGTGGAAACACCAGCTACTCGCAGAAGCGTTTATTTTTGCAGCACGGCCGTGAATATCAAGAGTGTCATATGTTTGACATTGTTGTCACTGAAAATCTATGCCATCCAACTTTTTTCTACACAGAAAATCTGCAGAAGAAGAATTGGATCAATTACTGCAATCAATATTATCATACCAATTCACATCCCTAGCTGCTGCTAAGATCACAATTTCAGTTTCAGGTTTCTTTTAAAAGAGCTGTCAGGATCTGTAAATCCCTTTAAAAAAATGTCATTTGTGTCTCTTTTTTCACACTCAAATCTCAGAGGAACTATTGTTCATGTAAATAAGACTTATGTTGGCAAACTCTATGCCATCAATGTTAATCATATCATAAATGCATATTTCATCTCTAAAATCAACAAAAACATCATAAATACAGACCAAATAGGTGTCTACATCAATTAAACCAAAATAATGAGCAAACAGCCCTTGTTACAAATGCAGCTGCTGATCATCATGATTTACTCGGAAACAAAAAAAACTTTATTAATTCCTTCTTAAAAATGGAAAGCAAAAACTATTATTATTATTATTATCATTGTTATTACTGCCAATAACTGTACTTGTGTTCAGAGCCACTGTCACTTTAATGTAAAGTTTGTTCCTGGAAAACTCCCACAAAGCCACTTTCAGTTCCCTCTTCATGCCCTCGTGTACATAAACATCTCTTTAATCTTTTAGCTTAAGTCTGTCTATTTATAACTTGTCTCTATTTTATAATATTTGTATTTGTTTGGTTGTTACTTTGCTGCCACAGAGGATGCCAAATTATGTTTCACTGTACAAATTTCAGGGCCCAGAAGGTGTTTATATAGTGACAGTAAAGAGCTATTCTAGTATATTATAACCATTATCATAATCAAACAGATGCTGCACACAAAGAAGATCAAAAATACAAGATTCTGATGCAGTGCAGCTAATGCTGACGTCCATATTCTGCTCCTGAAAGAGCCTTTAATACTGAATATTTATCTAAAGTATCTGAAGAGCCTGTTTTAAGACAGAGCTGAGCTGTGTGTCAAAATTAAATATTTTGGTTTCTGACTCTCAATCATTAATGAACGAATCAGATTTATACATTAAGCACATGTACATATGTGTGCTTTAATTGTTAAATTCATGTTTCAAGTACCGTGAAGCATGAAGTAGTCCACTGGTGTTTTCTTCAGACCGGCTTTGGCCTTCTCAGTCGTCCAGTCGACCTCCAGAGCCTCCTTCAGGGAGCAGAAACTCGCCGTCTGATTGGTTGGAAAATTTTAAAAATTAAACAAGAACACAACATACTGCGTTTGTATGAATTCAATGGACTTAAAAAGAATTTTGTGGCAACAAACAAAAACAAAACTGACATTTTAATTAACTGACATTTGGCGTTAGATCAGCGGAGGCAGTGGAGGAGGTCAGTGAGGTCAGAGGGGGCCTGAGGGCTTTGTGGGTGGAGGAGGAGGATTTTTAATTGAACGTGATGCGGTTCAGGGAGCCAGTGGAAGTTTTGGAGGACCGGGGTGATGTGTAGGTGTGATCTGTGTGGGTGAGGAGATGGGGGCAGAAATCTGTATGTATTGAAGTTTATTGAGGACTTTAGATGATGAACCATGGAGGACGCTGTTGCAGCGATGGAGTCTGGAGGTTATGAAGGCGTAGGTAAGTGTTTCAGGGATGGATGATGTGACTGAGTGATTTCTTATGAATGTTTCATCAATTAACAGAAATCAATTTAAAACAGGTGCTACACCTTAAACAGACCTTAACAAGTCACTCCTGTGTTTTATTCTGTTTGGTGTTTCCTCTCCATTTAAAGCCTCAGCACACATATTGTTGTTTCTTTAACCCAGATACACCATTTCCTCACCTTTTTCACCATGGTGGTCTCGTTGGGGTCGATTTTGGCTTTTTTCGCCTCTGGACCATCGTTGGAATTTTCACTCGGCTTCACTATTTTAGGTTTCTCCCTAAAAGAGAGTGGAAAAACATGATAAATCAAAATAATAAACCTCTGCATAGGCATATGGTACAAATGTGGAAAACTGTCTTTTCGCACCGTGAAACATTCCTGGATCCACATCCAGATTCTGATCACCACCAAAAAATCATCACTCCTCCCTTGTGCCCTGACCAACACTCCCTGAAAAGGTCATCAAAATCTTTTGTGCAGTAACGAGTTATTAGCGAAAATGTGAAGCTGTCCTATCTTGCAACGTTAACAAATCCTTTACCGGGTTCCTGCATTGGTGGTGCAACGGATCCAACTGTGGATCCAGAAATCTCTTGAGGGTTTTTCAACAATGTAAGACAGGGCTAACCTGACACACTAGACCGTCCATTCAATATATTTCACTTGTCCATCTGGGAAAGAGCCCAAAGAAAGTGTTTGGAGAGGACAGAACCTTTCCAGGAGAATATCCAGTAAGTGATGGGATAATCACGTATAATGTCGTAGGCAGGAGCTACTGCGCTGCAGAACATGAGTCACTTCGTAAAACAAACTTTCGTCAAAACATGTTGGAAGTGGAGTGAAAATATCCATACTACAGGGAAGTTTGCAGTGTTATTCTTCGTTTTCATTTAATAAGGAAATGTGGCAAAATCTAAAAGAACTGCTACAGAAGCTGTTAGCATCTATGCTAAGCTCTATCCATCTTGGAGCTTGGCAAGATGATTACAGACATCGAATCAGGCGGATCCAGCTGCACTGCAAGGTTAATTCAGATAATCACCAAAATCAAATCACTCCTCCCCTGTGCCACGACCAACATTACCTGAAAATTGCACCTTTTTTTTATATATATATAAATCTTATTTGTGAAAAGCAGGTCTGAGATCCCATTGCACAAAAATACAAGTTCCTTATTTTTTTAGGTTTGAACATAAATGAACAGAGAGGACCTTCCCTCCTCCCCAAACTCACAATCCTCTAATTTAAAAAATGAAATAAAATGAAATAATTAATAAATAAATGATAATAAAAACATTAAAATAACATGGAATAAGTAGAAAGCCATTGCACCTCTTTTAAGCATCCAAACTATGCTGGACTTGGTAAATGAATAAATGAATAAATTAATGTGAGGTTGGGGCTGATGCGAGGTATCATCTCAGTGAACTCAGGGTAGGTGGTGACATAAATACAAAAACAAACTAACTGGAACGTTCAGGTCTTACATAAAAACAGTTATCACATCATGATGCAGTATTTTCCTCCATCTCGTTCCACTCTGTTGTTATCGATCCTCTCATCCGCAGGCTCATGTCTGTTGTGTAACTGTGTGACTGTCACAAGTTGAAAACACGTTATAAAATTCTGCCCACACTCACTCCACATAGCTGTGCTCTGGGCCAAGGTTGCTGAACATGTAGCCATAGTAACCGTAGCAGTCCCCACTGAAGAACTTGATGTTTCTCTGAGAGCAGAGCTGATCCACCCGAACCATCACGTCTCTGGAGCAGCCGATCAGACACACCTGAGGGAGGAAGAACAAGAGGAGTACGGTCTGTCGGAGGGGCTGCATTTCTCTGAAAGGTCCCAAATTAAGAAAAATACACTTTCTATACTTTTCATACATGAACATGTGACTGTGGTCCAGTGTTAACTAGACCATAACTCATAAAAACAAGTGCACATGGACAAAAACTCAAACTAAATTAACTGACATTTTCATCAACAAATAAAAACTAGACTAAAATGTTTGACAGAGACTTAATCCAATCAGACCTAATTTGGTCATGTAGAAAGTAGGGACAAATTAGGAATATATCCAATCACAGCTACTTTGGTTGTGTGGAAAGGTTGGATGAGCTGCTGCCTTAGCTTGGTGATGGTGGGGTAAGTTGGGGAGCGATCCAAGGTGAATGCATTTCACATTCAAACTTTACTAGCATTCAGTAAAGGGCTCTTAGATCAGGGTTCCCACTTTTTTCGAGAAATCATTTCCCAGGACTTTTCCAGGACGTTTTCAACCCCTTAAAATTTATTTACTTTGAACTCTCGGGCATGAACATTGTCTGCTAGCTATCTTTTTGTCTGGCTTTCATGTAGTGCCTCATTATTATAAATTTTTGGTTTATAATTAATTTAGTATCTTTATTTACTCTGCTTTTTTTATAAATATATTTTGTTGATTAGATGTTTAAGGAGCCAAAATTTTATTTAGCCATTTTTTATTTTTTTCACCATTGTTTTGAGTTTTTATATTTTATTCCTTAACTTGCATTATTTTACCTACTCATATCTTATGGTTAACTGTGCTTTAGTTACCAAGTACATTTTTACTTCATCTCCTATGTTTGATTTTTGTTCACTAACAAGGTAGAAGGAAGGTAAATAATTTTCCAGGACAATTAAAGCTTTTCCAGGACATTTTACTTTTTTCCTCATTTTCCATATGTTTTCCATGACTGGAAAATTGGTCAATCATTTTCCAGGTTGTCTAGATTTTCCAGGACGTGTGGGAACCCTGTAGACATTTGATTTCATACAAGTGTAAAACATGACTTCAGAAATTCAAGGAAACATAAAAAATGCCTTACCCTTTACACTTCATATTTTAGTCGACTACATTTACAGTAGATTTCATCACCTAAAACTAGACTAAAACTAAAACAATTTAGATGACTAAATTATGACTGAAACTAGTCCGGTTTGAGCTCTGCAAGTGCTTTCTATGGATGTTTTTGTTTTATGTGTTGACATCAACCTGCCAATAAGGATGGAAAATAGCTCTTGGCTATAATTCCATGTATTTACACATAAATGTCTATTAATGCATACTGTCCCATTTTTTTTTTAATAAATCAAATCAATAATCAAATAAAAAGGATAAAAACAAGTGTTCAGACGCTTTTGCTGAGTTAGACAGAGAAATATATTAGAATAATATCTGGTCAGTTGTGAAGTTATTTGAGTGAAACTTTTGTTTTTCTCTTGTTTGCTTGAGGTTATAAAAAAAAATCATGCCTGTAAACATGCAAATGAGGCGCGGTGTCTCTGTGAGCAGACAGATGGACGGCGTGCGTTCCTCGATTGTTTCTGTAATTAGAACTGCAGAGTGAAAACTGTGACCACACTCCAACAGCTCCACTTCAAACCCCCGTCCTCCCGCTGAGCCTCACAAACACGTTTCAGGAAGCAGATAACAGAGGAGCGCGGTCTACAGCAGAGACCCCCCTCTGCTTCCTAGTTTTTAAATGTTATCAAGCTCCTGAAAACTGACCAAACCTTCTCCTCCTCCTGTCCCACTGAAAGCATCTCACAGTGTCCTCACTTCACTCCGTCCTACTTTATCCTCCTCCGTCTTCCTCTCATAACACTCTCCCTCCTCCCTCCTGCCGACCTTTACTTCACACCCCCCGAGGGGAGGAAGAGCTGACGATACAGACACAACAGGCATAAAAAAACCTTTCTGCTTTTCCTCTGATGATGTGTTTGGAGATTACTGCCTTTGGTGAGGACAGAAAGCTGTAATCCAGTCTGTGTTTAAAGCTGCACGTGGAGGTGAATACAAAATACTTCAGGAAAATGTTGACAAGTTTCCTAAACAAACAAAACAACTTCACATTTATCGGTTATTAAAGTACACTGAACCTCGGGCTGGGCGATACAGAACAAAAATCATCAATCAATATTTTTAGTTGAATGACGACACACTATAAACCACACAACTTGTTATTCTCTCTGACAAGAAATGTAAAATTGTTCTCACGATACCAGCAATGAATATGACTTCAGTGTTTCCATCTGAAGACGGCCCTGAAAATCAGCTCAGGTTATAGATGCTGCAGTCTGCTGCAGCGTGCTCTTGCATAATTCTGTCCTCATAAAAACAAACTTATATAAAGAAATGGTGACGTTTTACAAGATATTGAAGCCTGTTTGATACCACAGTGACAGACATAGAAGTCCAGTCAGTGCCCTGAGTGATTTTTTTCTTTTTAGTTATAAAAAAAACCTGCAGTCAAACTCCTTCATACTGTCTAAATTTAATAAATTATGAGAATTAAACAATAAACTACCCAACATTGGTCGTCTAGGGCTTCTGTTTTTGTTGCTACAATATAAGGAGTTTAAAATTGTTTGTTTTTAACAAATATCAAACATGCTCTCTAAATAAAATGGAATAAAATAAATGATTATTCCTATTTGGACTTCACATTTTAAATAAATAAAACTGACTGTTAGGGGTTCTTACAGTAAATAATCTTTTAAACTGAGCATTCGACCGCTCATTTTGTTCCAAATTTTGACAGTTATTTGTTAGTACCTTTAATATTTGACCTACTGTCCAGTCCTAAATGAACCCCTTTTATCATTATTCATAGTTAAGCTATCATTTTTATTAGAGTCTACAGAAGAGTATTAGGGGACAGAAACAGCAAAAATATTGACATGTGGAAACTTCTTCATTATTTACTTCAAGAAAATAAATCAGAATTTAGAGAATAAAAGTATGGTGTAATATAAAGTATACTTTTCAAAGTATAAAACTAAAATTTACTGTAGATATTTGATTTCAAAGTTATTCTAAAATTTGTGTTTGTTAATTTTTATCATTGTATCTCAACAATATTCATGCATTTTCTTTTCTTGACATTTTAACATTTAAAATTGTACAAGTATGCATAATATTGGATATAAACACTCGTTCAAACACACTGCTGCAACAAAATAATTGCTGCTTAAACAAAACGATAACTGTCTTTGCTGTTTGACTTCTTATCTTTGTGATAAATGAACTTTAAAGCTTTTTAACTGTTTGTTTTAAAGCTCTGCACTTTGATTTTTCTCTACAGAAAAGTGAATGTGTCACCAACACCCTGAATGCCATATTAAATCCTGCAGGACCATTTCAGGCAAAGACAATCATTCAACAGCCACTGCCCTCCATCAGTCTGTAATTATCAGGCTAATTATACATGACAATGAAATAAACTGGATCAGTAAAAATGTGGTAAACTAGTCAAACTGCACAGTCGCCCTGAATCACCAGAAAAAAGACAAATGATCAGAGAGTAATGTTAAACTGAGTCCAACACTGCAGAAGCACTTTTTACAGAAATAAACCCGAGGCTCTTGTTTTGGTGCTGCAGCCTGAGGAGAAAAACAATGACAGCAAATGTCAGTGATGCGCCTTGAGCGCCATCTAGTGGTTGAACTATGAGATACAACAGAGACTGAGTCTGACAGGACGTGCTGCCCCTCTCACTCCAACAGTTAAAGCAGATACACTAACAATAATGCACTCATTTCTTTTCTTTTTCATTACTGTCTTTGTCATTTGTCACGGTTATCAAAATTATCCTGTAAAATTATGTTTTAAATACCCTGCAGCTGGCATGTATTTTATTTATCTGTTTATTATTGTTTTAATTTTATTTTAATTTTATTCTTCCACCAGAGGCCAAATGGACTTATGTCACTATTTTTATTATTATTAATATTTTGTTGTTACTCTTTCCTGTGGACTGAGAAAAGAACCAGAAAAACAAAAGAAAAAACTTGTATGAATATGGTTTGATATCGAGGAGACCTTCAAGTCAGCCACAATACTGAACACTTACAGTGTAATTTATGCATGTACGTATTAATTTATTTTTTCTTTTCCTTTCTCCTTTTCTTGCTTAGTCCTGGATTTGTGTATATGCGTTTGTGCGATTTATGCTTGATCAGAAAATGAAATTGCTATACCCTGTGGCAAATGAAAATAAAAACTAAACATTATGTTAAAAAAAACCTGCAGCTGGACTGAACTCATCGAGATCGACATCAGAGCTATCAAAAATGCTCAACAACTTACAAGAAAAGGTAGCAAATAAAAACAAAAAGTTCAGTGTGGAGCCTCTTTTAGATAATACTTTGTTAATCCCCTTGGAAAAACTTCCTCAGGGAAATTGGGAAATGTTAAGGTCCTGTAATGATTTGGTCTGTTACCCTCGTGATATAATAGAGTAAATTACTAACTAACTAGAAGTGCTCCAAGAGCACAAACCTCAGCAAAGGCATTTCTGACTATAACAGCCAAGTTTTTAGTGAAAATATAGAAAAATGCGTTATCCTAGCCTTGCCCAACAGCTGGACCTGCCTGATTTAATGCCTGTAATCAGGCAGATCCATCTTGCCAAGCTCCAAACTAAAACGACTGTGAGCGGCCCAAAGAGGGACGGTCCAATCAGAGTCCTCCAGAGCAGGAAGAGGCGGAGCTACGAGCGAGACGACAGCAGGAAGTTACTGATTAGCGTAGATGCTAACAGCTTCAGTAGCAGTTTTATCAGATCGTTCTTTATTAAATAAAAAACAAATATCAGCGCTACAAAATTCTCTATAGTAAGGATGTTTTCACTCCAGTTCTGACAAGAGTTTGTTTTACAAAGTGGCTCACATTCTTCTTCTTCTTATTATTATTATTATCTGTTTGGCCTGTCATAAATGTGACTGATGAAACGATCATCCAATCTCCTGATAGATTTGCTTCTGACAGGTTCTGCCCTCCCCAAACATTTTCTATGGGCTCTTTCCCAGATGGACGAGTGAAATATCCGAATGATCCATCTGGTGCGCCAGGTTAGCACATCCTGCTGTGTTGACAAACACTTAAAATAGTTTCTAGATCTGCATCTGGATTCAGATCACTACCAAAATCTAATCTAATCCAAGCTTCTTGGATGAGAAGTGAAATGTCTTCCAAACAAACTCAACACAGTCCAGTTGCCTTGTTTTTGAATCTTCAAGATGACCATGACCTGGATGAATGAGAATCTACACAGACCTACCAAAATCGAATCACTTCTCCCCTGTGCCATGACGCACACTCCCTGAAAATGTAATCAGAATCAGTGGAGAACTTTTTGAGATATCTCGGACGGACAAACAGCACCAGCAAAAACACAACCTCCTTGGCAGAGGTAATCAATGATGCAGTTTCCCACAAGTTTGTTTCCCACAAGTTTGTTTCTCAACTGGCTGAACTGACCAATGAAACGAAAGGTGCAAGTGCTCAGCTGGATAGAGCGGTATATAGTATAGAAGTGCAGAAATATTATATCAGTTTAATAAAAATATTTTGTATTTTGTTCCTCTTTTGGAGTGATGGTTTATGCTTTGCTGGGGTTGTGGGCCACCATCCCACATGAATAGAGGTGGAAACACTGTTATTAAGGATGCATGATATTATTAGTACAATATCATTATTGGCAGATATTAAATTTCTGCTGATATGTGCAGCTGATATTTTGGCCCTTTATATCCCATTTAGTGGCTGAAATATTGTACTCTGCAAAAACTCAGCAAGTGTGTTTGTCTATTTTCAAATCCACATTTACTTAACAAGTCCAGATAAATATCTTACTAAAAAGTAATAAAAGGCAGAAAATAGGCACTGAACTGCTTGTAATGATAAGAAATTATCTGCCAATGAAACAAGCAAGTTTGACTCGGTGAGGGTCTTAAATTCAGGTTGAAAAGCTGCTCAGATTAAAAAAAAACAAGCAACTGAGGATTTATTTTTAGGTTTTACATCTTCAAATAAGATCTTAATTCAGACACATCAGGAAGTTGCGGCTTAGAATAAGTCTTGTGAGGTATTTCTGACTTGAAATTGGACAAATACTCTCACCTAAATCTGAGCTTTTTCAGTGTACAGAATGTACAAATGCACATTGATGTTTTACCTCCACTTTTAAAAATCAAAATTATAATTTATTACAGAATAAAATGTTTACTTGATTCACATCTGTTTCTAACATAAACACACTGTTATCATGGAAGGAACTCACCAGTTTTAGTTAAGTGGAGGCTTTGTGTCTTTGACACAAAATATCGGTATCAATATTGGAAATAATGAGTTTGAAATATCAACATATCGAGATCGTCAAATATCTAATATAATTCACCCCTTACTGTTATGCCTCTTATCAGTGATTCTCAAAGTACAAGTCAAGATGTCTTGGGTGATGTGAGACACAGAGACACTTTCCAGAAAAAATAAAATGATCTCTGTTGGTCCTTTTTAACCGTTGTTGTTAAAATATAAACATAAATCAGTTAAACTGAAAACGATACCAACGCAGCACTGATTTAAAGGTGAATCTAAATAGAAGAGATTCACGCTACAACAAAAGCGTCACTGTTATTAAACTCAGTGTGTCCCCTCAGTGCTACAGCAAACACACACAGACTGCATGTGTTCTTCTATCCTTTCATCACTATCTTTAAACACAGAGTTATATTTCAGCAGCTTTGCTCATCATTACATGCTAAAACTCCCTCCAGGGACAAGAAGGGGGTCCCCAGTCTAGGAGAGTCCCTGCTGTGTTACTGAGTCTCAGGCTAAAAACCTCTGAGAATCTCTTCTCTACTTAATCAACAAAAACAAGCACGACCATTTGGAACGAGATGGATTTTTTTTCTTATGCATCAAGCTGTTGCCACCAGAACTTTTAACATGTCAGTATTTACATTAAGTGAAACATCTTGAGAGATCTTTGCAACTCATGCTCGTGCAGGACACAAGGAAGAAAATGAATTAATATTTTTTTTCTACTGGAAGTTTCTAACAATGTCATCAACTTTTTTCACCATCTGACTCCAAACAGAACCGAGGTTTGTGTTTGCTGAAGTCACGTCATTCAGCTCCACTCTTTAATCTCTTTTATGTATTCAGACTTAAACACACACTCATGTTAACTGCCTGTTTGTTGAGTATATAGTGCGTGGTTATATTCATGGATTCATTATTATGTCTCATGAAGTGTTAGTTTCACATAAACGGATTATTAACGTACTTTTCATATCACGTATCTCCTGCTTTGTATAAACTGTTAACCTGCCCATCGTGCACTGCCCCTGAAAAAATAAACAATAAAATATAATTAACAAACAATCTTGTACTCACTGCATCAAACTGCATGAAGAAGTCATCTGGTTTGTCCTCCACTCGATCCGAGACTGCATGGACCTTCACCATGGGGTTGAGGTTCTGTGCTCGCTCCAGAGAGGCCATGGCTCGATTCTGACCCTGTGCTGTCACTGGAACCAGGAACTGAGCTCGACACGACTCTTCAGACACCTGATCGACACACGACAAGAAAATCCAAAGAGGAGAGAGCTTTGATTTACTTGAAAAGACTTTCTTTTCTAATAAAATGCAGAAAAAAATGTTCCCTGAGTGTTTTCCTTCAAATATTTTAAAGGCGGGCTTCAAGGAAAAGGGCAGGAAACCACAGATCCAGAGGACATATGGATCTCCACCAACTGGGTATCTGCTAGTTTATTTTAGTAAAATCAAGATATGATAATAATAATAATAACATTATTATTAATAATAATAATAATAATAATAATAATAATAATAATAATACATTTTTTCTGTATTGGACTTTACATTTTCACAATCTCAAAGTGCTACAGGGTAAGATAAAAGCAATTTAAATTAATGCAACAAAACAATTTATAATAAAAGAGGGTCAAGATAAACATATCACATTAGGGATGCATGTCATCTGAACAAAATCAGAATATGAAAATTTTGCAGATATTGAGAGCCAAAATTCACATCTGTTTCTAACATAAATGGACTGTCATCATGAAAGGGACAGGTCAGTTTCAGTGAAGTGGATGCTTTGGTCTCTTGACAGGAAATATTGGTATTGATATCAGTATCAGTGATAATGAGTTTAAAATATTGGCATATCAGATATCAGCATATACAGGGATGCACAATAATGTGCATCCATAAATCAGGACAGGATAAAAAGCACCCAAGGTTCCTGTATGCTCTGTGTGAGCATGTGTACCTGTTCATGATCGAGAAGAGTGAGCCCCTTCACTCCGGCAAGAATTAAATTCTTGGCCACTTCAGCTCCAAGACCCCCTAAACCTGCCAGGAGCACTTTGGACCCTCGCAACCTGTGAGAAAATAAAGAACGTACAATAAATATGAATTCATGCAATACTGAAGAAAATCAGTGACACATTTTCAGCTTTGGGATTTTATAATGAATAGGCGAGATCAACAAAACTACTAATACATGGTAGTTCCTGCAAACAGCACACATGTATTAGTATGACCTTAACAAACAGCTGCTGTGGACCTGCTCGACTCCATGAGCCCTATCCTACATCAACTATCAACAGAAATGACATCATTTAACATAAATTCATACTTTTAGAACAGTTAAACCCATTTTCATGGCAGTTCAGCCAGATGCTGCTATATTAATCAACATCATTTCTCTCCAGATTATATTCATTACAGATGTTCATGTTAATATTAAATTGATCTCTCCATCCATGGTTGTATTGATTATGCATATGTCTCACAGGTGGAAGAGAGGACAGGTATGCACAGAGATTTCACTCAGAGTGAGAGGAGATGACCGACGTGATGATGTCTGACCACATCGCTAAAGGCCAAAATTAAAATAAGACTGTATGTTATCATAAGTTCTTATTTTTAGATCTGTTGTCTCTGCCCACACCCCCAACACAGCTTCAACGGATGGCTGCTCAATATGAAACTGGCTCCACTCAGAGGTCTCCAACTGCTAAACAGAGGCTCTCCTGCCACTGTTACTATAACCCTCACACACATGCACAGCACTGTAGGTTGGCCCAGTGCTGCTCATGATGGACTCATGATGAGTTTTGGATATATGTGTATATTCATATATATGTATCTATAAAATCAAGAGTTTGTCTTCAACCTGCTCAATTGTAAAATGTCTTGAGAGAACACTTGTTATGAACTGCACTATACAAATAAAGATTGATTGATTGATTGACTGATTGAAATATTACCTCCAATTACAAAACAGTGTAAGAAAAGGCCATAAATATCACTACAGTCTCTTTGTGGAAAATGGCTTCTGTCTACTGTGATGACCTTTTTGACTTCTTTGTTGTCACTTCTATCAAAAGACCCTGATGAGTGTGTTACGTCCTTGATTTACAAGGCATGCAAAACGAAGGAGAAGGAATTGATAAGAGACTTGTTAAGCATGAGGACAAATGTCACCGATTCCTCAAGTTAGCTGTTATCGATTCTTTTGTGGAGTTGGTTCTGTTATTGTATTGATTCTTCTGATTTCACACATTATTCATTTCGTCGTACAGCCTTGAGCTTCTTTCTAGTCCCTCTTCTGTTGATGTCAGACACTTTTATGTTAAATTGAAATGGTTGATGTTTGTTTTAATGAGGATTACCAAGCCGAAATAAAAAATATTCATTAATTCGCGTTTAGGTTAATTTGTGTATTCCATTCTATAAGTGGTGTGTTAATAAAAATCACAGCACAATCATTAAATATTAATTGTCCTTTGCTGGCAGCAGATCCTAAACTACAAGTCAAACACTGGAGTGAAACCAGAGCCACAGAGCTCCACAGACTCTGAGCTCCTCCGCTGCAGGCATTAGCCTCTGCCGGCTAACTATGCTAACCGACCTCTTTTGGGCATCTAGTCCCCAAAGCCGGATCTGACGGTCGTATTGAGCCGCTTCCTCCTCGCTGATGACCGGGTCTTCCTTCTCGATTGTGTCGATCATGTTAGATCACAAAAAATATACACTAAATGCTGAAAAGAAGCCTTTTTCGTGCAGCTACAGATGTAACTGATTCAAATGCCGCGACCGTCCCGCTGAATGGTCGCAGGATGATGACGTACACAGAGCGGAACAATGGATGGTGCTTCTTGACTTTTAGTCGTTTTATATTTTATTCCTTACACCTTTGTTAAACGTTTCAAGCCATTTATTTGATTAATTCGAGTCAAACTCAATCAACTGCGTTAGTAAACAATTTAGTTACCTTCCTGAAATTTCCCCAAGAAGGAGACTTGGGTATTTTAGCCCTGGGTTTTGTCTACAGTGATTAGCTTTATCAAGCACACGTTGCAATATATAAAGTAATATCGGCTAACGAGACGTTGGTAACTTGTCTTCAATAATACGTAATAATTGTATTTACCTTTTGGTAGTTCGTCGTGGTTAATGCTTTTTAAAGTTCTGTTTTGCATTTCTGTATTTGTAATTAGTGATGGGCGATACCAGGCTTGGTCAAATTGGTCCGATACCGATATGTTTTGCAGTAAATATTCCAATACAGATACTGATTCCATTACCAGTCATCTCCTACAATGCATGTACAAAATGTTTTTCATTGACCAAAAGCAAGGAAAAATGTAGTCCAGACTCTGGAAAATCAGGTCTTAAATTGAGTTTAGTTTAGAGTCTTTGTCCAAAGAAAATACATTTAGCAGATATTCCACCATAAGAGACTTAAGAGCTTCACAGATACACAGTTTGGAATTATCATTTGGTATTTATATTTTAGGAGAGTAATAAAATACCAAAGGAGAACTTAAGAAAGTTTTGATACTCAGTATTGATACTCATATCCATGATCTATATCCAGTCCAAACATGTAGAAGTAATTTATTCTGAATTTTTGACCATGTAAAAAAATAAAGATTCTATGTATGTATACATTGCAAAATGATAATATGAAAGTGAACAAACAAAGACAACCTTAAAACAAGAACACCACATTAATGATAGCCTTTACATGAAAGGAGTGTGAGGAAGTATGAACTTATTAACCCACCTCTTACCCTGTAAGTATCAAAAGTAATTATTTTGCTTCCTCATTGTTAAAATGAACATTTGTATGGACATTTCATGCAAAACATATTGTAATTTTTACTGTAAAACTGAACTTCATTTCCCTTTTTAGAGCTACAAAAATACTGTAAGGACCTGCTTACAGACAGCAAGCTCTGTCATACACTTTATATATTTTGAGTCCTTGTTAATGGAGAATGTACTTTAAAACCAAATTAATCGTGTCAAACAAGTTTTCTTGCTGGTTATCTGAGACAGTCCTGACACATTGCTTGCGAAAACACACACACAAAATCTTATCAAATGCAAAAATACACTTTAACCCTCACATCACTTTTTTTTCAGTTCCACGTTTAATTCTCCATCCAACCAAGAAATCATAAAGATATACAATTATGTTAGCAAGTTGTGTTCATTTTCTCTGCCTGCACTGGCTTGAGGTCCAATGGACAGCATCAAGTGCTCACATCTTCAAGCACCAATAATGCTTCAGGTTGTAGCAGTAAGGCAGTTTGCTCCTGTTTTGTGTCTAAATATGAAGATTTTTTTTCACCCTGACAAGGGGCTGCTACAGGTACCCTGAAATATGAGCCACTCCTAAATCTGTAATGTTCATACATCAAAGGGGAGGTAAAGCAAAGCGGTAGTGTCAGATCTGTGTTTTTAAGGATGTGGCCCTCAAAGACAAAAGTTTTGACTCCCCTGTTCTCATGTAACACGGACCAAATTTTATCCAGTAGTACAACTGCAATTCCTTTTCATCATAAATTCTTATATCCACTGTTTTGTTAGGGATGCTTGATATCAGATTTTTGCTGATATCCAATATGCCGATAATTCCAAATGCATTATTACCTACATCAATTTTTTTCTTCAAGAGCAGAGTCTTTACATTAAGAAAATTGACTTGTTGCTCTCAATATGAGAATCTACTTGTATAAGGAACAGAGGTAAAATAAGCATAGCAACCTGAATTTCCCCTCTGGAGATCAATAAAGGACTATCTTAACATTTAACTCTTGAAAAATTAATATCTTGCTTTATAAATATACCTATGCAGTGATGATGAGGTGAAGTGATACGGTACATTTGTGTATTTTGCGCCAGTACTGTCAATATATGGGATATATGTGGCCAATATGTGGGTTACAAATATTGGCAAAAATTTCAATATTGGCCGATACCTATATCATACCAATAATATATTGTGTCCCTACGTTTGGTAGATGTATATTTTCATCAATATAAAATGGGTTAAAATGAAAAATTGATTGTTGATATTGGGGCACCAGAAGTGCAAAAACAAAATCATTTCTTGATAGTTGCATTTTTGGTCTGGGGGTTGAAGGGATTAAGTTCAAGAAAAGAGATGGTAATATTCATCTGCCTAGGTAAGTCTGTTCAATCAAACTCTGCTAATGGTAAAGTATTATGACAAATTCTTACATTACACCAATTTGTATTGACAACATATTCGATGTGGATATCAGCAGAAAATTTCAAACCAACCACAACTGTAGGGCAATAACATTTCTAATCATAAACTTGATTAGTTGAACAGTTTGGTGGTATAAGATGCTGTTGACTTACAGTCTTGTATGTGACGTGGGGGTCTTACAAAAGGAATGTTAATGTTGTATTTTTTGTTAATTAAAAAATGGTTGTTTTATTTCATGGACGTCTTCTCTTGCTTTTAAATGCACCTGCAAGTCAAAGTCGGGGGCAATTTTCTCCCTGGAACGGACTTCGGCTATTTCCGTAAACTGCGTCGTACAACGTTATTCGTCATGACATCATCTTCGGAAAAAACGCCCCTTTTTCTCCGAGGAGAAGACGGTCGGCCATTTTAAGTCCAACAGTCGTCATTTCACATCGCTACAGTAGGACGGAGAACGTCAGGACTCAATTTCATCCTATTTCTCTAACAACTTAAGTGGAGAATTGCCTACTATGAACAGAAACTCTTTCTAATATCCAAAAGTAGATCCTAGACGCATAAGCCAGTAGATTCCAGTGTCGAGTTGTAATTTTTTGCACCTCCATGTAGCTTAGAGGAAATGGCTGTGGAAAGCATGACTGTCCATCCAAACTCCCCAACTTCCAACCACGAACACAACAGTCTCCTGACTGACGAAAGGTCGAGTAATTCTACGGTCATATTCAAATGATATTATTTATTTGTCCCGTGCTTTTACACAAAAGCCCGGCGTTTATTTTTCTTTTTCTGTCAAAGGGATTAAACTCGCCTTTTCTGGAAAACGAGTACAGAGGTAAAGAACGCCATGTTGACACGACAACGCCAACTGGGAAGCCAAATAACACCTGGGATAACGTTATACCCTTAATTCTACCACGTTTTCACAGCCGACGATTAATCGTCAAGAGCGAAGTCGGCTGAAGAAATAACGACGAGATCGTTACAGCTGATCAATCAAACTTTGTCCGCTGTTAGAGCTCATTCAGCAGTGGAGTTGTATCGGCTAACTGCTGCCCCTCGTTAACAGTTAGTCAGCTAACACACGTCGCTTGAGATCATCGCTCCGGTGTGACAATATTAATATGTCACAGGCAAAAATGTAATAATGATAATCTTATGTTAACAATGGGCCTGCATAGGCCAAAGTAGCATTATTAGCCCCCTGGCTAATGTGACCAACGGCTACAGAACGAAAGAGGAAGCGAAGCTAAGCTAAGCTAAATGCTAATAGCTTTTTCAACAGCTATCTTCCTTTCTTCGACAAAATGTGAAATTAAAAGTCGCCAAAGTTAAATTTTCGAGCGAGCTTGACGCATTAACTAGTCAGAGGCGACTGTCCAAATACTTAAATTTATTCTTTCATTAACTCGGTTCAGTTAGCATAAACATAGCTGGGGCGAGGCAACTTTAGCTCAACCGTTAGCTCTACGCACTTGAATATGTCTTAAAGCCTTGGACTTTGGTCCTCATAGCACACCCGTAAATTATTATTTTGGACCCCTTACAGCCAGAGATGGAAAGAGTAGAATACTGTGTTCTCAAGTAAAAGCACTGTTTCTGTGGTAAGTTTTACTCTAAGAAAAGTAGTACTCTGGGAACCTACTCGAGTTAAGGAAATGCCTAACTCGAAATGTAATTAAAGCCCTTAATATGTGAAGTCACTCTTTTTGTGTGTACAAAGAGGACATGAAGGTAGGACTCTCAACCAGGTTGTTTGATCAAATGATTACCTGTACCACATATAACATGCTATGACACAGCAAATGTCAAATGTACTGTGGGGTTATTGATCTGATTACCATAGCTATTAATCAAAAGTATATTTTAGGGATGCACAATATCATTTGTGCCATATTGGTATCAGCAGATATTGGCCTAAAAAGTTGAATATCAGTATTGGCCCATGTTGACATTCATGCCAATATTAATTGTCGATATATCGATTACATACATCCAAAATATTTGCAGTAATATTTGCAGGATATATAAACGTACCATAGTGCTTCACCTCATCATCTCTGCATGGGTACATTTAAAAAGTAAGATAATTTTTCAAGAGTTATGTTTTTCTTATTTCACATCTGTTCCTCACATAAATAGACTCCTGCATTAAAAGCAACAAGTCAGTTCTCTTAATGTAAAGACTCCTGCTCTTGAAGAAAAATATCAGTATTGGCAATAATGTCTTTGGAAATATTGGCATATTGGATATCGGCAAATTCCAATATCATGCATCCTTAATATATATGTTGTGTCCATGTTATGACTACATTAGTCCAAAGTTGCTGTTAAGTCAGAGCAGAAGCTACCCCATCAAGTTAACACTGTTTGACACATTGTACTAACATGCTTAAAATGTGGCAAAGTAGAATACTTGTAAGTAAAAGAAAAAAGTTCCTTTTTTAATCTGCTAAAATTACAAATATGCCTCTCCGTCACAGTAATGTGAATAAATGTAAGTATCAACTTGCCACCCTTGCTCCCAACTGTTAATGACGGAAATTTCAGTCTTTCAAGTCTTATGTTTGCATGGATTCAATTGTAATAATTTTGCAATAGCTTTGTTTTATGACTGCTGCAGTTATGCATAAGTGCTCCCTGTTTGTCCTGTTTCTAACTCCTAACTTCCTTCACAGTCGTTCCCATACTGATTCGTCCCAAACATCCACAAACGTCCCCTAAATGTGTAAAACGTCTGCAAAGCATCCCAGAAGTGTTTTCAAGTCAAACACAAAACGCCCTTTTTTCACAGTACCCAGTTGGCAACGTATGTTTAATCAGTTGGCCCAAGTCCCTAAGACCCCACAAGTACCCCTAAAAAGTCAGGGAAAATACTTTTTAATATTTTTGATTGCAAAGTGTGAAGAAAACCTGTCACAGTAAGTATTCCCCGTTTTAATCATGGCCCTTTGCTGTAGAAAAAGATGGTGACTCATCCATCTTTGTACCAGAATGCATGGTCAATCCTTAAAGAACCTGAGTAAGCTTTTAATTGATATTTTTTTTCTTCTTAGTTATTTGAAGGATGCAAATAGTGTTGATGTGTACAAATGAAGTTTGTTTTGCACAGTTGCAGGGCTTCACTGTTGCGGTTAGGAGTTTCTTGTGCAAGATATGACCAATAGCTAAGTTATTAACAGGTTTACAACTCATTTAAGCCTGAGAATGTGCTAGTACACGATGACCAGTGTTTTGTATCTGAGCTTTGTGCAGGCTGGATATAGTATGTTGATGCTTTATTAAGGTTTTGGAAGTGGCACACTGCTGGAGGCAGTTGGAGTGAGTAGAATATCTGGACAGGCTAAAGAGGCCATCAGCCTCTGCCCAGAGTGAATCCCTTCCTCTCCCCATTCATGAAAACCTGCTCCTATAATACAGCAAAATCCCTGTGCTATGGCAGAGAGCCCTCCATTGTACCAGGAAAGTTTTCTCTGTGATATGTTTGTGTGACCTACAGCCTTTCAGCACATGTCAGCAGTGAGGTAGAGTAAAGACTTGGCCGCTGAGTTAGAGCTCCACAGTTTGTTGTGTTTGGCTCACAGCTGATCGCTGGTGGACAGAAACCCTGACAGAGTTTGGCGCTGATGCTGGGGAAGTTAAATTAACTGTTTAGTTAGATTTTAAGGAAAGCTGATCCAGGGTTGTTGGTGTAGAGATTGAAAACAGTCTCGAAGAGACTGCTCAGCTTGTAAATGTTATCGTTGAATCCTCTTTGTAGGAATGAACTTAATGTTGGAAGAAGGGCGGCACTGTGGCGCAGCAGGTAGTACACGTGCCTCACAGGAAGAAGGTTGTTGGTTCAGTCCCTGGATCGGTCAGGGCCTTTCTTTGTGTAGTTTACATGTTCTCCCCGTGCATGCGTGGGCACTCCGGTTTCCTCGCACAGACCAACAACATGCTCATTAGATTAATTGGTGACTCCAAATTGCCCTTAGGTAGGACTGTGAGCATGAATGGTTGTCTGTCTCTCTATGTGGCCCTGTGATCGGCCGGTGACCGGTTCAGGGTGTACCCCACCTCTCGCCCAGTGTCAGCTGGGATGGGCTCCAGCCCCAGTGTAGATAATGGATGGATGGATGTTAGACCAAGTGGAGAGTATAACAAGTTTTTGATTTCACTCTGAATCAACAATAGCTGAATATGATCATAGACTTTGGTTGTCTGACTCTCATATTGCATCACCAGGCTTTATAAGTGATGATTGTCTGATATAAAACTGTTGTTATTGTTTAAACAATTTGTCATCTTCAGTCTTGGATTTGGTCTTTTACAGTTTTGGTCTCTACAGTGGTGTAAGGGTCAGCTACCTTGGACTGTAAGAACTTACTCAGAATGCTTGAATGTGATTGAATTATACTTTATAATCATTTAAAGATACAAAGTACAAAGACATTTTTTCCTGGTTTTGTCCTAAGAAGGAATAGACTCATGAAAATTAGTAGTTGTTTTTTTAAGCAGTCATTATTTGCAGATGAACTTTCATTTAGTGTCATAAGGAGATCTTCTAATAGGTTTGCAGATGACTGATGGCTCATAGGAACCCTTGTGTGGGTTGCGGTGTACAAACAGAGCAGCTGACATTTCCCCCCCTGTGCAGGTTGACTTTCCTCACCACCTGCTTGCTCTCAGTTCACTGTTTGATCTTCGCAGGGCTCAGCACTTTTAGAGGAGTCATTTATAGTGAACCAGTTGTCATACCAGTGAATAAAAGTAATCCTGCTCATGTAACACTGGCCTCAGGTCATCCAACTCAGGCAGTGCCAGCACCTATTCCATCAAACAGTGATTCGAAACACTTTGCCTGGTGTTAAATCGTATCACCTCCCTGCCAGATGAAGCATCGGCCCAGCTCCCATGTTTAAACTGTGTGGGGTTGTTGGTTGTATTCCAGTGCTTGGATAAAACAGGCACAACTTCTCAGACTAAGTTTGGAGAGGAAATCACAGAGCTCACTCTGAAAACAATGAGTGTGTTTGAACCCTGGCTCAGTCAGCTTGGATATATTCATTAAATAGATCGAGCTTCCCTTTTTCTTGTTCATACTGATAATTTTAATCATAATTAAGCTTTTTTAGCCGTGTCCTTGAAGTAAATCTCCCCCTCACCACACGCACAGCCACTGCAGTGTGAGGCCTGCATGTGATCCATGTCAATTAGGAGCTCATGGTTTTGCTCGCGCTGCCTCATGTGAGGATCCTGGCTGACCGTAGTAGAAGTGTACTAGTTATTCTGTAAATGTGCACAAATTATGAGATGGGATCCCCTCGATCCAGGGATTTTTTTAGGTTTGACCTTTGACCTAGTTTATTTGTATCATTACTCTTGATAACCCTTCAATAATAGCTTTGGTTTTTAAGTGGATAATTAAAATGTCAAACAACCTTTAACCAGAACAGTTTGTCTTACTGATGGCTAATGCAAGAAGAAAATAATGTTATTTGGGTTTTTTTTTCATGAGAGGAGTTTACCAGATGGGGTTGAAGGGTTTTTATTGTGCATAGACCGTGAAGAGTTAGTTTTAATATTAATTTAAATATCATTGGCAGAAAGTAATAAGGGCCATAAATGATGTTCTAATACTAAAAACAGGGCCACAAATGGATCTATCCTATTCTTACCTTATAAGTTGCAGATTTTCTTTATTTGCTGTTAAAGCTAATTTTTAAATGATTGCATTTTAAAGGTGAAGCTGCTAATAGAGCTCTTTGTTTTATTCCTGAGGGATGCACGAATACAGCAGCTTAACATCAGTTACGGCTGACATTTGCTTTGTTAACGGATGCCACCCATCAGCAAATAATCGTGGTATAAAGAGATGTCAGAGGCAAGGTTTATTTGTTTTGTAATATCAGTTTGATAAAGGCACATAGTGCATGTACCTGTTGATTGAAATTATTTTCTAGATATAAATGTTAACCTATTGGAGAAACTGTTCAGTTTTTGTTTTTAAATTTCAGAGAAAATGTTTTCACTGTGAGAAATACACACAAAAATTAAGAAAGAAATCACTGGCATCAGCAAACTTATTATAAACCATGTCTTGGCCCTAATATTGTTCATCCTTATATTAATTTAGAAATAAATAATGTGACTTAATCGGTGATAACAGTTCTATGGTGAATCTTTCAAACTCTGTACTCGCTTTTCATATGTTTTAAAAACAATTTAAATAATCCATTTTAGCCAGTAGATTTTGTCTGATTTCATGCACGTTCATATTTTTAGATTTGAAGAAGAGCTATCTAACTTCAGTGTTTTTATCGTACAGGCCAGAGGATGGAGAGCTGGAGGAGGGCGAGCTGGAAGATGACGGGGGAGACGTGGAGGAGGAGGAGATAGGCGGAGGAACATCTGCAGCAGCTGGAGGCGGAGATGGGGGCGATGAAGCAGGTGCAGGGGGTGAAGGAGATGGGGAAGGGGCCACGGAGAGGCCCCAGCGAAGTCGAGAGCGCCATGGCAGCAGCGAGTCGGATGATGAGAGATCCCACCGCCGCAAGAGGAAGAGGAAGAAAGAGAGGGAGCGGGAGAGGGAGAGGGAGAAGAGGAGATCCAAGAAGAAACGCAAATCCAAACACAAAGTGAGAATGTTGACCGACACAGAACTCACAAGTAATTTTCTCTGCTCTCTCATTTTCATTCAAGTGACCTTACGTCTATTTTGTATTTGTTTTTGTTTTTCAGCGTCATGCATCTTCTGATGATGACCACTCAGACTACAGCGATGACTCTGACTACAGCCCCAGTGAGAAGAGGAAATACAGGGAGTACAGCCCACAGTACTCTGTAAGTCTGATCAAGTAGTTTGGTTCAGAGATTTAGAGAGTAACTGAACCGACTGACAGATTTTTCAGTTGAAAAACGTGTGCGTTTTTAGATAGTCCTCTTGGTCAGTTTGAGTCCAAATCTTAACGTTTAACTGCAGAGTATTTACACATTTAGTGCCAGAAATTTAGAAAACAGCTGCTGTCTTCAGGTTCAGTTTTCTTATTGGCTGATCTGTTGGCAGGACATTTGAGTTCCTAGATTTAATAACCATAGTCCACTTTCTCTGCTGCTCTGGTTTCATTCTCATGCAATGGCATCTCAAACCAACAGAAATTCAGAGATGCTGGTTGGAAACATCACCCATAATACCCTGTGCAGTCATAATTCAAACCTGGAAAGTTGGAGGACTTTTAGTAACTCCAGATTTATGAGATTGTAATCGGAACATGTTCATCTCTTTTCAGTTCCAACATTAAGGGAAGCCAACCAGTAGCCATATTTTTATTTATATTTATATTTTTGTTTATGTAACTTTTTATCTGCTATATAACGCTGCTACTGGAATCTTAATTTCCCTGAGGGAGCCTTCCAAAGGGATCAGTAAAGTTCTATCTAATCTAATCTAATCTGATGTTAAAGTTCTGATGTGAATGCAGCACATCATGACAGAAGGCTTTGCAGGTTCCTGTGGGTGCCATCAGTTAAAGATGAAGCCACTGTAAACCATAACTTTATTAAAAAGACCATAATAACATACACATTTTTGTCCACTACATGAGTTCATACAATTGTTAAACACTCGGTTATCACAATTTAAATCTACCTTTGCTGGTCATAATTATGGATTATAACCAACTCCCCTAAAGCAGCATTGACTGCCTGATCTTGTGGGAATAGCAGAGGAGTAAAGTTGTGTTTCCACCAAGCAGTCTGGTTCAGTTGGCCTCAGTAAGGCATTTATTGGTGTTTCCACTGTTGGATAAGGAGAAAAGGTACTTGAAAACGCTCTGAAGGGATGCTGAGTGAACCAAACCAGCCCCAAAGGGCAGAGCTAGAAATGCTGCAGTCTGTTGATTGGCCACAGTTTTCATGCCACAGCAGTGAAAATGTAAATACACATCGTGTCATGTGTAAATAAGATGTGAAATTTGAGGTTTTTCACTGCTTTGCTGTAAAAAATGTCCTCACAAAACAATGCACCATGGAATATCGGCGCGCTGAAGTCCTTCATTGTTGCTCTTTGTTTACAATCACACTTCATTTCAGACCGCTGCACTGTGTCACGCTGCTGTGACGTCACACATTTATGTAGCCGATGCGATCCTCACATCCCCACCCTGAAGTGAAGGTAAAGCCGGCAGTGGAAATGCAAATAAGATCAGGGTTTACTGCTCCAAACCGTGCCGAACTGAACCAAACCAGACTGGAAAAGGACACCATGTCCATGTCTGTCCAGAGCAGCTTTTTAATTCCTTGCCAGTCCTGGGATTTAGTAAATTTTAAATAAACTTGTCAGTTTTTTTTTTCATGTCAGTATTCCAGTTTTCCCAACAGCCCATATTGACTAAATGATTCATTTTGTTTTGCACTTTAACATCTTCTAACATGTTGATCATGTCTTCAGTCTCATGGGGGGTACAGCGGCTCGAAGAAGAGGGACTACATGAAGATGGACAAGCAGAGCTATGGAGGCTATGACGACTATGAGGATGACAATTATGAAGAAGAGGGAGAGGAGGACATGGGGGACGAAGACTATGACGATTTCGCCAAAGAGCTCAGTCAGTACCGCAGAGCGAAGGAGGGAGGCCGAGGTGGGCGAGGTGAGTTTGGAGGTCATTTTACTGCAGGATAAATGTTTGTTCCCCTGAGAATAAATCAAACTCCAGTGACTGAAGAGCAGATATAGTGATACACTTCAAGAATTTGTGGACAACTGTCTTGTCCAAAAATGTCTCTGTTTGGTGAGAATTGGTCCCGGGTTTGTCGTCATGTTTGCTGTTTCTCTCGCCAAACATTTACTCAGCTTTGTCAGAAAAAGAAGCTCATTTGCTGAGCCTCTTATCGATCCAAGACCTCAAATATGTTTGTGTAGCTTGTTTCATCGTTCTTTTCGACTCCTCAGGGAGTCGAGGTCGCATGAGGGGCATGAGAGGCCGTGGAGGAATAAGGGGAGGGAGGAGAGGAAGAGGGGGAAGCAGAGGAAGAGGAGGTCGAGGCGGAAAGATGGGAGGAGACAATGATGATGGAGACGGCTATGGAGATGACATGGAGGTGAGGGTTCAAATTAACTATTTAACCAAAAAATTTCACCAAATAAAGAATAACAAAGTGATAAACCAGTAAAATAACCTAAAACTCTTTTTATGCTAAGCTGAGATTGTTTTTTCCTGTGAAGCCTGAAGATCAAGTCATTCTTAAAATGTGTCTCCCTAATTTGTCAGTATGACGATGACTACGACAACATGGGAGACGATGACTACGACGACTACTCGAAGGAACTAAGTCAGTACAGGAAGTCCAAAGACAGAGGCAGAGGTGAGTGTAGACCTCAAGAGATGTTGATGCTTGTGTGGTCATCTGATTTTCATCATAGCCAGGCCTTTCCGTTTATTCTTCTTTAAACTGACTTTATTTGATATTTGAGCCCGTAAGAGTCGATTAATTCACTCACTCAGTCACTTTGTCTCCACGTTCTCCATCAGGAGGGAAAGGCAGCCGTGGCCGAGGGAGAGGCAAAGGAGGACGGGGCATGCTCAGAGGAGGTAAAGGCCGGAGAGGCGGGAGAGGACGAGGAGACATGGGGATGGATGATGACAATAATGGGGACATGGACAACGGGGTAAGGCCTGTGTGATTATTGTAATCAGACCAGCCTAAAGGGTCCAGCAGCACGAATCAAGATTTTAGTGAAATTGATTGAAGCAAAAAGTGTAAAGAAAAAGCAACTGCTCTTCAATCTTGTAAAAACTACTTCATACTAATTACACTTGAAGAATAACATTAAGGATATGACACATATTTGTCAGGCTCTCCTCATAAATGCGTCTGTACCTGATTTCTTTTAGGACGGGGGTGAAAGAGCTGACGGATCAGGACTCGGGAGGAGGAACCAGGGCGATAAGCATCAGGATAAGAAAGGAAAGGCAATCTGCAAGTACTACATCGAGGGGAGATGCACATGGGTAAGAGTGATGAATTATTGTTTGTTTGCTTCATGAACATGATGATTGTTTGATTCTCAAATCCTCAAATCCAAATCTCAAATAGGTCTTTACTCAGATTCATTTTTCACATTGGTGATACAGTTTATATTTTTTTCTTCATATCCACACTTTAAGAAATTTAAGGAAATCTGACGAATGCATCGATATAAATTTTAGTAATGAACATCAACTGGCTCAGACCTGTCAATCTCAGTTGATCGGTTCAAGGGATTTTTCTTATTTGTAATTGGCTTGAAATTTCATTTATCCCGTTTAACCATTTAAATTTATTTTTGATTGGAAAAAGGTTTTGCAGCAATATGTCCTCTTTTATGACTTCATTGTTGTTTATAGATTTTTTTTTTTTTATCATTTTCCCTCACTATTCCCCTCTGTCTTAAAGTCAATTCTGGCCTCCCCTCCAAAAACTTTTAGAATTTATTTTTTTATTTGAACATGACAAAACACATATATCATGAACTAGAAATTTTCATGTATTTTTCTCTTCCAAAAGTCCTTCTTTTAAAAATGTTCATTTAGTTCCTCTCTTACAGTCCGGCTGCAACAATTATAGACCTTTCTTATACACACAAGGTGCACATACAAGTCATCATAAACCAATACAGGTATTATAAACATAAAACATAATGCAAAGACATTTATCAAAAATAATCAGGATAACGACAAAACAAAAATACATAAATAAATGGAATAAATAAACAAACAATAAACATCAACGTGACATTTTTTTAAAACGGTAACAGCCATAATAATATTTAGAAAATGAAGAAAGGTGGAGAAAAAAAGAAAATAAATGAATAATAGGGTTAAAAAAACGTCTAAGTCTTGCTTTAGTCTGCACTCAACACTGTATTATTGCAGTAGCAGTGGCATTACAGTCCACCATCTTTTTAGAATTTTTGTCCTCTGAAGTTGTAAAGAAAATGTTATTTTTTCCTTTTCTTGTAACTCTAATACTTTCTCAATCCAAGCATTATATGATGGAGGTTCAGGTTTCCACCATCTTACTGTGATACCCTTAATGGCCGCCCTGACACACATATTTCATCCTCAGGGTGATCACTGTAACTTCAGCCACGACATTGAGCTTCCAAAGAAGAAAGAGCTCTGCAAGTTCTACATCACTGGATTCTGCGCCCGAGCTGACCACTGTCCCTACATGCATGATATCCTTTTGATCCAGTTTACTTTTAATTGCCCATTAAGACAGATGAATGACGTAAGAGAGAGTAAAGCCAGCCTAACAAAATATACAGAAGGTTTGTGTTGATCTCAAACGTTTTTCAGAGCTCCTCCTTGACTCTGTGTCACGTGAATTCCCCTGTAAGCTGTTTCACACCACTGGAAACTGTGTCAACGGGGATGAATGTATGTTCTCCCACGAGTCTCTGAACGACGACACCCAGGAGCTGCTCAACAAGGTGAGATTTTAATAACACAGTAGCTTACTCAGCCGGTGTTTAACTCGTCATTTCATTTCAAAGTTTATTTCATTTATTAATAAAAGAAAGCACTTCAATTCAAACAAGCAAAAATAAAAAACCTTATAATCTGCCTCTTTTTTACAAGACACTAATTAACAATGTACAGAATAAAACACAACAACTTTAGATCAAGTAGCCACAGGGCCAAAGAAGCCCTCACCCACCTCTATAATAAACATGGATTAATTTACACTTTACCTAAAAAAAGAAGGTAAAAAAAAAAGTAATGAATTGAAAAACACTACACAGACAGAACAAAACTTTGCTTTCAGGTCTCTTCATTTCTTCTTAACATGATGTTTTTTATTCTAATTTTAAATATGAAGTTCGATGGTTTCTCTGTATTACAAAACATTCTGAACTAACTGGGAAAAAGAGGATATTTCTCACGAGGCGAAGGTGGTTCCAACTATAACAATCATGCCTTATTTAAAGGACAAATGTCTTATCAGTTATTTAGCCCATACTTGTGTGTACTACATTAAAATAGATGCAGTATACCATTTGTATTTGAAATAAATGCATTTATAACTAGATTAAAACTGATATTAACTCTGTTTAGTTGTCCACGTTGGCTAAGTAGGAGTTCTTAAAGATTTTTAGTTTATTAAGTACATATGATCTTTTCAAGAGGAATATAGCAATGACATCTGAAAAGCATCCAGCTCTAATTAGGTGATAGTCCAGTGTTCAGGTAATAGCTGTTTACTCCCCGGCAGTGCACGCTGCCACACGTGAAATCCTGTGTTTGTTTTTGAGGTTGTATTTTATGCTACATAATCCTCATTGCTTTCTTTTCTCCCAGATGTTGGCAGAAGATGCAGAGGCAGGAGCAGAGGACGAAAAGGAGGTGGAAGAGCTGAAGAAACAAGGCATAAACCCTCTCCCCAAACCTCCTCCTGGAGTTGGTCTCCTCCCGACGCCTCCTCGGCCCGTTCCTGTGGACAACAGTGCAATAGCTGGGGATTTTGGTGGTCCTGTTGCAAGTGACTTTGGGGGCATGCCAGGACCTAACCAGGGGCCCATACCTCCTAAATGTCCTCCAGGACCAGTGGCGCCTGTTCCCGGACCTATCCCTTGTGCTGCCCCCCCAGTCCATGGCCCTGATGGAAGTCCTTACCAGGGAGTGCCACAGAATCCTACGTGCCCTCCTCCACACATGGGCCCCCCGCCACCTGGTGGTGCTGCTGGAGGTGGAGGTGGTGGAGGGAAAAAGATCCCGTCGTTGTTTGAGATCAAAGTTCAGCCGACAGGACAGCTGGCTCAGAAACTGGCGGTCAGGTGAGAGAGCTTCATAAACAAATATCTGGAACAGTCGGGACAGAAATTTTACATTTACAGTAAAAGTCACTGAACAGATACTTCATCTACAAAGTGTTGTGCACTCTGAGGTGCCTGTTAATGAAAGCTGAAGTAGAATAACAAGGTTGTGAACTACAGCCTGACAAATATTAAGTGGAGTGTAGAATATCTGGAGCTACAGCTCTCTGAGGTGGTAACTGTCCAGGGCTCCATAAAATCTGTTATTTTTTAACAAAATCTGTTTTAATTTTTCCCATATTCCATTTTTTCCGTTTTAAGAATTGGGGTTTTAGTATTTTAGCAAATCTTACCTTGAGACACAGTATAAAGTAATGAAATATAATCACTCACTCTTCAGGTGGTCCTTACACATATCTTTACAGGTCCAGTCAACAGTATGTTGACAAAATTTGTAGAGCATTTTATCGCCTGACACATAATAATCGTTGGGAAACTGCTCTGCCCTGTACTTTGGAGTAAGCCGGGAGTTTCATAGCTTCTTTGCCGACTTAGCCGGTGTCTCAGGCGGACGCTTCAACATGTTTGCATTGTTAACTAGAAAAGCCCTCAGAGAGCGCAGACCCCGCCAAGCAGCTTTGGTCCACTTTGGCGAAAATGGTCCTATCTGGCAATGTTAAAGAATCCTTTAAAAAATTCCTGGATCCAGATGGTGATTCGGATCACCCCCAAAATTTAATCAGTTCTTCTATATCCCATTTTCGACAATTCCTGAAAATTTCATCCAAATTCATTCAGAACTTTTCAAGTTATTTTGAACACAAACAGACAGATAAACGCCGGCAAAAACATAACTTCCTTGGCGGAGGTAATGAAGAGAGGAGGAGGAGGAGGAGGGGAAGTGAAGCGTGCGTTGTCTCCAGCCTTATTGCCCCTCAGACCATTTTCCCAAGAGATATGTCCATTTTATTTAAAAAAAAAAAAAAAATTACGTAAAATGTCAGCCATTTCCGTGAGATTCCCTGTTTATATTGAATTCTGCATTTTATGTCCAATGCTGTGATTCTGTCCACTATTCTGTAATCGAGGACTTCATAGGGCCCTAACTGTGGTGGCCGGGGTCAGATTTTCCCAATGTGCAGCCCTCTACATCAAAAAATATTTTAAGTTTGACGATTCCTAAAATCTTAACTCCTCTTTGAAGCACCAAAAGAAAGAAAAGCACATCGAGCAAATAATAATTTCTTTTTCCATCAGGGGCCAAACTCCCACCAACGCACAGGGTCAGACTCCTGCTCCTGGAGCCCAGGGTGCCCCTGGTGCTCCCCCCACCCACTTCCCCTCCCCCCCAGGTATGATGTCCCCTGATATGCAGAACATGGGGCCTGGTGGACAGCCTATGATGGGAGGATTTGCACCTGGTGAAGGCCTGCCTCCAGGTGCTCAGGCTGGAGGAAACTTCTACAATAACTACTACAACCAGCAGGAGGGGATGAGCATGGAGGGAGTGGTGGAGGAAGGTGAGTGACTGAGCATGAGAAGCCTTAAAAACCAAAAGTCCCCAAACACTGATGAAGATATCGTTACAGGATCTTGCACTGATGAGTTCTGTTTCCCTCAGGTGACAACTACCAGAGTTTTGAAGAGCGAGGGGGCGCGGGGAAATTTGGAAATCAGTCTCAGCAAGAAGGCTCAGCTAACGGAGCATCAACCAATCAAGGAGGGATCTCTGTGCCTGACTTCCTGCCTCCAGCACAGCGTGTCCTGTTCATGAGGATCCAGCAGAAGCAGCAGGAGGAAGAGGAGAGAGCTCGCAGGATGGCCGAAGGCGGGATGGAGAGGAGCAGAGACACCGAAGGTAGAAAAAAAGAACCGGTCATCTGTTTGTCAAAACCACTGCTTAAGAAATTAGCTTTTCTTCTCTTTTCTTGTACTTTTTTCTTTGTTATTGTCTCATGTTAAAAAAACAGAGAAACTGTTGCCCACACCCGATATAAAGAGATCATAAACAAAACTAGAAAGTACTCATGGAACGTGAACTTCCACCAAGGTAGCTCACATATTGCTATTACATCTGTAAGCAATAGTTCCATGAAAGTTACCATCATAATATGATTCATGACCTGAAAACCCACACCTAGCACACACAATCATGTTAGTATCATTATTAGCTAGAAAGTTATTGAGCAAAAATCATCGTTCCCTAATGTAGGGCTGAAGGATTTATCATTTTTGGTTGAAATCGCTATTTCAAACAATGCAGTCGTGATCGCCAAAGCTACAATTTTTTTTCAGCTCTCCTGATTGACCCAGGATCTGTTGTGTCAACTATTTTACACATACTGTTTTACAAATATGCAGGCAGTTTGCATTTACAGAAGTGCTGGTAAGCAGGTCAACAACACAAAGCCTCTGTTTAGAAGTAGAAGTTGGAGTATCCCTTAAATCATGAAAACAGATTATTTATAATTAATATTAGATGATGAATAATGTGTTATGTGCCTTTGATCATTGATTTCCTTACTGTTGTCTATACTGTAAACATAGTGAATATTGCACTGAAGCTTGATTTGAAGAAAATTGTTAATTGAATTGAAATCACAATATCTGCCAGAAAAATCTCCATTAGATCTTTTCCTGGAATTGTTCAGCTCTACCCTAATGGTGGTTGTCTGGATCACCACCAAAATCTAATAATTTTTAAGTTGGTCCATTACCAACATCTCCTGAAAATTTCAGCAAAATCTGTCCAGTAGTTCTTGCGTAATCTTGCTAATAAACAGACAAACAAACAAACGTCAGAAAAAAACATGACCTCCTTGGTGGAGGTAAATTTTTGCTTCTGGTTTTTTTCATTCACAAGTTAAAGTAATTTTTTGATGTATAAATTTTATAAGTAAGGTTCCTTTTAAAGAGTTTTTGACAGAACATGTGGGTACCCTTTCCTCAGGTGACTCAGGGAACTGGTACTCCAGCGAAGATGAGGACGGTGGTGGAAGTGTGACCTCCATCTTGAAGACGCTCCGTCAGCAGACCCAGCCTTCCCAAAAACCTGATGGCACCCCGAGCGATCCCCGACTCACAAAGGCCGCTCCTGCCAGCGCTCCTTCTCGCCCAGCGGACCCCCGCCTGGCTCGGGACCCACGACTGGCACGTGCCGCCGAGTCCTCTGACTCCCACTCCATGACCGCTCCATCGTCCTCTGGACCTCCTGCAGACCCCCGGTTAGCTCGGCACGCCGCTGCCTCAGCCGGATCCTCCTCTTTGCCCCCTGCTCCTAAACAGGAGACCCCTCTGGTCTACAAGCCTCCCCCACTCACAGCCCCAGCTGTGGACGAGGAGGAGACAGAGCGAGTTCTGCGGGACAAGCCCGTGCCGATCCCTCTGGAGCCGCTCATGGGGATGGCCCTGAGAGACCCCCGCTCGCAGCTGCAGCAGTTCAGCCACATCAAGAAGGACATTGTTCTCCACATGCCGGCCTTCATTAAAACGGTCACCTGGTCTCCTGAAGACCTCCTCCCGCTCCCCATCCCCAAGCAGGATTTCCTCCCTCTCCCGCCAGGCATCCCCCCTGTCTCCTCCATAGACCCTCGTCTGTCCCGCGCTCCACCCCCCCTTCACACTTCGCAGCCTCCTCCTGTGCAGCCCTCTCTACCCTTGGACTCCCCTGCTGCCTCCTCCTCCTCCTCTCTCCCAGACTTTGAGCTTCTGTCTCGTATCTTAAAAACTGTTGGCTCCAGCCCGTCTCAGACCCCCTCCCCTCCTCTTTTATCTAACCCTATTACCCCCTCGTCCCTGCTGGTCCAACCTCCTGTGCCCTCTGCACCTGCAGAAAAGCCCATTGACCCCCGTATGGCCCGTAAAACCCCCTCAGACCCTCGTCTCCAGCCTCAGAAGTCAGCACTGAAGCAGCCGTCAGAGCCCGCCCCCCCTCCTGTCTCAGCTATCCCCTCGTCACCGACCTCCAGCTCCTCGCCCCCCACCATTGCCCCTTATGACCCCAGGCTGCTCTCCACTGGTGGCGCGGGGCGCGGTGTGGGCACAGGGTCACCAGGGGGCGCCAGCGTACTGAGCAGCATCAGCCTGTATGACCCAAGGACTAACAAACCAGGCAGCCCTGGAACCAGCAGCGGCTCCAACAACTCCCCAAATTCATCCAGCACGGAGTCCAAACCCAACGACCCCCCAGCGAGTAAATCTAAATCCAAAGAGCCGCTGTTTGTCCGGAAGTCTGCGCTGGATCAGCCAGAGCCAGAGAAAAGTGCAGAGCAGGGGACCGACCGGTACAACAGCTACAACAGGCCTCGACCCAAACCGGCACCCTCGCCTAACTCCACGGGCCAGGGCGCTTCTGCAGCCGGGGCGGGCGCCGCAGGAGGTCAGGGCGCTCCTGGAGGTGCGGGAGATCAGGGTCCATCAGGGGTCCACAGCTTACCCGTGTCCACTTTATTCGGTGTGGTGAAGCAGGCGGCAAAGCCCGGCGGGACAGGTAGTCCTTTTGGAGGCAACAGCCCCGTGCAGCCTGAGCAGGCGACCACAGAACAGGACAATGCTTCTCTGAAGGAGGTTTTCAAAGGCTTTGACCCCACAGCTTCACCCTTCTGCCAGTGACCCCCTCCTCCGCCCCCAGCTTCAAACCCCCAACCCTTCGCCCCGCCTCGATCACTGAATGTTGAAGGTGGTCAGCTCTAGTTTTGTTTTAACTCTGATGAACACTGAGCAGATCAGTGGGAAGGAGGACGAGGAACACACTGAGGTGTAACAGCCTGTAAGACCGATGAAGACTCAGATCAAATGATTACACGTTTCATTCACACACACACTTTACCGCAGTGTTGCAGATCCAGATCCTATAGACTCGGGGAGGGGGTTCAGAGTTAAAATCCTAAATCCCTATTTTAAACAGACGTATTGATGTACTATTAAATGTATTCTCCTCATTTCATTACTTACTGCAAACAGTTATTCAGACGGCAGCAGATTACATCCAGAGTAATTAACATTTTATCATCATTTTTCTTTTTTCATTAACATCCTTATTTCATTTCTATGGAAAACCAGTTAAGAGAAAGACTGACTATGCACCTCTTAAAACCATCAAAATAATAACAAAACTGCACGTTTCCAGGAATATTATTGATGTATAATTTTCGAAATAAAGTTGAAATGTAGAGATTAAAGTCAAAATTTCAGATTAAATTACAATTTTGACCTAATTCTCAATATTTCAAGTTTATTCTTTAAATTGTGTTTCAGTTTTACAGACATAGTTCACGAAACCATTGGCCTGATTCAGTTTTACTCTAAATTTTGATTTTTTTTTTTTTTTAAATTAAGACTTTAAATGAATAGTTTTTAAGTGGGGTTGTGTGAGGTCATGACAAAAGCTCAATCATTAGCCCCAGTGATTATGATCAGCTCTGCATCTGCACAAGAACTACATGCTGCTGCAAGTGGGACAAACAGCTCAGTAATTTAAGAGTTTTAGGTAGAAACAAACTACAAAAACGCGCTGGGTGATTGCTTGTTTATTTTACACTGGCAAGCTGCTTTGGTTAGCAGCACAGCCTTCATGGTCTTCTACCAGCAACCAAAGTACATTTATTATTCCACGTTCCAGCTAAATATTAGTGAAATTTGCAAATGTTTAAAGATGATCCTGCTCACTTTAACAAAGTGTGTCATTCTCAGTGTATCAGTTCTTCTCCTTAACATTGAACATACAGCAGGTTTTTATCAAGTAAACTTAAAATTAAACCATGGCTAGTGTCTTTAAGCAATAAATGAGTAGTATGAGCTGAAGCTGAGCTTTCATTCAGCACCTCTGGTTTTTTTCTTTAGATTGTGAAACTTGTGATCGGGTCCTGACACGTACAAACGTTTGTTAAAGCAGGGGGGATCTGTATGCCAAGAGCTGTCAGCAGCTGATTTGTGTAGAAGCTGCTGCTGATCCTGGAACATCCTGATGTGTTTTTTTAGTCACACTTGTATTTAATACAGTTTGACGATCTTTATTCTGGTTTACACACCTGTATTAACAGGTATTATGGGTTTCCCCAGCCTTCCTGTTCCCATAGCCATTTATTCCATTTCTCATTTACAAATGTTGACTCTCCAACCCCAGAAGCTTTTCCTGCGTGTACTCCAGTGCATACATGTATCTGAAAGGTTTTTTTTGCCTGCAAAAATCCCTCATTTTAAGTTTGTTAGCGGTTGTTTCCTCTTGTGAAGCCTGCAGACTTCAGCTGGTTAGCAGAGGGACACGAAGGCTGTGCCACAAAAAAAGTTTGTTTAAAGGTGTTAAATACAGTGTAATTTCACCCTACACTGTCTTTGTGGCTTGACCTTATACTACTAAATTATGCAGAGTTCAGCCTCATTTTGCAATTTTTCATCCCCCGAGCTACCGTGACGGCTCTTTGTGTACAGAAGCAGAGCTGATCTCTGTCACTAAGGCTAATGCTCGTGTTGTTGTCATGTATCTTATACAACCCTGCTTCAAAAGTCTCAGATTAACCTATTGGCTTTTCTTCCCAACATTTCTGCTCTAATCTCATAATAGTTCAGTCAACATTTTTCTCATCAGACTGTCTTTTGTCTAGCTGCAGAATGATTCAAGTCAAATCCTCCATCTTTTCTTCTCCGGTCTGATCCTGATACGTTTCCACAAAACTCATCTGCTCATTATCGTCCTCCTACGCCTTATCTGTAAACCTCAAATGTTCTCGTCTCTGTATCTGGACGGTCAAAGGTCACGGTGCTCTTGGAAACAGATAAAAGCGAGGCCAGATGAGCCTCTCCCACCATGAAATTGATATCAGTAGTATTTTGATGATTTAATGAACGGCTGCCTGTAGAAGCACATCTTTGCTGCTGCCTTTCTGGTCATCTGCTCTGTCATTCTCCGCAGATTCTGCTGCAAACCAACATCTATGTTCTGCCTATTTTAGTATTTATTTCCTTTGCACTGTAGGTGTGTGTCCTCTGAGAGCTGTTCTGTTGATTTTAATGTGTGTGGCTCCCCCAGATGTTCACTTGCTGTTTCGTTTTTCTTTTAATTAGCTCTTAATCCAAATAGGTAACCCACCTGTTACCTTTCAGCTCTTCCTCCTGAACCACTCCTCCATGAAAGTTGTTTTTCACAGTTGAACTTTTTGTTAAAAACAGTGAGTCTCCATGTTACCAGTGACAGTTTTCAGAGATTTAGGTCATAAAAAGAGCCGACTAGACTGCAAACATGCCCCCATGTCACTCCTCAGAGAGACCTTCCTCTTACTGGTGCTCAGAAATCAGTTTTAGATTAGAAAAGTTAATTTCAAAAGTGCAGCAGTGTTTGTTTATGTGTCATCTTCCCACTGTTGATTTGACTGAGACACTTTTTAACTGAGCCAGAGTTCACCATCTCATTTCAGTATTTGGTGAATTTTATTTCTAGGTGCAGGAAAATCAAGTTGAATTGACTGCATAGTTCTGCCACAGGGTCACATCATTGAATAATTTGCAGCCTTAAAGATGCATTTATGTTGTTTTAGCTTTCGCGGCTGTTACAGTGTGACAATCGTAAGCTAGACTCAGGCCTAGAATTCGATTAAGTGTAATACCATCCTGGATCCACCTGGGCTGTGTAGTGATGTGCTGCTCAGCTCCGCCTGCCTCTGCTGTACACTTAGTTTTAATTGAAGACTCGTCTTAACTAAAAGTCTCATGATGTTAACAAATCCTTAAAAAAAATCTTGGATTTACATTTGGATCACCACCAAAGTCTTATCGTTTTGTTCCTGTGCCATGACCAACATTCCCTGAAAATCTCATCCAAATCTGTTTGTAACTTTTCGAGTTATCTCACTTATTGTCAGACAAACATCAGCTAAAACAATTTCCAACTGCACGCCTGAAAGTTTATTCACAAAACAGCAACACTCTCCTCAAACAGGATTTCAATATATTTAGTGGGAAAAGTATTTAAATTAGTGATGCTGTCTTCCTGCTTAGCACTTGAAGCACTCCCATAGTGCTGTCTGAGTGGCTTGCTGGTCAAGCCAGGGAGGCGTCACCACTTTTTAACAGCTTTTCTCCCTCATTATTTCAAATCTATTACAGGAGTGTTTCTCTAACGTTCCTTGTGGAGAACTGTTCTTAAGTGGTGCTGCCTCCCTGCTTAGTAGGGCAACTACCTCAAAAGCAGTTTGCAGGTAGCTTGCAGCACTAACCAGGAAGGCGTCACCACAATTTAACAGCTTTTCTCCCCCTGTTTTGTTGAATTTATTCAGAAAATGCCTGTTTGATGTTCCTTGATGAGTGCAGTTTAAGTAGTGCCGCCTTCCCTCTGAAGTCGGAGATATACTTGCGTCCATTGGGGCGTCCTGAGCGTTTTTGTTTTTATACTTGCCTGTATTTGACGCGTGTTACCAGAGGATACAGCTAGAGGGCGCAAAAAACATGCAACTACCTGTTGTGTTAAAAGTAAACTGCAAACATTGCAGAAATTCTGAGATTTCATCAAATTCACCAAAAGAAAATGAAGACTTTCCTTGTAGAGTAGTTTTTAAGGGCAGCTGCCTTTCTTATGAGTGCAGTGAGCTTTGCAGCTGCCCCCTCCTGTCATTTAAAATGATTCTGTTATAAAATCAGTGGTTTGATTTGACATTAAGACACTGTGCAGCGTGCAGGTTTCACCGAAAGGGGCCTTAACTCAAAACAAGTGTGCAGCAGAAATGGGCAGAGCTGCTGTTTTACTTGGCTCGGATGATTTCATTGTTGCTGCTCTTCAGTACTGAGCCTTGTGTTGATCCGTGCATGTTCAAGCTCTTTACTGAGAGAAGCATGATGTTTAAAGTCATATTTGTCTCAACTTTTGTTATCATATCGACAAAAACATGGATTATTCTTTTGGATGCCACAAAAGGAAATGCACTCGTCCTGGAAATCTTTCTTTGGGATGAACTCACAGTTGGTTTCTTGGTGTAAACGTTGATTCTCTCACGGCTCATCCTTTCTCAGCTTGTTCCTCTCATCACTAACAGAGCAGTTTGGAGTTGAAGCCTCAAGTACAGGGTGAAATAAGCAGTTTTTTTGCCTGATAAGTCTGATTTACGGGTGCTTGTGTGAAATCTTTCACTGTGGGTCACTGCAGTGGAGTTTAAGGAGTGTCAGACTTCCCAGACTTCCACTTGTCTTTGTAAAAATGTTGATCATTTTAATTTATTTTTTTATACTGGGGTAAATAATAATTCCTCACTCGACATATTTGAGCTGAATCATTTTATATGTCAGAAATATGACTGCTCACGTTGGTGGGACGAGGCAGCCTGCAGTGTGAAGAGAGAAAAGAGAGAGACTATTTTTTTATTTAGTTTGTGTACAGAGATTCAGACTAACAAAAGACTCACTGATGTATCTCCTAACGGGGCCCTAAAGAGCCTGTCGGGATGCTGAATGTCAGCTACATCAAGTGTGAAATTATTGTTGATTTGTTCTTTCCTTTACAGCTTTGTTGTTTTATAAAGTTTTTGTTTTCTTGCTCTGTAAATTGACCAGTATCCTGTCTTTGGAGGAGTGGAGTTTTCTAACTGTTCACTGTAGGTGAGGTTGTCAAAGTATTTAAATAAAGTTGATTTATCATCAACCACTAAAATAAACGTTTTCTGTCGCTCCTTTTCTTCAGCAAATTCAGTGGTGTAAATGTCCTGGAGCTGAACTGTCTTTAAAGCTGAAATTTATACCTCAGCATTCATCAGGGGAAATGGAGATGATTTATTAGACATCACAACCAAATAGCAGAGGGATGGATTTTAATACTTGACTACTAGGGATGCATGATATTGGATTTTTGCCAATATGCTGATATTTTTAAATTCATTATCTCCAATACCAATACCGATATTTCTGGTCAAGAGCACAAGCTCTGTACTGAACAAAAACGGTACATTTTTGTGGAGAACAGATGTAAAACAAGAAAAACTGCATTTATTTACATTTTTAAATGTACCCATGCAGTGATGAGAAGGTGCATCAAAATTGTATATTTGTGTAATTTGCTGATATTCCAGCCGATATATGAGGCCGATATATTGGCTGTAAATAACTTTCACAGTATCGGCCAATGCTGATACTTAACTTTTTAGGCTGATTTTGGCCGATACCGTTAGCAAACTGATATTGTGCATCCCTAATGACCACCGTATGTCACTTTGTGATAAAATAAGTGTCTGGCCTTACTCTGGAGTCCACGACTAGCAAAAAGACACCATTTTTTTCGACTGTGCGTGCAGTAACAAGATCGCCAAAAGCTAAGTAGCTGAGCTCAAACAGTGGGAGTCAATGGGTAGCGTTAGCCTGCCTACTGTCATCAGATAAACATGATAAAAAAACAGGTCACAACATGCACACAGGACTGTTAAGAGTTGCTCAAGAGTTTATCTGATAACTGTAGGCAGAGGTAGGCTAACATTTCCCATTGATTCCCAGTGTTTGAGCTAAGCTAATAAGCAGTGGGCGAGCTCTGCCTTGTTACTGCACGCACAGTCTAAAGAATGGAGTCTATCTGCTTGTCATGCACTCCGGAGTGAGGCAAGACATGAAAACAAAAAAAAATGTTGGCGTATCCCTGTAAGTCTCTTTCAGTTTAAGCCCATTTAACATTAACGTAGAAACAGATTGTCCAATGCAGTTTAATATAGCACATTTTGTTTTCCAAAGTGCTGTTCAGTGTTTACCAAGTACAAATGATATAAAGTAAAATAAAACCGTATATAAACCCAGTAGAATCATTATCACGTTAAAGCATATAAAGCTCATAAAAAACAGAAGACGGTTAAAATAAAAGAATGGAGAGAATAAAATACACATTAAGTCAAAATAAAATTCAGTTTAAGATGAGATTTAAAGGCAGGTAAGGTGGCACGTGCTGATTTTCAAGAGGTTTTATAATCCTGTGGCTTGTGTCTGTTTTTTCCCACTTCACGAGTTCAAACTTTTACCTTCAAAAGGATATTAAGGATTATTTTACAGTTTTTCTGTTTAATGCCCTCGTGCCTGTAAGCCGGCTTCCTAACGATGGCCCCCTGAGATTGTGTCGTTGTTATTTCTGCTGATTTATGTTTGTGTGCTGCCTGATCTGGAGTCCACACATTCCTATGTTAAAGTACAGAAAGCTGCACAGCCCGACTTTAAATGCTGTTTTTCTCACTCTTAATTTGTGGTTATGTGGCTGTTTTTCCTGCAGTGAAACAGCCTGACTTTGCTCCCAGTGTGGTCAGAAACGCGTCCAGTGGAGTTCATATTTATCATTACCTGAATGTACGGATGCTCAGTGAAATGATACGTTGCTGTAACATCACGTCTTCGTCGTCTTTATAAACCTTAGGTTACAGCTCAAAATGTTTTTATAACATCAGCGGAGGACCTTCAACATAATTAAAAAATATAATCCAAAAACTTGACCCTTTTTTCGTAGATTTTTTATCTAAGATGTTTATGTTTATACATATTTATACTTAATTTTCTTTTCTTTTCTTTTTGTTTTTTTGTACAAACCAGGACATAAAAGTTCATAAAAAGGAAATAATACTGTGGAGATTTCAGGATGATTCCTTCATCTCTTAAACATTTGTTTACTTGACATTTAATTGAATTAATTTTTTATCTTGTCATTGAATAGTAACTGACCATTTTTACCTCTTCGTCTGACATTGTTCCTCTTGTTTGATGTTAAATGTGGACGTTTTTATTTATTTTTAATGAATGGAAAAAATAAGGTGCTGAATTGCTTGTAATGAAGAAAAAATATCTGCTCAGTGAAGCAAGTTAAGTTTGACTCAGTGAGGGTCTTAGATTAAAGTTTAATATTTGCTTAAGTGAAATTTGTCTTGTCTTTACCGGCAGATTATTTTAATTATTATTACGAGGAACTTATATCTTCAAATAAGATCTTAATCCAGACATGTAAGGAAATTGTAGATTGGAATAAGTTTAGTGAGAGATTTTTTGTCTTGAATAGGACAAATACATTCACTTAGATCTGATTTTTTCAGTGTAATTTGTGACTCTGGACTTGAATATTATAGTCTTAAAAGAAATAACCGTGAGTTGCCACCTTTTTATTTTTTTAATTTTATGACATCTTTAGGCTACAATGTTAATTTTAATTCATGTGTGACAAACAAATAATATTGATTTCCGTGTTTAGACAAAAATATTTAAAAGAGAAATGCTGAAACACACTGCTCTGCTGAGTTTTGACAAATCTCAACTTCAGCCTTTTAGAAGAACATTTTAATCTTGAAGAGAGGGCAGAAAGTGATTGATAACCACTGGTTTAACATTATAATTAAGCTTAAGTCTGGTTTTACTGACTGATGAATGTGCCCTCTGAATGGAACAATGATGTGCTGATTTTTCACCAGCACTTATTTTCAGATAAATAAAGAATTGGGCGGCGTGGTTTCGGTAAATTGGGGTAATTTATCTCGGTTGTATCTGTGGTCACCACGCTGACCCTCCTCTGCTGTCAGTATTTACATTTTCTCCCTCCTTCTGTTATTGTTCCGCTTGTTTGGTGCGTCACTGAAACCATGAATGGCCTTTGACACACAATCAGCTGAATCTCCTCATTTGTCACCACGGGGTGTATTTCTGCCTCCGTCCCGACTGTTCCCCTCTATCTTTAGGCTCGAGCCGCTCTGGGATCAGCGGCGCAGTGGCACACAGCCTGTTTCCTGGTTTGTTACGATCCTGTGGTGACTCACTTCCTGTTCCCCTCCCATCCTGAAACACTGGCTCCAGGAAGACAAACCATTCATCCTGGACCTCAAAGGTTTCCTATCACGCACAAACAAACATGCACGCTTGGCTGCTCAGTGCATCTCTCTTGACCTTCAGAGCAGATGTTATTCATCACAGGTTCTTCAAAAGGGTTGTGTTACCAATGTGAACTACACTAGACAGCCCTTAAAAAGTGAGACTTATGACCGTCCAGGTCTGATGATAAATTAATAACAACAGTGTTAAGCCAGAGCTGCAGCCTGGTGGTTTGATGCCTTTGTAAGGTACAGCCCAAATATCCCTAAAATACGGTATATCTGCCCAACATTAACCTTTTATTAGCACAGCACTGAGCAACAGAGTTTCTGTAGTGTAGGAAAGTTCCTCAGAACAAACCAAACTTAGCTTACAAAGCTTTTTCTGTGTAAATCCATTGAAGGTTGTTTCTAAATATTTAATTGGTCGCTGATCTTTCCTCTCCTTTTATGTGCAGGTCTAACAAATGCTGACAATGAGTCAAAGAAACCCGCTGTGAGAACTTTGTGAATGAAAACACTTCCTTGTGACACATTAACACGGAGCTGATTGTTGCTCAAGACAGGAATCTTAAATAATTACAGGTGTCTGCTGGATTAGTCTGCATGTGAGTGGGTGTGTGCAGGCCGCTCAGGTAGGGGTGGGAAACTGGGTGATTCATGCAGCAGCTTCTGTGCAGCAGATTTGATCACTCATTAGCTGTTCAGACCTGCAGCAAAAGGATGGGCTCCACTTCATGAGAGCTCAGGACAAATGTAGGTCAGATAGTGAAGTGAAGCTGATTAATATTTCCAGTCTTCTTAACCTATCAGATGATGTTTTAAAGCTCTTTTATCTTCTCTTTTAAGACTTAGACACGGCTGTTTCTCAGCAGCGTGTAACATGTAAGACCACAAGATCTTTACTCTGAGGTTTTATTACTTTAGTTATGAACTTATTCAGTGTCATATCAAGTAATAACTTTTTTTTGGATCATTTTTTTTTACATTCTTTATTTTGGGATGGCAGTATTCATATTTATGCAATGCATCAAAACCGATGGTCTTTTATCATCTGCCATCAACATGTTTTATTTAAATTTTAGGAACTAAATACAGAGAGATAAAGAGTGTGCACCAAAGCATTAAAAGTATATCTAAGAAGAAAGAAAAGCTAATGATATATATAAAAATAAATGCATAAAAATTAGGTTTTGTTTAAATAAAAACACAACAGGATTATTACATAATCACCTTTGCAAAATCTGGCTGTAAAGGCCTCACATATTTAACCCACTTGGTCCAAAATTTAACTAACACATCTCTCTGGAGACAGACAGAAAAGGTAATCCTTTTCATCACATTTCATCTTTACTATGCCGATCCACTCCTGCGTTGTTGGGGCTTCAGGATTTAACCAGCGTCTTGTGAGTGCTTTTTGGCAAGCAAGAATCAAAATACCAAACAAAGATTCATTCGATCATCTCACCTGGAAGTCAACATTTCAAGGAACAATGTAGAGAAGTGCAGGGGCAGAGCAGTGTTAAAGATGCTTTTTCATATTTTGTGACACTGTCCAAAAAGGTCGAATCATTGGACACTCCCAAAATACGTGCCAGTGGTTAGCTTCTCGAGATCCACTTTATCTCCAACATTTACCATCCCCTCCAAAAAAATAGGCTTTCTGTTTCTGTTGGTGTAAAAGAGAAACGAATGAGGCACTTCCATCCTACGGAAGCCCTTAAAGTATATGATTTTGCACATTTTTTTAACACTGTTTCCTTGTGGTAACAAGTTAATCTCAGCCACTTTTTTGAGATCTCAGCCTTATTTATATTGTTATCTTGGGATAACCAAGCTTGTTTTCTTGAGATCTCGACTTATTTATATCATTATCTCAGGATGACTAAGCTTGTTTTCCTGAGATAATGTGAAAAGCTATCTCGTTATCTTGAGAAAACAATGCTCATTTTCTCGTGATAACAGGATAATCTTCTGGTGATGTAGTAATCAAAACTATAGGCTGATTACTGTCATAAGCCAGACCAGGGTTGCAGTGCTGCCAGCACTCACACAAACGAGGTAAGCTACGCCTATTTATGTGTTACTTTGTGCTTTTGCTACTTTATGATAGGCGTTATGATCATAAGATGTTATGGTGGTGGAGTGAATGAAAAACTACTGCTGTACCCATGGGTTTGTACCCGTGCAGGTTGGTGCAGGTGTCTGTCCCCCCCATGAGAAGACCTGCTTTGTCTCCCAGTCGGAGCAGGAGGAGTTGTTCCCACCATCAACTTATTACTTATATTTTATCTTGGGAAAACAAGCTTTGTTATCCCAAGATAACAACATTAATAAGTCGAGATCTCGAGAAAACGACTGAAATTAACTTCTTAAATTAGTGTAAAAACTGTGCAAAATCATGTCCTTTTAAGGCTTCCGAACCATCCAAACTCCCTCCATCTTTGTCAATTGTTACATCTCCATTGGCGTTTACAAACTTCCTGCCAGTTTTCAGTTGATACTGAAATACCCCCTTCTTTTCCCCTTTTTTCAAGTAATAACATTTTAAATAAAAATCTGTCTTCATCTATAATATCTTTATTTAGTAAGTACCATCATGCTATGAAAATACAGCTAAGTCGTGCAGTTATCAGAAGACACTACTGATGCTTTCTGCTTGCTCCCAGAGCATTTTTTTGGTTTATATTTGGGTTTGAGGCACTTCCAGGCAGCGTGGCAGTAGCCATTGGGGTTAAAAGTGCAGGGAGGCTGTGTTACACTTCAGAAAGAGCACACGACTGGAACATTGTGCCATTGTTGTTTAAAAATATGAAGAACTGGTTTAAGTGACGTGTATATCTGATGCTGGATATTTTATTTGAATAGACTGGTTTAGTCAGGGATCTGTGCACATCCATGTCTGTCCGCATGTTATAACAAATATCCCTTCTGTCTTCACATCGAAATGACAAAATTAATTCTTCTTTTGCTTTGCTGTTCAGGGTTGTTTACGTGACTTAACATTAATTGGTCAACATCTCTGACATGTTGGAACAAATCACAGTTGAAACACGTTAGACTCTCTGTCGGGAGATCAGGCGCCGTCACAGTTACGGTCTTTATTGTCACTCACTATGATGAAACGACCAAGTTTCCTGGCTGATGAGTCACAAAACCATATGACAGCTGGATCGGGCTATAATCAGGCTAACACTGTTTAGTCTGTGGCATAAACCATGGACGGTGTAAGTATTCAACTAAGTATCAGTGACATCACCCTTGTGGTTGCAGAGGCCATCCTCTGAATCCAGTTCACTGAAGTTTCCTCTCAGTCCACCGAAACAAACTCACAGTTTCAACAGGTGAGCTCAGGCCTATCAGCAATGCTGTTTATTATTTAATCTACTTGATGACAGCTTGTCTTTTAGGGAGCACAGGCAGAATGTTGTTAAAAAGTTGAAAGTTCTGCTGTTTTTTTTTTATTTTTACAGAGATAGAAAAGGTCAGTTTTTCCTTTAGTGTCACAAAGACGCTGATGGAGTCCAACTCCTGACTAGTCCTGATTATGTGTTGTACATGCATGGAGTAATAAGACCAACATTAACTCTGTTTTAAAGCTACAGAAGAGAGTAAAAAGAATTGTAATATGATCTCATCACTATAAGCAAACCAGTCTGTTTTTGTTGATTGGTGCTCTAAAACTTTTGTGATTTAGTTCATTTCAAAACAGCACGGATAATGTACAAAAGAATTTACTTTGCCAAACTATTCAGAGGCTGTTTAAAATCAGACAGACTCCATATAAATAAAGGGAAAAAGACTCAAGTTAGAACTAGTGTTGCCAAATTCTGGGATTTCCAAAGTTGGAAACTTTTCTGTGCATAATCTTGAATAAAACTACCAAATTTCATGCAGGTATACTCGCGAATATCTTTGTTATCCCTCAATCACATGCACATAGCTCACCGCAGGTTTATCGAGGCCACACCCCCTACATGCATGGTGCAGTCCTCCATCATGTGCACAGATAACCCTAGACCCCTGGACTATTGAGGACACACATTTGAGCCCAAGGACATAAAGTAAAGTTGAAATTGGTTGTTCAATAAAATAATTAAAACTTGTTGAACTCTGTTGAAATGTTTTGAATTGTTTTATTTTGTATGGATGTCTGCCTATGACGAAACAAAATGTTTATATTTATGTTTGGGTATGATAAAGATTCTTTAAATTAACCCAGATTTCCTGTTAATTCCCATAATTCTCATGGAAAGTTTCCACAGACTAACATTTCTGCCCCTTTGCAACCCTACTAAGAACTAATGTAACACCAAGACGTTTGTTTTTTCTTCTTGTTGGTTCGTTTGTCTGTGAACAAGATTACTCAAATAGTTCTCAATGGATTTTGATGAAATTTTCAGGGAATTACTTTAAAGGATTTGTTAGCATTGTGTGATGAGGCAGTTTTTCACATTTTTAATAATAACTCAATTAACAATGTCAGAAATGCCTTTGCAGAGGTTTGTGCTCTCAGATCTTAATAGGATTAAAGGCAAAAAAAAAAGAAAAGTTGAAAATCAAATTAAAACCCATCAAAAATTCAAAATGGCTGAGTATGAAAAATTCAACCCCTTTTCCAGTGTGAGCCAGTTAAGGAAATGGCTGTATGCACCAAGTCCCTTCATCAAACCAGGCGTGAACATAATAACAATAATAATAATAATAATAATAATAATAATAATACATTTTATTTAAGGGTACCTTTCACGACACTCAAGGCCACCTTACAAAAGTAAAAATAAAAAGTGCAAACATATTTATTTCTGCTGTAAAGATGAAACTTTCGAGTGTGTTTGTGACCTCTGGAGCCTGCAGTCAGCCTCAACTGGACGATTAAGGAAGAGCATTTTATTTTTAGCTCTTCAGTCTAATGTCTCCTCTTGTAGAATTCACACATGCTAAAACCTTTTTTTCTAATATTTTGTCATATATTTGGTCAAATTTGACCCCCCACACTTTATTTATTGAAACTTCCATATAGCTGCTTGCTCAGGACTAATAAAGGTGTATCTACTCATGTTTTTTGAATCTCACTTGTCCTTCTCTTTATCACCTCATTTCTGACCTCCCAACACTCTTTATCATATTTTACTGTCTTCAGTCTTCGTGATACTAAGAGAACAAACTCAGACACAGTTTAATTCTCTGATAAGCGTCTCAGCTTTTCTGATAATTATACCCTGATGTTAAACTAAATTTAAGTTTGCACAGCCAGCACGCATCTCTGACGCAGAGTTACATCTGGGCCCAGTTTTGTTTGAGGCTCTATTTCAGTCCTGATGTTTTCCAGAGTTCCTCGAACCCCTACGGCGTTAGTGTGTTCACTGTATCTTTGATCGGTAATCTGCTTACCTCCTCACACAGAGAAGCTACCTGTGGTGAGAGTATATTTAGAAGACCTGATCCTCTTATAGGATGACTCGGGCCTGGATTTGGAGATTGACGGGCTGTCAGTGTGCAGTGCTGTTTGTGCAGTGATGGGGGCGCTACGAGGAAGCCCTCATGCTGACGCTTCAGCCTTAAGTCTGCAAACATAAGTGTCTGTCTGCTTGTTTGTTTCTGTCGTCTCCTTGTCCTGGGAACGACTGCTTTAGGAAGAGATAAGACGTTTAAGTTTGAGCGTGCAAACAAACACAACAACAAATATATCAGACTTACAGTCACAGGGGGCTTATATAGTTCTTGGGGTTGTATTTGCTGAAGACAACTCTATTCTGTTTCATTTAAGTGTGTTTAATGAAATTAAGAATCTCTTTAACAGCAGAGTCCCAGCTGAGACAGAGAGCAGCACAACAAGGTCAAAGACATGAAAACATGGTGACATCAAAATCAGACCAACAAAAGTTTGGGTCACAGAGCAGGAAGTCTTTAGCTAAAACATCTACAACTAGAAAAGCACTCAGAGAGCACAGACCTCCGCCAAGCAGCTCAGTTACGGCAGTGGCTTTTCCACAGCCTCTGTAAAGATACAATTGTGGATCACCACGCGCTCCATGTGAAGAGCCCCTCCGCCAGCATTGCAAAGGAGGCTGGGAAATGGAGTCATATAGGCTTTAATAACGATGACGTCAGTTTGAAAATAAATCTCAATTTCCTTAATGAAGTAAAGGGGACGAGACCCACACAGAAGCCGAAGAGAAATGAATGGGGTTTCCCATTATTAACTTCAATGTTTTGTTGTGACGTCAGATCCTGGTGAAATTTACCTTGAGCAAATCCATATAAAAATGGCAGAGATAAGATTTTTTTTTTCTACCCAATGTTAACCTATGGGATTTTTTGAAACTTTGGGGATATTTTGCATCCAAACAAACATCCGGATTACCACCAAAATCTAATCATTTTTAAGTTGGGCCATTCCCAACATCTCCTGAAAATTTCAGCAAAATCTTGCCAACAAACAGACAAACAAATAAGGCCAAAAACATATCCTCCTAGGCAGAGGCAACCAGATGCATCTTCCTGCAACATCTTCACCTTTATCATGAAACTATTTAGAGCAGCACATCAGAATCTTCACTTGTACTTTGTAAACAAAAAGATTCAAAGAGAGAAACTGCAGTACTTCCTACATCAATACAGAAGTTTGAGGGAAGCAGGTCCAGTTACCGCCTATCTCCTCCTCCCTGGGACACGTGACTTCCAGTGAACTTTGTTGCCAAACTCTCAAGCTGCTTTTTCCAAAGAAATTATTTTCTTATTCAGTCTGGGAAATAACAATGTGGGAACATCTCCTCTGAAACCTGAAAATGTTAATGGAATCATTTCACTCTTCTCTCAGGAATGGGAGTACACGATGAAGCAATGACCACTTAAATCAGAATGTTTTGCTCGCTCTCTACAGAAAACAAAGCAATGAGTAACCAAAGCATTCAGGCAAATCAGGGCTTACACAGAAGTTCAGTCGGTCACGTTTTCTTCAGGTTCTTCAGGTCTTCACGTTTTTCAGGCACGTCCTTCATGTCTTCCTGATCCTCAGGTGATAAAAACTGCAGATTCTCACGTGAATCATCTCTTTTTGTTTGCAGTGCATGTTCCAACACATCACTGCTTGTGACACAAATTCACTTCAGTCTGGTTACTGGAACAACTGCAAACTGCACGACAGACGCCAGAACTCTGCAAAGACATTTCTTTAAGTTATGAAATATTTAATGCAATCGAGACTAACATTTGTTAAACATAAATTAAATACATTTAGGAAATCTTCTAAGCCCTAATCGATATCTCTGTGGCTAACAGATGTGATGTCATTTCTTAAAATAGAAAAGATTATATTTAGTAATTATTTTAACTCCCTTCCAACCTTTTCTCCGGACTGCCCCCCCCCCCCCCCCCCCCATTTCATTTTATTACATTTAATTAATTGTACTGTTTATTTCATTTATTTGTGTAATTTATAAAATTCTCATACTTATTCTTTTATGTTTAACTTAAAATTCACATTATATTTGTATTACTTTTCATTGTGTACTGTATATTTCTTTCACTTATCAGGTCCAACTTTTCAACATTTTATCCTTTTTAACCTTTTACTATTCATCAGTATTTTTTACTCAACTGATTATTAAGTGTTTATTATTATTATGTGTTCTTTAAAACATAAAAGGGGGAGATGTCATTTATGAACTCTGTGTCCATGTTCTCTTTCTTAATTTAACAGTTAAAAAATGAATAAAATAAAATAAACAAGTGTTTAAAAATGTACCTAAAAAAAGCAGCTGTTGAGTACATTTGGATATGGATATAGATGGATCATCGGGTGTGTTAGGTTAATAATGCATCATAGAAGAAAAACCTTGTTTACACGACTCGGTCAGTATTTTTATACACAGGGCCACCGTATAAAACAGCAGAACTCCATTTTGAAACTGTCATATTCAGTATTGTCTCTGACATGACAGTATCGCGGTGGCTGACATTTTAGGTCATCACAGATTTTCACGCTCTACTGAAACAACAGCTATCAGATTATTACGCTGATGGTGGTGTTTGTTCGGTTTCATCTGCTGAGATGTCAGCTCAAGAACTCACAGACCTTACAAAGTCTCCAAACAAGACGATAAAAGTGCTTAAACATTGTAAAAATATCACTCGGCAGTGCAAGATGAATCTCCAAAAGCAATACTGACACTTTGCCATGAGTGGATGGGACAGTGTTTTCAAGAACTGAACAGTCGTTCTCCTCCATCCAAGCATAATAAGACAAAGACAGTGAGGATCCAGAGGCAGAAATTTACATTTTACAGTTTTTGGCATAAAACGGTCTCATCCCAGCAGCTTAGAGAGAGAGACAGACAGACAGACTCCCAGACAGAAGAGCGTGGGCGCCACAGAGAGAAAACTAACACAGGAAAACAATCAGTTTATTTTGGTATGTCCCGTTCTGGAGCTGCTGTCAGATGCTCATCAATTCTTTTGAGTAAAGTCAGTCTTTCATGGTCAGTGTCAGCCCGTCCACAGTTTCACTAATCCTGCTGTCTTCCCTGTGAAGTGCAGCTTGTGGGAACTGTCTGCAGATGAAGATGTTATTCCCACAATACAGAGACAGACAGACAGACACAAACAAGGAACACACACCAGAGTGAGTCCAGATATGACGATGGCCACTGTCTGACTTAATATTGTGTTTTACTTTATGTGTTTTACAGTTTAGTCACCTGGCCACACTGCTAAGGGATGGCATTCGATTCTTCAACCAGTATTTGTTGCGAGTCTGCCAACATGGTTGTGTTGGTCACTCTGGCATGAACAGCATGCCTGAGCCGATCCCACGAGTGTTCATTGGGGTTTAGGTCAGGACTGCAGGAAGGTTGTTGCATCCCCTACTCTCCCAAAGTCTGGGGGCTTGTTTACACGACAATGAAAATGGCCGAAAACGGACCGTTTACACAAGAACAGTGCCTGGAGTGCCCTTATCCGCAAACTTTTGAAACCGGGGTCAAGAGTGAAAGTTTTCTTTGAAAAACTCAGATCTAAGTGAGATTATCTGTCAAATTTCAAGACAAGAAAATCTCACTAGACTTATTCTAATCTACAATTTCCTTACATTTCTGAAATAAGATCTTATCTGTAGATATAAAAACTAAAAATAAAGCCTGAGTTGCTTGTAATAATAAGTAAAATAATCTGCCAATAAGACAAGACAAATTTAACTTGAGCAGATATTAAATCTGAATTTAAGACCCTCAATGAGTCAAACTTTACTTGTTTCACTGGCAGATAGTTTTTCATTACAAGCAATTCAGCACCTTATGTTTGCATTTCATTCCTTAAAGTAAGATATTTATCTCTAATGGTTAAGTTAATGTGGATTAGAACAAGTGTTTTGGATGTTTTTGACTTGAAAATAAACAAACACACTTGCCTAGATCTGAGTTTTTGCAGTGTTGAAAATGTTTTAGTGGTCAGCTCTGTGCAAACAGGAATCGCTGTTGTCAGGAAAAACAGGGATGCGCAGCGCATGGAAAGAACAACAACAACAGCTATGGCCGAGCAACATGTGTACTGCTAACTGTGCTCAGTTTGTTATCACTCCTCCAACAAAATGTGGATTTGCTGCGTCATTACTCTGACCAGTGGAGAGGCATTTGTTATATTTGCTAAGGATACTACAAACTTACATCACCAACTACTGGCCTGACATGCACACTACCACGTTTTCAGTTGGTCTCGCAGATCTTTGTGAAAGCGTATCGTTATCACACCAACTCCATGTGAACGTGGAAGGCTTTCTGTTCCTGGTGACAGTGTTGTCGTGAAAATGGGCCCTGAAGGTGGTCTTTGATAAATCCGCTCTGTGGAGGTGAGCGGTGTCATCTTGGAGAGGAGATGGGACTGTGGAGACATCGGGTTTCCACTGGTTGAAGAATCTCATCTCTGCATTGAATTGCCTCCAATGGAGACAAGCTATTTCTTCTTATTCTTCTCTAAACTTAAAACTCATGATCTAACTGCTAGGCCGGATCTGGACTCTGGTGCATGTGTTGCGGAGACTGATGGCGTGCAGTCTCTTCTGGATTATCTGGCCAGAGAGCTTTACTGTAAATCTGTAGAAGACTGCCTTTGGTTCCTAAGTGCTGAAAAGGTGAGAAACCGGTCTTCATGGGGTGCCAAACAAGCACCTGATCATCAGCACTGAGGGGACCAGAAGCTCAAAACAAGAGTCAATGCAGAATAAGCTGTTTGGCCTTGGCAGAGAAGATTTGGCAAATGTTTCACAGGTGCAGCCCACATACTCAGCTCTGCTGCTTATCCCACAGACGCATGTTCCCTACAAATGTGGCTCAAGAGACATAAACTCCAACGGTATAAGATGTGTTGCCGAGAAGCACAGATACAACAAAGAAATGATTTACCAAACACTTTCTGCAGCTGGTGCCATTAGAGCTGCCAGTGGTGCAGCGAGAAGGTTTCTAAACAGGCTCACAAGCTGGATGATACCTCTAATTAATTAATCATTTTGACTCCCTTCTAACCTTTTATTTCCTTTTATTCCATGTATATTATTTATTTTCATTTTGACCAATTTATTCCATATATTTGTTTATTTTCTTAAATTCTCATAGTTATTCTTTTTTTGTTTAACTTAATATTCACATTACATATTCTTTTTACTTTTCATTATGTATATTTCTTTAATTTATCAGGTCCAACTTTAATATTCAATATTTGATCCTTTCTAACTTTTTACTCTTCATCAGTACGTTTTACCCAACTGTTTATCAATATTTGTTGACTTATTATGGTTTATATTTATTTATCCAGTAATGTATTTATTCATTTTGCAGCAGGTAGTGCACGTGCCTCTCAGCAAACAGTCTTGTTGGATGATAACCCTCTATGTGTTTATATGTTCTCCCCGTGCATGTGTGGGTTCGCTCTGGACACTTCGGTTTCCTCCTATACACCAAAACATGTTCAATAGGTAAACTGGTGATAACAGGAAATAAATAACTTTTTTGTACAAATTCTTCTTGTTTCTTACTTCAATTAAGGTGATACTGATTATACATGCATAACAGCATATACAAACGTACTTGTACAGTTTAGCAGAACAAATCATTTTCTCTGTCAGAGGCTGAAATCTGAGTACATTGGCTGCGAAAGAATCATTTATAAAAAAAAAAAAAGACTTGTCCGTGTTGGTCCTTGAGCTGCAGAGTCTGTGATGAATGGATCAGCAGTCTGAGGTTGAAATGAACAAACTGACATCACTGTGCTGGTATGTATCTGCTCTACATGTGACAGGAGCCTTTTGTAGCGGCCACATGCTTGGTAAGCCTATGAGTGCATGGGTGCGAGTGTGTCAATGTGGTCCTATAAGTCTGAGCCGAGCCAGTGGACAATCCAGAGTCTGTCTGTGGGTGACCGTGTGTGGGTGATTTTGTGTGTGTGCTGGTCTTACAGTAAGTTTTCTGCTCCGATCAGTCTGTGCCAGTCAAACCAACAATGTTACTGTATATATCTTAACCATGAGAGGCACCTGGCAAAATAAGTATCCCATAATGCATTGATAACTTGCATGACATTGTCAAGGATCTTTTATCGTTTAGCTGAAGTGAGGAGAGTCGAAGTACTGTATGTTCTTTCCTCTCTTAGCCAACATTATAGACCACAGTCCAAGCATTAAGTGTGCACAGTCATTATAAAACCAACCATGCAATGTCAAGAATAAATCAGAGATTGCATATCTCTAACTCTGAACAGCAGCTGGATCAGCTTGATTCAATGTCTGTAATCAGGCAGAATAAAAGCATTCTCCACATCTGAGGAGAGTTTCTCCAAATGACAAACTAAACTTTTACCCAAAAAAAACAACTTAAAGTGCTTTGGACTGTTTCTATCTGGTCTATGGCCTATTCTACCAATGTAAACATACATGTTTCTGAAAGGACATAAATGTGGCTCTCTCTTTTTCGTTTTCCTGTATACATGATTCTTCTTCTTTATTTTGTTTTCTGTGGGGTGGCGACTGTCATCTAAGGCTCATTACTGCCACCTACAGGGCTAAAGATTGGGTCAAAGTAACTGCTTCTGTAATACAGAAACTACATCTTTTTAGTAACTCAAACAGAGCTGTAAGCTCTCCCTTACTCCCCCAATGATTTTGCTGATTTCTGTTTCTAGATATGAAAAAAAATTAATTGTTAGCTAAGCTAATGGCTAGCACTGCTAAATTAAGGTCCATTGAAAGATCAAAAGAAGTCTAACGAGGGATTAATTTGGATTTTCATGATTTTCACCACTGAACAAATTAGAAATATAAAACATCCGCATTACCCAAGTTTAATTTGCTTTCTTGTTACATAATATAACAGAATTAATGCAAATGCTAAGAATGCTAATTTGCCTAAAATGTCTTTAAGTTTTAGTCCTAATTTAGTCATCTAAATTGTTCAATTTTAGTCTAGTTTTAGTTGATGAAATTTCACAAAACATTTTAGTCGAAGAAATCTACTGTAAAGTTAGTCGACTAAAATATGAAGTGTAAAGGATAAGGCATGTCTTATGTTTCCTTGAATTTCTGAAGTTTTACACTCGGATAAAATGAAACATCTAATAACTGTTTATTGAATGCTAGTAAAGTCTGAATGTATAAATGAACAGAAACAAATTGAACTTTTGTGTGAAATGCAGTCACCTTTATTTAGGCTACCTGGCAGAGCATCTCAGTTACAATACCAGAACTGACAACAAACAGTGAACCTGCTCTACATGAATATATCAATTCATAAAGAGAGGAGCTCTGATTGGATCACTCCACGACTTATCCCACCACCACCAAGCTAAGGCAGCTGTGATTGGATATATTCCAAACTTGTCCCTACTTTCTACATGATGAAATTAGGTCTGATTGGATTAAGTCTCTGTCAAACATTTTAGTCTAGTTTTTATTTGCTGATGAAAACGTCAGTTCATTTAGTTTTAGTTTATTAGTTACTGTCTAGTTTTCGTCAGGGGAAAAAAGGTTGACGACGAAAATAATTAGCCAACAAAATGAACACTGCAATGCATATGCTAAATTTTTTAGAAGTACTTTGACATCCAGAATTTTTGGCATACGGCAGATTTTGCAAATGTTCACATACTGCATACTACATTTTGGCTGAGTTAGAAAATACTGCTAGTGTAGTCAGCAGTTTCAAAAATGGCCACTGACTGAGTCACCCATGGCCCCCCAGCAGACCAATCACTGGGTCTGCAGCCCACATTGTTCTCAAGTAACATTTTTGAGGATGTGCGTGTCCGGCTATGCGATCAGTTGAAGTTACACAGACTTACTGCGACACAGAGGAATAAAATAAGCTCTGGAAACTGCTGCTCCCTGTGATAATCCTGCAAGACTCACCCTTTTGTTACAGGACAGTCACTGAACATCAGTGTCAAAACCATCTTTGTTATGAAGGTGTGTGCCCTTGATCATTTTGGGATGTCTATAATCTTTTGAAAGTAGTTGTGCTTCTGTCTTGAGTTGTTAGGCTGCAGAAAAGTGCTGAGTGAGTTGGACTGTACACTAATGCAATTAAAGATCTCCAGTTAATAAACTTCTTTTGTCATCCTTAAATGATTCTCTTGTGGTGGGAGCCTGTTATGTAACGACTGTGAGCATGGAAACAAACAAACGTTCAGGAAGGAGCATGTGTGTTACGTGCTTTTGTATGTGCGTGTCATGTCCACTGTGTGGAGGGATGACTGAGTTTATCCCCGTCAGCCAGAGTCTGGGATTGTCAAGTCTGCAGTTCCCATGTTCCCATGCAGACTTAAGTGGCAAGCACACACTCACACATGCACACTAACACACACACAAGTGCACACACATACTTGAAGCCCCCTGCACGCCACTTCCTGCCCATGCTTAAAGAATTCAGACAGCACAGCTCTCATCCTGGGAGGACTCCGCTCTCCTTTGCACCTTCACACCTCCAGGCAATGTTTACATCTGTGCTCTGAGATTTACATTCAAGGAGTTCAATGTCCAGAGTTTCTAAGAATTAACATGAAATTCAAATGTAAAAACTCTAACACAACAAAGACTGAATGTTTGATCAATTTGTCCTTCATCCATCATTATCTATCAATTAATTCAACCATCCATTTGAACTTATTTCTCCATTCATCCATTGGTTCACCCATCCATTCATCCAACCATGCATTTTAACTCATTTATTTTTCCATCCATCCATTTCACTCATTTTGATATCTCCTTTTCAATTCATCAATCCATCTGTCTTTTTGTACATCCTTTAATCCATCAATCCATCCATTTTAACTCCTTTCTCATCCATCTTTTTAATTCATCAATCCATCCATTCATCCATCCACCCAATTTAACTAGTTTCTCCAGTCTTCATCCATCCATTCATTTATCCATTCATCTGTTGGTTCAAACTTTCCAATTTATCAAGTCATCTATCACCTTCTCACATCTTTTACCTTTCCTTTCTATCCATTAATCCATCCAACCTCTTTTAGCCCATTTAGCCCATGTTTTTCTTATCCTTCCTTCCATTCATCCTTTATAGATCCACTCATCTATCTATCTATCTATCTAGCTATCTATCTATCTCTTTGTCAGTCTATCTCCTCTGTCCTCTCTCTGCTGAGGTTACTTTAGTTCAGGTCCATGTTTCCCCTTGTGGTTTGATGGTTACTGTCCTCGCGCTCATCAAAACAAATTCCTTCCATATCTCGCCCTGTTTCCCTCCTCCTGCTTCAAACTGCTCAGAGAGGGACGAGCCCTTTCTCTGCTGCTTGATGGATCACTTGGCAAACAAACCAAACAATGCTGTGATTTCCTGTAATGGCCGGAGGAACATTATATTCTTACTGCGGCTCCAGTCAGACAGCCTGTCTGTACGACTGTGACGCCGGCCCCTCTAACTTTCTTTTCTGTATAGTCATCATCAGGATGTGAGTGGAGATTCACGCTTTTATCCCTGAACTGAAAGTTTATGTCATCATCTCAGCGCCATGCAGTTTGTCTGCATCCTGCAGGGTGTTTTCAGAAACTGTAAACATCTACATAACTCTCAGATTGTTCTTCATCTCCCCCTGCAGCCCCTGAGGCTCTGTTTTCCTTTAATGGGTCAGTAATGATCTTGCATAACTTGTTTTCATTCTGATGCTGCACTTTTGGTTATGTGAAGGCAGATTAATAAACATATGGACAGTGTAATTTTGGAGGTTTTATGAGTATGTGCTGCTCTGTTAATGTTTATTTGCACAGCAGAAATAATCAGAGCATGCCCAGAGCAACAATCACATCTTTGGCAATTTTGAAAGAAATAAAACTGCAAGGATGATGAAACCATGGCAGGAGATAGCTACACATACACTTTGAAATGTCTTTTATCAGTAAAAAAAAAATCCAAACTAATATACAAGGTCAATACCAGCCGATACTTTATCAAAGGTAAATAGTAAATGGACTAGAGCTTATATAGTGCTTTTCTAGTCTGTTTGACTACTCAAAGCAGCTTTACACAGCAGCTCACATCTACACATTCACACCCATTCGCTCTGACATTCACTCACTGTTGCCTGGATTTTCTCTGTCAGTTGTCCATCAGTATCAACTGCATTCATATGCCACTGAGGCAGCAGTTGGTGCTGGACTCAAACCTGCAACCTTCTGATTATGGACCAAGCGCACTACCAGACTGCACCCCTGACACCCAGGCAGGGCAGGGAAGGCAGGGTCTTCTGATCGGACTGAGCCAACATGGGGTAGAGGGTCTTATAGAGACAGGAGCTCCACCAGAGCACCTCAGATGGGGGGAGAATACAGCTGGATCAGGGGAACTCTGCACGTGAAAAGTAGATTTTTTTAATATTAGTAAATGTAAAGATTGCAGTCATCAAAAGTAAATATATCAATCAATCAATCAATCAGTCTTTATTTGTGTAGCGCCAATTGGTAACAAGTGTTATCTCAAGACACTTTACAATAGAGCACAAAGCTCTTCATATTATGGATACACATAAATGCATAGATACATATACACATATATAAAATATACATATACATATATATACAAATATATACATCCAACACCCAACATGAATCCATATAGCCAATCTATGAACCTTGTTCAAGGCAAAAAAGAGCTCCTTTGGTCACATCATAACTTATTTTTGTTGGTAGGAATCTTACCAACTAGTTTTATTAAGATTTAGTCTAACTGTAAGAAATTTAAATGAGTGTGACTTCTGGACCTTCACATGTCCAAGTGTTGTTCCTGCACAATCTCTAAATTGCACAAATACAGACAGGCATCAGTCATTTAATGATGGTAAATTTGGAAACCAATAAAATCCCAATATTGGAAGTCTAGGACTCCTATTTTTACTATAAATACATACAGCATCTTCCTCAAGCTTCTAAAAACGTGTTAAAAGCTGGAGGCAGGACACCTCGCCCCCTTTCATCCCTGGCTGCTATCTCTGTAAATTAATGACACAAATGCTATTATCACCAACGTGTGAGAGGCTAGAAATGCTATTTACACCCAGCAAAGAGAGTCAGTGTTGTTTTTTACACCCAGGTGTGTCATGGGAGAAGCACGAGGTGTCCACACCCAGCAGGGTAATTGTAGTTTTTCACCCTCTGAGGAGAAGCTTGAAAAGTCTAAAAACACTTGACTTTAGAAGTAGAGCAGTGATAACCATCACATGGGAGAAGTTAACTTTAAGATGACACTTGACTAACTCCAGAGAGACCACTGTTTGTTTCTGTGTAAAACCAAAAGTCAACAATGAGCCTCTAATTTGACCAAAACCAACACAATGCCCTTCAATCTAAATGAGTTGTCATAGCTGCCCTCACCAAACTGTGACAGATACATACTGGTTAAATCTCTGCCGTTGACTTGTTTTATACAGACAACACACTCTAATTTTCTTCTGCTGGTAAAGTTCAGGCCAACTGAGCCTTTAAACTTATGCTGGTGACATAACTCCAAGCTGAATGTGCAGAAAAAGTTGAAACGTTCAAATGCTCTCAGTGGTGCTTTTGACTTTTAATTTTGTTTCCATGGGTTCAAATATCACAAATCATCTCATCTATCTATCATTCTATCTATCTATCTATCTATCTATCTATCTATCTATCTATCTATCTATCAGCCCTCTCCAAACACTATTTATGAGTTACGGTAAAGATGGACTGGTGAAATTTACCCATGAATATGTAAAACAGTCTGTCTTGCGTGTCAGATTGATCAAAGTGGGAATCAATGTCTTTGATTTTCAATCGTAAAAATGTAATACCTTGCAAACCCTTTTACAGACATTACTGGAGGGAGAATTATTTTAATGGTCATGCATTTATTTGATATTACAGTGACAAGAGTACGTATTTAATAAGTTAAAGTAAGGAGTTACATGCAGGAAAGGAGCTGAAGGTCAGACTTGTCCTGGACCATCTGCTTTAAGGATCACAGTCTGAACATGCATGTCCTGAGCACCAGTAAATCAATTTGATTCAAAGAACTTAATTTATTTGAATATAGAGAAAATTTACTCACTCTCAACATAAAACAAAACCTCCCGGGATAATAAAACAAGCAGACAGCGACCAGGAAAACCACCTCCATCACACAGGACCCCACCCACGCCCCTGCACCAATCCTTCCACCAACCATCAGATCGCTGTAATATGTCCCACTGGCCCGGAAAAACATACATATGAAATCTTTATTTCCTAAAGCCATCAGCACCCTCAACAGCTCAGAGCCATCATCCATCAATTCCAACCAGATTAATTCATCAGCAATGGTAGTTCATCTGGTGTGTTTGTATTGTCAGTGTGTTCATATTGTTTCTGGGTCTGGCTTTGTTTTAATCTATTTTTTTTTGAGTCTGTCACAGATACATTTCTGTTACTTGTGACAGACAGTAAATAAATAAACAAATAAACTTATCTATAAAAAGAAAGTAGATTAATATGTCAGTATGCCACGAGTATCCGATTCCTAACCTCTTAAAATAAACTCTCCCGAATGTCTTAATCTCAAAGTTTTTCACTAAAACCACTCGAGCTTTCAGTTTTGTCAAACTTGGAGAAACTGTTTAAAATAACATAAACTCGACTTGTGGTTTTTTGTCGGTCTGTCAGTCAGGCCTCATCTCCTCTTGTTCCCAGAGACTCGAACATCAACATCTTCACTTCCTGTTGTTGAGCAACTGAGGCCTCAGCAGGATAAAATTAAAAGTGACCGTGGCTGCAATGTTCCAAAACACATGCCTACTCACACAAATACACACATAAATACACACATAAATACACACACACACACACACACATTCACATGCTCGCTGCAGAACTGGAGTAAACACCGGCTACAGAATTTAGACTCGTCCACTGGGAACTTTTCAGGAACTCAAACTCACATTTCTTACTCCAACTGTCATAAAAAAACAGCTTCCTCATAAACATTTTAATATTTCAGATATACTTCACTTCCATGACGATATACTCACCCCGTCCTTAAAGCATAACCTAAATCCTACAACCTAATCCCTAAAACAAATATTGAACACTGCTGGACCTCAAAAAAGTATGTTGTGGTCTGTCTGAGAGTGAGGACTGGAAAAAGATCTGTGTGCTTTAAAAAATGTTTTTACTCTGAGGTCAAAAACTTAAAATATCCTGCAGCCCTGAGAGTGACAAAAGCCTCCGGTGTGATGACACTGATGTAGTGAGAGCTGGTATGAAGAGACTCCTTGTTCAAACTTTACAAAAAAAATTAAAAAATTGCATCAGGAATAATTTTCTACTTCTTTTTCAAGTTTATTATTAATGTTGTTTTTATTAGAGAGGTTTGAAAGAGCCCATATTTGCCTTAGCTCTAATGTCACAAATCCCTAATGTTCATCAGACCGTCTAGTTTTCACATGCAGAGTTCCCCTGATCCAGCTGTATTCTCTCTCTGTCTGAAACAGTGTTGGAGCTCCCACCTCTTTAAGGCTCCTTCCCAAGGCCGGCCCAGCAGCAGTGCTAAGCACCATGTTGTCAACAACTCTGTATCCATTCTACAGACCAAGCTCCACACACTGGGCTTGCTACCCAGAGCCAAAAGGCTTAAATTGTCGATAAAATAATGGTATGATGTCACACTGGTAGGTCTTTTCGAAGGTGGAGAGGCCCCTGTAGTGCATAGAAATGCTCCGTCATGTAGAGGAGACATGATAAACACACTAAAGGGTGTGGAAAACTCACAGAATGCAGGTTTCTGAGGCTCAAAGAAGAACTCAAGTGCAGATGAGTGTCCAAAAATCAAGAAGCAAGGTTTATTACAGACCAGAGTTCAGTACATGTGATGACAGTCAGACCAAGAGGCAGAGTCTAAACTAAACAGGTCAGAAACTAGAACAAGAGCTGTCAGGATAACACTGGAAAGAGACATGAAGTACTACAATCTGGCAACAGGACAAGGGAAGACACGAGGGTTAAATAACTGAGGTGATTGGGAGTGATGAGAAACAGCAGGGGAAGCACAATCAGGGATCAGGTGTGACAACATCAGACAGGAAGCAAAACCTACGGAGACAAGGAGAGACAGGTGAATTTTCAAAGTAAAACAGGAAAACTAAAGGAGCAGGATCATGACACAGAAATATAATACGAGCTCTTTGAGTCGTTTTATCATAATTTTACAACATATCCCAAGATTTGTCAGAGCACAAAAAGGGTGAAAACTCTCTCTATGTACTTTTTGTAACACAGTGGTCTTGTGCTCAAGCTCTGCATCTGGTACTATGATCTAATACGAAATTTCAAACATAATTGTGCAAACAAACAAACACATTTTAGAGTACATTTATAAACACTCAACACACTCAGCACACAGTGCCTCTCAGCTCTGATGCTTCACAGAGATATGAGTTTAAAGTCTCACCCTGCAAAGTTTCCCACTGATACCAAGTCTCTCTCTCTCTCTCTCTCTCTCTCTCTCTCTCTCTCTCTCTCTCTCTCTTTCATCTGGAAACTTTCCAGAATGAGCGAGGCATGAGCGGGATGTTTGTTGGTCTTGCGTTAAGCCTCTGAGGTTCCCAGGTTGATTCTGTCAGTCAGTCACACACTCACACAAACACTCACATGTTTGTTCTGTAAACTGTGTTACCACCCCCCAACATTAATATTCAACTTAGTGACCCTTAACCTTCAACACACATCTTACAGGAAAGCTGTTTGCTTTTAGGAATCAACATATTTGCTTCCTCCTTCACTTATCCAAGCAGATTTCAGATTGTTGTGCACGCTGTTGAGCTTTAAGTCAAGTCCAGGTGTGTCTTGGAAATTTGTACAATCAAAATAACACCTACACAACATCTAACACAGTGATCATCCACTGGGGGCCCGAGGGAAATGTGAGGTGGAAAAACATGTTGTGGCTATAACTCAATCTTTATTACTATGAACTATATAACTTTGACTGCAACCCCTAAAAACATTGCAGTTGCAACAGTTTTATCATAAATGACTTCATGTTTGATCTAAAACCTGAAGCTGTTGATTTATTTGTTCCTCTGGTTAAATCAAGAGTCAAAATCAGTGATGGAAAACATGACAACCCCAGAAAGCAGGAGGCAAAATATGGACACAAGCAACATGGAAACGCAAGGGTGGAGCTTTCTCTGCTGGCTGATGAGGACAAACAGCTACAACGGCTCGATGCAGTTCAGTAAGAGGAAAACAGCTTTAAGAGCAGAAACGAGCTGCAAGTTAGAAACAAAGCCCAAAATAATCCAAACCTAGAAAACACCTGCAAGAGCAGAAACGCAGCTTAAAGAGACGGAAGAGACAGGCAAAGCTCGCCCACTGCTAATTAGCTTAGCTCAAACACTGGGAGTCAATGGGTAGTGTTAGCCTGCCTCTGCCTACAGTCATCAGATAAACTCTTCAGCAACTGTAAACAGTGCTGTGTGCTTGTGGTGACTCGTTTTTTTTTTTTTGTTTTACTACGTTATCTATTTAACACTTTATGTAATTTTTGAAAGAAATACATACGAAACCAAACCACAGGGCACATGTGCAACCACCACGGGTGTGCTTCTAAGTAGGTCAACAAAACAAAGCCTCTGTTTACGGGTAGAAGAAGATTGGTACAAAGGATGATGGCCGACTTTGTAAGAGAGGATAAGGATGATTTCTTCTTGGGTCAGTTTCATATGCATTTCTTCAGAAATTACATTAAGTTCTAATCTTGCAGTGGGTGAGCTCTGCCCATCTCTTCCTTGTTACTGCACACACAGTCGAAAGAACGGTGTCTATCTGCTTGTCATGGACTCAGGAGTGAGGCAAGACATGAAAAGAAAAAAACTGTTGGCATATCCCTTTAACCAAGTACAACAAGGGACGTGCTCCAGGCACAAATATTGAAATGTGTTTTTAAAAACTTCACACTACTTCTCAAAGATTGTGGTCAAGCCAGCCCCTCTTCTGTTTTCCGGGGTCAAATCAGCCTTTCCTAAATTTGAAGAGCTCATGTGTTTGAATATTTACAGTAAATGCTCTCTGACTTTATCGTGTTCCTGTCTTGCCTTAATGTTGGCTCTAAGATGCCTCTGTTTCCAACGTGAATGAACATGCTGTGTTTCTGCTCTTGCAGGTGTTTTCCTCTTATTGAATTGCATCGAGCTGTTGTTGGCCATTTGCCCTCGTCAGCCACAGCAGTTTTCACCTTTATTCACTCTGGGACCTTGTTTTCAAAAATGTGTATCATGATAACACTTATGAACTGGTGGTATACAGATAAAGATTGATTGATTGACTGATTGATTGATTGATTGATGGGCTCCAACAGCACCATTCTTTTGTGTAGGAAAAGCTCATATTATAAAACAAACTTTTGCAGATACTCCTAAACTACTCCTAAAGCTGCCCTGTAGAGAACCGAATCAGCACCAGATCCTCTTTGTGAAATGATCACTTGTCTTTACTTTGTCCGCCGTTTCCACTCTTTATGCGCAGCTGAATTCGAACCTGCCAGTTGTTTCCTTTTCACCCTGAAGCAGAAGTATCAGACAAAATGTCCTCGTTCCCTAAAAATCTAATCTAAAACATTTGGACACTTGGACAGACTTTGTCCCCTCAACAATCAGACTCAGATAAATGAAGAGGTGACCGTCCGGCACCGTTCCTCCCTTCCTCTCTTTCTCTGCTTTGTCTATTTCTGAGTGTTTGTTTCAGGCGGGCAGGGACTCTGACCCTCCGGACGACCTCCAGGCCTTACGACGAGGGGGGGAGTGGAGAGAGGGAGATGTAGGGAGAGCATTTGAGAGAGGAGAGGAGGATTGTGGGAACGGAAAGAGGCCGGGGAGGCGGGAGGATCAGCTCTGGATGTGGGGGATGAGGAAGGAGGGAGGGAGGAAGAATCTGTTAAAGGAGTTTATACCATTGAAGCATGGAGACAGTTGCACTCAAATCTTTGTGCGTTTGCATCAGTTTATGAGTTCATTCTTTGCATTTATGTAACAGCTCTCTGCCGCTGGAGAAGCCAAACTGTGTGTTACAGTTGAAGTGTGAGCAGAAAAGTGTGTGTGTGCACTTCTGTGTGAAGTGTTTATGTTCACAGCTCTGTATTTTGAGGCTTGAATGACACATTTATGGTGTCCTGTGTTATTTTACCCCCTCAGTCCTCTTACATCATTCATTGTTTTGCTTTCCAACCACAGCTCTCTCTCTCTCTCTCTGGAAACACGGCTGGAAAAAACTCTGAGCTGCCACAGTCGCAATCTAGTGTTAATTCTCTGGACTCCTTTACTTCGTAATAAAAGCCTGTAAGACTATAAACCCCCTATTATCTGTTTCAAGACAGGACACAGGGTGGCAAAACAGTGTGAATACTTTGTTTAACCGTTTAAAGCCTGAAAACACAAAATATAGCCAGAAAATCCTATTTTCTTGGAGCTGAAATGTTTATTTCACTTTCTACTGAAATCCAAAAATAATCAAAATTTCCATAAAATTAAACACATGTATTTTTTGCATCTCATTTGATACATTAGTTGTTTTTGGCAGTTGATAATCCACTTGAGGACATTTTTGTCATTTATCTGATTGTATTCAGATGTTTTTTAGTAATTTGTTGATCATATTGATTAGATAGAGGTATCATAAAAGCATGTATCATATATGATACAACAGGCTTTGAGGGGTTAAGTTAAGAGGACTTTAAAACACTTACAGTTAGAAGATGCATGCCTCTACAAGGTACAAAACTGCCAAACAGTAAAGTGAGTGGTGAGTTAAGAAAAAGAGTAAGGGGGACTGGCAACATTTTTATTTACTTTATTGGTTTTGTGGGCAACATTTCAGGCCCCAGTGACCTTGTTCCTGTGCTCCCAAAATGGAGTTAGTTCATCCTTGAATTAAAGGCAGTAGTTGCACAACACTGGAAGGAAACCCAACAAAGCAGTGCTTGAAAATTGCATTTAAAGGGTTTTTTGGAGTGCTGGTTTGGCGGAGTGTTAAGCAACCAGGCCCGTCCCATATACGTGCTTCTTCTGGCCCAGGGTTCGAATCCAGCCTGTGGCCAGTTTGCAATGTCCTCCTCCTACTCTCTCTCTCCTTTCACAAGCCTATCCACTGTCTCTCTCTCCTGTCAATAAAGGCACAAAAATACCCAATAAATAATCTTTGAAAAACATCTGCATTTACAAGCAAGGGATTAACAGGGGGTCCAATGACTGTGATCTTTGACCTATGACTTTTACCAAATCACATCATCATTTAGCCAGAGTGGACATTAGAGCAAATGCTTTTAACAGGTATTCCAAAGCAGGAGCATATCACACCCATCCTGGCCTCTTGCCATTGGCTTTCCGTTAATTTAAGAATTAATTTTAAGATTTTATTGTTTGTTTTTTAATCTTTAAAAGGATTCACACCTCAATGCATCGCTGATATTTTAAAAGTCTACATCCCATCGAGATCTTTGAGGCCAGCAGAGCAGCTTCTTCTTGTCGTTCCTAGGGAGAAGTTCCTTTATTGGCTTGCATATTTACTCGTGCCATGGACCACGAGCAACCCCACTTCAAAAAAACAGAACTAACCCTTTAAGACCTGACACAGCTTTGAAACACGGCTAAAACTATCCTCATGTCTGTGTTCCCCTACATTTTCAAAATCTTTAAAGATCTGAAAATGATCTGGTGTGTTTCATGTGTTGTATTTTAATGTTTGCACACATGTGCTTTAATATTGTGAGTGTTGATCTGAATATAGCACAGATAAATTATTTTTTTATTTGTTATTTTTGTTTAACCTTAATTTCACCAGATACGTCCCATTGAGATCAGGATCTCATTTACAAGGGCGACCTGGCCAAGAGGTCAGCAGCACATGTCATAATAAACACAAAATTTAAGGAAGAAATGGGCAAATATTCAATAAAGCATCTAAAGCAGACTCTGTTGCCTCGTCTTCCAAGTCCAGATCATCTTTTTTCATCGTGTCCTGCCCCAAAAGACCACCACCCCCAACATCTGACTGGAATATTCTCCGAGATGCACGTGTGAAACGGATCAGGAGGATATCAGGAAAGTTCTCCCTAGAATTCTGATAAAATTTCCAAAAGCACTCGTGTGAGTGAGTCAGCTTGTTGTTCTTCTGGTGTTGCATCACAGCTGGAAACTTCTCTGAAGTCATCTTTCTGATCAGAAACTCTTCTCAGCGTGTCTTTACAGCTCTACAAGCTGTGAACATGAACAAAAGGATTGTTAACCTTTTTGTGTTCTTGATCTCCTCTGAGTCTTTTCCTCTGTTCCCTTCTCAACAGATCGTCCCCGAGGCTCTGCAGTTTGCTTCAATCAGAGAAAACTAAATGGAAACACATGAAGCCTCATTTACTAACTACGCACAGATTCCCAGAATTCTTAGCAGTGAGGTCACTCGTGTCTCGGTTGTGTGTCGCTCATGACTTCTGCTGCTCGGAAATGGAAAAATAACCCCGGGACCCGCTATGGGCTGGATGTCAGGGCTTTGTGGGTCAGGACTGTGGAGGCCAAATCATTTGAGAGATGATTTTTTAAGTCAGATTTCTGATGTATGGAGCAGCAGCTCATTCAGTAAAAAGGATGTTAATATCTTGTTTGGGTAATGTGGCATCCAAAAGCAGAATAAGAGGGCCGGGGGACATTTTGTAAAGCTTGTTTTAGCTTCATGATGTTTTTTTTTTATGTATTTATCCTTTGTTGCCAAGAAGGTCTCAGTGACAAAGATCTGTTCTTCCACTGCTAACTAAAACAGTTCAGCAGCCACTTATATAATCTGCAGCCACGAAGTCGTACTTTTTGTCTCTGTGTATCGTGCTGCGTCTCATCAGTGCAGCTTTAAAAACAGGATAAGACAGATGGATCCACGATGAAGTCCAGACCCTGACTAACTTTACTTCATGACTTCATTTCAGTTGCGTGGATGCGTACCAACACAAAACAAAACATCTATTTAATGATTGAACATATTACATCACATTGTTTTGCATTGTTGTTCTTTGTATTTGTTTGGAGGGTCCTCTTGGTGCACCCTCGATGTGACTGAGTCTGTGTCTGCATTAAGAGTGCTTGTTTGATCAGTCCTATTGGACTGATGACATGGCGCTGCAGCAGGTGATAGGCTGTGGAGGAGGGAAAGGCCCAATTTAAACGGCTCGCTGACATCACCACAGAGAAGAGGAAACCCTCGGCTTGACCAAGCCCCAACCAGCCACGTCAGCCTAACTGCTAGAGCATGTGTTTTTCTTGTTATCTGTTGGTTTCAGAGACATTTTAGGAGAGGTGCATCAGTCGCCTCAAGGTAATTTAAGTTCTTATATTGTCGTATTACCTAAATTGTAAACTAGAAATGTCATGAACTTAACCAGAGAATAGGACCCAAATGCAGGACACGAGGCGTGACAAGTTTCCAAAAACGTGGTTTAATGACAATTCCAAGGTCGGTACACAAAAAGCAGTCAGACAGGCAGAGGTATCAAAAACGCTAGGCTAAGACTTGGTCAGGAAGACGGAACAGGATCGAACAGGACGAAGGTACAAATGAACTGGCAACAAGACAGGGGAAGACACGGGGTTTAAATACATGAGGTAATGAGGGTAGATGGGAAACAACCGGGGAAGCACAATCAGGGATCAGGTGTGACAAAGCCAGACAGGGTCAAAACCTACGAGACAAGGAAAGATGGGTGAATTTTCAAAATAAAACAGGAAACACAAGACAAGACACAACACAAACACAATACAGATAACTTAACTAAACCCTGAAACATGATCATGACAAGAAAGCACTCGGTGAGCACAAACCTCCGCCAAGGTAGCTCACATATCGCTGTTACATCTTAAAGCAATAGTTCATGATAAAGTTACCAACATATTATGATACATGACCCTGAAAACCCACACCTCGCACTTAGAATCATGTTGATATCATTATTAGTTAGACAGTTATTGAGCAAAAACAATAGTTCACTAATGGTGCTTATCTGGATCACCACCAAAATCTAATCATTTTTAAGTTGGACCATTACCAACATCTCCTGAAAATTTCAGCAACATCCGACCAGTAGTTTTTGTGTAATCTTGCTAACAAACAAACAAACAAACATACGTTGGCAAAAAGATAACCTCCTTGGCAGAGCTAATAAATTGTACCGATACCTCGGTTTAAACTGCAGACTGACTCCTTTGTCTTGGCCACCAGTAGACGAGGAAAAACACAAGTCAAGAAATGAAAATTACAGTTTACAACAGGGGTGTCTGGCTGGGCATTGAATTGTCAGATAGATCCTGAGCCAGGGTTAAGCAGGGTACATGCAACCAACAATCTGCAGATCAACTTTAGCTTTCAACTTTTTCAACTTTAACGTTACTGTCCCCTCAGGGAAATTTGCTTTGCAGCCAGATGGAAAAGACAGTAATACACAGTCACACCAAGTCATTCACAACAAAAACAAAAAAACAATCTCCACTTCTGATCAAACTCAGCAGAGGCCCAATTATCTGTTGGTCCTAAAGATCATCTTACCTGATTATTCTGTGGTGTGTGTTAAGAGCATTTTGTCCTCTCAGAAGAGGATCGGGGCTGCCCCAACATTGAGGACAGCCGAGGACGTCCTCTGTGTTTTGTCACATGGACCAGAGCAAAGCCAATCAGGGAGCAAGCTGGCTGAAGCAGGAAGCAAATGTAGCCATGGCAACAAGAGTAAAGGTGAAGCATGAAGTTAGATGTGCTTGATTTGTTTGAAAAATACGAGAGTCTAAACAAACCTCAGTGGTGGTTCTAGGGGTGGGGCCTTAGGGGCGTTGGCCCCATCTGAAATCTAATTGCCCCCTGAAGTGTCCCTGTCCTGTCACTCATCTGTTGTTTTGCTAGAGAATGACAATCAGATTATAGTTGAATGCAATTTCGTGCCCAACCATTGGTGGCAGTAGCGCACCAAATAGGCAGGTCCACCGTCAACAAAGCTGACAGAAGAAGACGATCATCTGAATGGACACAAAATGTAGGATAAAAAGTTCATGTTTTTCAAAACGAAAATTGTGAAACATGGTTCTGAATACTATTTTACTCACATCCTCAAATGTGTGAAAATGAGTTTTACTGTCTACACTTTTTTAATTAAAATGTTTGAAAACGGTGTGACTGGGTGTGCTTTATCATAAATGTGACTGCATGCATGTTGGACAAACACCTGGCCCCTCTGTGAGAAATGTGACCCCTAACTTAGAAAAATTCTAGATCTGCCACTGACAAACCTGTAAACTATATATGTAACAAACTGATGAGGAGAGAAGCTGGACACACACAACCAACAAGGAAAGCTAAATGCTAGCTGCATTTAGTCTCCTGATGTTTGTTTACATTGAAGTTGTGAGATCACAAGCTGTGACTTGTTGGTGAATGAATTGGTTGGCTTGTTGATAAACCTGACATCATCTGTCTTCATGTGTGGCTCTCTCTGTTTCAACATCAGTTAAGAGTTTAAAACTCTTCATGTGCACCAAGCTTTAGGTGAGAACTTCTGATCCAGAGCCCCGAGCCACTTTCAGTAAGTTATAATCATTTTTTTAAAAGCAGCGAAGCACCACATGTTACATAAACCTACATAAACTTCAGTATGTCACACCAAATGATTTTATTGTCCCTGTTCCTCCAGACATGTTGGTAAACATGTTGGGGGCATATTTGTTGTGATTCAGCGGCGGAAGTTTTGCTTAATCTCGACTCTTTCATTGTGAAATCTGTGAGACTGTGAGACAGAGACGGGGAGTGACTCCACCTGGCCGAGTGAGCCTGTTGCATAACTAACAATGTGAGGACAGATGGGCTCCAGCTGCAGCCCCGAGTGCCATCATCAGCTCACAGGACAAACATGGGGCCCTCAGAGAGAGCAAACAAACACGATCTGTCTTCCTTTTTCCTTCAGATCTCTTCCTTTTACTTTTTTTGTCATTTTTGCTCTTACACAACAGACCTCACATTGATCCTGTCTTAGAAACACAATCCTCTGCCCCCCCACTTCGTCCCTCTGAGCTGCAGAGACATCGATCTCTCTGGAGGTCTCAGTGTGGGGCTTCACCTGGGGGTCTGGAGCCCGGCCATGAGGCCTGAAGTGAGTTAGAGAGAGTGATCACGGTGCAGGCCCGCTGCCCGCCCCGCACTGCCCTGATTACATCTTGATTTACTTAGATGAAGTCATATCTGTGCGTGTGTGTGAAAGTACAGCCGTCTGTCCCTGATGTGTGATGTAAGGTCTCTCAGAGGTTTGGTGCAGCTCTCTTCTTATCTGGTTTACACATTCCTCTCTGACTAAAAGACAAAGAGTGATAATGTGAGTGAGACAAATAAAGAGAGCTCCTCGTGTTTGTCTTATTAACAAATTTCACTCTGAACTTTGTGATGATTTACAAAGTTTCACTGATTAACCAGAACAACCGTCTGGCATTAATGTGCCTCAGAGAGATTTCGTGGAAGTACAGTGACGGTCGAGAAGAAACTGGAGTGGAACTACAGCTTTAGGCAGTTCAGCATGGGCCTCTATTTTCAGCCGCCTGGTACAAAACTGAAGAAAAACCCTTAAAGTTTATTTGATATGATGTTCACAAGCAAGAAATGACCCTTGACCCATGACCTAAATAATCAAGTGAGTTCATTTTTGAGTCAGAGAGGATATTTGGTATATATTGTTAGATATTATGTTTTCAAGCAAAAGATTGACTTGACAAACTCTGACCTTGACCTTTGACTTATTATCTCCGCCAAGGAGGTTATGTTTTTGCTGACGTACATTTGTCTGATTGTTTGTCTGTTTGTTTGTTAGCAAGATTACGTAAAAACTACTGGACAGATTTTGCAGAAATTTTCAGGAGATGTTGGTAATGGACCAACTTAGAAATGATTAGATTTTGGTGGTGATCCAGACAACAACATTAGTAAATGATAGTTTTTGCTCAATAACTGTCTAACTAATAACGATATCAACATGATTCCAAGTGCTAGGTGTGGGTTTTCAGGGTCACGAATCATATAATGATGGTAACTTTATCATGGAACTGTTGCTTATAGATGTAACAGCAATATGTGAACTACCTTGGCGGAGGTTTGTGCTCTCCGAGTGTTGCCCTCGAGAATGCAGGGGCATAAAAAATTGATTGTTGGTTTAAGTGTTTCTTTGAGAAACTCCACAAACATTTAGAACTGTGAAAAAGTACGTTGAGGCTATGAAATATATTAAACTCCACAGATTAATGAGCCTCCTGCTGGATGTCTCTTAAATGTTTGGAGTCTTAAAGGGTCAAACATTGGTGATGTTGAGTGAGATAACCAACACTTCTACTTTAGTATCATATCCAAACAGTCTGCTGCTGAATCGCTGATTGCGTGTTTGTTATGTTTGCATGTTTGCTGTTTTATTGTGCGATGCTGCTTCAGCGGAAAGACGCCCGTCCTCCGCTGCAGACAAAGTGCACACCAGTGGATGAGCGAAGAGGGAGTGGGTTTAATTTGCCTCTCAGGAATCCCACAGGAGCTGTAAACAAGAAGTGTTTGCAGTCTGATGGACGAAGGCAACGTCTGCAATCTCCATTTGTTCAAATCCTCATTACCTCGCTGTAATTATCCCCCGTGTCAACTCTTCTGGGGCTGTGATGTGCCTCCAGAATTTCTGCTCCAGCAGGTCTCCACTGAGGCAGCAATAAAAATCTGAGGGCCCATTTAAATGTCTAATTGTCCCCATAATGCTGACTTTATAACTCTGTGGAGAAAACCAAACAAACCTTCAATTTAACTGACCCACATTCTGCTGCTGAGGATTCACACAGAGACTTAAACAAACATCAGGTTATACGTGACTTCCTGATGAAGGTTTGATGTTGAAACATGTTGAAATTTGTTTTTAAAGTCTACATGACTATGCCGTTAAAATAAAGGCATTTTATTTGTGCCCTGCAGTCTTTTCTTTTTGCTTCATCTGAAACTTGATCATGAACTTTTTCTCAATGCCAGCTTCTGTGATTAATCCTGATGAAACAAATGAGTGGCATCCAGAGTTCCCCTGATCCACCTGTATTCTTAGTCAGTCTGAGACGTTCTGTTAGAGCTTATCGAGGACCCCTCCCCACGTAGGCTGAGTCTGCTCTGGCTGGTGGACTGGTTTACTCTGTGGTGATACTGGATCTATTCGGTGGGGCTGGGGGAACAAGCCGTTTCAGGCCACCAGTGCTGTAAAGAGGGGGAAAGGAAGTCCCAAAGCCGTGGCCTTTTTGTCTTGTGTGTAGAAGTGTTCTGTCACTGCAACAAAAAATATTTTGGGTACTCTGCCAGATTACGTTTTAAATGCATTTCCCACAGCACCGTAAGACAGAAGCTTAATACCAACCTTCAGATGGATTCAGCATCTGTAATCAGGTGGATCCATCTTACCAAGCTTCAGTCTACAACAGGAGTGGGCAACTAGCGGGCCGGGGGCCACATGCGGCCCCTCACCTCACTCATTGCGGCCCACCAGTCAATCAACCCAAACTGGAAATATGAAGAAAACATAACAACAGCTGCTAAATATGATTCATTAAGAGTAACCAGTAAGGTACGAATTAGGATATGTGCTAAAATATTTCTACTAACCTTAAATTACGTGCTTTGTTTTCTACGAGTCATTTAAGAACTTACTTTGCTATGATTGTATCTCTAAATGTCTTTTATGCGGCATTAAGATATAATACATAGTATTAGTAAAACCTATATTTGGAAACAGTGGTAAAGGTAGCATATTTGTGCTTTAATAACTTGTAAACTTTCAATATTTTATTCTATTAAAATAATCTCAGATTGGCTTTAATTATGCATCATTAAATCATAATTTTTTAAAATAGGTGAAATATATTAATGTTGGTATAATATTTTTCTTTTTTTGAAGCTTTATATTTGCTTTTTTTTTTGTTTATTTATATACTTATTTCCTCATTGAGAGTGCCCGACAATATATTACAATGAGGCCCTCTCGGTAATTGAAGTTGCCCACCTCTAGCCTACAAAGATTGTGAGCAGCCCAAAGTGGGACGGCCCAATCAGAGTCCTTTAGAGCAGGAAGAGGCGGAGCTATGAGGAAGACAGCAGGAAGTGACTGCTCCTCCAGAGGTTAGCATAGATGCTAACAGCTTCAGTAGCAGTGTTATCAGATCTGGACTAAATTTCTTTATTAAATGACGAACAAACAACAACAATACAAATTTAATAGCTCAAATGTCCATCGTCTATACTGCTTAGCCCCTTCAGGGTCACGGGGGGGCTGCAGTCTATCCCAGCTGACTTTGGGGTACACCATGAACCAGTCGCCAGCCAATTTCAGGGCCACATAGAGAGACAGACAATCATTCACACTCGCCCTCATACCTAAGGGCAATTTGGAGTCACCAATTAACCTAATGAGCATGTTTTTGATCTGTGGGAGGAATCCAGAGTGCTTGGAGAGAACCCATGCATGCACGGAAAGAACATGCAAACTCCACACAGAGAGAATCAGCAGCCTTCTTGCTTTACCACCTTGCCACCAACCCATTACCTTCCACATTTTGGTAAATGTGTGATTGTAAAATGACACATGGGGATTGAACCAGCAACCTTCTTGCTGAAAGGCACATGTACTACCTGCTGTGCCACCACACTGCCCAGCTTTCACACTGGAATAATCCAATAGCTATTATTACTGTTTGTCTTTAAGGTTCATCTTTGGTTTGTTGTTTGTTTGTTTGTTTTGTTTTAAATGTTTCATCAAAAATGTTACTGATTTTATTTTTACCTCCTTTCATTGTGTTTTTACCCTTTTTATTGTTTTTTTAAATTAATCATTTATTTTCCTCCTATATTTTCCTTGTTTCTATGTATTTCTGATTCAATATTTTATCATTTTCAATTCCTGTTTCAATCCTCAGTCTGTCAATCGTCTCTAAAGACTGAAAAGCGTGAAATAGATCAAACTGAGCAGATTTAATTTTTTACTCCCTTTTATTTTTTATTTTTTGTAATTAATCATTTATTTTCTTTGTACATTTTATTTGATTCTTTGTATTTAATTCATTATTTATCATTTTATTTCCTTTCTGCTTGTTTTAGTGTGCGGTTTTCTATTTCTGTTTATATTTTCAGTCTATTGATCCTCTTTAAAGACTGAAAAGTGTAAAATAGATCAAACTGAGCAGAGTCCAGTTTGTTTTCAGCTCCTAAAGACAGTCTCGCTGATCAGTTGGAAGTTTGGTGCCTTGCTCAATGGCAAACGGACCTGCATCTCTCCAGGAGACCTGATGACCCCTGACCCCTGACCCACCTCCTCACTGACTGACTTTCTGCCTCCTCATAATTTCCAGATAAAATTCTGCAGTTTCAGAAACTTTAACTGCACTAACCGTCTGACTCATGAGCTGAGGCCCACAGACCGAGTTATCTGGAGCTGATTCTCAGGAGTCACTGACTTATGGAAAATTAGTCCTCAGCTCTGTTGGTCAAACACATCATCATCTGTCACGCAGAAGGATCAACCGTGAAGCAGCCCTGTGATTGGCTGTCTCAGCTGGACAGGTGGTCAGAAAACATGATCCTCACTTTCGCTTTGTAAAGCAGATTTAGGAGGTCACAGCGGTGTTTTCTTTAGTTTAGCTCACATAGAACATTAAAAAAGATCCTCTCTGGTGTTTTCTGCTGTGTCTTTATCACTCTGAACTTTTATGGCTTCACACCTGTAGATTTAAAGACTCAGTCACAGGTGGGTGTCAGTCTGAAGGTCCAGCTTCAGCTTTTTTTTTTTTTTTTACATTTTATTGTCTCATGAGCATCAATGTCCTCGCTTTAAGCAGATGTCTCAGATTTTAAGACCTCTTTAGTAGATTTTTATCTCAAACTCTGCTGATATAGTTATGAATGTGAAGTTCGTGCAAAGACTCCAGGATGTAGATAAATGTCCTTTCAAAATAAAAGCCCCAACTGAACTAAAACGCTGTACTGAACCTAAAAAATAACAAAGTAACTGTAAATTTGTTGGTTTAACTTCGTTATACATGATCACTACAACTGAAATATGAATAATATATACATTTATATAAATTGTGTGATACGTAAATGTGTAAAATATATATAATGTATACATTGTTATTTTTCTGAATTGCTTACGGATTATTAGTGTGTGTTTTTTTATTCTGTAAGAGGTTTATATGAAGGTTGTGCTTGCAGAGATTTATTTGTCTATGAAGATTTAATGTAGTGTGTAAAATGAGGCTGATTTGTAAGGAAAAGGCAGGACCAGATAAGCTTTTGCTTCATTTTGTTCCTTCTCAAACTTGTGTTGACATAAAAATGTAAGTGCTCACATATGTACATTTATTTGACTGACACGTACAGTTGTTCGATGTACATATGTATTTTGTTTCTTTTTATTTATTTTTCAGATTCTTTTTATCCCTCTCTGATGATTTCTTGATTTTAATGCTTTGCATGTTCTCTTGTTTCTTTTCTTTTATATCTAATCAGTTATCTTGATTTTATCATTTCTCTTGCTTTAGTTTTTGCTGTTCTGGTGTGCATTAGTCTCCAAATTCTCTTGTCATCCTACCTACAATAATTACAATCACAGTGAAATACTGCTTAGTAGATGGACCTCTGCTGAGTTATTATTTTCTGGGTAGTTGTAAGAAAAATCCATGATTATTATCATTAAATATATGTATGAATTTGTATGAACTGTGCTAAATAAATAAATTTCGAATGGTTGATTGATTAACTTGATGTGTTTTGGTCATGAATGAGTACAAGAGTACAAAGATTAAAAAGCAACCATAGTCTCCCCTCCATTACATGATATTAAATTACATAACAGTTTCTTTTTTTTAATTCTTGTTATGAAGGTAAAATGAAATCACATCTTTTCTATTAATGTAATAATTTATGACGTCATGTGCGCTTAGAAACAATTTAACTTTACATATAAATATGTATTTACAACCTTCCTGTGTGGGCTTATGGTTGATAATCTTACTTTGAAAATCTAACCGGATGTTGTCAGTGTTAAGGCAGGTACGTTTCCTTCTCCTCCTCCCCCTGTGAGGCAGATCCTCCTCCTCCTCCTCCTCACTCCCTCAGTTCAGCTCTGTGCAGTCTCAGTAAGAGGTTTATCTCTCCTGGAGCTCGGCTCTCTGTCTGAGGATTTTTCCAGAAAACTACAGAGATTTTATTTACAGACAAAAACGGAGCGACGTCTCACTCTGAAGGTAAATATGAGGACGAAAAACGCTTTTAAGATTTTATTCTAGGGGCTCTCTTCGTAGGCGGGGGCTTCTTTCACGTGTTAAATGTGGCCGGTGGTCTTTGCCTACCTGCTGAATGGACCTGCTGTTTGTTTGCTTTTGTGTGGGAAATACAAAGAGTGGAAAATGAAAAGAGTGGTTTTGTTTGGACTCTGGAGCAGCGCATGTGCTGACGGACGGACTGACGGACTGACTGACACTCCCTTTGGTTCCAGCGTGCGTAATGCGCGCAGCTCGACAGTAAAAAAGCAGCAATAATTTAACCTCAGAGTTAAAATGACCTTCATCCCTTCAGAGGATTCACCTCAACATATTCATTAGTGACTAACTGTTGCAGCTCGAATGACATGAACATTATATTTTAATGCTCCTCCTGTTGGTTTGTAGTCCCCTGTGGCTTCTTCTTCTTCTTCTGCTAAAACCCTCATATTCCCATCTCAATCTCATGCTGAGCTTTATGTCTTTCCCTTTTTTTTTTGTTCATGCAGTGTGCCAAATCAAGGTTTTTGTGAGGTCCATAAATTTCTCATTGCTCATCTTCTAAGTTCTGAAAAGATTTACACTGTAAAAAAAAAGTGTAAAATTACTGTATGGTATTGTAAAAAGGCAACAGAAAGGACTGTAGACAATAATATATCAACATTATCCTAAAATTAAAAAAACAAACTTTGAACATATATCCTTATATTAAAATAAAATAAAATATTATAGAGTTGAACCCATCACTGATTTAGAATTTTAATCAACTTTTTAATGCACATCTGATACAAAGACAAATATATACTTTATACAAGGGATGCACAATATCAGTATGATATTGGTAAAGGCACGTATATATATATACATACAGAATTATTTTGTGAAATCAACGTTTTTGGCATTCTAAGATAATTTTAGTTTTCTGACAAGAATTCATATTTTTCTGTTTGTTAAAATGAAATTATATCCATGACTTCTCCAGATCTAAAAGCCACATATGAAATTCAACCTGAACAGGTTTTAAAATAGTCTGATCATTAGGATTTTCATCTCCCCATGGGGTTTTTAAGGTCATGCTATTCTTCTGTCATTGGTGGTTTTACCTGTAGACTCTGATGACTGTACAGCGTGGTTTCTTTGCTTCCATGTTTAGGCAGCAGATGATGCAGCTCCAGTCATAGATGGACCAACATGATACACAAAGTAGATGCTCAGAGGAACTTTAGAGAGTGTTTTCCTGCTGAGGTCCTGCTGCTTTTTAGTGTTCTGACCAAAGTTGAGGTTTGTGATTGGCACAAATGTGCAGCTATTTATTTTACAGGTGTAGGTGAGCTCCGAGTTGCATACAGCCCAGTACGATGAGCTCTGTTTCATTCATAGTGATGGTCATGTTGACCCAATGTAACCTTAAACATCTAGAAATGGTTGATGAAGTCAGGCTAATGAAGTAACAACCAACAACTTTAATCATAAAGTTTAACTCTTAAAAATGTTGCTCCCCTGTAGCCCTTTTATGTAGTTTTGCTGATTTAAAGGTTTTAAGGTTTATCTGCTGCGTTGTCCAGCATTAAAAAAAATCCTATATCATCCCGAGCTTAAATATGTTAAATTATGTGTCCCTATTTTTAGGTCTGAAAATCTGGTCACCCTAGACGAAGGGGGCTTATGTACATAAAAATCTTGACATGTGTTTTCCCAATTTTTGTTCCCTTTTTTTAACAACAAAAATTCTGGTATGAACTGCAAAAGAAAATCGTTGCATAGCAAGTTTTTTCTTAAATATTGTTCAGCTGTCATCAGTGTTTGGACAAATGGAGGAAATTGTCAAAGAGCAACCGGCACTCCTCAAATCTTCCATCTGTTCATCACATCAGTACATTTAGATCTTCCTCTAATTTGCACATTCATGTCGTCAACATTTGGAATAATGTGTGAAACTGACCTACTTGTGCATTTTCATCACAAATTTAAGCAAATTAACATGTTTTCAGTGGATAAAGCTGTTAAGGAACACGCCTCACCTGTTTTACTCACTCTCTCGTCCAAAGATCAGTGACATAAATTGTTTTTTGGTCTAAACACCTCTGAGGGTCATGACCATTGTTGCCAGATTTTCTACTGAAATAAGCAAGAGAAATCTTCATAACGTGTGTTTTAATTTTCATCTACATTACATTTCAGTTTCACAGTGACATTTTTCTTATTTGGCTCTTCCTTTTGTTTGGAGGTGGACCATCCTTTTCTTAATACAGAAGTGAAGGGAGGGGCTACTGTTATTTATAACTCTGTTATCGCTAAACAGGCTGTCTACACTTGATTTTTTTAGCCAAACAGACATAATCAGGCTCTTATTTAAGTTTTATGTTGATCCTCTACAGCTTTATTCTGGAGAAAACAGTAACAGCTACATTAGAAATACATTTAATTCTGACTGTAAGTATTTGTTTTTGGTGGAAACATCATTTTTGCTTCTTTTTACAGTCAAATTTACATTTGTGTTAAGAGTGGAGTGTGCATCAGATCCCTCCTGGTTTGGGGGTACAACAAACCCAAATGAGAAACTGCATTTTCGGAACAAAGACTGAAAAAACACAACCCACAACTGCCAATATTTACAAGCAAGTTTTAAAAAAAGAGGCCCAAAGTGGCTTATAATCAGCAGACCTGGCAACTATGGTCATGGTGTTTCTTTACTTCAGAAGCTCCTCAAAGTATTTGAACACTTTTAGCCTAAAAGGGAAGGGCCTCATGTTTTCTTTGCCCACGGCCTCCATGTTACTAAGACAGCCCTTGATTCCTGTGGGGTACTCACATCTAAATGGAGGACAAAGCAGAGGTGAAGTCATCTGCTACCTGTGGAGCTCCAGGAATAAACTGGCTTCAGAGCCGTCAGCAGGGAGTTAATGTCCCGCTGCTCTTTGAAAACATGTCGGAGATCCGACCTGAGGCACGCCAGCGTTCGCAGGGAACCTCAGGATGTTTATATGAGTGTAAAGATCGCCTACATCCAAAAATACAGCTGCAGCATGTTCCTTAAATGAAGCAGAAACAGCGTGAAGAGAGGTCTGTTACGACATTAATCTGTTTAATTAGCCTGATCAAAAATAGCTGTACTGGATCTGTGACTGGATTAGACCAGAAAGCGTTCGATTTGTTCCACTGGTGCCAATCAGTCAGCCGGTGAGGGCACAGGGATGATCTCAGGCTGCACTTACATAACAAACTCTTACCTCCACACACTCACATACAGAGGAGGGGCAGGACAGGGAGTGGACTACTTCTGCTTCAGTCCGAACTTCACTTTGTCTCCAATGTTTGACACCATCACTTGTTTATTTATCAGTTTTTGCTTTTATAAATGTTAAATAGATTAGCTCATGATGCAGATGTCCTCGAGTGTGATCTGAAATAGCAGACTGTAATTCCAAAAGAGTTGGAACAACGTGAAAAATAAAACACAATGCAGTGATGTTTAAATCCTTGAAAACCTGGATTTAGTAGAATACTGCACTAAGAGGTAAACTTTCTTGTTTTTTAGAAGTATTTACCGATCTGTGTCATTGCCTTCAGAAAGTTGGGACCAGAGTTTCATCACTTTTTTTTTCTTACAACACTTTTAGTGTGGGGTAACGTGCAGTACTGGAAGTGGATTTTTCCCCATTCTTACTCCATAAACATGTTGAGTTGCTCTTCAATGTGGAGTATCTGTTGTTATATTTTGTGCTTCATAATGCATCACTGGTACTCTCACTTATTTGTTGTGAAGCCATTACAAATGGGAACCAATCTGGTACCATATGACATGTCTGATCCCTACGAAGCCATAACAGTAAAGATTTTTGTGCTTCATTTAGGCACCATTTACTTCATATCAGAGCTAAATGTGCTAAATCATCTCTGTATACTCTTCTTAAAGAGCTTCATTATATGAACCATGAAATACAGGTCATAGTTCACTAACAAAGACCACGAAGACAGATAACTGTTTTTAAAGTTTATAAAGATACTGGAAGTCAAGGGGTTGGATGGAGGGTCAAAGGGATGAAGGACCGAGGGTACAAGATGTAGGGGAAGGGTCTGGCTTGAGACTCTTTGGGGGAGCTGTCTCTTCAGTTGTTGTTGGTATGAACCCAGTTCTTGTAGCAAAAGACAGAAGAGTTGGACGAGAACCAGAGAATGAAAAAAGGGGGTTTTAGGGTGGGATGGATGTGAAAGCAGGATCCAATGGGGAGAAAACAGACAAGGTGCAGCTAAATACCTGCAGGATGGAAATTGGATGCATCTTTGTTCCCAAACCAAGTTCAGTGAGCTTAATATGTGTGTGAACATTAATTCTCTTTTTAAAATGAAAATGACTCATCTAGGGGGCATTTTGTAACCAGTACTATGTGAGAAGTATTAATTTAAGTAAGTATCTGACAAAAACCTTAACAATAACACAAACAGGAAGCCATGCTGCTGCATAACCCCAAAGTGGTCCCAATGTTGCCCCTGTGTTTGAGGCCTGGCTTTTGTACTACAGTGTTTTTGGTGTTTTTTCATGAGGACGTAGAACGATGCCATGATTACAGAAAACTTTTAAATAAAAAAATGGATCCTTTTTATCTCTGTATGGATGGGGCCTGAGTCATCTGGGGGCTCCTCGACATGCAGGTCCTCAGGCCTTCAGACTAATATGAAGCCCCTTTCCATTTACCTTAAGTTTTAATACATAAAATGTTTTGATGCCTCTGTTTTAGACAACAAAGCCAGAAAACTACAGCAAATACCCAAATGTGAAACCTAAAAAAATATGTATTGTGCTGTTTAGGTGAAAGATAACACACCAGATGGACCCTTCAAAATAAATCACTAGTCCAAGGAAAGTGTTTAGGGGGGTCTGAACCTTTAAGAAGTATATCCAACAGGTGATTGGGTGATTGTTTCATCAATCAGCATTTGATACGGGCCAATCAGATAATAGTAGGTGGAAGCTACTGCGCTACTGAATGTGAGCCTATTTGTAAAACAAACTACTATAGAGAAGTTTGTAGTGTTAATATTTGTTTTTCATTTAATAAAGAAATGCGGTCAAAATCTGATAAAACTGCTGTCGTCTCGCTTGTATCTCCCATCTCTTCCTGATTGGGCCGTCCCGCTTTGGGCCGAGCACAATTGTTGTAGACTGGAGCTTAGTAAGATGGATCTGCCTGATTACAGACACTGGCAGGATCAGCTGCTGCACAAGGTTAGGTGAAGGGACCTTTCCAGTGACTTTTTAGATAATTAACAGTCTATTCTGGTGCTGTTTTACATTTTCTTGTCCCGTTATTCACGTTTTAAGTACATTTCCAAGACAATGAAATAAATTTCAGGGCCATACATCATATTAAATCACATTTAAAAAGCCTCCCTTGTCTAAAGGTTAAACCTCCTCTAATAATCTATAATTAATTCTAAAAGCCTCCATCCAAAAATCATTTAGGACTCGGGTGCTGCAGAATCAGATTAGCTTTAGTGCTCCAAACAAACGGATTACCAGACAAGCGAGCAGCTTTTTGTCACCAGGCACCTGCTGTGCACAATTACATGGATCACGAGAGGCCGTGGAGTAAAACAACGATGAGAGGAGGCTCCTCGGTGCGTTCAGGCGCACTCTCAGTGTGTTTGTCTTAGAGATGACAGAGCTCACGGGTGGCTCTGTCCGTCTCCTGAAGAGGAGACACTCGGCAAATGGAGCCTGAGAGCAGAAACAGATGTCACGTCAGACTCGTCTGTGACTGATTGCATCATCAGCAGCGTCCCACATTTACAGATTCCAGGAAAAGACGATGAATGCAGGACAAAATAACAACAAGACGGACTCATTTCTCACTTTACTCTCCACAGTAAAGCTTTAGGGTCACATGGAGGAGGGTTTCGGGGCAGGGGTCAGACTTGTTTTCTTCATGTTAATGTCAGTTTTAGGTCAATGTTATGGTCTGTGTGTGTGGGAACCTTCTTCTTAATGGTTGAAAAAACAAACATCCAGCTCATGCTTCAGTGCTGGAGAGCTTCCATTATGCTCCTATGGGAACATATGCGGGGTGTTTCCTTTTGAAAGCTTTGAAAGATCAGATGGGAGAACTTTGTTTGTTGTTACTCATTCAAATGAAATGTTAAAAATTCTCTGATCGCACATTTGTATAGCAGAGTTTTTATGGTTGTTTGAAATCCTTGAAATGCTTAATTTTAATGTGTTTTGGGCTTGAGAAGAACTTTCTGGAGAAAGTGCTTGAAACTGAAAATTTAAAATGGATTGCTTTGCGCATACACGCAAAAAACCAAAGATATTTGGCTGCAGAGGAGGGTGTGGAAGCACCGGGACGGCGGTGGGTTAAAATCTGACAAATGGGCCCTTGGATTTGTCGTAGTGGGCCAGCTGTTTTGCACATCATCAACACGCAGTGGAGCCCAAAGTGCTTCCACACACTCTCCTCACACGTTTAAGTGCTGTTGTTGTCCACTCAGAGTCCTCAAGTGTCTTCTACCTCTGCTGGATCAGGTGGTCCACTGCTCCAGGTGCCCTTATAGCCCCGTTTCCACCAGAGGGTTCAGTTCGGTTCGTCTCGGTACGGCTCGCTTTTTGTGGCGTTTCCATAGCCTAAAACCAGGACAGGACCCCTTATAAACAAACCGTACCATCCTACTTTTTGGAACCCTTCTGTTGGGGTGCCAAACATACCGATCCGACCCCAGAAGGTGGAGCTAGAAACACTGCAGCCCGTTGATTGGTCGAAGGAGATGTCACTTCCCGTGCGACAGCGGTAATAAAGAACAACACAGCTCCGCCATGTTTAAATCTCCACTCGTCCTCGTGAAGATAACTCTCAAGGCTTTTTTGTTTGGAAAATGGCATCAAGATCGGGCGTCCCATGGTCTGCTGTGGAGGTGCAGACCTTCCTCAGTATTCTTGGTGAAGAGAATCGTTGCTCTTTGAGTACTGTGTCGCGTTTTCTTCTTCGTTGTATTTAATAGCTGGGTACACTGTGTCGCGCTGCTATGACGTCATGCTATCGGCATCCGGCTTAGACGGCACCTACCAAGTAGGGTACAGCTGGCAGTGGAAACGCAACCAGGATGAGGCTTTACCGATCCGGCCTGAGCCAAACTGTGCTGATCCATACCGGACCACTTGGTGGAAACGGGGCTTAAGTGTTGCTGAGTTGTATATTTTGTTTTCTAATGTTTATTTAAAGTTTGAGTACAGATTTTTAACCCCATGCTCAAACAGGATATTTGAATATTAATTTTAAGGTGACAGCCCTATTGCATAGGGGGGTATTGTTTTCTTGATCATTAAAAAAGATTGTACATGATGTTTCCTATAAATACTGCTCAACTGACAGCTAGTTTAAACAAGTTTAACAGCTTTTAATTGCTGGTTTTAAAACTTTAAAATGTGAAAGTAGGGCAATTCAGATTTATTTTATGTTACAAAAAGAGATGTTGAAATCTTGCATGCACAGACCTTATTTCAGGCATTTATCAAAAAACCTTTTCTAAAATCCAGCAGGTTTTCCAGACAAGAAGTGCTAAAATGCTATGCTAACTCACTTCTGTTCTATTCGACTGATGTTGTTGCAAAAGCCAAAGGCAAAACTGGAGGCAAACACAAATCTTTGCAACAGATGAACAGGCAGCACAGTAGTCAAAAAGTGTTGTCTTGTTTTTTGTTGAGTGGAGGGTTGTTGGGATGGCTTGAAGATGAAATGTCACCAGTTTGACTCCTTTCTTACAATTTTCTTTTTTTTAAAGTAACACTTCAGATCAACTACCTAGCATTTGCTTTAAATGCCGTAAAGCCATATAGGCATGGAGTTCTGTGTTTACTTTACAATAAAATCTAAATTAAATTCTTCATCATGATGTTTAAAATTGACCATTGCCACATGATCAGCAGTTTAGTGGGAGGAAGACGGACGATGGTTTGACTTTAACGATCAGATTTATGTCCCATTTTTTATTTTTGGATGGACTTCATGACAGACAAACACTTTTAAAAATGTCACCAGTTCAGTCGGTCTTCCTCCAGCCCCCTGAACCAGTTCAGACCGGTCCAGTTTAACAGCAGTGGTGTTTTTTATGCGTTCGCTCTGTTGTGGTCTCATCTCTGTCACTTTTAATAGTCTGGCTGTTTTTGTGCACTTTAATGGAGCTGACAGATCTCGTCTTCGCTTTATTAGCTCTCAGATTATTTTGTTCCAAGGCTTTTCTTGGATCGCTCCATGAAATATTGTTTTTCTTTGTGTTGAGATGAGAGCTGACAAGTTAATGTCCTTTTTATGACTCTCTGAGGCTTAAATTAGACCGAGCTGTATGAGATCTCAGCCTTAATTTAGTCTGTCATTCAGATGTTCCTACAGGAGAGTTTACTTTCTTTATTTGTTGTTGAGGGATTTGATGATACTGAATGGATCATTTATGGAGTAAGAATAAGATCTAAGATGACCTCAGATACTCCAGCAAAGTTTTCATAATTATCTGTGACGAGTTAGTTTGATTTAATCTTGTGTGTAATTTTGATGGAGCTTTACCCAAACTTCCATCTCAGACTAAACTTCTCTAACATCCTGAAACGAAAACAATTTCTTTTTTTTAATCTCACATGTCAAACATTTTAATCTCATGTGCAGTGATGACTCACTCACTTTCATCGTCAACATTTCTGATTCTTCAATACTTACATCAGTATTTTCATGGTTGATAAAGCACTAAGTAATCTAAGCTCTAGAAGTCTTTCGATCCCTGATGATGTTTTAACCCAAGAGAAGGAAAGTGGCATATTCTGATATTTATCCAACTCTTTTTTTATTTAAAGTTTGATATAAAAAAATAACTTATAAGGTACAAAACAAGAAAATATAATTATAAAAGAAATATTCATATATTAACCTGTCAAACCCCTCCCACAAGAACCTGTTCAGGTCAGAACCAGATAGGAATGTATATACACATTGTTGCTCCAATGGTATATTATTCTGACATTTCCATGTCTTTTTGGCGTTATTATTATCATTATTCACTTCACTTCACTTCACTTTATTAGTTGTCCCTTAAAGGGTGATTTGTTGTGCAGCAGATCATCACAAACACTCACAATGAGACAGTAAACACTCACAATACAACAATAAAACCATACAAAACAAACATAAGATAAAACAATAGACACATAACATATCAAATACGACAGAGGTCAGATCAGATAGTCAGGTCCAGTTTAGTGACAAACCACTAGCTCGAGCGGCCTCAGAGCATTGTTTTAAAAAGATTGTGACAATTATTATTATTATTATTATTATTTAATGTTAATGTGTATTGGGACAAAATGAAGGAAGAGAACGTTGCCACACACTGCAGCCTTTAAGTTGGGCCTTTAAAGATATAAAAACCAACAATAAATACTGTTAAAAGAAACAAACCCAAAATAAACCTAACAAACTCAATAATTACAGATAGAGCAATATCAAACAAATACATACAACAGTATTTAAGTTCATGTCTCTTACAAACAGAAAGGTCAGAGACAGTGACACTGCACATGGGATCATTTTAGTCAAAATGTTTTCAGTGTTAATGTGCATTCAGTTTATCCTGCATCCTAGTAAATTTAGAAATCCTGATTTTGGGGGGCAATCCTGAAAAGACACGTTTGAGTGAATGTTAACTTTTCTGTGGATCTGATTTGTGAAATCTGCTTTATTAATGTCTGAATGACCGTTAGCTTAATTCAGTAGTTCTCAGTTACTTTCTGTCGCTCAGGATTTCTGAACAGGTTTTAACTTAGTTTGATTTTGATTTGTAACGTGTCAAAGTTTGAGATTCTGGTCATGACAACCATATTTAAAGCTACAATATTTCCCTCAAGCTTCAAAAAGTACAAGTTTGTGACATCCTGACGTCCTTTGTCTAAACTTAAACTCAAACCTAACCAAGTCTGTCTGGGGCTAAATCCTCCTCTGGTAACAGATGAACGGGGTGGAGCTTTATGAAGTCTGAGGTTCAAGATGTTCCTCAGTAAAGTCCAGTGTCCAATAAAAAGCCTCGGGGAAACTTTAAAGTCTGATTATTTCCCAGCATTCACGACAGTCGAGCTAATTTAATCCAAGCAGAGGCGTTTCACAGACAGACTGACGTTAAGTCTTTAAGCCGAGCTCTTAAAAAGAGAATTATTAATCAGCGTCTCCGTCAGCAGAGCCAAACCGTTGATGATGGGTCATCAGAATCCCATCCTGGAGTCACCATATTATCTGAGAGGTTAAATATGGGGAATCCTTCAGTTTCATGCTGTCAGGATTTTCACAGATTACAGTAAATGTTTCTGAGTCCACGTGTTCCATCACTTTTTCCTCCGCAGCCCCCGCTGAGACATTTACTCAGCGTTTTATTGCAAAAGGTGATGACTCGGAGATTTATGTCTCTGTTGCTTACACTCAGCCTGTTACATTTAACTATCATTTCAGATATTTGGATGTGAAGTCAGCTCCGTGTCAGAAAATCCGATTAAAACATTCAGTCATATGAAGTCAAATACTTTCGCAGAGAGTCAGAGCCTGGCATGAAAGAGGAGGGGGATTCATTTTCATGATTCATTGTGAGAGGAAACTGAGCATTTAAGTTGAAGGAATGAAGTCAAATTAAGAGGATAAAGCTGAAATATAGTTTAAGCCGTTTTCTCAACACTTCCAAGTTCTTTTTTGAAAATTGTTTTTTAACTTTATTCTTGATAAACATAGAAGTCACCCTCCCCTCTTGTTCCTTCATCCTGACCCAAACATTCTTTAGTAAAGTACCAAACTAAAACTTTGGCCATGCCACAGATTTTCTTTAACGTTTCACCAAAATTCAGCTCTGTTATAATCAAAAATATCTTCTCAGTTCTTAAAATTACCAACCACTGTTAACTGTTTTAGTTTGATGAGAGAAAGGTCACAATACCAGAACTTAAAGGTCCCATATTTAACCACAAGGTCACACTGGACGACCTAAGAGAACATTTTCTAAGTTTCTTGGCCAAAAATCCTCTCAGATATAACATTTAGATGTTATCGCTACCAAAGCTAAATATTGGTAACAGCAGATTTTAATATTTCCCTCCAATATTTTAGCCTTATATATTTACATCATAATTGTGGATTTTTTACCGTATTAATCTTAAACTGAGAGTATAAGCTTCTAGGGTGGGGCAGATTTTCTGTCGGTCGGGAAGTAAATCAGGGTTTTAGCTTTTTAAAGGGCAACTGAAGCTTGATTTTACTGTTACTGCCAAAATACTTATGACTTAGGTTTATCTAAAAAGAAGTACTTTCAGTTATTTTTATATATCTGTATTGGCCAAAATAAGTTTTGAAATATCAGATATTTGCAAAAAACCAGTATCATGCACCCCTAATTCTGTCATATCTGTAAACCCTTCTGTTTCAGCCCTGCTCGAAACAGGCTGTTTTAGTGTGCATCCTTATGAGCTCCCTGCACTGTGCTCTACTGTTTACTGTATCTTCACATCATATAATCAGTAATAATTCTGGTTCCTTGTTAACTTAAAATGCTGAAATCGAGAGATCAAAATACTTTTACTGATACCAGTACAGTATCGGCACATCCCTATTAATGCCTTTTTACCAAAATATGTTGGCATCATGCGGTTTGCAGGACAGTGCGCCGGATTTCTTTTTATGATTCATCTATCCCTATGGATTAAATAGAAGCAGCACTTTTCAAAATCATCACAGCCTTTCGGTAAAGTTCTTCCTTAAGATAACAGGAACATTCAGATTTTTTTCACATTTGTCATTAAAAAATATGAAACTATCAAACTTTTGACCACCTTCAGTGGGAGACATAAATGATCGACCCAAGTCATCTCTTAATATCATTTTTGCATCACTTAAATTAAAATTTTAGATCATTTAAACAAAGTGTAACACAAATATCTCACCTTATTTATATATTTTCAACAAATATGTTGTTTTGGTGTTAGAAATATGTCTGCATCCTGAAATAACTGCTGCCATGAAGGAAGAAAAAGATTATTTATCCGTTTTCTGGTATTTATCTAACAGTATTTATTCTTTACATGTAGTTTATTTACATCAATCAGTGCTTCTTCGACTGAAACTGGGCGAACATCAACCTTTCCTGCAATAACATATTTTTTCCTTAATAAAGTATTTAGAGGAGGGGATTGTTGGCAGCTGGAGGTGAAACGTCATCTGGGCGTCTTAACATGAAATTTTTGCAAAGTGAAAAAGACTCCACCTAAAGTGAAATATTTAGATTAGTCATCTTTTAGAGCGAAATCAACAGATGGTTTATGTTTGGTTTCCAAAGGGCTCATTAGCAAAATACAGAAAAATCAACTTCAGCTGAGGAGAATTTGTCAGGAACCAGGAGGAGGTTTCAGATCAGGGAAAAAGATGATCACCAGTGAAATGAAGAAAAGATCACACTGATTTTAAATCAGCAGCAGATTTATTATGCAGGTCCTTTTGAACATGGGTGTTAAACAGGAGAAATACTCCACTCTGACCTTCATGTGAACCTTGTGTGAACACCCATGAACACACGGATGTTGCCGTGGCGATGACTCCGTGTAGACGAGAGCATGTTGTTACTGTGGGGTTAAAGCTCCTCTGATTTAAACAGATCTTTAAATCACAGACTTCATCAGTGAATCTCAAGTCGTCTTAAAACAGATCCATCAACAAATCGAACTTAATTAAAGCCACTTAAATGAGATTTTACCCAAGTTTCCTAAAAAGAAAAACAATTATTGTAAAAGAATCTCAAATAATCAAGCAGCTCTACTTTTTGCCAGCTTTTCCAAGCACACAGTCTTGACTCACTGAAAACAGCCCCATGACCCACTTTGGGTCCTGACTCGCCAATTGAGAACCACATTATTGAGCAGACTTTAGCTTGAAGTAAAATTAAATCTTCTTAATATCCTCAGGAATTGTCACATATAACCTTTATTATTTATAAGGTGAGTACATTCTTCAAAATAGGCTTTCATTTTAAGGTTATCAAAATCTGTCATACTTGGGCACTTTTAAATTAGAGATGCATGATATTGGAGTTTTATTTAAATCTAATATGCCAATATTTCCAAACTAATTATCACCATTACTGATATTGAACCAGATATTTGCGTAGAAAGTCTCGTCCTTAAGTAAAACTGATGTGTTCCTTCACTGGTTACAGTCCATCTGTGTTAGAAACAGATCTGAAGCAAGAAAAGACATTTAAATTTTTGATTAAGTATACTTTTGATTTATAAAAGTGGACATTCAGTGATCAGTTAAGCCATCATGGTATGCTGTACATTTTTTCCAATAACACAGCACAGTAATGGGAAATATCTGGGCAGTTCTTATGGTCAAAATATTGGCTGTATCATATCGGCTGATATCAGTGTTGGTCCGATAATATCATTCATCCTGAGTTGGTACAGGTATTTTTTTTTGTCAAGAGCACAAAGTCCTTACTAAAATTGACTTGCTGTTTTCATTGTTTGTGTGAGAAACAGTTGTGAAAACAAAAAAAACTAAATAACACTCGAATGATTTAATTTTTAGATGCATCTTTGCATAGATCCGTGATTGAAGGGAAATATATGGTCAATATGTACGGCAGCTATATCAGCTCTACATATAGGCAAAATTTCAATATCGATGACAATGATATGTAACTGTTTAGGCCATTTTTCTGTCAACGTGCCATCATCTCTGCTAAATAATACACTTTAAAGACATTTTGTGACCCTAAGAAATTGTAAAGTCTTGTGTTTCCCCATCCTCTCTGAATCCTTTTATCAGCATAGGCCTCTGATTCTTTAAAGGCTGAACCCTCTGGACTCAAACTGAGCTCCTCTTTATGTTTAAAGAGTTAAATTCCTGAGAAACATCCAGAACAGTGACAGGATCACAAGATCACAGAGCCTCCAGGCCTGACCTCGCCGTCCTCCCATAATTCATAGTGTTTGCTCCGGAAAGAGCCCTTCAGACTTTTCTCTGATAACAGGACAAGGATGCACTGTTGTGACACAAAAACTTAAAAACAGCTATTTCCCAGCTCTTATTTGTGTTTCCACTGAGCTGGAGGAGTGTGTGCTGATTCATGAAAACAACAAAAACTCAAAGTCACGTCCAGGGGCGGGTTTAGAGGATTTAAGGCTTCAGACAAAGACCATCATGAGGGTATTCCCAGTTTGGCTGAAAGTTGCACAGCATGTGAGAAAAACAGTGTGAGACCTTTGAGGAGCTTTTGACATACAGAACCTAAGATGATCTTTACTTTTATTCGAATCCAAAGAGGCAGAGAAACCGATGAGTCCTTGCTAACTCCACCCACTTGTCCAAATATGTCAAATATGTTGAAAACATTTGCAGACCTCTTCTCGCAGACTGCCATCCACTTTTGTTGACAAAAAGTTTGGCAATTCATTTGCTGCTTAGACTTTGCATTTCCCAAACTTCTTAAGAGGTAAAAGTTAATTTTTTAACTAGAAATTGCTCAAATAGGTTGGCAACCTTTTGTACCAATTGGACATTTTAGATTTTTTTTTTTTCTCTTAAAATTTTAATCAAAAAAGAGAATTCTAAATTTGACTGTTAGATTTGCAGCACAGAAAATAAAACACTACTCTGAGAATATTGATTCATAACAAATAATCTATAAAAAATAGCAAATAATTCTCCTGACCCTTACCTAAATGTTTCCAACCCCTTTTGCAATGGTAATGAGAAAAACTATCAATAATAATGTGTTGTTCTCTGCCTGAATCACACAAGTAGGAAATGTGGAAACATAAAACAAGAGGAGCCACTTTTACTCTCATGGTCATTTTTTTAAACATCATAAAGAGTTTGCTTGCATGTTCTAGAGTTTCTTTCTGTCATGTTAGTTTGTTTTTCAAAATGAAATTTGCTTCTGGTCTTTATTAAATTGCACAAATCGATTGGCAACATTGTTACAAGTGGGTGAAACTTGGGAGGAAAAAGGGAAACCTTTGTGCTGTTTTGGCAGCTTGCTGGACTCCTGAGGCTTTCACTGACATATTTGTGCAAAGCTGAACTCATGCTGTACTTTTAAATAATTAAAGTGTGAAAACATTTGTAGGATCTGAAGTAAAGAAACTTTCTGATGTTTCGTCATGACTTGAACTCAAATGAAGAGACAGAAAGAGAAAGCACTGTGTGGTAATTGTTGACAAGTTAACTTTTTATGGAGTATAAATGGTGTTGTTGTTTGAAGGAATGAAATTATATATTTTTAATTGTTTTGTTGTAATTTGTGTCCAGATTGTACAAACAGAGATAGAGAATGAGCACCAATTCTGAATCAAAGCAAAATTATCAAAAAGAGTTGTTTTACACATCCATACGCCACAATATTGCAATACTTTGTAGCATGATACTGTATCAATATTTTATATCCCAATATTAAAATTTTGTTCGTTAATATGTAGATATTTTGGACATTTGGTTTAGTATATATTTCAGCTTCCAGCCTCTTGTTTGCTACAGCCATTCAACCATTTAAGTCTCTCTCTGTTATGTTTGTTGTCATTTTTGTCCCTGAAACTGACGATGAAGTTCATCCATGTAGCAGCAACTGTGATTTATATTAATAACACTCATTGGAAGCTGTTCTTTTTATGCATGTGATCTTGTGAGAAGTTAATACTATAAAAATGTAAACAAATATACAAAACCCAAAACCAGTGAAGTTGGCACGTTGTGTAAATCGTAAATAAAAACAGAATACAATGATTTGCAAATCCCTTTCAACCTATATTCAATTGAATACACAGCAAAGACAAGATACTTAACGTTCGAACTGGTAAACTGTGTTATTTTTTGCAAATATTAGCTCATTTTGAATTTGATGCCTGCAACATGTTTCAAAAAAGCTGGCACAAGTGGCAAAAAAGACTGAGAAAGTTGAGGAATGCTCATCAAACACTTATTTGGAACATCCCACAGGTGAACAGGCTAATTGAGAACAGGTGGGTGCCATGATTGGGTATAAAAGCAGCTTCCCTGAAATGGTCAGTCATTCACAAACAAGGATGGGGCGAGGGTCACCACTTTGTGAACAAATGCGTGAGCAAATTGTCGAACAGTTTAAGAACAACATTTCTCAACGAGCTATTGCAAGGAATTTAGGGATTTCATCATCTACGGTCCGTAATATCATCAAAAGGTTCAGAGAATCTGGAGAAATTACTGCACGTAAGCGGCAAGGCTGAAAACCAACATTGAATGCCCGTGACTTTTGATCCCTCAGGATGTTACAAGCCTGAGGGATCAGAATTCCACTCGAAAAGCTTCAAAAATTGGTCTCCTCAGTTCCCAAACAATTACTGAGTGTTGTTAAAAGGAAAGGCGATGTAACACAGTGGTAAAAATGCCCCTGTGCCAACTTTTTTGCAATGTGTTGCTGCCATTAAATTCTAAGATGATGATTATTTGCAAAAGAAAATAAATTTTCTCAGTTCGAACATTAAATATCTTGTCTTTGCAGTGTATTCAATTGAATATAAGTTGAAAAGGATTTGCAAATCATTGTATTCTGTTTTTATTTACGATTTACACAACGTGCCAACTTCACTGGTTTTGGGTTTTGTACTTGTAGGATAAAAAGAGTGATGTATCGTCTTGCTGATTTTATTGTCAAATATTGTAGTATATTGTTTAAGGATGTGAGTCTTTCAATCTGTTATGATTTATTTTGTATATCAGACAACATGCGGCACATTCACGACATCAGGCTTTATCAGTGGTCTTCCTCATATTTTGACTTCATCCTGAAGCCCCTGTCCTTCTTTACCTGGATGATGAATATCTCTGCACTCATTTTCACATCAGAAGAAGGCAGAACTTGCTCAGTAAACACTCAAAGCTTCATTGAGTGTTTTTTTTTTTTATCAAACATCCTCCAGCTCTCTGAAGAGGAGGTCATAAATCTCCTCCCTCAGCTCCAGCCTCCTCCCTTCCCCCTCACCCCATCCATCAGCCCCCTCTGACTCTTTTCTCTCTTGTGTCTCCTCGCAGATCTCCAGAGTCCTGTCGTCACATTCCTGGAGTTTCTTTAGCCCCGGGGAGGCCACTGAGATTATTCTTCATCCCTTCTTCTTCATCCAAGAGCAAAGCAGAGCGAAGGATCTGCGTTTGGAAATGTCTTCAGTGTCTGAGAGAGAGACAGAGGAGCTGAGCTGAGGTCAAGGCCTTCTCCTCTCCCCCAGAGTCACGTGACTGTGTGAGACTCTCGCCACGCTGACCGACCTGAATACTTTACACTCAGTTTGGAAGAGAAAGGCAGACGGGATCAGAGCCGAGAGAGGAAACATCCTGAGGAGATTATTTACTGGCTGACACACAAACTAGAGCAAGGAGCCAAAGGAAACACTCGGATAAAGACTGAATCGTATTACGACAGCCGTTCAGAAGAAACATGCCTGCAAAGACTCCGATCTACCTAAAAACTACAACTCCCAAGAAAGGGAAGAAGCTGAAGCTGCGGGACGTCCTGTCAGGCGACATGATCAGCCCCCCGCTGGGCGACGTGCGCCACAGCGCCCATGTGGGGCCGCAGGGTGAGAGCGACATGTTTGGAGACGTGGGTTTCCTGCAGGGGAAGATGAACATGCTGCCGTCTCTGACCCGCACGCACAACGGCCACGCCCGCTCGCACAGCGTGGAGCGACACCACGACGAAGAGTTCCCCTCCAAGGAGGACACGCACAACTACGCCTTCAACGGCTACCACTACCAGCACACCGCCACCGGCCTGCTGAAGACCACCATCTCCATGCCAGTGTTCATCGCCCACGAGCAGGCCCCGCCCAAACCACCCCGCCTCCACCTGGATGATCCCTCCCCTACGTCTCTGCCCTCCAACCAAACCCACTTCGAGCCCCACCCACAAAAAGACATGAGCCACAGGCAGATGAACGGCACCCACGCCGAGGAGCAGCACCCCTCACTGGCACTCTTTCAGAATGGGGTGGTGGGCCGTTTGGCGTCGGCTCCCTGCAGAGACATCTCCATCTCCCCAAATCTTCGCAGGCTCGTCCCCTCGTCCGGCTCCCTCTCTGAAGGCTCCTCTGAGGACTCCATGTCAGAGATCTGCGGGCCCCTGGATGTCCGCCGGGGCCTCAGCCTGGACTCTGACGCCGGCCTGAGCAACGAGGATCTGAGGAGCGAACGCAGCGAGTCTCCGTGTAACAACCACCACCTGGCCGGGCTTATGGTGCCAATTGCCGTGTCCCGCTCTGACTCTATGGCGGGGTTAGACCTGGACCTGGGCCCGTCCATCCTGGAGGACGTCCTGAGTATCATGGACCGCTACAAGACCGAGGACAACCGCTGTGAGCTGTGAGGTCCAGAGAAGGATGAATGGGATGTACAGATGTTTTTATACCTTTTACAAAAGACTGCTGTGGTTACATGACACTGAGACAAAAAGACTTTTAGAGATGAATGGAGGTTAATTCAGCACTGGGACGTTGCTGCAGGACATGACGACAGAAAAGGCTCCAGGCAGGTCCTTAAGAGCCTCGTATGAGCTGAACAAAAACTTTCAAACTCTTAGAACTGTTGGAGAAAAGCTGAAAAACTCCCTGATCACTGACTTTGACTCAACAGCAGCTAAGACACTCTACATTATCTCTAAAGGGGCTTTTCGTTGGTGATACTAGCTCAATTTGTCTCACCTTAACGTTTTATTCCCTTATTTCCCTCAGGGAACTGTTCCTGGTGCCTAGTCCTGTTTTCATATCGCCCCTCTCCAGGATCCAAGTGAGCTCAGAGGAAACTCAGGTTGTGTTCACACCTAGATTGTTTGGGAAAGTTGTTCCGATACAAGTTGGCGTTCCCTGTTTGGCACAGATGATTTATTAGAAAGCACTTGGAGAGCGCAAACCTCCGCCAAGGTAGCTCACATATGGCTGTTACATCTATGAACAATAGTTCCATGATAAAGTTATCATCATAATATGGCTCATTGACCCTGAAAAACCACATCTAGCACTCAGAATCATGTTGATATCATTATTAGCTAGACAGTTATTGAGCAAAAACAATCGTTTGCTAATGGCGGTTATCTGGATCACCACCAAAATCTCATCATTTTTAAGTTGGGCCATTACCAACATCTCCTGAAAATTTCAGCAAAATCCATTAAGTAGTTTTTGCGTAATCTTGCCACCAAACAAACAAACAAACAGACAGACAAACATATGGCGGCAAAAACATAACATCCTTTTGCGTAAAGCCTCTGTGATGATGATCCTGTCTTTGTTGAGGATATATTATCAAAGTGTTTACTGCGATGGAAAATAAGGCACCCTGGAACAGCAAGTGAGTAGAGTCGGGCTAAGTTGAGCCAGTACCACAAAAGAAAAGGCCCCTTTAAGCCCAGCTCAGACCAAAGATTTGCAGCACAACAAATCTGGTTTTACACATTGCAAGTGACAGTTTTCCCCATGTGAACTGATAATTGCACCAATCAGTGCTTTGGTGCATGTACCTACAGTGTGTCTCTCATTAGCTTTGGCTCATATCATGAGCTGGTTAAATATCATCTCTGTGACGAGTGTTTGCTCTGCTCACGCTGAAAACACACTCAACAGTGTCTAATGACGACGGGCGGACATGACACCAATCTAAGGCTTGTCACAACTAATCATTAGTCCAAACAATCCTCAGGTTTGTGTCATGAGAACAATGTGTTGCTGCTCCCGTTCAGGTCAGAGGTTCCTCCATCTCAAATTTTCACTAGAAAAGCACTCAGAGAGCGCAGACCTCCACCAAGCAGCTCGGTTCCAGAAGTGACTTTTCCACAACCCTGTCAAACATGCAATTCTGGATCACCAGATCCAGAATAGAGCCAGGATCCAGACCAAACTCAACACATACATGAAGGTTGTTATCCTGTATGCACACAAGTTTTGGGAGCATCTCTTAATATTTTGATTTTATATGAATTACTGAATGTTGTGAATGGGATTTCCCATTATAAAGCTCAGTGTTTTTTTGTGACGTCAATCTGGATCTGATCCAGGTGTAATTTACCTTGATGATAGAGACATGGACCCCATATTATCCTGTGAAATTAGAAGAGAATCCATTAAAAATGGCAGAGATATGATTTTTGTTTAATTCTGCCCAATGTTAACTTATTTTTTAAAAATTCAGGATTCTTTTTGCATCTAGACAAATAAACATATCACCACCTAAATCTAATCATTTCTGAGCTGGGCCATTACCAACATCTCCATAAAATTTCAGTAAAATCTGTCCTGTAGTTTTTGTGTAATCTTGCAAAAACATAACCTCCTTGGCTAAATAAATATTGATCATGCTTGGAATTTGAGTCCAGACAAGGAATACCTGCTCGGTCTAATAAAAGGGGCAGAACATCCACCAGGACAGCCAGCTGGTCACAGAGACAGTCCTCCATATTTGTTTTCCCTCTGAAGTCTCATTTGATAACACAAGCCTCAGCCATGTGAACTGACGCCTGACTGAACTTACGCCTGCAAGTTTAAGCTTGTGTCTTTGCAAATCTTTGGTATGAGTTGGACTTTGTTTTACTTCTGACATTTTTCTGCTTGTTAATGGTTAATCATTTGGACAAACTCGTCTGTAGACTTTGAGGAGAAGCAGCAGCTGTGGACGAACTTCAATAGCAGCCAAACTTCACTTCTAATCGCAGCTACTGATGAATAACCTCTCCTAACTTTGGATGTTTGTTTCTGCAGAGATAACGCGGCTCACAGTCACACCAGACTTCAGCCTCAAGGTTGATTTTACCACCTGCTCTTTCCTCAGTTTTTTACTACGATGCTTTTATTCTGGATGAAATGTGAAGAACTTCTGATTTTAATGTCCTGTAATAAATAAAGACTTAAGCTAACACGATCTCAGCCTGCAGCTCTCTGTCTGTGGTAAAGGGAAGCATTTATTGTAGTCAGAGTAAAAATATTTTTAAACTGTAAAATGTGCTGCTTAGTGAATGATTTTTAATTCTGGTCATAAAACACTCCTCTCTAATGTTGTTTCACTGTCAGCCTCCTTAACGTTCACAGTCTGCAGTATCACAGTAGCCTATTGTTCAAATGTCATTTACGCTGTTTATATATCAATAAATCTATATATATCACTGTAAATGGACGAATAAAACATTCCTACAAAAAACTCAAGCTTGTGGACATTTTCTTTATCAGTTTAACCCTCCCAGCGCCAACAGATCGGAGCCTCCAAGCAGTAATCCTCACATTCTTCACTTACGTCTGTAGGGCTGTATAATCAGTCTTTATAAGGACAACTGTGGTTGGAAGATCACTCTTGTCAATCTCTAAGAGTCTTCAGATCAAATATACCCTTCTCCTGACAACTTCCTGTCAGTCTATTGACCAATCAGATGTGTCCAATTTCTACTGCTCTTGTTTTCTTGTCCAGTCAGGAGCACTGGAGGGCCAACAAGAGAAAATATGGTGATCTGACATTCCCAAAACAATTTAAAAGACAATATGAGCAGTCTGATGTGGCCCTTTGTGACAGACGAAACAGGAACTGAATTCAAGAATGGCACAAATACCTATGGAGCAAAAAAACACCTGGGAATAAAGGTGTTAATGCATAAACGGTTTGTTTTAATCTTTTTTTTCTCCTCTCCTTAAAGCCAAAGCTTTAGTGAACTATCTTCAGATATTAAAAAGCTTGTTCATCACTGATCTTTGTATGATTTTTATAACATTCTGTAAGATTTGAATTTATTTATCATCTTTACTGTCATACAACTTTAAATACATTAAATAGACATCATCACAGCATCATTGTTCTGATGGTTCTGGTTGTCCTGAAAAAAATAAAACTCTTTAACTTGATTGTGTTTGAAAGGGTTGATGTTCTACACCAGTGATTAATAAAAAACAAAAAAACAGGTAGGCTAAAAATAGCAGAAAACATCTTGGAGTGTCAAGAGTTAAATAAGATACAGAGGCTATAATATTTCACAACACAGGCATTAAATCTCTCGTATGTTACTCATCCCTCAGACAATAATTTCTTTTTTTCCCCAATAAAAATCCATCTCAATATGTTCTAATAAAATATTTTTGAGTTGTTTCTGGGTTGTATGTTATTTTAGAAACTCCTTTAATAGAAATAATATCATATTTTTTATATGTGAGTTTTTTATTTGTATTGTTGAAAAGTTTTATGACTCAGAAATACAATAAAACCTTTAAAATTGTCTTTAGCGACAGAGCAGTCCCTCATCTGCTCCCCCGGACATTGAGTAAAAAATAAAAGTTTATTAACTTTAAATCATTTGATTGAAAACTGTTATATATATATGTATATATATATATATATATATATATATATATATATATATATATATATATATATATATATACACACTTTAGCAATAAAACTTGATGTTGACTGAAGCAGCAGTGATTACCACACAGCACATGGGTCTTTACCGCCCTCTGGTGGTCAGTTTATTATTGAAGGTCGAACCAAAGAAAGAAATTATTTTATTTCCATTTAACAAACCTGACCATGATGCCATAATAATAATAATAATAATAATAATAATAATAATAATGATGATGATGTGTTGCCACAGTAAACAGCAGGGTTATTTTAAGAAACAAATCCTCCTGTTTAATGTTTAAAGAGTATCAGATCAACACTCAGAAAAACGACCTAGGTGAACAAGTATTGAACCAGTCATGATGCATCTTTGGTTGAAAGACTTCTGAAGAGGGTTCACTGGTGCTTCCTCGCTCTGAGCTCCTCAGGAAGCCTCCTCTCTTCTCCATCCTCGTCTCCTCCAGAGGCTTTAACATCAACTTAAATGTTGATGGGATAAATATTCTCAAAATATTATAATAGTAGTAGTAGCAGTATTAAAATGATTTAACAATTTATCAAGCCTAGAATCAGAATGAACTTTATCGCTATACCGGAGTACAGTGGAAAAATCTGAATGAATGTACTTGAGGACCAATACAAAAACTGTGCATAATTGAAACTTTGAATGATAATTAAAAAAACAGGAAGCTGTAAGCATTTTAATTATTAAATCAAGAGGTAAATAAATAAAAATAAGGATATTGAAAAGTGTGATGATAAAAGTGATAATTTTGTTTGACATTATTTATTTTTAGTACTTTATTTCTGTTTCATGATGTTTTATAGTGGATTTTTTTTTATCTATATCAGAAACAGAATCAAAAATACTTAATGAAACAATTTGGGGAATTCTAGTTGCTTCATTTGCTCTTATACTCAGTGAAGCCATAGGAATATCCACTGAAGACATTAAAATGAGATGAGTGTACAATAAAACTGAATTAGCAAAATATACAACATGCAGAATCTTTAAGACATAACAATTTCCTTAATGATGAAAATAAATAAATCAAATAGTAAAAGTGAGAATATGAAAAAGACAATAATAATATTAACAATATATGCAATCTGAATATAAACATGAAAACACATTTTAACAGTAAGGATATTACATTTGATCACTGAGAAATAAAAGAGGTTTATTTCAGTTTATTGGGAGTAACATTAGAACATAAATGAACACAGGGTGAAAACAGTGAAAAATGTTTTAGTTTCCGGGACCAAACAGAGCAAGTGATAAATGACTAACATTCATCACTACACTGTACAAGTATTTTCTGGTTAGTTAGTTACTAAATAAGTTATTTACACTGGAAAAAAACTCAGATCTAAGTGAGAACATTTGTCCAATTTCAAGACAAAAAAAAATCTCACTACACTTATTCTAATCCACAATTTCCTAACATTTCTGGATTAAGATCTTATTTTGGAGATATAAAAAATAAAAATAAAGCCTGAGTTGCTTGTAATAATACATAAAATAATCTGCCAATAAGATAAGACAAATTTAATTTTAGCAGATATTAAACCTGAATTTAAGACCCTCACTGAGTCAAACTTTCCTTGTTTCATTGGCAGACATTTTCTCCTCATTACAAACAATTTTAATGTATTATTTTTGTCTTTTATTCCTTAAAGTAAGATATTTATGTCGACTTGTTAAGTAAATATGAATTAGAGTAAGTGTTTTAGATATTTTTCACTTGAAAATAGACAGACACACACACCTAGATCTGAGTTTTTGCAGTTTGACCTTACACATCGTATACTTTCATCGGGAGCTATTTCAGGCGCGGTATACTTTTGGCCTGTAGGCGGCGGTAGAGAGAGCGCATGCGCTCATTACGTCATGAAATACACAGGAAGAAGAAGAAGAAGCGTCTTCATGGTGTTTTCTGTGATGTCTGTAGGCTGTTAGTGAATTAAAAGTTATTATTAAATGATTCAAGGCTGCAAAACTGACGAAGAGGAGATTCTGCTGAGGCCCGGATTATAAAATGAAGTAGGCGTTTCTGTTCTGACGTTAAATTAAAGTTAAATAAGGTAAAATCAGGAATGTTTGTCTTCATTAGATGCTGGTGCTAGCAGACGTGGTGACAGTTGATCCGGTTTTTGTTTTTAATTCAGAGTTTTATTGTTTTATATGTTCGTGTAAATGATGTAAAAGTCTGTTAAACGCAGCCAGACTGCAGTCAGATGTCTAATGAACTTATTTCACTGTTTTTCTCGTTAATATCTTTAATGTTAGTGATCCTGTGATTGCAGAGGTCTGGTTATATTCTCCTCATTCTCCCTCATCTCTCTCTCCATCATTGATCCTCAGGCTGAACATCGACGGGCTGCTGGTCTACTTTCCTTATGACTACATCTACCCAGAGCAGTACTCCTACATGCTGGAGCTGAAGAGGACTCTGGATGCTAAGGTGGGTGCTGATGAGACGTTTTGACCCACAGGAGTCACGACACTGAACTTCAGGGATGCACCATATTGGGTTTTTGCTGAAATCCGATATGTTGATATTTCCAATGCAAATATCGATACCGACATTTTGTGTCAAGACCACAGAGTCTCTACTTTATAAAAGTTTACCTGTTACTTTTATGATTACTGTCTATTCGTGTTAGAAACAGACGTGAAGCAAGAAAAATATTTTATTCTATAATAAATGATACCTTTGCTTTATAAAAGTTGGACATTGAGTGATGATGAGGTAAAACATAATGGTATATTTTTCATTTTGCAGATTTTACAGACAATTTATGGGACATTATGCTAATTTGTAGGGTCAAGATATCAGCTGTAAATATCAGCAGTGATTTTCATATCTGCTGATAGGTGTATGTATCTGTTAATGGTTTTTATGAGAAGTGTGATCACGACAAGAAAACCAACAATCTGCAATGAAAAATTATCTTTTGGTGCAGAGATGCACAATTATGTAACACGACATGCAGTCGGAGACTATTTTATTTTACATCAATTTAAAACAGCTGGACAAAGGAAAGTGATACATAGAGCAATGAAAGAGTGGAATTCACTACCAAAGTGTATAACACAACTAACGAATATCCCAACTTTTAAAAGGAAATTTCAAGAGCCCTATCTGAAAAGGAATTCATTAACTAACAGTTCTCTAAGGTCACCAGTCTCAGTGTCATTGTTGAAAACTCTTAAGATAGAAGCAGACTGAACAATGGAGCTTTTAGTTATTTATTTTGATATATCTATGTATGTATCTATGTAGGTGTGTATGTGTGTATGTATGTTTATGTGTATGTATTTGTATATGCATGTATGTATGTATATTGTCCTATGTCACAGACGTCTTGGTGTTTGTATATGTTTGCATGTTTTCCATTTGTTTTGTTTATATGTATTGTCACATGTAAATTGAGTAGACCCCAGGAAGAATAGCTGCTGCTATGCAAAAGCTAATGGGGATCTAAATAAACTAAACTAAACTAAACCAATATCGGTCCAATAATATCATGCACCCTTCATTAAAATTCTGCTGCAATACACACGGATAAATCACAACAAATGTACTTATATGGTTGTAATAATAACGATATTGCAACTTTGATATAATATTGGTAAATATCTATAAATACCAATGCCACATTAACAGAAATAGAAGTTAAAACAGTCTGGTATCAGATGATTTCATGATGAAATTACTCAAAGATGTCTCTAGTATATCAGTTTAAGCTGGCTTCTGTTGTCCAAATGCACAGATAATGTATGTGCACACCTTATTGATGTTAAATACACTAAGTCTCTCCTGTGGGGATGCAGGATCTTAGATAAAACATCTTAATTTCTGATAAAGGATATGCTGATATCCCCAAACCAATCTTACCCAAAACAGCTATAAGTACTTAATAAATAATAAATAAATACACACTTTGTTTGTTCTGTTAGGTTTTATTTATTCTTTGTTGGTTTCATTTTAGGGATGAACAATATTGGATTTTTGCTGATATTTGATTTGTTCATATTTCCAAACACATTATTGCTGGTACCGATATTGATACCTATATTTTTTTGTCAACAGCTAAGAGTCTTTTTATTATGAAAATTGACTTGTTTTAAATGTGAGAGTCTATTTGTGTGAAGAACAGATATAAAATAAGAAAAACAACATTCAACTCTTGAAAAATGAACATCTCACTTTTTAAATGTACCCATGCAGTGATGATGAGGTGAAGGTTTATGATACATTTGTGTGTTTTAATGATGATACTAGGACATATATGGCCAATGTATTAGCTATAAATATTGGCAAAAATTTCAGTGTTGTCCAATATTGATTTTCAACTTTTTAGGCCAATGTATGTCAATACCAAAATCCTACTCATAATAACATGCATCCCTATTAGTTTTGTTTAGTATTGAAAAAGAACAGGGATGCCACAGATGCTGAAAACCTCTAAATTTAGATTTTAGTGTTTTCCTTAAACGTCCATAAAACTCTTTAAAGGTTTGATTTTACTTGTGAAAAGTCTCCAGTTTTTGATGGTCATTATCAAGTCTCATTTTAACAGCTGCTTTAGAAAACACCATAGAAACTGTAGCAGGTACGTGACCCTTGTGAGGCATAAAAGTTTAATGTTTATCTATATTTATGTAAATGAGGATGAAAAAAGAAAATAATATTCCATAAGCTGTTTTTGACCTGATAGATCTGCCTAAACTGTAAATGCTTCATGTCATGGGCTCAAACAGGATGTTACATTCTCCTTCTTTCTCATATTTGTTTGTAAATATTGGGTGATATTTTTTTATCCACCATTTCTGTCAAGTTTTTAAGCCTTTTTGCCAGTATCAATATTATGCAGACAATATCTTGCATCTCTAATTTTTGTTTTTCTGTTTGATGAAAAAGATAAAGATTTTTTCCTCTTTGCACACATGGTATCAAAAAGTCTCAAGGAGGCAAAACAGCTGAGTTTATCAGGCTTTAATAGGTTTTTTGTCTTAAATCTCTGCTTTGGATATCAAGCATAACTAAATTTAATGCATAATAGGAATAAATTCATAGTAGTAATTGTCTTTGTCTGAGTTTCATTTTCGTTTCTGCTGCTTTTGTTCAGGGTCATGGAGTCCTGGAGATGCCTTCAGGAACAGGGAAAACCATCTCTCTGCTCTCTCTCATCGTCGCCTATCAAAAGGTGGGTTTAACTCTGTGTTCACATGCCTTGTCGGCTGTTTTGGTTCACTGCTGATTCCTGCTCGGAAAAGTCACAAAAACCTGACATGTTTGGTTCCCTCTCCTCAGGCTTTTCCCCTGGATGTGACCAAACTGATCTACTGCTCAAGAACCGTCCCTGAGATTGAGAAGGTGGGCTGGCGTTAAAATAAATAAGAGTGATTCATGCACAGCTCCGAGAATAATCAGAAAATGATCAATATGTTTGATCTGCTGTCTGCTCAGGTTGTGGAGGAGCTGAGGAAGTTGATGGAGTTTTACACCAAACAAACTGGAGAGAGCAACAACTTCCTGGCTCTGGCCCTGTCCTCCAGGAAAAACCTGTGCATCCATCCAGAGGTGAAGCAGCTGCTGGGCTGAAGAGCCTCACTTACAACCAGACCAAACATCCACTTTCAAAGCCTAAATATTGTGTTTGCCCTCATGTTTGTGTCTGACTCTGTATTCTCTTTGAACTGAAGAATTGCTTTGACTCTGACCAGGACTGTTTATTACTTTTCAGGTTAGCTCTCTGCGCTTTGGGAAGGAGGTTGATGGGAAGTGCCACAGCCTGACGGCGTCATACATCCGCGCACAACGCCACAGCAACCCTAACCAGCCCGTGTGTCGCTTCTATGAGGTGAGAAATGAACTGAACTTAATTATTCCAGAACAGCAGGTATATTTGACTAAAGGGGAAGGCAGGTGAAGGAGACTAAAGTTATTATTATTATTGTTGTACCTACGCCCCAAAGGCAGTGGGTTGAGGTACTGGTTGAGTGGGTGTGTAATGTCCTGTTCGATTGTGGTTGCGATGCGTGCGATGGCCCTGTTGTTTAGTGCAGACAGATTGGGTGTGGGGAGACCGATTATTCTGGCAGCGGTGTTGGTGACGCGAGTGAGTTTGGCCCGGTTGGTGACAGTTAGCAGTTTGAAAAAGCAGGAGGAGCAGTACATGAGGATGGGCTGGATGATGCTTTGGTAGAGAAGTAAGAGAAGATGGGGTGAGACTTGAAGTCCTTCAAGTTTACAGATGACAGATTGTCTTTGCTGGCTCCTGTTGAAGATGTCTGTGGTGTGTTGGTTGAAACTGAGTGTATTGTCCAGTGTTACGCCCTGGTATTTAAAACTGTCGACTATTTCAACCGTTTGGTTATTGATGGTGATGGGGTGCTGGGGTGTTGGGGAGCAGATGATGAATTCTTTTGTTTTAGTGACGTTGAGGTGGAGACGGTTGTCTTCGCCCCACTTGGTGAAGTGTGTGATGGTGCTGTGGTAGTCCAGGATGGAGTGGTTGTCTGTGAGCAAGGCAAGGATGCCTGTGTCATCCTAATACTTGAGGCATGTGGTGAAGGGTGAAGGACTGGTGCAGTCATTTGTTTACAGTGTGAATAAAAACGGACTCAGCACACAGCCCTGCAGTGCTCCGGTGTTGATGGTGAGTGTAGCTGATATGATGTTGCCCATCATATTATTTAAAAGATATTTTATTTTCATTTTTTACTCTAAGACATATTTTAACATGTGATGTGTGATTTTTTTTTCAGTTTTTGGCTGTGTTTTGGCGTGGGGGTCGTGGCTGAGAAGGGCGTGGGATTGTGAGTGACAGCATAGCAAAGCTTCATCAAATGATGTTGCCTTCGTGATGTTGCCATAACCCCAGATTACTGAGGCTGATGTTATGTCAGCACTCACAGCATCTCCTCAGGAGCTCAAACTGGGTTAAAACAAACAAAAGGAAGAGCTCAGCTTACAGGTTATTGAGGGAGAGACTGGAGGGAGGATCTGGTTTCATGTCGTCCTCTGAATGAACTTTTGTCCTCAGGTGCAGTTCCCAGAGCCGACATCAGGGAAAACTGGACTTGACGTGTGCTTTTTAATTCAGGAAATACTCAGACAGTACTTGTATATCAGGGCTCAGGTGGTTTAAGAAGGAAAACCTGACTGTGACTTAAATCTTTAATCTTTCAGACTTCAGGACACTCAGACTGTCGGCTCTGCTCCAGAGCTCACATCAGTCAGGGTAACCTTCATTGTCCCATTACGGAAATTTGTCTTGGGTGTTGTGCTACATTATTGCTTCACAGGGCAGAGAAGATAAAAAAAATAATACAATCACATCAAAAAACAGACATTGAATACTAAAACAGCACTAAAAACAGGAAATACATGACAGTGACAACACAGGGACATACGGAGACAGTAGACTATTTGAAGTGCGAGGAAAAGTGCCAAGTGCTTTAGTGCTTGTGGTCACTGCACATTGCTCTATTGCACTAGTTTTTTGCGTTGTTCAACAGCTTGATAGAAGCTGGAACGATAAAATTCTCTCTGGACTCATTTTGTTTCATACCAATTATCTTAAAGCTGTTCTGTGCATGGAGATAATTGGTATGAAATAACATGAGTCCATAGAGAATTTTATAACCAGTCAGCTGATTTCATTTCCATAAACTCTCCCTGTCGCTCTCTGTTTCTCTCTCTTCAGGAGTTTGACTCTGTGGGCCGACAGGTTCCTCTTCCAGCTGGTATTTACAACCTGGACGACCTGAAGGACTTCGGCAGGAGGAAAGGCTGGTGTCCGTACTACCTCGCCCGATATGCAGTGAGTCAGACCTTCGCAGTCATGGGACATGTTGATAAGAGTAGAGCAGGGGTGGGCAACTGGCAGCTGGAGGGCCACGTACAGCCCTTCGCCTCATTCAATACGGCCCACCAATTATTAAAAAAATTTTAAAATGGAAATATGAAGAAAACATACGCTGTAACAGATTTTTTTGTATACTCAACAGTATTTTGCTCTAATATCCACAGCTACCTACTGTAAAAAACAAATGTAAA